>JAMJFZ010003656.1:1200000-1800000 GCA_026225945.1 Cricetomys ansorgei | reverse complement strand
GAGAAAGCAAGAGCCTGGTTTTTGTGCTTGGTTCTTCCCCTAGCTTGGTCTTTCTAAAAACAGGGCATTGCTTCCATTTAGTCTACTAAGCATCCCTGGTTCCCTGCTCCTCTCCCAAATTACTGTGACCACCAAAATGGCCGTACCTCATTCTAAATGCTCATTAGGAAGGTGGTTCCACTTTCATGGGAGAACCACTAATGGACTTCATTTTTTTTTTGACCCAGTAGCTGTGTGACATTGGGGATGTCTCTTTCCATTCCACTCCTCACTACAAGCCTCAATTTCCTTGTTTGTACGACAGAAACTCTCTCACATGCCAGAGAGACTTCTCAGCACCTGGAGGAGGGGCACAGAGCCAGAGCTCCAAAGGGGCCTGAAGCTCTTGGTGGTTAGGAACTCTTTCCATGCCTGTCTACCTAACGTTTCTTCAGAAGGAATCCTTGCATTCAAGTAAGGTCTCAGCCAGAATACCTGCTTTCCAGACCAAGTGCAAGTGTGGGGGCTGAGGCTGGGGAGTACTGAGGTGAAGGGACACTCAGCAAGTGTGTGGCCTGCAAACCAGAAAGTGAGCCTCCAGGCGTAATCTTAGATTTTTGATACTTCTGTGCCTTCTTCACACACCACATTCTCATCAAGCCTTGCTGACGGTGAACTGAATGAGTGAATAAATAGCTGATATTTACAGGCTGCAGTCTGCAGTCTGTTCTGTTTTTATTTATAGGAAATCTTTTAGGGTTGGGAATGTGACTCAATGTAGAGCACTTGCCTAGCATGCACGAGGGCCCCAAGTTTAATCCCCAACATTGCAAAAATCAAATTAACTAATTAATTAATTTAATTAATATATATGAAATTGTCTCCATTACAAATGGACAGGGACTCTATTATCTGTCTTTATAATGGAGACTCTTAAATACTGGGAAAAAAGCAGCTTATGCATGCTAGTGAATGGTAGATGTAGGATTTGAATCCAGGAAGTCGGACTTCCTAGTTCTCAGGTTCAACTGCCAAACTGTGATCATTGAGTAGAGAAATCGGATGAATGGGCATAGGAGCTTCTGCATCTTCAGAGTTGAGGGGCAAGCTTTATGACTGACTGGGAGTCAGGGGCGCAGCTGCTGTATGAATCAGATCCTGGCTATCTCACGGTGGCACTCAGGTTAGAGCATCATGTGCACTCTCTTAGGGGAGCCAGGCATGGTGATATTGCCTGTAGTCCAGCTACTGTGGAAACTGATGTAGGAGGATCACTTCAGCCCAAGAGTTTGAGGGTACCCTGAGAAACATAGCAACACTTAATAAGTGAGTGAGAGAAGGGGGAAGGAAGGGAGGGAAGAAAAATGGATAGAAGGAGCCGGGGGTTAGGGTAGAGATGATGTATCAAGGGTCACTTCTCCTTTCCAGCTGACTGTGCAACAGAAGGTGTTCCATATTGCCAATGAGCTCCTGCAAACCGAGAAGGCCTATGTTTCCAGGCTCCATCTCCTGGATCAGGTGAATGACCCCTCTGGGGTCCCAGGACCCTAGGATGTGGTAGGTAGGTTCCACAGAGGATATGGTAGGGCCTGAGCCTAACCCCACCATTAGGACAAGAATCCAGAAGTGGTAAGGTCTCTGGCTGACCTGAAGCCAATTCTGATTATGTTCACAAATTTAATCCTCACTCCTAACTCTTAACAGATGTGTACCAGCCCTGTGATTGTGACTCTGACACTGCTGACTCTTCCCTACATCTTGAATTTACCCCTCCTCATGGACCTCATTCTAACTCTTGACTCTCTTCTTGACCCTGCATCCACTAGAGTCCCTGAGGGTAGGGATCTTTATTTGTTTTGTCACTGTTCCATCCTCGCCTCCAGGACAGTGCTGTACACACCTAGACACTAATAAATATTTGTTAAGCTAAAGGGATCTAATTCCGACTTTCTCTCTGAACCTGAATCTGCTTCTGACCTTGCTCCAGATCCTAACTTGGCATCGTTCCGGTTCCTAACTCCAGGTCCTAATCTTGGTGACCTGCAGTTCTGCCATTCCCACCCTCCCCAGTCTCAAGACTGATCTCAGAGATCCACAGAGCTGCCCACAAATCCTGCCCTTACCTGCAAGCTGCCCTTTCCCTGGCTAAGCTCCAGCTTCAGTTGGGCTGAGCACCTCTGCCTTGCTCCACAGGTGTTCTGTGCCCGGCTACTGGAAGAAGCTCGGAACCGCAGTTCCTTCCCCACCGATGTTGTCCATGGCATCTTCTCTAACATCTGCTCCATCTATTGCTTCCACCAGCAGTTCCTGCTGCCTGAGCTAGAGAAGCGCATGGAAGAATGGTAAGGAGCCCCAGAGCCAGTCTGCTTTTTCTGGCATCAACTTGCATGCTAAGCCTGGATGTATGCATAGGATTTCATTCCTGGGCTAGGGATGTAGCTCAATGGCAGAATTCTTGCCTAAAATATGTGAGGCCCTGGATTCCATCCCCAGCATCATAAAAATAAGTTCACTCTTACCTGCCTTTTTCTCTTCTGCAAAAAAAGGGTCCAAATTCTACCTTCTAGGCTCTCCCAATCTAATGTGGAACAAACACCAGGACCTAGAATGATACAACAGAATAGCAGAGCCTTTAAGAGTATGAGAAGGCGCATGAGATGGCTCAGTTGGTAGAGGTGCTTGCTGCTGGTATCCTGAGTTCAATACCCGTAACCAGTGTAAAGATGGAAGGAAAGAATTGACTCCATAAAGTTGTCCTTAGATTTCTACACATATGCTATGTGTGTGCTTCCCAACACCATACTGATACATCATCATCATCATCATCCTCATCAAATTTAAGGGAAAAGGTGTTGATATTTAGTGGTTTGGTGTTATATGCCTATAATCGCAGCTGTAGGGAGTCTGACAGATCAATGAATTTGAGACCAGCCTAGATTACATAGTGAGACTCTGTCTCAAAAAACAAACAGAGTGAGTTTAAAAGATTAGTGAACTGGGCGGTGGTGGTGTATGTCATTAATCCCAGTGCTTGGTTGGCAGAGGCAGGTGGATCTCTGTGAGTTCGTGGCCAGCCTGGTTTATAGAGTGAGTTCTGGGACAGTCTTGAAAAACTAACCAAACAAACAAACAAAAAAGAACTAAAATGGCTAGGTTCAAATGCTGCCTCCACTACTTGCTAAATTTCAGCAATTTATTTTTTTAATTAAAATTTTTTTCTTCTCTCATAATACTCCCAACACTTTCCTCTCCTCCCTCCACTCCTCCCAGCTCCCCCATCTCCTCTATCCCCCAGATCTACCCTCCGTACTCCCACTCCCACCCCTGTCTATCCCCAAGAGAGAGCACTCTTCCCAGGGTTACTGCTCAAACATGTTGCAACATGATGGACAGGATCAGGAACAATTCCCTACTTAAAGGGTGGACTAGGCAACTCAGTAAGGGGAGAAGGGTTTCAAAGGCAGGCAAGAGATTCAGAGACATACAACCCTACTCCAGTCTATATGAGTTCTGCAAGAACATGAAGCCAGGCAACATTAAGACATATTTGTGGGACCCAGCAGGTTCCATGTGAGCCCCTTAGAGTGCTGGTCAGTTGATTACATGAGGTTTGTTCTCCTGGTGTCTTCAACTCTTCTGGTCCCAGCAATCCCTCCTCCACTTCTTCCATGGGGTTCCCCAAGTTCTGCAGTTTGTTTGACCCTGGTCCTCTGCGTCAGCTCCCATCAGCTGCCATAGGGAGCCTCTCTGGTGAGGGTTGGGCTAGGCACCGATCTATGAAGAGAGCAGGATAATTTTAGAAGTCCTTTCCCGGCTATCCAGTCTCTGGTTCCTGGCCTGCCCTGCAGTATCAGGCATGGGTTCTCTCCTTTAGCATGGGGTTCTGCCTCTCCATTGTCCCAGTAGATCCTGCAGGGAGGATAGGCCACATGTTGAAGTTTTTGTGGCTGTGGTGGTGTCTCATTCCCACCACTGGGAGCCTTGCCTGGTTACAGGAGATGGCCTGCTCAGGCTCCCTATTGATTCCATTGAGTTTCCACTGCACTAGGTCTCCCTATTCTCCCCTGCATGTCCTCCAATTCTGGTCATTTCTCCATGTATTCTCTGTCTCCATCTTTCCCCCTTCCTGGTCACTTTCCCTTCCCATTCCCATCCTTCCCCAGCCCACCTGCGTCATCTGTTCTATTTCCCCTTTTACCAGGGAGATCCCTGTGTCCCCACTGGGGATTTCTTGTTGCATAGTCTCTCTGAGTTTGCTGATTGCAGCAACTTTGTCCTTTGTTTAACAGTTAACATCCACATATAAGTGAGTACATGCCATGTTTGTCTTTCTGGGACTGCATTACCTCACTCAGGATGATTTTTTTTTCTAGTGCCATCCATTTGCCTACGAAGTTAATGATTTCATTTTTTTTTTTACATAGCTGAGTAGTACTCCATTGTGTAAATGTGCCACAATTTCTTTATCCATTCTTCAGTTGAGGGTCATCTAGATTGTTTCTAATTTCTTTCTATTATGAACAAAGCTGATATGAACATAGTTGAGCAAGTGTCCTTGTGGTAGGATGGAATGTCCTTGGGGTATATGCCCATGAGTGGTATAACTGGGTTTTGAGGTAGATTGTTTTCCAGTTTCCTCAGGAATCACCATATTGATTTCCACAGTGGTTGTATAAGTTTGCACTCCCACCAGTAATGAAGGAGTGTTCCCCTTGCTCCACATCCTTGCCAGCATGAGCTGTCATTTGTGTTATTGATCGCAGCCATTCTGACAGGTGTAAGATGGAATCTCAGACTAGTTTTAATTTGCATTTCTCAGATGGCTAAGGGTGGTAAACATTTCTTTAAGTGTTTCTGAACAATTTGAGAGTCTTCTTTTGAGAATTCTTTGTTTAGATATGCACCCCATTTTTTAATTGGGTTATTTGTTTTGTTGATGTCTAGTTTCTTGATACATAAATGATATTATCCCTCTGCTGGAAATGAAGTTGATGAAAATCTTTTCCCATTCTGTAGACTGTTTTATCTTATTGACAGTGTCCTTTGCCTTTAGAAGCTTTTCAGTTTCATAAGGTCCCATTTGTTAATCGTTGATCTTAGTGCCTGAGCTATTGGTGTTCTATTCAGGAAGTTGTCTCCTGTGCCAATGAGTTCAAGACTATTCCCCACTTTCTCTTCTCTCAGGTTCAATGTATCTGCTTTATGTTGAGGTCTTTGATCCACTTGAACTTGAGTTTTGTGCATGGTGATAAATAAGGATCTATTTGCATTCTTCTACAGGCAGACATCCAATTAAACCAGCATCATTTGTTAAAGATACTTTTTTTTTCCAGTATGTATTTCTGGTTTCTTTATCAAACATCAGGTGTCCATACGTGTGTGGATTTATGTCTGGTTCTTCAATTTGGTTCCGTTGGTCCACATGTCTGTTTTTATGCTAATACTATGCAGATTTTATTACTATGGCTCTGTAGTACAGCTTAAGATCAGAAATGCGGATACCTCCAGAAGTTCTTTGATTGTTCAGGATTATTTTGGGTATCCTGGGTTTTTTGTTTTTCCGTATGACGTTGAGTATTGCCTTTTTAAGATCTGTAAAGAATTGTGTTGGGATTTTGATGGTGACTGTATTGAATCTGTAGATTCCTTTTGGTAAGATGGCCACTTTTACTATGTTAATCCTACCCATCCAGGAGCATGGGAGATCTTTCCATCTTCTGAGGTGTTCTTCAATTTCCCTCTACAAAGTCTTAAAGTTTTTGTCGTCCAAGTCTATCTCTTGCTTGGTTAGAGTTACCCCAAGATACCTTATCTTATCTGTGACTATTGTGAAGGGTGTTGTTTCTCTGATTTCTTTCTCAGTCCATTTGTCATTTGTATTTAGGAAGGCTACTGATTTTTTTGAGTTGATCTTGAAGCCAATTAATTCACTGAAATTGTTTATCAGCTGTAGGAGTTCCCTGGTCAAGTTTTTGGGGTTGCTTATATATATTATCATATCATCTGCAAATAAGGATACTTTGACTTCTTCATTTCCAATTCATACCCCTTGATCTCCTTCTGTTATCTTTTTGCTCTAGCTAGAACTTCAAGTACTATATTGAATATGTATAGGTAGAGGGCCAACCTGGTCTTGTTCCTGATCTTAGTGGAATTGCTTTGAGTTTCTCTCCATTTAATTTAATGTTGGCTGTGGACTTGCTGTAAATTGCCTTTATTATGTTTAGGCATGTCCTTTGTATCCCCAATCTCTCCAATACTTTTATCCTGAAGGGGTGTTGGATTTTGTCAAAAGCTTTCTCAACATCTAGTGAGATAATCACGTTTTTTTTCCAGTTTGTTTATATTGTAGATGTCATTGACTGATTTTTGTATGTTGAACCATCCCTGCATCTCTGGGATGAAACCTACTTGATCATGGTGGGTGATCTTTTTAATGTGTTCTTGGATTTGGTCTGCCAGTATTTTATTGTATATTTTCTATCTATGTTCATGAGGGAAATTAGTCTGTAATTAGTCTGTAATTCTCTTTCTTTGTTGAATCTTTGTGTGATTTGTGTGTCAGGGTGACTGTGTCCTTGTAGAATAAGTGTGGCAGTGTTCCTTCTGTTTCTATTTTGTGGAATAATTAGAGGAATACTGACATTAACTCTTCTTCTAATGACTGATAGAATTCTGCACTAAAACCTTCTAGCTCTGGGCTTTTTTTTGGGGGGGGGTTCAGAGACATATAATGACCTCTTCTAATTCCTTGAGGGTTTTAGGTCTGTTCCAATTGTTCAATTGTTTATCTGACCTTGATTCAGTGTTGGTAGGTAGTATCGAGAAAATTGTCCATTTCTTTTAGATTTTCCAATTTTGTGGAGTATAGGTATGACCTAGTGATTCCTTGGATTTCCTTGTTGTCTGTAGTTATATCCCCCTCTTTTGTTTCTGATTTTGTTGATTTGGATATTCTCTCTCCATCTTTCAATTAGTTTGGCTAGGGGTTTGTCTATCTTGTTGATTTTCTCAAAGAACCAGCTCTTTGTGTTATTGATTCTTTGAATTGTTCTCTCTGTTTCTATTTTATTGGTTTCAGCCCTTGGTTTGATTATTTCTTGCTGTCTACTTCTCTTGGCTGTGCTTGCTTCTTTTTGTTCTAGAGCTTTCAGATGTGCTGTTAATTTGCTAGTATGTGATGTCTCTACTTTGTTTTGATAGGCACTTTGTGCTATGAATTTTCCTCTTAGCACAGCTTTCATTGTGTCCCATAAGTTTGGGTATGTTGTGGAATCATTTTCAATGAATCCTATAAATTTTTTAATTTCTTTCTTTATGTATGTCTTGATCCAGTCGTCAGTTTAGTAGAGAATTGTTCACTTTCCATAAATCCGTAGGCCTTCTGTTGTTACTGTTGTTAAAGTCCAGCTTTAATCCATGGTGGTCCAATAGGATGCAGGGGGTCACTTCAATTTTCTTGTAACTATTGAGGCTTGCTTTGTGGCCAAGAATGTGGTCAGTTTTGGAGAAGGTTACATGAGGTGATGAGGAAAAGGTATATTCTTTTGCATGTTGATGAAATGTTCTGTAAATATCCATTAGGTCCATTTGGTTTATAACATCTGTTAGCACCAATATTTCTTTGTTTAGTTTTTGTCTGGATGACCTTTCAGTTGGTGAGAGTGGGAATTGAAATCTACTATCAGTGTGTGAGGGTCAACATGTTTTTTTAAATTTTACATGATGTTTCTTTTACAAATGCAGGAGCCCTTGTGTTGGGGACATAGAAATTAAGAATTAAAAGTCATCTTGGTGGATTTTTCCTTTGATGAGTATGAAATTTCCTTGCCATCTCTTTCGATCAATTTAGGTTTGAAGTTTATTTTATTAGAATGGCTACCACCGCTTGTTTCTTTAGGTCAATTTGCTTGGTAAATCTTTTCCCAACTCTTTACAATGAGGTGATGTTTATTATTGAGGTTGAGGTGTGTTTCTTGTATGCAGCAGAAGGGTGGATTCTGTTTCCAATCCATTCTGTCAGTCTGTGTCTTTTTATGGGGAATTGAGACCATTAATGTTGAGGGATATCAATGATCAGTTAGGTCCTATTATTTTATAGTTGTTGGCTGTGAGTGTGTGAGTGTGTGTGTATTTGTGTGTGTGTCTCTCTTCTATTGATTATGATGGTGTGAGATTATTTATTTCTTTTGTCTTACTGATTGTAGTTTACCTCCTTGGGTTTGAATTTTCCTTCTAGTTCCTTCTGTAGGGAAGGATTTGTAGATAGTGTTTGAATTTGGACTTATCATGAAATATTTTTCTCCATCTATGGTAATTGAAATTTTTGCTGGGTCTAGTAGCCTGGGCTGTCATTTGTGTTCTTTAGAATCTGTAGCACTTCTGTCCAGGCCCCTCTGGCTTTTAGGGCCTCCATTGTGAAGTTGAGTGTGAAGTCGAGGTTTGCCTTTGTATGTTACATGTTGTTTTTCTCTTGCAGCTTTTTGTAAGTATTCTTTCTTTGTTCTGTTTGTTTAGTTTTCGTTGATTATTATGTGGAAAGGGGACTTTATTTTCTGGTCCACTCTATTTGGTGTTCTATAAGCTTCTTATACTTTTATAGGCATGTCTTTCTTTAGGTTTGGAAATTTTTCTTCAATGATTTTGTTGAAAATATTTTCTTGGCTTTTAAGCTGGGAATCTTCTCCTTCCTCTATTCCTATTATTCTTAGGTTTGGTCTTTTCATAGCGTCCCAGATTTCCTAGATGTTTTGTGTCAGGAGTTTTTTGGATGTGATATTTTCCTTTACTGATGGATGTATCTATTTCATCCATAGTATCTTCACCTCTTGATTTTCTATCTTCCATCTCTTGTATTCTATTGCTGTAGCCCTGACTCTGTAATTCCTGGTCACTTTTCTAGGTTTTTCATTTCCAAAATTTCCTCACTTTGTGTTTTCTTTAAGGCTTCCATTTCCATTTTCAGGTCTTAGTTTTGTTCCTTTCCTTCCACTTTTTTTCTTGGCTTGCTATCAGGGATTTATTCATTTCTTCTAATTGTTTGTGTTTTCCCATGTTTCTTTGATGAGTTTACTCAATTCTTCCAATTGTTTGTCTTTTCATCGATTTCTTTGAGAGATTTATTCATTTCCTCCTTTAGGACCTCTATTATCTTCATAAAGTTGATTGTAAGGTCTTTTTCTTTCACTTCGCCTGTGTCAGAGTGTTTGGGGATTTTTGTAGAAGGACAGTTGGACTCTGATGGTACCATATTGCCCTGGTTGTTGTTGACGGTGTTCTTATGCTGGCATTTCAGCATTTGGGCTTTCGGTTATTCTAGGTTCAGGTGCCAAATTCCTGAGTTCTTTATTGAATGAGCATCTTTCTCCTTGGTTTCTTTTTTCTCTCATCTTTGTTCTTTGTGGCCTATTGTCAAGCAGGGAATCTCTGCCCAGGTTGGGGGCTGAGATACAGAGCTTGCAGGCTTCCTACCTGTTCTCCTGGCTGGCTGGCTTGTTTTCTTCTGGTGTGGGGGATGCCTGGCCCAGTTGGTATCTGAAACTCTGGTGGGTGGCAGTAGTGGAGAGGGTTGATACTGGTGTTGGGAAGATGGAGATGGGTTAGGTTTGGTGGGGTGGGGTGGGGGGCAGGCTGTTTTAGTGGGAATGTTGAGCAAGCATGTTTCCTACCTGTTCTTTTGCTGGTTGCTTTGTTGAACTCTAGTGTGGGAGATGTCTGTGCAAGGGGGAAGGGTGGGAGGGAAGGGAGGAAGAGAGATGGCGGTGGGTTGAGGTTGGGGGGGTGTTCTGTTGGGAGGGTTGAGTGAGCACTCTGTCTACCTCTTCTTCTGGTGGCTGACTAGTCACGATCTCTCAGCAAGGTCCTTAAGTTGCTGTATCTTGGCTTCCACATCTTGTTTTATGTGTGTATTTTTATTTGTTTCTTGCAGTACTGAGGATTAAACCTAAGGCCTTGTGCATGGTAGGCAAGTGCTTTAGCACTGACTGAGCTGTAGTCAAGCCTTCCTTATCCTTAAAATGGGGACAATTGTAAGGCCCTACCTTGTAGAGTTATTTTAAGAATTAAATGTGTTAATACATGTTCAGAGCTTGAAAGAGTTTCTGACATATAAGATTATGAGTTCCCGTTCTTTTGTTTTTGAGACAGGGTCTTACTATGTAGACCAGGCTGGCTTAGATCTCACAAGGATCCACCTGCCTCAGACTCACAAGTGCTAGGATTAAAGGTGTGCATTACCATGTCTGGCCTGATCTGCTGTTCTTATCAGTGGAGGTGAGAATGGGAGACTAGGGGTGCAGACAAAGCCTAGCCTAGGAATAAAAGAATGATTTAAGGAGAAGCCGATGCCCAAGGGATAAGGACAGGGTATAGGGGCTGACTCTGGCCTTCAGATTCTCCTCTTCTGATCTAGCCTATAGCGTCTATGCCACCTGCTTGAATGGGAACAAGATAAAGTGTGCCTCTCTTACAAAACTGTGACTGTAGAGGGCTAGCATAAAACCTACTTCCCATATCTCCCTTGCCAGCCTGTAACCCAAAGTCTGTTTTGTCTCTCACATCACACTGTGGCCAATGAGAGTTCAACAAGGCCAAGTTACTATTCCTACCCTACAAGATAGTACTCTCAGGATATGGCTCGGTGCTGTGTCTCTGGTATTACCCAGCACAAGGCATGAATCAGTGATCAGTGTATGAGTGGCCCTTACAGTAAGGCAACCAGGGGTATTCCAGGGCGATATAGTTTCTGGAGTTTAAGCAGGACAGAGATAGCCCAGCTGCCGCCTCTGATCAAACTGAGTCTCTCAGCTTAGTCAGCCTGTAATATAAACAGCATTTCCAAAGAAGCAAGCCAGTTGAAAAATGGCTTTCTTCCTGAGACTGGGGGCTTGTAGGAGGATCAGCAGGATCATATCAACCCTTGCTTCTACTCTAGGGACCGCTACCCACGCATTGGTGACATCCTTCAGAAGCTGGCACCCTTCCTCAAGATGTATGGCGAGTACGTGAAAAACTTCGACCGGGCTGTAGAGCTGGTCAACACATGGACAGAGCGCTCTACCCAGTTTAAAGTCATCATCCATGAAGTGCAGGTAAGAGTTGAAACATGCTACAGGAGGAAAGATCTCCAGGGACCTTGGGGAGGTGTTTATAAAGACCTGAGATTTTCTGTTTCTGTCACAGAAGGAGGAAGCCTGTGGCAACCTGACCTTGCAGCATCACATGCTGGAGCCTGTGCAGCGCATCCCCCGCTATGAGCTTCTTCTCAAGGACTATCTGTTAAAGCTGCCTCATGGCTCCCCGGACAGCAAGGATGCCCAGAGTGAGTGTGTTGCCCCTAGGCCCTCCCTACTCCCCAACACTGGTAGCTCTAGGCCAGACATCTGAGGCAGGACTCCAGACTTCTTTCACAGGGTTGGTCTTACAACTTGTGTGATTGAAATCCCAGAATACAGTCTAAGGGCATGCCTAGTACTATCTTCTCAGGGAGCCATACAAGATTCATCTCTGGATGAAGTTGTATTGAGTGTAAAATGAAAGGGATCCTAAATCTCCATGGTCTGAGCCCCTATGCTCAGAGCCTAGCCTGAATCCTTCAGGCCAAGCCCAGTTCACTAATTCTCCATGCATGAGCTCCCGAGTAAAAGCCCCCATATTGTCAGACTTCGAATTTTCCATCCTTGAGAGTTAGTGCTCCACTCCAGGCCCACTGGCCATCCCTGAGAATGAACCTTTCTAAAGAATTTCAAGTCTGATCAGAAGCCTGGTTTTGCCTTTCTAGTGCTGATTGTTCCAGACTTGTCCCCATGTTTTATGCCTCTTGAGTTAAGTTCTAAAGGCTGAGATTACCACCCGTGCCCCCCCCCACAGATTGAGTCTTCATTCACTGAACCACTAGAAAAGTATCTGGTTTAGTTCCTACCATATTCATTCTATCTGTATAGGATCACTCCCCAGACAGAGCTCCTGAGACTAGCCCACTTGCTCTTCCTTGAACTCTTATATTCATTCATTTACTCATCATTAATATAACAGCTAAGTGTTTGTACACTGGTCTAGTCACTGGAAATAGGAAGCTGAGCAAAATAGACGAGGTCCTTGACTCAGGAAGTGTGTGTTCTAGTTGGAAAGAGCGAATAAGCAAATGTGACAAATACACAGGAAAATATGTCAGGTGCTAAGGGTGACTTGGAGAAGTAGAAGAGAGTGACATAACACCAACTGGGCAGTCTACTTTAAGTAGGTGACTTCTATGAAGGGAAGATGGTTAAATGAAAACCTGAAAAACAAGAAAGTTGCCACAGGCCAGTGGGAGGGGAATGTGCCAGGCAACTGTAATAGCAAAAGCAGAGTCCCCAAAGCGGGAGGAGATGGGCAAGGTGGTAGAAGTAGGTTTCTCTCTATGACAACTAGAGGGCTAGGACCTGAGCATGATGATAGAAGAGAAGAGTGGTAGAAGAGAGGTTGGAGAAAGAAACAAAGCTTTGAAGGCTGAGATGAGGTGATTGATTTATTCTGAGTGTAGTGGATCATCATGGGAAGGTCATGCTTGGGATTAACTGGAGAGTAAGAGAAGGAGTCAGGAGATCTGTAAAGGGCTCTGCAATAATCTTAAGTGACAAAAGCTAGCTTTGGATGAAGATAGTAGTGGGAGAAGTGATGAGAAATGGTTCCATTCAGGATACATTCTACTTGGAAGTGGCAACTGAAAAGCCTAGGATACCATGGATGTGGAGATTGGTAAGAGTTAAGAATGATGGCTCTTGGGGCTAGAGAGATAGCTCTGTGGTTAAGAGCACATACTGCTCTTTCAGAAGAGCCAAGTTTGGATTTCTAGCACCCACATCCACACAGCTCACAACCACGTATAATTCTAGCTCCAAAGGGATCAGATGTTCTCTTCTGGGCTCTGTGGACTTGCACGCGTGTGCGCACGCACACACACACACACACACATACACACACACACTAAAAAATAAATCGTAAAACAGAATGATAGTTTTGTTTGGCGTGGTGATGCAGCAGGGAGGCAGAGGCAGGAGGATACTGAGTTTGAAGCCAACTTAGGCTACATGGTAAGTGCTGTCTGAATTATAGTTCTTGAGATACGCTGTTCGAAGTGAGCTGCCAATTTAGACAGTCAGATGAGTCTAGAATTCCAGGGAGGAATTTAATTGCCATTGGTCCACAGTTAGTATTCAAAGCCATGGAGCAAGTGGGATTTACCAAAGGGAGTAAATATAAATGGAAGGGCAAACTGGAGGCCAAGGTCAAAGCTCTGGAAGGTGGGATCAGCAGCAGAAGAGATGAAGAAGAAGCCTGAAAGGGAGGAGGAAAACAGAAAGCGTGCAGGTCACAGGAATCAGGAGCAAACAGTTGTGTCCTGTGCTATGCACACTTCCCAAACCCTTTACCCAGCCTGGACCTCTAAAAAGAGCTAGACCTGTAGAAAATTTGGTAACTAAGCCCTGCAGACAGCTGCATACTAAGTAACATATTCTCCTCCCAAATAAGAGCCCCACTCAGATGCCTGAGTAAGCCATAAAACCTAAACCTCAAGAAAGTGCCTTCTAGGCCAGGTACCATGGTGGCACATGTCTGTAATCTTAGCTGCTCTGGAGGCCAAGGCAAGAGGATTGACTACCTACCTGGGTTTCAAAGTAAATCCAAGGCCAACCTGGACAACTTAATAAGGAAAAGAGTAGAGGCCATAACTTAGCAGTAGAGCAATTGTCTAGCACATGTGTGACCCCAGGTTAAATCTCCAGTACTTCAAATAAAAAACCCTAAACCCAGCCAGGTGGTGGTGCACGCCTTTAATCCCAGCACTCAGGAGGCAGAGGCAGGCAGATTTCTGAGTTCGAGGTCAGCCTGGTCTACAGAGTGAGTTCCAGGACATCCAGGGATACACAGAGAAACCTGGTCTTAAGAAAATAAAAGAGAAAAAACAAAAACAAAACCAAAGAATGTAAGCCCCCAAAACAAAACAATACAACAGAAAACCATGTGTGTTCTCTAGCAAGCTGCCCAACTTCAGCCTCGGTTTTCACACAAGCTTAATGGGAATGATACTGTCGCCTACCTCATAGAATTGTGTTGAGGCTAAATGAGATAATCCAGTATCTGGATTGGTAAAGACTCAATAAACATAGCTATTTTTGATGACTAAATGTTCTGGCTAATGTCATCCATACTGAATTAGCCACCAGGTTGAGCTTATTGACTTCAGTTTTCTGTTTTGTACCAGCCTCAACCATATCTGAGTCTCTAGAACAAATCTCAGAGTTCCCTCTATTGACTCCAAAGGTAAATCCCCCTGCACACAAACTTCATAGGATGGTTTTCTGAGCTGCTTTGACTGAGGATCTCTGAATGAGAGCCAGTTAACATCTGCCTACTGTGATCCCCAGCCCAAGATCCTATGCTGAGCTCCCTATATTTTATGTCTCAAAGTAAAATCCATCAGCTGAACCCCACTGAATCATCTAGAAAGAATCAGAAGGTTCTGCTGACTGACTCACTTACTTTTAGCTCCCAGACTAAACTCCAGAGCCTGAACTCAATTCCCAAACTGCCTGCTTGGAGCTGCTACCCTCAGCTACATATGTACACTGGTCCCAAGACTGAACTCTAGACTGAGACCCCAGGCTGCCTAGCCCACCCTGAGCCCCACTAAAGCTTCTGACTTTAGACTAGCACCCCTACAACAAACTGCCAGTCAGAGCCTGTACACATGAGATTCCCAGAAATGTCAGTCTCTTTCTTGAATGGTCCATCACTAGACAGGTTCTGACAGCAAACACAGCCTCCAGTCTGAGCCCCACCACATATACAGGCCTAAGTTTATGTGTCCCCAACTTGCCAGTCTTCTTGTCCCTCTGGGCTCTACTGGAGCATGAAAATGCAGCATATATAGAAGAAAAAGCAGCTCTCACAGCAACTGCCACCTTCCAGATAGATAACTGCCTCTTAGAGTCTTGGTTTTGTCCTCAGATAAATGGAGCATAGTAACACCTGCCTTTTGAGGTTGTATTTATTAGAGGAGCTAATTGATACTAAGCATCTGTTTGGGATCCCCAGGGAAGGCAGTGGGAACTCAGCCCTGTCCTAGGAAGCTTCTTGTGTACCAAGGGATTAAGATGCAGTGAGTGATGAGCATACACTATGACTAGTGAGACTGAAGGAGCAAAGACAGTAACCTAAGTCATCCTTGGAACTTGGGGAAGGCTACTAGACATGATGAGTTGAATCCAGAAGACGGAATGGCAGTTGGCCAGATGAAGCAAGATAGGACATGTTTAGGGAGGTGCAAGTGGAGGAAGCCAGAGCGGTCAATAGAAGCCAGTCACCAAGGGCTTTGAATTCTAGACAAAAGGGCTGGGTCATTGCTGTGCTGGCACAGGGTGAAACATTGATAGATTTAAGCAGAGGGGAAGCAGTAAGCTGTGTACAAGAAAGCTCCTTCTGCCTGCCAGGGCTAAAGAAGAGTTGAAGAAAGGCCCAGCACTGGAGAGGCATGTGGAGACCTGAGCTGGAGTGGTGGCTACAGATCTGCTAGAGTACCAGAGTGTGCTCATCTTAGGAAACAGGGCTTGGTTTTGTCATCCATGTAGACATGTACTTCTCCAGTGCAGACATAATTCTGAGTAGGGAATCCACTGTGTAGAGTGCGGGCCTCGAAGCTGCAGCCAGACTGTAAGCAGAGTGGGATTTGTTCAGCATGTGGAGGTTTATGGAGACTCATTTGATTTTTTTTTCATGCTGACACCTAATCTATAGGAAGTATGGAAGTTGCAGAAAAGATGACAGAAGTAGGAGGCCCCGTGACCTGAGCCCCATGATAAATGTTTAGGCATACATTCTTCCTGGCATATTTTTTTAGATGTGCATATTTACAAGAAATACATCATTTTGTATATCTAAGTTTGTATCCTTTTCTTAAAACACTCTGAACATTTCCCATATTATTAAAAACCCTACATAAGTATCAGTAGTAAAGACTGATGTTCTATTATATGAGTGCACCATAAACTATGTAACTGAGCTCCTGCGGTTGGACATTTTTGTTTTAGGTTTGGTATTGCTATAGACACCACTGCAGTGTAAGTGTATTTGTGCACAGAACATGTGTCTATAGTCAGAATTGGGAAGACGAACAACAGAATCCCCCCCTTCCTTACTTCCTCACTGGTGTGCTCGAATTGCACCTAGGGCCTTCTAGCATACAAGGCAAGTGCTCTACCACCAAGCTGCATCTCCCCTAACTCCTCTTTGTTTTGTTGTTACTGCTGCTCCCTTACCTTTATCATCATTGTCTTTATTTTCTTGTGTTGTGCGTGCACACGTGCGCATGCACATGCTTGATTCTTTGAGACAGGGTCTTATATATTGTAGGCTGACCTCAAATTTGCTATGTACCAAAGGATTACCTTGATTTTCTGATCCTACTACCTCTACCTCCTGAGGTAGGATTATAGACATTCACCACTATACCCATTTGTTGTGGTGCCAGGGATGGACCCCAGGGCCTGCACTTGCTACGAGGACACTCCACCAACTGCACCTTCAGTCCTCTTTATTTTTTATCTTTTGTTGCTGCTGCTGTTTTGGTTTGGTGTGAGCCCAGGAGTTTGAGATCAGCCAGGGGAAGATAGCAAGATTCTGTTTCAAAAAGGCGAGCAAACAAAAGAAATAAGAACTATCCAGAGTCCCAGTAGCCAGAAACAACTGTCCAAACACAGCCATGTTTCCTGCCAGTTAATAGTCATAATCACTTTACCAAGCTTATATTTTATCTCCTGCCAGCTATCCCATACTTCTGCTATTGTGGTGTTAATCTGGACAGTTTCTGATTTGAAATGATATAGCCATGAACATCTTTGAGGCTGGCACTTGCTGGGAAGGGGAGAGTGTAGTCAGGCTAGGAGTCGATATTCATGGCAGAGAGAAATCCCCAGATTCCTCTCTGCTTGGCTCCCATCTGATCTCATCTCTCTGTGCCATAGAGTCTTTGGAGCTGATAGCCACAGCAGCAGAGCACTCGAACGCTGCCATCCGCAAAATGGTAAGTGCTCCTTCTAGCCCTGCCCTTCCTTGGCCATGTGGTAGCTCTGTCCTGGGACAGGGTGGGATTGGGGGCTTGTGACTTGAGGATGTCCAAGGGGAGGTATCCCCCACCCCAAGCTTTATCTTTCGTCCACTGCCAGGAACGAATGCACAAGCTGCTGAAGGTCTATGAGCTGCTAGGGGGTGAGGAGGACATTGTCAGTCCTACCAAAGAGCTCATAAAAGAAGGCCATATCCTTAAGCTGTCGGCAAAGAATGGGACCACTCAAGATCGATACCTCATATTAGTAAGTGCTGGGTGTGGGCTTGTGGGTGGGCATGCCCTCCCCTAATACATAGATGACCTGGTAGTCATTCAAGACAAGACCTTTAGCCAGCTGCCCTGTCCTCTAGACATTCATTGCATTTTCACTAGGTGAGCTAATTATTTTTTTCTCTTAAAGATTATGTAACTACAATTTAGATGTGACTTTGCCAAGGTTACCCATTAGGAAGTGGCTCCCGTGTCATTTCCTTATAACTCCCTTGCTCGTTCGTCATTATCGCTGTGTCCAGTTTGAAATATCTTCCCTCCATGTGTTGCCTCAGGTCCTCAGCAGTTGTAAAAGGGTGGGGAGACTCACACGCATCCCAAATCTTTTTCTACCTAGTTCAATGACCGCCTCCTTTACTGCGTGCCCAGGCTGCGGCTCCTTGGTCAGAAGTTTAGCGTGCGGGCACGCATTGATGTAGATGGCATGGAGGTAAGAAGTGGAAACGTGGGGTGGAGCATTGGGTATTGAAGGAAACATGCCTACTTTGACCCCAGTCTGTGTGTGCACATGTGCAGGGCCCCGTGAAGCTCTGTGGGCCTCACCATGACCCTTCCTTCCTCCATTCAGCTAAAGGAGAGCTCCAACCTCAACATGCCCCGGACCTTCCTGGTGTCAGGAAAGCAGCGCTCTCTGGAACTCCAGGCCAGGTACCTGTCCTTGCCTATGCCTTCCCTCCAGCTCACTCTTTACTCCAGATTATGCTGAGGCATTCCAGGCCTAGAGATCTTTCCAGAGAAAGAGTGAACACTTTCCCCCAAAGATGTGGACTTGCTCTTCAGCTATGTGTGTCCAGATGCACCTGAAGACTACACAACATTTAGAGGCATGGCATGGGAAAAGGTAGCACTTTTGTGAAGAAAGCATTTTATAGAATGAACTACTTCCAGTATGCAGGGAAGAGTGTGTTACTTATCATGAATGACAACGTCACAAATGGTTATCCCAGCAAGATAGAAAACGGGACCATCTAGGGAAGGGACAAGCGACAGAGACATGGCATCTGCCTAGAGTTAGGGACCATCAGAAGAATGCTGGGTAGAGGGCACACCAAGCAGTGTTCGGTTTCCTCCTAGTCTCAGCAGGATCGATGTTGCTTTGTAATTGTATTTACTGTCTGTAATTAGTCCAGGTTAGCCTTGAACTCAAAATAATCCTCACAGTTTAGTCTCCCTTAGTGCTCAGATTACTGGTATGAGCCACTATCCAAGCCTTCTTAAAACATTTACCTATCCATCTATCTATCCATCCATCCATCCATGCATCCATCCATCCACTTATTTATTTTTCCCAAGACAGGATTTATCTTTGTAGCCCTGGCTGTCCTGGAACTCACTCTGTAGATCAGGCTGGCCTTAAACTCACAGAGATCCACCTGCCTTTGCTCCTGAGTGCTGGGATTAAAAGTGTGTGCCATCACTACCAAGTCTTAACTTTTTTAAAGATTGATTTTGATTATTTTTAAATTATTCAGATCAATTGAAGCTGGAGTCATAGACAGTTATAAACTACAGGACATGGTAGCTTTCTGTCTTGCTGGGTGTACTGCTCCTTTCTGCTCCCTTACTGTAGGCTCATGGAGGTTCTCTTGATCTCCCAGAACTTCAAGGCCCAACTACTAGATTTCTTTCCCCTTCTTCCTTCTGCCTCCATGCAGCCCTCACCAGTCACCTCTCACTTCCATGTAGCCTATCAGAAAAGGATCATTTTCTGGTGTTCAATTCTTCTCCATCCCTGATCACGACCTCGTTAGAGTCTTTCACCGGGGCTCCCAGAAAGCAGTATGGATAGTGGTTAGGAGCCCATTGCCAAGCTGAGGTGGCTTAAGCTCCAGTTTCAGCTCTGATACTGAACTCGGGTCCTCTGCAAGAGCAGTACACACTGAACCATCTTCATCAAACTAATTTTTTTCTTGAAACAGGGTCTTACTATGTAACCCTGGAACTCACTTACATAGAACAGGTTAGCCTCAAACTCACAGAGATCCACTTGCCTCTGCCTCCAGAGTGCTGAGATTAAAAGTGTGCACTACCACACCTAGATCCATTAATTATTTTTTAAATTACTTATTTATTTATTAAAAATTTTAAATGTTATGGGTATTTTGCCTGCATGTGTATCTGGCAACATGTGCAGGCCTGGTGCCTGAGGCCAGAAGACAGTGTCAGATACCCTAGAACTAGAGTTATATATAGTTGTGAAGTGCAGGGAACTGAATCAGGGTCCTCTAGAAAAACAGCAAGTGCTGAACCATCTCTCCAGACACTTAAAAAATTTAATGAAAATTTTCAGCCCAATGTGGTAGCTTTTGCCTGTAATCCCACCACATAAGAGGCTGGGACAGGGAGATTGCCAGAAGTTCAAGGCAAGACTGAGATACAATGTGAGACATTGGAAAAAAAATAAGGTGGGGGGATTGATTTCAAATATACAGAAAAATAGTATAATAAGCATACATATTCGTAGACGTAGCTTAGCTTGTTCTCATTTTGGCAACTTGTGGAATCAGCTGAGAGCTTTAAAAAAATACTGATGCCTGGGCCCCATCCCCAAAGATTCCAATTTAATTGGTCTACGTGTATTCTCAACATGAGGAATTTTTAAAAGCTCCTTGGGTGATTTGATGTGTGCACCATGACTTAGAACTACTGGTTTAAGAGCTAATAACTAGAGATAGGAGCAGAGAACTTGCCTAGCATGCATAAGATTCCATCCCCAGTATTTCTCCCCTTCCACACACAAAAGATAGCTATTGATATTGTTTTATTTTATTTTATTTATATATATTTTTGAGACAGGGTTTCTCTGATGTAACTCTGGCTGTCCTGGAAATCACTTTGTAGACCAGACTGGCCTTGAACTCAAAGAGATCCGCCTACCTCTGCCTTCTGAGTGCTGGGATTAAAGGCGTGGGCCACCACACCTGGCAAGACATTTTTTTATATAAGTATGTATGTCCTGTACTTTGACCATACTTTCCATCCATAGCCTCCCTTCCCCCAGTCTTGCTTCTACTTTTATGTCATAAATATAAATGATTTTATGTATATATGTAAGATTTAGACTCCACAGATGAGATAAAACACGATACTTATTTTTTCAACATCTGCATATTTCACTTAATATAATGATCTGTAGTTGCATCCATTTTCTGGCAAATGACAATTTTATTCTTTATGAATTAAAAACTCCATAACACACACACATTTATACACACATACACGTTTTCTTTTATCCCTGTCAGTTGACACAACCCAGGGCTGATTTCATAATGGCTGTTGTGAATAGTGCTGCAATAAACATAGATGGGAATGTAATCTCTGCTATGCTGACTAGAATATTTCATGTATATTCCTAGCAGCTGGGTCAATGTTTGAAGTATCACCATACCTGATTTCAGCTTATACTACAGAGCTATAATAATTAGATAGCATAGTGCTTACACAAAAACAGACACATAGATTGATGAAATAGAATACAAGGCCTAGAAACAAACACAGGTGGCCATAGCCAACTAATTTGTTTTCTTTTTGTTTCTTTGAGACAGAGTCTTATGTAGCACTGGACAACCTTGAACTCCTGATCCTGTCTCAACTTACATGCTGGGTTAACAGATGTGCCACCATGCTTTACTTAGCCACTTGATTTTTGACAAAGATGCTAAAAAATACACCATAGAAAAGACAGCGTCTTCAACAGATGGTGCTGAGAAAACCGGATATCCAATGACTTTTAAAAAAAGATTTATTTTTATGTGTATGAGTTTACATCTGTGTATGGGTTTGTGCACATGGGTGCAGTTGCCCACAGAGATCAGAGGCATTGGATCACCTTGGAATTGGAGTTACAGGCAGTATGAGGTATCCAATGTGGGTGCTAGGAACTGAACTCTGCAAGATTACACGCCTTTAACCACTGAGCCCTTTCAATGACTTAATACATTTCAAAATAAGATGTAAGCCTTACCACACATCACCCTCCCCAAGAGTCTGCCATGAAAAGCATTAACTAGAATTTAGTACTTGTTTCAGTACCGCTGCCACACCCTTTTCTTGGCAGATTCTTCATAGTGAAATGTATAGGTCTAAGTGTATGGCAGATAAGTTTTGACAAACATTTGATTACAATGAACATTCATTAGTGTGTGTGTGTGTGTGTGTGTGTGTGTGTGTGTGTGTTTAAGTGCTGTAGACCGGACCTCACATGCTAGGTAAGCGCTCCGATGCTGATTTACACACATCCTTTTTTATACAGTGGTACTAATGATGCAGTCAGATTTTCTTGGTAGAAAAATACATTTGAAGCTTAGGATATAGATGTGGAAGGAAAATAAGAATCCAGATGTGTGACAGCAGAGAGAGAGTGTGTGTGTGTGGGGGGGTCCTATTCCTAGTGAGTGATTGATAAGGTTGTACCACAGCAGAAGCCTTGGAGAACACAAGAGTGTAGAAGAACCCGGGAAGGAGAGCAGAGGGAAGTCAGAGAATGTATTGTAGCAGACATCATGCTAGTCACTTTACACATCATCTCAGTGATGCTCAGAACACAGCACCATCTTCATGAAATGAAAAAAAAAAAAAAACGGACTCCCTTTGCAGTGTTAGCAGTCATGATAGTTTCGTGAATGCTCCATACTCTCACATACACTTCACCTTTATCCCTTTGTTTGAGGCCTAGCACCTACCTCCCTTTGGAAACCTTTCTTAAAAGCCCCACTCAAACTCATGCTGAGGCAGGTCCCCTTCTCTGGATTCCTCAGTCTTTGTGTCATCTAATTTCCGCACTGATCCGCCTGTATTGTCCCTGTCTGTCTCCTCTAGTGCACCATGAGCTCCTTGAGGGCAGGGACTTCTCTGGGGCCAAAGCTCCTAAAACAGGGACCTGGAAGACATTGTTGAATAAACACAGATAAGTTATGTGACTTTGCCAAGGTCACATAATCTTAAGAAGTGGAGTCAAACCTAGGTCCTATAACTTGAAAATACTTTGTTCACTTGCCTAATCCAACACCTTTCTTTTCTCCCCTACAAGGACTGAGGAAGAGAAGAAAGACTGGGTCCAGGTAACACTCCAGGCTTTGGGTAGAGGTCTAGAAGGGTATTAACAGGTCTCTTAGGGGCTGGCATACTTTCCCTTAAAACTAATTAAACAGAATGGGCCTGGACACCAGCCTTCCAGCACATGCTATTACTACCCTTTTATAGATAAGCAAGCTGGAAGTCTTGAGGTCAGAGAGAAACAGTCAGAAAGGCGGCTCCTCTGAATCAAGTTTTATAAAAAGCTTTGCACCCAGCCAGCAGCCAGGAAGGCTGTCTGAGGTTTTCCAGCCACCACTCCCCTTCCCACATTTTCTAATTACCAGACCTGGATTTAGGGAGGGATTTTCCTCAGGGTCATGTGTGGCAAGGGCAGAGCTAGGCCTAGAATTTCAGGCTAAGGCATAGAAAGGCGTGGTGAGGGTGGAGATAGGTGTCTTGTGGAGTGTTCTGACCTCTCATTTCTCACACCTCTTTATCAGGCCATCAACTCCACCCTCCTGAAGCATGAACAGACCCTGGAGACCTTCAAACTGTTGAACTCAACAAACAAGGATGATGAAGATACTCCCCCTAACTCTCCAGTAAGAGTCCTACTCTCTCTCAATACTGGGATCCCTTTGAGGCCCCATGTTCCCACCTTCCCTTTGAGATGATCTTTTCCCAGAAAATAGGAACTAGAGAGGCAGTGCAGGCCCTCCGAAGCAGTCTTCTGCTGGTAGGGCTGCAGAAACTGCACCCCAGAGAGTGAAGTGAATTACCTTCAGTAACAGCGTGGTAGGGGCAGAGCCAGACCTTCTGTATGTGTGCAACTCCCTCCCCAACCCCATGATGATTCAAGCCTTGGAATAGAGGCAAGGGCAGGCTGGACTGGGCTGAGGAGCTGTCTAACCTGGGACCTAACCCCCCCCCCAGAACGTGGATCTTGGGAAGAGGGCACCTACGCCTATCCGGGAAAAGGAAGTCACCATGTGCATGCGCTGCCAGGAGCCCTTCAATTCCATCACCAAACGCAGGCACCACTGCAAGGCCTGTGGGCATGTGAGTATTGGAAGGCAAGGGCAGAGCTAAGGTGGGGACAGGCTGATAGCCTAAATGCCCACTTCTGACTGGGTATCCTCCAAGAAGGAGGAGGCTCCAAGTTGGCTATGGTAGTTGATACACTGAAGGGAAAAGCCCAAAGTAGTCAGGCTGTTCTTGCCCACTTGCTGCCCCAGGTGGTTTGTGGAAAATGCTCTGAGTTCCGGGCCCGCCTCATCTATGACAACAACCGTTCCAATCGTGTGTGCACTGATTGCTATGTGGCCTTGCATGGAGCACCTGGGAGCAGTCCAGCCTGCAGCCAGCATACACCCCAGCGCAGGAGGTCCATCCTAGAGGTAAGAGCTAGGTTCCTAACCACAATCCCCAAAGTATGCCCCAGTTACTGACGCAGTGTGGCTGAGGTCTGAGCCTTAGACATTAGGATGCTATATGCACTTACTAATCAGATGATCCAGGCTTGGGACAAGGAAAACAAGTATATGGATGAAAAGAGTAATTTTTATTAAAGTACTTTACACACTTAACCCTCACAGTAACTAATCAACCCATACTCTTATCCATAGTTTACATATGAGAAAACTAAAGCCCAAAGAGAATATTGGCTAAGTTGCACAGCCAGAGTAACACTGTTAGGTTTTGTTTTATCTGAGAACAGTCTCACCACATAGCCTAGGCTGGCCTTGAATTTCCAATTCTCTTGTCTTGGTCTATTTGATTTTTTTTAATGAACCAATCGCCTTTTTTAATATGAAATAGGATAAGTAGGATAACATCAAAAAAAAAAAAAGACATATTCCTTTCCCCAGAAATTGCCACTGTTAATACTAATCCTTCCCGTCTCTCTAGGACCGTGAATAAATATACACACATTTGGGTGGTTGTTTTTAAATAAACCAAGGTATCCAAAATGTAAGGGAGCTGACTCTGCACCAGGAACTATTTTAAATGCCTTGTTTATGCTAATTTAAATCTCATAAACACCCTCTGTGCTCTTCTCACAAGTCCTGCATTTTCATCTATTGTTAGGATCCTGGGACAGATGGTGTTAACCACCCACTCATCCCTTAATCACAATGTTAGGCCTTTCTCAGAGCAAGCAATGAGTATATCACAAAAGATGCAAAAAGTTTAGCTGAGAATGTCACTTAGACTGGAGTGCCTGGCCAGCATTTCTGTGCCCCCACTTAGATCTGTACACCTCTTCTACTAGCTGTTAGAGGCAGCAGCCAAGCTTAGCTTTGCTTACCAGAGTGACAATGGCTAAGTCACTTCTGCTACCTATACTTTGCCTTTGTCTGATACATAGTCCATACACTGTGGGGCTGTTTAAGCCAAGAGCAAAACTTTCCATCAACATTGATGTACCGTGTCTCTGATCACAGAAACAGGCCTCGGTGGCTGCTGAGAACAGTGTCATCTGCAGCTTCCTGCACTACATGGAGAAGGGTGGGAAAGGATGGCACAAGGCATGGTTTGTGGTTCCCGAGAATGAACCCTTGGTGCTGTACATCTATGGAGCCCCTCAGGTGTGCATCCCACTCCTTCAGGTTTTTTCCAGCCATCTGACAAAGCCAGGCTGCTGCTCCCCATACAGGGAATACAGCCTTCTCCTTTGGGGACAGGGCGGGTCTAGCAAAGAGAAAATCAAAACCCTTATCCTTATGTGACAGAGTAGGTAGAAACGGGGTTGGAGGCCAAGGTATGGGAAGGGGAGAATGAGGGTGAGGTGGGAAATCTGGATTCCTGGAGAAAACAGGAGTGGAGACAGGTATCTCTAGTAGAGAAGAATATGCAGATAAAGAGCCCCAAACCTGAATCTATAATAGCAAAGACTAGGAGTTGGTTTGGGCATGGGAGGATATGTAAACCAGCCTACCTTCTAGTCCTAGTTCAGATATCTTCCTGTTTATCACAGTGAAGGCAAGGTTTCTCAGCAGAGGAAACAAGGGAACAAAGTTGCCTGACTGGGCAGATGGCATGGTCCAGCTCCTAGCTGACACTAGCTCTGTCCTTCTTCCCCAGGATGTGAAAGCCCAGCGCAGCCTGCCCCTCATTGGATTTGAGGTGGGGCCTCCTGAGGCAGGGGAGCGGCCTGACAGGAGGCATGTCTTCAAGATCACACAGAGCCACCTAAGCTGGTACTTCAGCCCAGAAACAGAAGAACTCCAGCGGCGCTGGATGGCTGTGCTCGGCAGGGCGGGCCGTGGGGACACATTCTGCCCAGGGCCCACACTGTCTGAGGACAAGGAGATGGAGGAGACACCAGTGGCAGCCTCAGGAGCCACTGCTGAACCTCCCGAAGCCTCCCAGACCCGAGACAAGACCTAGAGGGTTTGGGGGGAACTAGGAGCTCCTGCCCCACACTCCAGCTGCCCATGTTCAATTGGGGGCTCCAGCCCACTCCCAATGCAATCAATACTTGAATTCCCATCACGGGCACTTTCAATCCCGAATGCTGGGTCTTGGGTTTTTTAATTCATCTTTTCACAAAATGTGGGCTTTTTAAAAACTATTCCTACATTGATGTTAATTTTTTTAATCCCTGTCCCCAGGGAGGGTGGGCGCTAATTGCTAGACTCACTTGAATTAGGCTGTTTCCTCCCAGTACCCCACAGATCCCACTTTCACCCAGTTCCCCACAAAAGCACCAGAGGCAGGAGACCTGGATTCAAGTGCCAGCCCTGCTACTGACCCTGGGACCCTGACCCACCCTTGCCTCCTCAGCCAGTGTCTTCACATGTATGACTTTACATGGGGTGGTGACTAGACCCTTCTTTCCTTTCCCATGGCTTATAGCTTCTACCTAGCCCCAAAGCAATCCAGTATTTTATCGTCCAGACCCATGGCAGGGCCACTGGGCAGGACGGGAATGGGGGAGGGGGGGAGGACAATGGATACTGTTTTCTAAAGAAAAATACAGTTTATTTCAGGCTTACAGTAACTTTCAGAGCACTGCTATGGTCCGTCCGTTTGTCCAAAGTCCCAGGCTACCAAGGGGGGAAAGGGAGTGCAGAAACTACTCTCTTGATGAAGCTCAGCTCTTAGAAGGCTGATTCCAAGGTTAAGTCATGGATTAAACAAGAAGGTGTTACGTTATTAAGGTCTTAAGCCTCATCCTGGACTTAAAACAGCCCAACTTTCCCAACTTCACCATTTAGTCAAGCCTTTCAAACTCTCAAGAATATTTAAGGTGGGAGCATACCCAGGAGGATGCAAATCCTGGGTAGGGTAAGAGTTGCTCTGTGGGAGGCTGGGGTGGGAACACTAGGGAGGTACCATACCCACATTTACTCTCTTCCAACTGCATGTTTATCTCACTATTCCCAATCTAGCCAGCCCCCACCACACACACACACACACACTGTGGAATTCTGGTCTTTTCCACAAATGTACCTGTCTACTGTCCAGAAGTCTGGCTTCTACTCCAACCACAACCACACTTACCATCCATCTTCACATTCATTGCACCTAGGAGGCACTATGCTGGGAAACCTGGTCTCATCTCTCAAAAGATACCTTAAGGTTCAAGAAGCTGGAATAGGTCCCATCATCCCCACAACCAAGGATTCTAGGGCTTTTATTCCCCTGGAGGGAAGGACAGGGGAACAAGGTAGGGAGGGATATGGTTAACAGGACAGAGGTGTATAGCCCTCCAAAACAGCCCCTTATAAGTCTCTTATAACACTCAACAAACAAGGGCTCAAACCATTTACTGCCCTATTCATTTCTTTCTCCGGACAATGGTCCAGCCATCTTCTACTATATCCTCTTCCTTAATAGTCTGGGAGTCTGGATCAGAGGATTGAGGCTGAGGGCAGGCCCCATCCGTTGTGGCCCCATCATTTGTAGCTGTCACCTGGAAGGAAAATATGAGAGCACCAAATACATTATGCAGGCTCAGCTCCCAATTTTTCTATGACTGTGTGAACTATCCATCTTGGTACCACCACCATTGCTGCCTATAGCCATCACTTCCCCATGAATCTAGCTACTCTTCCAGAAAATTAAAAACATTTGGGACCCACACACACATTCACATGGGCACCCCTTTCACCTCCATTTCTTCCACGCTGTCCACATCCTCCTCATCCACACCAGTTTCTTTGGCTGTCTTAAGTGGAGTATCCATGACTTTGCACTTTTTTTGGTTGATGTGATAGGTCATCTCCTGCAGAGCAGCCCCATCACCCTTCTGGAAGTGCTGGAACATGGTCTGTAGCTGCTGGCTCACCTACAAAGGAAACATCCAACCAGCTTGGATTTTTCAGACAATCTACTATAAAACCAGCCTGTTTACAGTGGAGAGGGGGGTTGGAATTTCCCAGAAAAAAAATGGGGATTTTTTTTTTCCTCCCTAAGAAGTTCATCCAAGCAGCTGGGCATGGTAGTGGAGAACTCTGAGACAGGAGGATTGTGAGTTTAAGGTCAGCCTGGCCTCATAGTGACGCATTGTCAAAATAAAACAACAGCTGGAGTGGTGGCACATGTCTTTAATCCTAGCACTCAGGAGGCAGAGGAAAGCAGACCTCTTTTGAGATCAAGGCCAGCTTGGTCTACACAGCAAATTCCAGGCAAGCCAGAGCTATACAGCGAGACCCTGTCTCAAAAAATAAAGCAACAACAAGGTTCAGTGAAACAACCACAAATCAGGCTTCAGTGAGGGTCTGAAGCCTTGAATGAGGGCCTCCTCGAAAAGAAGGTACTAGAACTGACTGAGCGATGCACACCTGTAATCCCATTTCTTGGGAGGCTAAGGCAGGATGACTGCTAGGAATTTGAGGTTGGCCTGGGCTAGAGAGTAAAACACTGTCTCAAAAGCAGAAAATGGAAAAAGGGACAAAAGATGCAAAAATCTCACCAGGGCAATCAGTGTTAACCAAAATACGAATGGAATTTGATCTGGCTCAGATGCTGGGGTGTGGGGAAAATATATATGGTTGAGAATGATCTAAAGAGAGAAATAAAGGTAATGTTTGAAAATGCAGTAGGGAATCTTGTCTATGCCTCAAGAAAAGAATGGTCACAACCCAGAATCTTATCCCAAACAGATAATAGGGAGGAGAAAGAGCAGGCAGAGGGCAGGCAGCTGTCTCCATAAGCTCACCTGGGGCAGGCTCCCATCTTCCACAACTGTATCAAACTCAGTGGTCATCAGTTCCCCAAGAAAATCTTCCACCTCTTCCAGATCCAAGTCAGCTGAATAGGAAAGGATACAAGCCTTTAGCCCAGCAGTTCTCAACCTGTGGGCCTAGACCCCTTTGGGGATCAAACAACCCTTTCACAGTAGTTCCCTAAGGCGATCAGCATATCAGATACTTACATTACTAATCATAACAGTAACAAAATTACAGTTATGAAGTAGCAATGAAAATAATTGTATGGTTGTGGTTCACCACAGCATGAGGAACTGTATTAAAAGGTCACAGCATTAGGAAGGTTGAGAAACACTGCTTTAGTCAAAGACCAACTTCATCAGCCCTGCCTACTGTTCTTCAATACCTGCCTGGTATATCTGGTTGGCTGGTAAAGGGCCAGTGAGCCTTTATTCACTAAAACACCCTCTTTCACCTTGCCTATTCTAACCAACCTCAGCTTGAGGTGACCCCAAGGAAGCAACTTCTCTCAGCACCTCCAATTTCTCATTTATAAAGAGAGGCTAATAGGGCCTCTTGGAGAGTCTATTAGGAGGATTCATCTAACACAATGCTTAGCACAAGGAAGATGAGATTCCTAATATTAATTTGCATCACCTCAGAGCTGAAGTATTGAAGTGTAGAGACCCTTCACAGCTGTGGCTCCACTAATACAGGAGTCCAGAGACTCAAGGGTGATAGGTAAGAAAAAATGGATATGATACTTCATTGTTTCTTGGTGCCGGGGATCAAATCCAGGGTCTGGCACATGATGGGCAAACACTCAACAACTGAGCTACACCCTCAGCTGGATGTGCTACTTTTAAAACTGAAATCATCATAACCTTAATACCACCTTCAAACTTAGTGACTCTGGCTAAGCCCTGTTCACCGGACCTCAGTTATCTCTGGGCCCATGCTCTGTCTTTCCTGAATGAAAGACTAGCTTTGTCTGCCCTGTATGCCTTCTCCCAGACAACTTTTCCACACTTGTGCTTTTACCTACCATTAAATCTAATAGCTTCCAAATTTCTCTTCCACTCAGGCTAATTATGTGTCTAGATGTTAGACAGGTGCCTCAAGTCCCCATATCCAAAGCCAGACTTATTATCCTGTTTTCCAAACCAGCATCTTATCCCCCAAGGTTCCTCTATCAAATGGAAGGCTAATAATCTATCCTGCCACAGATCACCTTTCCCCACCCCACCCCCACCCCTCTATGGACAAGTACTCTTTTCCCTGACCATTGCCACTGCCCTATTTTAGACCTTATTTTCTAGGCCAGAGCGGCCTTCTCATGAGTCTTTCCTTCTCATGTGCTATACTAACTACTTTCTGAATTTTCTAGCTAGCAAACACCATCCTATTACTTACCTTAGAACCTGCTCATTAATTTCATCACCTATTGTGAAGTTTGCCATTTGAAATATTCTACTGAGTTTCAGAGGTGGTTTTGTTTTTCTAATGGGTATCATGTAGCCCAGGCTAGCATCAAATTAACTATGTAGTCCAAGGCTAGCCTGGAACTCCTCCTGGTAATTGGTGATCCCCACGTCTTCACCTCTCCAGATTACAGGCATGAATCAATCACTATGTCCGATTAACATGAGCTACATCCCCAGCTCAATTTTGCTGAGTTTTAAGGGAGAATCTCCATAGAAAGCTAATGGAAAACAAAGCCAGGAGCAATGGGTACACACCTGTAATTTCTGCACTCAAGAAACTGAGGCAGGAGGAACATGAATTCCACAACAGCCTGGGCTATAAAAGGATATTGTTTTCAATCACTACTACTACTACTAATGATAATAAAATAGCACCTGGAGTAAAAAACACGTATGTAATTTGACTGGAAAAACTTTTTCTTCATTGAACATCTAACTGGATAAGTCTACAATCTGAATTTTACAAACACTGGCCTAAAGGATACAAAGGCACATAAGGCCTTCCATCTTTTACCCTTTATGGTTAGGGTGTCTGCATGCACGCACGTACGCACACACTCACACTTCATTCTCTACCATTATTCCATCCCCTTACTACAATGCAGGGGCCCTTTCAAAATACAACATCATTTCAACTCCTCTGAGTGTGTTTTACCATCTCTACCAGTTCACCCTTTTTCATTCCTTAAGACCCACCCCAATGACTACTCTTAAGAAAGCTTCTCCTCAGGCTCAGATAATTCAAGAATTCTGAGCACCTCTTTATCCTACTAGGTCCTCTTGTTCTCTTACACCCCACAAAGACAAAATGAAGGTGTAGATCTTTGCTGTAGAAGCAGCCCTATGTGGTTACTCAGCATACCTGAAATGTGGCTAGTCACAATTAAGAAGTACTAAGACCTTTAAAATTCCAGACTGTGAAAACTTAATACTGGTACCCACAGAGGACAGAAGATGGTGTCAGACCCTCTGGTACTGGAGGTACAGACAATTGTGAGTCTGTGTGGGTACTGGGAACCGAACCCAGGTCCTCTGCAAGAGCAAATGCTCTTAACTGCTCAGCCATCTTTCCAGCTTGTTTTACTTATTTGCTAATTATGTGTACATGCACACATGTGCAGATGAAGAAGACTTTGGATCCTCTGGAGCTGGAGTTACAGGTGGTTCTGAGCTGCCAGACATTGGTGCTAGGAAACCCAACTCAGGTCTTCTGGAAGAGCAGGAAGCACTCTTAATGGCTGTGCACCTCTCTAGTCCCTTCTTTTATCTTAAGGACAAGTTCTGGGTATGTAGCCAAAACTGGCTTCAAACTAAGAGCAATACTCCTACCTCAATCTCCCATGCTAGAATTACAAACATGGCCCATATGCTGGGTTTTGGGTGTGAATTTAATAACACTAAAATATTTGCTTCTTTCATTCATTTATTCGTTCTTTCATGGTAGTGGGGGATTGAAACTAGAGCTTCATATGTAAGGTAAACATTTCCATTGAGCCATATCCCCAACTCTTTATTTTTTATCATGAGACATGGTTGTGGTAAATTGTTCAGGCTAGCATTGAACGTGAGGCCCTTTTGCCTGAGGAGTAACTGAGATTACAGGCCTGCACTACAGGGCCTGGCTGCCTTTTATTTTATCAGAGGTACTGCTTTTAGTTTTGGTGGTGCTAGGGGTGTAATCCAGGAACATGAGCATGCTAAGAAAATGCTCTACCACTGGGCTACACTCCTCACCCAACAATTTTTAAATTACGTCTACTTGTGGTGGGGGGGAGCAGAGAACATCTTAACTGAGTCAGTTCTCTCCTTCCATGTAGGCCAAGCTATCAAAATCGGATCGTTATGCATGTCGGCCTTTGCGCAAGGAGCCATCTCTCCAGCCCGTGATCCAGCAATTTTAAGTTACGTGATATGGTTCGCACAGTTCTATAAATCGGATCTTTTCATAACCATTAGAAACTAGGAAAGTGATTTTCTGGAAGGTGAAATGTGTCCAGGATCATAGCATTATTCTGCGTCATTGCCTGCAAAGCACCCGAAACGCAAGATTCTGATTCCAAAGACCGCATTCATTCCACAAGAGAAAGCGCGGGCTCTCTAGGACGAGAGTCCGCCGCGCCACACCCCCGCAGACAGACAGCAACGTCTCACACTCACTCACCATTGGCGATGAAGTAATCCTCCACTGCACCCCCCAGCCACTCGGCCTTCTCCTGGCTGTGCACGCCCCCGAAGCCATTCTCCACAGCGATCTGTGAACACAGGCCCAAGCCAACCATGACAGCACGGAAACCCTAGTGGCGTGGCCTTCCCCGGCCTGGGAGTCTGCGGCTTACACCGCCCAGCCTAGGCTCCGGCGCCTAGCCTGGACAGCACCTAATTGGCCCCAGCCCTAATCGCGACCCTGCCATGGCCTCACTCACCTGCAAAGCAGGCCAAGCCTCCAGCGCGGCGCGGACACCCAGCTCCGAAGAGCACACGCACATCTTCAGCAGCGCCCGCCATCATCCGTTTAGGTCACGTGGTTCCCAGGACGCCCAATCGCCCGGCAGACCACGCAAGGCATAACGAGCCAAAAGCCGATTCTCAGAACTCAGATTCATTTTCTGCCGAGCTGGCAGCAAGGCCAGAGCAGTCGAAAATTCTGTCAGTGGTAGATGATGACCATTTACCACTGTAAGTCCTAATAATTAAAGGAGAACCTGGAGCAGAGGACTTAGGGAGCATAGCAGGAAGAAAGACAAAGGGAGAAAAAGGGAGTGGGGAGGAAGAGGGAGAGGCATTTGAGGGCCCGCTAGAGGCTCAGCGGATAAAGGCAATTGCTACAGTGCCTGAAGACCTGAGTTCGATCCCGAAGCCCCACATGATGGAAAGAGAGAACCAACTTCTTCAATTTCCCCTCTCGCTTCCACATGCTTCGTGGCATGTACAGGCACGTGCGTGCGCACACAATAAATAATAATTTTACAATTTTAAAACTACATTTCAAACAGTGTGTTAACCTGTATAGAACACTACGACCCACAGCAGCAGAATACACTTTTTTTGTCTTATTCATACAGTGTTTGTCTTCTCTCTCAAACCCTGAAACAACTACTTGCCCCAGACTTCCTAGGGAGGTACAGGTAAAGGAACATGGAGAACAGAGCAGACATGCAAGGGGGAAGTAGAGGACGATATGGCTGCTTTTGCTCTGCAAGGCAAAGACAATGAGAAAGGGTGTCGAGGGGCAAAAGAGTCCCATAGCTTCTGAGGAGGGCAAAGCCCAAAATCGAATAGAACTGAGGGACTAGGAGTTAGACTTCCTGCTAGGCAGACAGATAGGGAGAGGAACCATAACAAGATAATAAAAGATGGTAACCTTCCAAAACAGAAGCTTGCTTCTTCACCTTCCAGCATGGCTGGCTTTCTCCTCACCCTCCTAGCCTGAGACAAAAGCCTGACAACTTAAAGTCTTTGTGGGCTTTTTCTCCTGCCTGTGCCCCTGCTGATGGACTGGCTCAACAAGTTCAAGGCTAAATCAGGGCGTGTTTACACAACAATCAGTCATCCTGTCTTTCTTCAGACTGTCCAACTCTAAATTAGGAGAGGAAGACCCTTCAGAAGCCTAAACAATGACTGCAACAACAACAACAAAACAGCCTTCAAGGAGAAGCTGGACTTCGATTTCCCCATCTGTTTTGCTCTGTGTGCTTACTGTATGTGTGTGTTTCCTTGCCCCCTAACAAAAGCCTTTCTTCACCAGGCTGTGGATTGGTCTGCTGCATTTGAAAATTTCCCAGCCATTACTTGTAGAGCTTGAGATTTTTTTCCTGCTTTTTATGTCTTTAAATGGAAGAGAAAGCAAACCCAATCAAGACCCCTGACAGTAACACAACAGCTGTTGTTTCACAGAATGTTTCCTAGCATGACCAATGATGAAGCTCTCAAACACAGACTCAATTCCAGCCCCAGAGCCAGCCACCCCAACTGCTGATGTCCCAGCCTCCAATGGACTTGGCTGCTGTATGGATGTCCTTTGAAATGGTTCTGGTTTGAAAGCTTTGGCTACAGGCAAATGAGGTCAAGGGATGTGGGACTGCCAACCTGCCAAGATTCTCATTGGTCACCGTCCCTGGTCAGTTCAGTGCCACTGAGGATAGCAGTGGGTTCAGTTGCTAAGAGTTGCTCCTTGCCAAAGGAGCTGGTAGGGTTGAACTTGGAACAGACTTGGAGTATGTTTTCCGAGGTGAGGGGCTGAGCGAGAGAGCTGCTCCCAGTCAGAGAACTACAATGCACATTTTAACAGCAGAAAACACAAACATGTTTCTCATTTATCTATTATATTGTGTGTGTGTATATATACGTGTGTTCTCTCCTTTCACCAAATGTGGGGGGTTGGCTGTGTGTGTGTGTGTGTGTGTGTGTGTGTGTGTATTCTCTCCTTTCATCAAGTAGATTCCACAATAGAACTCAGGTTGGATCTCATACTTGTGGCATCTGTACTCTTTGAGTTTTTCTTTCTTTCTTCCTCCTCTTCCTTCCTCCTCTTTCTCCTCTTCTTCTAGAGGCTTGCTATTTTCAGCACAAAAACACTGCTCTCACCTCAAAGGAAACAAGAGACAGTTCATTATCAAGTCATTGAATGACCACAGCCAGGATTCAGGTTGCCCAGAAAGATATTTTCTTTTGTGGATGTGATTAAATGTCATTTTAGTATTTATAGAACCAAGAAAGTCATAAGTAAAAACATTTACTAAATTCACTGATAGGGACCACAGGTAGTCGGGTGAGGGAAATTCTGCATAGGCTTCAGATATTATCTGATGACATTCTTAGCATTTGGATTTGTGAATGTTCACTGTCTGTTAAGTGTGTGTTTTAAAGGTTTTAATAGTCACAAGGTTTTTAGTTCAGACACAGGGGAAGGCAAGGAATGGTTTTCAAAGGAACTAAAAGTAGCTCAAGGTGATTTGTCTCTCACCTGTAATATTTTAACTCTCCATAATCACAGGGTTCAGTCATACAGATGTAGCTTTTCTTTTCTTGAGGAATTTCAGTTTCCACTATATAGCCATGGCTGGTATTGCGTGCTGACACTCCAATCTCACCCTCCTAAACCCTAGGACTAATCATGCACCACCACACTTAGCACAGATTATACATTTTCTTCAAGTTCACAAGAACATTCTCCAAGACACACCATATAGTAGTCCATACAGCAGAGTAGGTTTTAAAGGACTGAGGGTTGTCCATGCTTCTACCTAACTTGCCTAGCATGCTGGGGTCCTGGAGTTTCATCCCCAGACCACAATAGAAAAAATATTGAAAGAATGCAAAGCAAAATAAGAAATTAGTAAGAGAAAGTAACTTGTGAAATCTATAAACTTGTGTAAACTTATGCATGCTATGGGGTATTCATCAAAGAAGACTGCTCAGACATGGGTTTAAGCCAATAGAAAGTCTTTATTAGCTGGTTGGTAACTACACTGGGTATACGGGATCTCAGTATTGCCCTGAGCCTTTCTTAGGTTTTTAAGCACAAAAATCATGTCCTGGCTTGACATAGTTCAGTCAACAAGAACAGTTAGCCAGAAGCAGAACTTTAGAAGCTAAAAAGCAAGGCTAGGAGACTTTCCCAAAACTATGGACTTTGATGGATAAAAATTTTTGTTTTAGTTTTGGCAGGTGGTGCTGTCTACATACTGAACCTTACAGCCTGAATGGCACTTCCATCATAGAGTCAGTTGTGCTAAGGTCTCAGAGCCTACTGAGGTGTGGGGCCCTGTTAGAATGCACTCCATTTTGTGGGAATGAGTCAATGAAAAAAATCAAAGGAAATTGGAAAACACACTGAAATGAATTTTAAAAGCATACCATACCAAAATTTATGTTATGTAGATGAAGTACTTTGGGCCAAATTTTAATCTTGAAACAAAAATGTTCACACTATATATTTCAAAAGAGCCAGTGGAGAAATATAGCCCAGCACTGCCTCCAGCAGCCTGAGGAGTTCTCTTCTCCCTCAGGTAAAGCCAGACCCTTGACTACACTGCAGCAAAGAATTTCAGGGTGAGCCAACATTATGATTAAGGAACATGAAGGAAACATAAAGTTTGTTCTGCTAAAGGAAAGCAGCAATAAAATGACTCCTAATGACATTCTGTTATATCCATAGATTAGTGCCTTGCTCAGCCATCATCAGAGAAGCTTCTTACAGTAGATAGGAACTAACACAGAGACCTACAGCTGGACAATGTGCAGAGAGTGAGAGACTTTAGAGTTCTCTGTCCTAAATGGGATGTCTTCATCAATCCCCTCTTTAGAACTCTGCAGAAGAGATGAAAAGATTATAAGAGCCAGAGGAGCTGGAGGCCATCAAATAAATAAAACCTGCTAAACGCAACAGGACCAATGCACATAGAAACTCACAGAGACTGGTAGCATGCACAGGGCCTGCAGGAGTCTAAACCAGATGTTGTTCCAGTAAAGGGGAAGTAGACACAAGCCCCCATCCCTAATCCAGAAGCTATCTCCAACTGACAACTGCTCATATAGGAAAACCTAGTTTTCTCACTGGGTATATTAACTACACTTAAGGGCGGGCCCACACCCAGCAGTAGATGGCCAACACAAAATAAATTTAATGGTATTTTTGTAGTCATTTTGTTCCAATTGCTTTGTTTGGGAATTTTTTGTCTTACTGGCTTTTTGCTTGTATATTGTGGTTTCTGATTTTGTCTGTATGTGTTTCTTGTGCTTTTTCTTTGTTTTTTATTAAATTCTGTCTTATTTGCCTGTTTATTTTCTAAACAGAGAGAAAGAAAGGATGTAGAGTTGGGGAGGGGAGTATGTAGGAGGAGCTAGGGAAGTAGAAACTGTAATCAGAATATATTGTATGAAAACAATGTTTTCAATAGCACACACATACACACACACACACACACACACACACAAACACACACATGCACATGTGTGCAGATATATACATGTGTATGATAGGTAAAGGTCTGACCAGATAGCTCAGTGAGTAAAGAAAGTCACTTGCCACCAAGCCTGACTACTGATTTCAATCCTGGGGTCCCATACAATGGAGGAGAAAAAACAACTACCATCCACCAATTGTCTTCTCACATCCACATATGACATGTATGTGTGAACATATGTACAGATACAATCACCACTAAACAAATAAGAAATGTTTAAAAATGTTTTTAAAGAGGTGAACCGAGGCATGATGACACACTCCTGGAATCACAGCACTTATGAATCAGAGGCACAGGCAAGGGGAGTAAGGTCACTCTCAGCTACACAGCTATATATTGAGTCTGAGGCCAACCTTATCCACATGAGACTCTGTCAAAAAGAGAGAGAGAGAGAGAAAGAGAGAGAGAGAGAGAGAGAGAGGGAGAGGGAGGGAAAGAGAGAGGAGGAGGAGGGGAAAAAGAAGAAGGAGAAGGAGAAGAAAGGAGAAGGAGGAGAAGGAGAAGGAAGGAGAAGGAGGAGAAGGAGAAGGAAGGAGAAGGAGGAGAAGGAGGAGAAGGAGAAAGGGGAGAAGGAGAAGGAGAAAGGAAAAAGGAAAAAAAATCTAAAGTTGATAAAAAATAAAATATACATTTTTAAAATAAAGAAAATGAGACTAAGTATGGTGGTGCTCACCTCAGCACTGGGGAGGCAGAGGCAGGTGAATCTCTGTGAGTTCAAGGCCAGCCTGGCCTACAGAATGAGTTCCAGGACTGCCAGGGTAGAGAAAATTCCAAGACAGCCATAGCTACACAGAGAAACTCTATCTAGAAAAAAACAAAAACAAAAAAACAAAAAAGATGAAAACAAACACAAACAAACAAAACACACACACACACACACAGAGAAAAGCAAATAAACCTTTGAAAATCCAAATTTCAGCTCTGAATAGAAGTCTGAGCAACAGATCAGGCCACAGAGCTGGCACTGACTGACAATCTCCCTCTGCTGCTGATAGGAGGAGCAGAGTAAAGCACCTGTCATATTTAGTAATAGGAATTCATTTGCGACTTTGACAAAAGCAGGTTCTGTGGAATGATACAAAACTAGACTGGAGTTGGTTGAAGAGGAAATGAGGGTGAAGAAGCAATAAGATGTAGTTTGTGGTTGGAAGAGTTTGGCTTGAAAGTAAATGGGCAGTAGCGAGAGCTCACACAATTCAGAGGCAGCTCTTCATTTATTCTTTTTCCCTTAAGACAAGGTCTCATGTTGCCCAGGCTGGTCTCAAGCTTGATAAGTAGCAGTGGATGGTTTCTAACTGCTGATCTTCCTGTCTCTACCACACGAGTACTGGAATTACATGTGTGCACCACTATGCCCAACTGGGATCTTAATAGTGGGAGAAAATAGAGAATGTGCTGGTAGCCCCAAAGAGAAGAAACTGGTGACGCAGGGGCCATTAGAGTACTGAAGGAACTAAGCCCTTCAATGGTTAAGAAACAGACGTGGAAGTTAGGCAGTGGTGGTGCACACCTTTAATTTCAGCTCCTGGGAGGCTGAGGCAGGCAAACCTTTGTGAGTTGGAGGCCAGCCTGCTCTACAGAGTGAGTTCCAGGACAGCCAGAGTTACAACAGAGAAACCCTGTCTCGAGAAAAGAAAGAAAGAAAGAAAGAAAGAAAGAAAGAAAGAAAGAAAGAAAGAAAGAAAGAAAGAAAGAAAGAAAGAAGGAAGGAAGGAAGGAAGGAAGGAAGGAAGGAAGGAAGGAAGGAAGGAAGGGAAGGAAGGAAGGAAGGAAGGAAGGAAGGAAGGAAGGAAGGAAGGAAGGGAAGGAAGGAAGGAAGGAAGGGAAGGAAGGAAGGAAGGAAGGGAAGGAAGGAAGGAAGGAAGGAAAGAAAGAAGGAAGGAGACATGGAAGCCTGGCATAGCATTATACCCCTGCCTGGAATCCCTGCGCCTACAAGGCAGATAAGTGGCAGAATCAAAAGGGTCAAGAGCTCAAGGATGCAGAAGTAGAGGGAGTATTCTTTGATATTAGGTGACACAGTTCTCCATGTGATACATCAGAAAAAAGGAAGTTAATGGAAGGAACATTGAAGATTGAGTGATGAGATAAGGAAATTTCCATTTGAATATGTCTATTTGTTCTTATTTATATCATCGGAGACAAGATCTAAGTTTCTCAGAACTCACAATACCTAGTCAAATGTGTCTATTTTTTATTTATTTTTAAAATTTTATTTTTTCATATCTTTCCTTCTCTCTCTCTCTCTCTCTCTCTCTCTCTCTCTCTCTCTCTCTCTCTCTCTCTTTCTCGGTTATGAACCATGAGTGCTAGGAACTTAGGTCCTTGGGAAGAGCAGCAAGTATTCTTAACCACTGAGTCATCTCTCTGGATCCTCTTTTATTTTCAATTTAAAAAATACATTTACTTATTTATATATACATGTGGATGGTGGTGTGTGTGTGGAGGTTAGAGGATTCTTGCCAGGAGGCTGTTATCTCTTTCCACCTTGTGGGTTCTAAGGATCAAACTGAGGTCAGCCGGCTTAGCAAGTGCCTTCACTGTCTGAGCTACCTCGCCAGCCCCCAGTTTCCCCCTGTAGACTCTTGAACCCATCATTCTTCTCAGTCCAAATAACTGTTTCCACTCTCTTCTGTAGAGCTGGTTTAGTGATCATAAATAAATTCTTTAAGCCTGTGTTTACCATGGAAAGGTTTCTTGCTTCCTTCAATTATGCCAGATAGTTTTGCTGGGAATAGTAGTTGGGATTGGCAGTTGTGGTTCTTCAGAACTTGATGCACATCGTCCTGAGTTCTACTAGCTTTTAAATTTCCATTAAGAAATCATCTGTTGTTCTGATGAGCCTGCCTCTCTGTGTGACTTGGTATTTCTCTCTTGCAGCTTTCAATGCACTATCTTGGTTTTGTGTAGCCAGTGTTTTAATTATAATATGACATGGAAAGTTTCTTTTCTAGTCGTATTTGTCTATTTGGTGTTTTGTATGCCTAAACCAGAACAGACATCTCATTACCTAGATTTGTTTGTTTTGTTGTTGTTTGTTTGTTTGAGCTAGGGTCTCAACTTTAATCCAGAATGACCTGGAACTCACTCTGTAGCCTAAGATACCTTGAACTCACCACAGTGATTCTCTGGGCCTTAGCCTCCCAAGTGCTGGAATTATAGGCATGGGCCACCACAACAAGCTTATTTCCTTATATTTGAGAATTTTCTGGTAAGATTGTATTGAAAATATTTCATGTCTATGTGAAATTCTTCTCCATCTATGTCCACATTTATTCTTCTTATGATGTCAAAATGATCTTACACGTCCCAGTCATATATTTTTGTTATCTTTGTCCTTGACTACATACTCCAGTTCCTCTCCTTTGTCTTCAAGTCCTGAGGTCTGTCATCCCCGTGATTCATTCTATTGGTGAAAATTTTGACCTAGCTTTATATTTGACTTACTGAGTTTTTCATTCCCAGCATTTTGGTTTTTTTTTAAACTAGTAATTCTACCTTTTTGTTGAATTCCATTTTCATATCTCATATTGATTTCCTTATTTCATTCAGCTGACTGTGTTATAATTCACTCTCTTATAATTCATTCAGGAGTTGGTGTGCTGTTTGATTTCTTTGAGCATATTTGTAATTTTTTTTAATTCTTTGTGTGATGGGTGGTGGTGACACTCATCTTTAATCCCAGCACTTGGGAAGCAGAGGCAGGTGGATCTCTGTGAGTTCGAGGCCAGCCTGGTCTACAGAGTGAGTTCCAGGACAGCCAGAGTTACAACAGGGAAACCCTGTCTCAAACAACAACAACAACAAAATTCTTTGTGTACACTTTTGTCTAATTCACTCTCATTGGGGACCACTACCATGGGATTTGTAACTTTTGGAGGAGACATGTTTCTCATGTTACTTTAGTTTTTTTGTTCTTGTGTTGAGACTTGAATATTTAGATTGCTAGTTGACTTTTTTTCTTATTTAAGTTACATTCCCTTGTTCAGTAGAGAGTGTTTTCATTATTTAGGAGGGACTAGGTTGTAGTAGGGTTAAGATGTAATTTTCCTTTGTCATACTGGTGTTTAGCACACCAGGCTCTATCTCCTCCCATACATGAGTGGAATACTGTCTCTGACAACAGTTCTTATCTCGGAATAGACACACTACAAAAATAGAGGGATAGTTAGCTACAAAACAGACACCCTTTGAGTGCTATCCATTTTAGATAGTAAGAGATACTGGTAATACTGTGTGTACCAATACGCTGCATATTGTGGGTAAGATTCAAAAGAAAATATGTTCTTAAAAAAAGACAATCTGAGAAGGGACTGGGTTGGTAAAAGTAGAGGGAAATGTAGAAGGGAGAACTGTAGGTGCAAGGGAAGAGAATTTTTGGCTAAAGGTAGACTGAAAGAGATAGCTAAAGATGTATTATCAGATATTGTAGTACTGTCCCATCTCTCAGGAGGCTGAGCCACAGAGACACTGCAAACCATGCCAATCTTTGCTCTTTGGGAGAGGAAAGAGGAGAAGGAAATAATAAGGAAAGGGAGAAAAAAGAAATACTGGGCAGGAACATGGCAGGGCCAAGCTGGTGTGCTGATTTGACACTGAGTTAAATAAAACAGGACTCTATGTAAAGGACAGGGAGAGCTACAATGAGGTATAGGACATAAAAACTGACTGGCCTGCTTACTGGAGTCCATCTGTATTCTCTTGTGTTCCTTTCCTGGCTCCTGGAATCCTGTCTTACTGTTCTGAGCTCCTCTACAATGGGCAGTCCTAGTTTCATCTCTGAATCTTGCTTTGAATGACTGGATTACAAATGATGTCCCAGCCCATGGGCAGTGCTCCACAGGCAAAACTGCAGACAATGGTACACCTCCACAAGTTCCACCATGGTCCTGGTGATGAATGCTGGCACAATCCCTTGCAGTTTTTTCGCCCAAGGTCCCATGAACTGATTAGACTCTGTGCAATAGTTCTGCTGTAGACTTCAGTTCCCACCAAGTTTTCAGCTCACTGAATACTATGTGGATCTGATTCAAAGTTTCTTTTCTGCAGCCCATGGCTCTTGGTCTGAATTTCCCAAGAGTGTGGTTCACAGTAGGTCTCGGGCTGCTGAGCTCCTGACCCAGCAGAAGACTTTTTTAAATGGCATCTTGTTTCTGCTCTGTCAGTTGCCTAGTGTCAGGCACTCAGTGCCAAAGGGGAGGAGAACCCACACTCCCACCCCAGTGTCTCCTTCTGCTAATGCTGCTGCCGTCCCAGGAATGGTCTTTTGTCAAGCTGCAGAGTGTCTATTACTCTTATGATAGCTATGTTTCAGCTTTCCCCAGATTATTCCACGGGGACTCTGGCAGACCATGCCTGAGTGTCACTGCTATTTCAATTTTTTCTTTCTCTTTGTTATTCAGTCTGAAACCCAAACCCATGGAATGGGACTGCCCACATTTAGGACACATCTTTCTACCTCAATTAATCCTATCTAGACTATTCCTCATAGACTTGATAAAAGGTGCAGGTGTCTTAAGTGATTCTATACGCTGCCAAGCTGACAATATTAATCACGACATGGTCAGCGCTTGTCAATGTGACACCCAAACATATTGTTTTTAGGCTACGACCTCCCACCCTTTGTTTCGTATATACTCATGCCTGTCTTTAAATGCAAAATGCATTCAATCCCACTTCAGAAGTCTCTATCATCGTTAATAGTTTCAGTACGGTTCAAAAGTGCAAGTGCAGGATCTCTTCTGAAACTCAGGCAGCCTCTTAACTGTGCATCCTTAAAATATCAAAATTTTGAATGGGTTTGGAGGTGGCTCAGTTAGAAGAGTGCTTGGCTTGTAAGCATGAAGACCCAAGTTTGGTCCCAAGAGCCCACATTCAAAAACAAAAACAAGTGTGGTGGTTCATGCTTGTCCTCCCAGCTCTGGGAGGGCAGATCTTTGAGACTCTCTGACCAGCCAGCCTAGCTTACTTGGAGAGTTTCAGACCAGTATGAAGCCTTTTTTCAAGAAAAATGGGTAGCTTCTAAGGAAAGACACCCAAGGCTGACCTCTGAGCACCAACATGCACATACATACACACACATGTGTGTGTGCAGGTACACACATACCAAGTTACAGATTTTCAACATGTAATGGCAAATAGTAAACATTCCCCATCCAAAAAGAAGAAATAGGAGTATATTAAGGAATATCAAACCACAGTGAAACCAAAACCAGCAGGCAAAACACCAAATCTTGCAGCTCCTGTTGGGCGCCTGAAGCTAGTGATGGAATTATCTGGTCTACTAAAGGCTTTGGGGGAGCTGCTCATTCAGCCCTGCTGCCTGCAGCACACATACAGAGCCTCTCTCTTGAGCTAGCTCTACTCTGTGCCTGCAAATTTCCTTGGCAGATGTCCCACAGTCCTGGCATCTCCAACATTCTGGGTTCTCCACTGAAACCTAGGCATCACCTTCACGACTTTGCACAAGGGCCTCATTGATGGAAATCTAATCCTGAGTTACTTTACTTGGCTTCAGTGGTTTCTGTAACCATGAAACAAGCCTTCATGATACCCTCATGTCTGCATCTATCTTGCCTATAAAACCAACAGGTACCATGTGGATGAAGTTGCCAAGTTCTGCTGCCAGTTCGAGATATAGCCTGGCCCTTTGGCCCACAGTTGCATCAGTCTCTAGGCTGACCCTGGGCAACACTTTCCTATGTGGTTGTTTTCCAGCAGGAAACCCCTTTGACAACATTTGTTGTTCAAATTTCACAAGAGTTTCAAAAGATGGAGTTTCAGGGCATCTTTCTTATTATCTCAGGGCAGAGCAGGTTTCTCTCTTCTGAAATCTTCCCTCCCTTTATCCTTCCTCCATCACCCCCTGTGCACTCACACATGCACACACACACACACACACACACACACACACACACACACACACACCTGCACACGCATGCACATACACAGGCACATGAGTGCAGGTGCCTGTGGAGTACAGAAGAAGGTTTGTCAGATCCCTTACAGCTAGAGTCACAAGTAGTTGTGAGCCACCTGACATGAGTGCTGAGAACTGAACTACCACCCTTCACAAGAGCAGTTCTTAACCACTGACTCATTCCTCCCATCCCCAGGGAGTTTCTTTTAATGCTGCTAACCTCTCTGTCTGTCTGTCTGTCTCTTAGATTTTCATTTTTTTATCTTCAGTTTTTTTCATTGTGTTTTACATTTAAATTTTTATTTTGAGATTATAGTATAGTTACAACATTTCCCGCTTTCCTTTCTTCTGTCAAACCCTCCCATATACTCTTTCCTACTCTTCTTCAAATTCATGGCCTCTTTTTTCACTAATTATTATTGCATGCATAGATGTGTGTGTGTGTGTGTGTGTGTGTGTGTGTGTTTTCTCAAATGTAACCCAATATATAACCATGTATATTCCTAAATGTAACATAAATGTCCATATAATGTTACTTGTATGTCTATTTTCAGAGCTGACCATTTGCTGATCTCTTTAGCGGTTATGAAGTACTTTCTAAGGATCCATCTTGTCTGCAGCTTTAAACATTCTCCATTCCTCACCAGACATCACATTTTCCTATCTTTCTGCTCCACTCATTGCTCTGACTGTAGGCCTGGATCAGCAGCAACAGTGACACAGCCCAAATAGCCCCATCCAGATCTCCTCCACTAAACAGATTAGTCTATTACTTTGAATTCAGTTTCACTCCAGTTCCAGGACGCACATAGTATGAAGCCAAATTCTTTGCTAAGACACAACTCAAATGCTCTCTAGCCTGGTTCCTGGTAGAGTTCTTATTCTTTTTTGAAGCATCATGAGCTGGGCCTGTACTGTCTAGATTTTTTTCTCAGCATTCTTGTCTTCTACACTTCCATAAGAATGTCCTGTTAAGCTCTGCTCATAGCATTCTCAGGCTTTTCTAGACCCAAGTCCCAAACTTTTTCATATTCCATTCACAAACCAGTTCCAAAGTTCTAAGAAATACACAGTCAGTGTCATAGTTTGTTTTCTATTACTGTGACAAAGCATGACCAAAAGCAACTTGGGAAAGAAAGGATTTCTTTGTCTTACATTTCTACGTCGCGGTCCATCTTGAAGGGAAGACAGAATAGGAACTCAAGGCAAGAACCTGAAGGCAGCAACTGAAGCAGAAGCCATAGAGGAACGCTGCTTACTGGCTTGCTCTCCATGGTTTCTCAGTCTCATTTCTTATAGCATCCAGGACCATTAGCCAAGAGGTAGGATTGCCCACGGTGGGCTGGACCCTCCCACATCAATAATTAATCAAGAATATTAATTTTTAAATTGCCACAGGACAACCTGATGGAGGCATTTTCTCAGAGGATGTTCTCTCTTCCCAGATGACTTTAGTTTGTGTCAAGTTGACAACAACCTAACAAGCTCAGTCAGGCTTATCACAGCGATGGCTGCACTTCTCGGCGCAAACTTTCTGTATTCGTTCCTTTTTTCACCATCATGACAAAACATCGGATAAAGGCAACTTCAAGAAGGAAAGCTTTATTTTGGCTCATAGTTTGAAGGTATAATCCCTCATGGCAGGAAAAGTCATGGTGACAGTAGTGGGAGGTGGCTGATCATATCGCACCCATGCTAAGAAAAGAAAAGAAAAGAAAAGAAAAGAAAAGAAAAGAAAAGAAAAGAAAAGAAAAGAAAAGAAAAGAAAAGAAAAGAAAGCTGGTACATGAAGGCTGGTACTCAGCTTGTTTCTCATTTTCATTTGGCCTGGGACCCCAGCCCATGGAATGGGGTCTTCCCACTTCAAGTAACCCAATCTGAAAACTCACACAGACATGCCCAGTGGTTTGTCCCCTAGGAGATTCTAGACCCTGTTAAGTTGACAATCATATTAACAAATACCCAACGCCAATCAATAGACAAATAGATAGATAGTCAGATAGATAGATAGTCAGATAGTCAGATAGATAGATAGATAGATAGATAGATAGATAGATAGATAGATAGATAGATAGATAGGGTTCAGCAGGATGCATACACTGCATTCCAATGCTTGGGAGAATCCTGAGTTTTAGGCAAGCCTGGTCTATACAATGAGATCTATCTGAGCACTACTACCAGGAAGTTCAGGTAAAGTTAGCTAGGTCCTCTGAGCAGGATTTTACAGACCAAAGTCTTATATGGGTCCAGGCTACAGTCTTATATGGTATATAGGTCCTCTTTTAAGCTCATATAATTGTTAATAGGGTTTGATGCTTTGTGATTGTAGAGGTAACACCATCAAATCCTGGGAGCTGTCTTTCACAGTGACTTAAACAAGGAAAGTATAATTTATAGAATAGGTAAGTCAACGAGGGAACTATAAGATGATGATTAGAGAGTGGTATGCTTGGACTTGAAGTTTAAGGAGATGCTCCATTTTGTTGAGATAGAAGACTCAGATGTCACCATGGCAGTGAGAGGTCGACTTGGCTGGAAGACCAGTTTACATATGAAGAAGCCAAGTCTAAGAGTACAGGATGGTGTATGGGGCATCTATAGCTAAGGATTAAACACCCAGAGGAGCCTGTAAACTCTCAAGTGGAGCCCTCAAACAGATCCTCAGGTAAAGCTCCACAAATTTCATGTCTTTCTAAATCAAGTCCCAAAGTGAACCTAGAAGAAAGTACACATTGGCCTGAGTAAACTCCCAGGGAAAAGTTATGCCCATGACTTACCAGAATTCTTTTCCCTACGAAAGTTCATGATCTGAGTACCCACCTAGAGCTCTCACAACATTGTACCTTGAGAGCAGCCTGAGCTACCTGGTGAGACACTATCTCAAAAAGCAAGGAGCTCTTCTTTTAAGTGTAACATAGGTTCAGCCTAGAGTGCACTCAGCCTCCGGTTGGGACATCCTTATGCTATGCATAAACTGTATAGCCATAATCAACAACCAAGACTTCATGCATCATATAAATGGTCCTATGAGGTAAACTTCTGCCATATTTCAGCTAAACAATTTCTAGGGACCAATATTTCCCTTTCTGTGAGCCCCAGTTTCCTCAATAGACAAACAGGGGACATTCACACAAATATCACAGGATTTCTATGAGGATTAACCAAAGAATTCTGATTAAAAGTCACAGTTATACGTATAGACATAAGGCTGGACTAGACTTCTGCCAGTCTTGACAGAATAATTTTGAGGGGATACTTTCCCAGATTAGCAGTCCAAATTGGAATGAATGAAGTATCAGCAATTCAATTTTTTTTAAACTTATAGGTGGGCCCTATTAGGTTAGGGCAGGGTATGGAATAATAAGCCTATTGTAAACTAACATTTTTTAATTTATTTTAATTTTTTGTTTTATTGCATTGGTGTTTTGCCTGCATTCATGTCTATATGAAAGTATTGGATCCCCTGGAACTAAAGTTACAGACAATTGTGAGCTGCCATGTGGGTGCTGGGAATTGAACTCGGATTCTTGGTAAGAGCAGCCAGTGCTCTCAAGCACTGACCCATCCCTCCAGCTCCGTAAACTAACATTTGAAGGAATATAATATAATTCTCATACTATTTGCTATCAGGAAATATAGGTAGCCTTTGAGACCAAGCCATGCAAATAAAATGTTGGCCAGCCTATGAACAGTGGAGATGAAAAAAGTTCACACAGGTACTTGATTCCTCCCCTCTAGAAATGGGCCTAGGTGGAAACCCCATAATGAAAATACCCCTTGCCTAGGAGAAACCAGGGCTTCCATAATGGTATCCATGACCCCAAGTTCTGTCTCTAAGAACTATGAATTTCATATTATGATTTTAATCAAAGATTAATACTCATAGTGATAAGTGTTTCATTTTATTTATCGGAAAAAGAATTTTCTGAAATGTTCATATCAATTGGTAGCAATCTGTTACAGATCAAGGCCTGATATTTGAAGTTCGAAGATCTAGTTTATGACAAGAGTTTGGGATACAAAATTATGATCACCTCTTAAATAAATCTCCCTCAAGCCTAAGTGATAAACTATTGCATTTTACTTTTTAAAAAATTTTCTTCTCTCATACAACGTATAGAATGCATCCTAGCCTCCCTCCTCCCCCCTCCACCGCCCCAGCTCCTCCCATCTCCCCCAGATCTACTCCCATCACCACCCACAAACATTTCCCCCTTCTCCCCAGAAAATAACAGCCCCCCCACGGTAACAGCACAATGAGGGCATGGCATAGCAGGATGGAATGAGGTCAGGCACCAATCCCTACCTCAAGGGTGGGCCAGGCAGCCTGGCAGGAGAAAAAGGGTCTCAAGGGCAGGTAAAACAGTCAGAGACACCCCACTCCAGCCTGTAGGAGTTTTTCAAGGACATTAATCCAGACAGCCATGTAATGTATTTAGGGGATCCTGCAGGTTCTGTGTCTATGGCTTCAGTCTCTGTGAGTCCCTAGAAGGGCTAGTCAGTTGACACTTTGGGACTTGTTCTCCTGGTGTCCTCAACCCTTCTGGTTTCTGCCACCCCTCCTCTCCCTCTTCCATGAGGTTCCTCGATTTTTGCATGATATCCATGGGGTTCCTTGATCTCTGCATGATATTAAACTACTGCATTTTAAGTGTTAAATGTTTTGAACATGGCTAGTAACGTGAATGATAACATCAGTAATAATAATCTTAATGATGATAATAATATAATAATAACAATAATTTTTATTTTTAAGGTAAAGTCTTATGTAGCCCAGGCTGGTCTCAAACTTGTTATGTAGCCAAATAACCCTGAGTTCCCAATCCTCCTGCCTCTACCTCACAAGTGGAGGGAAGCATGTGCTGTCAAGTGGTGTTTTTGTTTTTGTTTTTGTTTTTTTGAGACAGGGTCTCGCTCTGTAGCCCAGGCTGGTCTGAAAATTGTTACTTGTTACAGGCAGGCCTTGAACTCCCAGCATTCTGCCACTATCTCACATGAGACAAATAAACACATCACACACACAGACACACAGACACAGACACACACATACACACACACACACACACACACACACAGGGGAGAGACACATGTACACATGCACAAAGTTTACATAATGAAAGGGAAGACTGAAGAATGTACATTTTAGGTTGCTGTGGTCGGATGAAGACACTCTGGCTATTGTTCTCTCCCTTTTTACTCAAAGGGTGATCTGTGGGTCAGCACATTAGTATAGGACTAAAGGCCCTCAAGCCCCACTGTCTCAGAAACTATGTTATAATAACACTTCGAGGTGATTTGTATGTTCATTAGAATTTGGAGACACACTACCTTAATATAAATAGAGCTGACTTGGGGCATGTGCCCATCTTTTGACTAGAGGGCAGAATATCACAGCTGACGGTCCCTACAGATTATATACAATAGGAGGGAATTATCATTTGTATATCCCAAATACGGTCTGGAGGTGTGGGTCAGTGGTAGAGCACTTGCCTATCATGCATGAGGCTCTGGGTTCCATCCTCCGCATCAGGGAATAAAATAATCTTTCTTTAGAGATGGTGATTTGCAACACACAATCCCAGAACTCAATGGGTAGAAGCAGGAAGATCTCCAGTTTCAGGCTAGCCTGTGGTAGACAGTAGAATCCTATCTAAAAAAAAAAAACAAAAAACAAAACAAAAAAACCCACCAAATTCCCCCAAACATTATTCTGTTATTCTGTTAATCAAAAGAACAGTGAATGAATGCCAGCTTAGTGACCAAGAACCACATACATGTCCACTTCAACCTCGATCTTCTTTGGGTGAGTGGGGTTTGGAAGATATTTTTTGAATGAAGAATCAAAAACAAGCAACAGCAACAAAACTCTGTGTATTCATCCAATATGGGTTCTCCCTGGAGGCAACTAAATTCTTTTCCCCAAGAAAAAGAATTTTAGGGATTTGAAAGAGGCTGCCCCTCAACTCTAGGCGTGTACCCCAGGGAGTGGGAAGACCGAAAGTTTATGATGGGGTGTGGGGGTGTGGGGGGAATACCTGCCTCAGTCTGATCCTAGTGCCACTGAGCAAATGATGTCCCCGAGGGGAAAAGCTTAATGTGTGCTAGGAAAGGTGGCCAAATAGGCCAGCACCCGCAGATGGAAGCTGACTAGTGGCCAATAGCGACACGTTGTGGCAAAGATGTACAGTGACAGTTGTGGCAGTAGTACATCCCTCAGACCCCACCCCTTCGTATCTGGGCAGCCTCCCTTGCAGATTGTGTAAATCGCTGGATAAGCCAGAGGAAGGAAAACGGTAACGGACAATTTGCTAATCTGGTGAATTAAAGGTCCAAAAGTTGAAGAATTGTTCATAAGCCTACCTATTCATGCAATTATTAGTTCTCTTTTCCCAACCAGAATACATGGAAAGGACAGGGACTCCATTTGTCTTCTTTCTGCCTGCCGTCCTAGAATCTAGCTCACGTTAGATGTTCAATAAATGTTTTGATTTTGTTTGCTTTTAATTTTTAAATTTTATTTTATGTTTATGAGTGTTTTGCCTGCATGCATGTAGCGCAAATTGGCCTGGAACTGGTGACCATCTTCCTGCTGAGATTATAGCATGAGTTACGGAGCAGTTAAAACAAATGCATGTTAAATTAATGTCATAGGGGCTTCAATATTGTAGGGAGACGTAACATAAAGCATCGATAATTGTGTAAATCCAAAAGGAGCCAAAGTGCAACCTTATGGGTCCTTTCCCTTCTTTGCTGCAGTAGCAGTTTTATTCCACTGGGGGCATCCATGAGCTGTGACAAACAGTGCCAGCATTTCCCTGCTTCTGCCTTTTTTTTCCTGATCCTCTCACCAACCAATATGGTTTTCTCCCCCTCCCTCCCCCGACCCCCACATACTGTTTTCCCAAACCCTTTGATTTCCTGTAATGCCACTATCACCATTCCTAACTCTCCCTCACCAGATCCAGTAATCCTTAAATAGTTTCTGCTAGGGAAAAAGCCTCCAAAACTGACCCATATTTTCCTTTTTTCTCATTTCAATCTTTATTATACTGTGCTATGGTCGACTCAAGGATTTATCTTTGTTTTAGAAATACAGTATCATCGAGCCCAGACTAGCCTGAGATTCTCTATGTATCCCAGGCTGGCCTCAAATCCTGCTGCTCTTGCCTCTGACTCCCCAGTGCTGGGGTTACAGGTGTGTGCCACAATACCTAACAAGGATTTTTCTTTTTTTTTTGCTCAGAGACCTGTTGGTTCCCCCATATTCACAGGTACAACATCCGAGAATTTGATCAACCATATATCAAAAGTATTCAATCTTATTTTTATAAGATTAATATTTATTAAATATTACACTTAATATGTACTAGATTCAATTTATTTAAATTAAATTAATTGATTAAATTAAAATTATTAATAATTTGACGATTTATTTATTTAAGGTAATTTAATATTTATTAAATATTAATCTTAAGGGAGGAGAGATGAGAAATGGAGGGTGGAAGGCATGGGGAATAATCTCAAAGGAGACTTTGTCACATACACAAAAAAAGAACCAAACAAAAGAAAAGAAAATTCAGCAGTTGCAGATACATACAATGAGGTAAGACATCCCCCCTACACACACACACAGTGGCTGCATTTGTACTGAGCACACCATTTTTCCCTAAAGAATACAGCTTTACTCCAGCCTGGAAAGAAGGTAAACTAACTGCAGACCTTCACCTCTCCCTCTGCTCCTTCAAATCCACCTCCCCAGTCTCATCCCCAGCTCTGCAGTGAACACCTGCTGCTGCTTCCCTTCTCATTCTGTCCCCGTCTCCAGTGGGATCACGTAGATCTTCCCCTCATAAACCTCCCTCCTCCCACTTATTGTTTATCCCAGTCCCAGACTTCAGCAGGCATTCCCTGGGAAGCAAGTAAGCTAACTGCAGATCTTCACCTCTCCTTCCATTCCTCCAAGACCAACCCCTCCCTCCACACACCCTGTCTCATTCCCAGCTCTGTAATACCTTCTGATATGGCCTTTCTTTACTCTTTGCCCCCATTCCCAGGGGACTAAGCAGATCCTAGTGGAACACCCTGCTTTCCTTTCTCCTGTGGACTTCTTCAGCCCTCTTCTGACCCCATCCCCATTCCTAAGTGTCAGTTTCCAATACCCAGAAACACATTTTACGTGGAACCACCAGTGGTCATATGTATCAAGACCCCAGAAGAACTTCCTACCAGGCAACACAGAGCCACTACACTCTCCTAAGAACCAGAGAAGAAACAGAAACCAAGGAACAAAGCACCCACTTAACAAAGACCAGATCAGCACCTAGGTTTACAATATTCCCAAATCCCAGATGCCTAGATGCTGTTGTAAAAACACAATAACAGCCAGCCAACAACATATCTCTATTACAGCTCGGCAACCCTATAACAGCAGGTCCTAAGTATTCTAAGGTAGCTGAAGCACAAGAAAAAGACCTTAAAATAGCCTTTATGCATATTAGAGAGGTCCTTAAAGAGGAAATTAATAAATCCTTTAAAGAAATCTATGAAAACACAAACAATGGGAGGAAATTAATAAAACCGTTCAAGACTTGGAAGTGGAAATAGAACAAATGAAGAACACCCAAACTGAGGGAAATCTGGGAATGAAAAATTTAGGAACTCAAACAGGAACCACAGAAGCAAGCTTGACCAACAGAATACAAGATATAGAAGAGTGAATCTCGGCATTGAAGACATGATAGAAGAAATTAATACCTTGGTCAAAGAAAATGTTAAATCTAAAAAACTCCTGGCATAAAACATCCAAGAAGTCTGGGACACTATGAAAAGACCAAATCTAAGAATGATAAGAACACAGGAAGGAGAAGACGCTCAGGTCAAAGGCACAAAAATATTTTTCAACAAAATCACAGAGGAAAATTTTCCTAGCCTAAAAGAAGGAGAAGCTTATCAAGGTCCAAGAAGCATATAGAAAACCAAATAGATTGGACCAGAAAAGAAAGTACCCTCAATACATAATAATCAAAACACTAAATGTACAGAACAAAGAAAATATTAAAAGCTACAAGGGAAAAAACCAAGTACCAAGTATAAAGGCAAATCTATTAGAATTACACCTGACTTCTCCATGGAGATTCTAAAAACCAAAAGGTCTGGCTACAGACCCTAAGAGACCACAAATACCAGTCCAGACTACTATACCCAGCAAAACTTTCAATCACAATAAGTAGAGAAAATAATAACATCTGTCTACAAATTCAGTTCCATAGAAGGTGCTACAAGGAAAACTCCAGCCTAAAGAGGTTAACTACATCCAAGAAAACAGAATAAATAATTCCAGACTGACAAATCAGAAGAAGGGAAACACACACACACACACACACACACACACACACACACACACACACACACAGTAGAAATCGATGGACACTGCTCATTGATATCTCTCAATATCCATGGTGTCAATTCCACAATAAAAAGACACAGACTAACAGAATGGATTTGAAAACAGGATCCATCCTTCTGCTGCATCCAAGACACACACCTTAACATCAAGGATAGGCATCACCTTAGGGTAAAAGGATGGGAAAAGAAATTCCAAGCAAATGGAACTAAAAAGCAAGCTGTTGTAGCAATTTTAATATCTGACAAAATAGACATCAAGCCAAAACTAATCAGAAGAGATGGGAAAGGACACTACATACTCAAAGGCAAAATCCATCAAGAGGACATTGGAATTCTTAACAGCTATGCACCAAACACAAAGGCACCCAAGTTTGTAAAAGAAACACTACGACAGCTTAAATCACATATCGAACCTCATACACTGAGAGTTGGAAACTTCAATACCTCACTCTCATCAATGGATAGGTCTTTCAGACAAAACCATACTAGAGAAACACTGGAGCTAACAAATGTTATAAACCAGATGGACCTAACAGACATCTACAGAACATTTTACCCAAGCACCTCATGGAACTTTCTCCAAAAGTGTTAATATACTCAGATACAAAGCAGGTCTCAACAGATACAAGAATATTGAAGTAACTCCCTGCATCCCATCTGACCACCATGGATTAAAACCGGATATTAGTAACAACAGAAACAACAGAAAGCTTACAAACTCTTAGAAACCGAATAACTCTCTACCGAATGAAAAATGGGTCAAGACAGAAATTACAAAATAAACTAAAGACGTTCTATAATTGAATGAAAATGAAAACAAAACATACCCAAATTTATGGGACAACAATGAAGGAAGTTCTCAGAGGCAAGCTCGTATCACAAGTGACTACATAAAAAAATAGAGAAATCTCATACTAGTAACTTAATATTACACCTGAAGTTCTAGAACAAAAAGGAAAAAAAAGCATACCTTAAAGGAGTAAACAGCAAGAAATAATCAAACTCAGGGCTGAAAAATCAATAAAATAGAAATAAAATACACCCCCCAAAAATATAAATAATCAATGAAACAGAGAATTGGTTCTTTGAGAAAATCAGTAAGATTGACAAAAGGTGAAGAGAGAGTATCTAACTTAGCAAAATTAGAAATGAAAAGGGGGACATAACAACAGACACCAAGGAAACCCAGACAATTATTAGGACATACTTTAAGAACTTATACTTTACCAAATTGGAAAATCTAAAAGAAATGTATAATTTTCTCAAACATAACACTTACCAAAGTTAAATCAAGTTCATGTATGCAATTTACATAGACCTACAGACTTTCAAAGAAGAGTTAGAGCCAAACTCCTCAAATTATTCCACAAAATAGGAACAAGAGGAATATTGCCCAATTCATTTTATGAAGCCATTAGTTACCCTGATACCCAAACGTATAAAGACCCAACAGAAAGAATTACAGACCAATTTTCCTCATGAACATAGATACAAAAATACTCAATGAGTTACTTGCAAACCAAATCCAAGAACACATCAAAAACACATTCACCATGATCAAGGAGACTTCATCCAAGTGATGCAGGGACATCATATGTAAACATATGTAAATCAACCTATGTAAATCAATAAATGCACTCTACCATATAAACAAACTGAAAGACAAAATCCACAGGATCATGTCATTCGATACAGAAAAGGCCATTGACAAAATCCAACACCTCTTCATGATAAAAGTTCTGGAGAGATTAGGGATACAAGGGATACACCTAAACATAATAAAGGCAATTTACAGCAAGCTCACAGCCAACATCAACTTAAATGGAGAGAAACTCAAAGCAATTCCACTAAAATCAGAAACAAGACAAGGTTGTCCACTCTCTCCATACCTATTCAAAATAGTATTTGAAGTCTTAGCTAGAGCAATAAGACAATAGAAGATCAGAGGGACACATACTGGAAAGGAAGAAGTCAAAATATCTTTATTTGGAGATGATATGATAGTATACATAAGTGACCCTAAAAATTCCACCAGGAAACTCCTCCAGCTGATAAAGCCTTTCAGCAAAGTGGCTGGATACAAAATTAACTCACAAAAATCAGTAGCCCTCCTATATACAAATGACAAATAGACTGAGAAAGAAAACAGAGAAACAGCACCTTTCATGTTAGCCTCAAATAATTAGTATCTTGGGATGGCTCTAATCAAGCAAGTGAAAGACTTGTATGATTCAAAACTCTAAGAAATTGAAGAGATATCAGAAGATGGAAAGATCTCCCATGCTCATGGATTGGCAGGATTAACATAGTAAAAATGGCCATGCTACCAAAAGCAATCTACAGATTCAATGCTATCTCCACCAAAATTCCCATACAATTCTTCACAGATATTGAAAGGACAATTATAAGCTTCATATGAAAACACATACACACAAAGAAAAAAAAACAGAATAGCTAAAACAACCCAGAACAATAGAAGAACTGGGGAAGGTTTCACTATCCCTGATTTAGAGTTTTACTACAAAGCTATAGTAATAAAAGCAGCATAGTATTGATGCAAAACCAGACACATTAACAATAGAATTGAATTGAAGACTCAGACATAAATCCACACACCTGGGCTGGATAGATGGTTCAGTGGTTAAGAGCACTGACTGCTCTTCCAGAGGTCCTGAGTTCAATTTCCAGGAACCACATAGTGGCTCACAACCATCTATAATGGGATCTGATGCCCTCTTCTGGCATGCAGGTGTACATGCAGATAGAGCACTCATATACAATAAATAAATAAATAAATCTTAAAAGAAATAAATCTACACATCTATGGACAACTGATTGTTTTATAAAGAAGCCAGAAATAGACACTGGGGGGAAAAAGCATCTTCAACAAATGTGCTGGTCTAATTGGATGTCCACATGTAAAAGAATGAAAATAGATCCAAATGGATGAAAGACCTCAACATAAAACCAGACACACTGAACCTGATAGAAGATAAAGTGTGGAATAACCTTGAACGCATTAGCACAGGAGACAACTTCCTGAACAGAACACTGTTAGCTCAGGCACTAAGATCAATGATTAATAAATGGGACCTTATGAAACTGAAAACCTTCTGCAATTCAATGGACATGGTCAACAAAACAAAATGGCAGTCTACAGAATGGGAAAAGATTTTCACCAATTCCACTTCCAATAGAGGACTAATATCTAAAATATTATATATATTATATATAGATATATAATATATATAATATAAACAATATTATATATAATAGATATAATAATATATATAATATAAATAATATATATAATATAAAAATATATATATATAATATAAAGAACTCAAGAAATTATGTATCACAAAAACAAATAACCCAATTTAAAAATGAGGTACAGATCTAAACATAATTCTCAATAGAGGAAACACAAGTGGCTGAGAAACATTTAAAGAAATGATTCAACATCCTTATTTATCAGGGAAATGCAAATCAAAACTACTTTGAGATTTCATTCTATGCCCATCAGAATGGGTAAGATCAAAAACGCAAATGACAGCTTATGCTGGCAAGGATGTGGAGCAAGGGAAACACTTCTTCATTATTGAAGGAGTGCAAACTTGTACAGCCACTGTGAAAATCAGTGTGGTGGATCGTCAGGAAAATGGGAATTGATCTACTTCAAGATCCAGATAAATCATTCTTGGGCATATACCCAAAGGATATTGCATCCTAACACAGAGACTTGCTCTTGCTCAACCACGTTCATTGCTGCTCTCTTCATAGTAGCCAGATATTGGAAACAACCTAGATGTCTCTCAACAGAAGAATTGATAAAGAAAATGGGGTACATTTATACAACAAAATATTACTCATCCGTTAAAAAAAAAAACAACATCATGAAATTCACAAGTATGTGGATGGAATTAGAAAAAAAAATCATCCTGAGTGGGGTATCCCAGACCTAGAAAGACAGATACGGTTTGAATTTGCTTATATGTGGATATCAGTCTTTAAGTAAATAACCAAATTTTACAATCCATAGAACCACAGAGGGTAGGTGTAGAGTAAGGGACTAGGGAATACAGACTGATCTCATTACAAAAGGGAAATAGAATAGATAATCATGGATGGATTTGGGAAGCTGGGATAGGAGGATCAAATGATGAGGGGGGCAAGAGAGTGGAAACAGGGATATAATACAGGGAGAAACAGCTAAAATTAAGCATCATTTGAGGGGTAGTATGGAAACCTAGTACAATAATAACCTCCCAAAATATATACATATATGAAGGAAATCTAAATGTAACCACTAAATAATGGGGGAGACAGAGCCCCGACTGGCCATCTCTTGTCACCAAATGAAGCATCCAGTACCGGGATTGGTTGACATTTGAGTTGTTGGCTAAAGAGGTCCCATGGAAATCCCCAAACAACCCAGGCTATTTCTAAGACTATAGGTTGCTCTCCACAAACTGACAGCAAAGCCCTATTGCTGAAGACAACACCTACACCACTCATTAAACATAGCGCCTTCATCCCTACATGCTAGAATCTTTGGTATAGAAAGGTACTCTTCATGCTACCAAAAGAGAAACATAAACACTAAGCCAGCCACAAACCTTTTTATCTGCAGTGATGGTATGCCTGCAAGATATGCTATAACAATGGCAACACAAAGCTTATAAGAACTACTCCAGGAGATGGAACTCTGTATAGTATGTCTCTGTGGCGGTTCACCAAACAGGACACAGAGGCATATTCATAGGCTCAAACCCTGCCACACCTCAGCAGAGGGAACCACCGTCCTGGCCAATGCCATAATCGATCAACAGCGGAACCCCAAATATCTCAGCTCAGGTATTTTTATTCTTTCAGAACGCCTCAGGTATTTCACTGATATCACATGCAGATAATAAGCAATTAAACAACACCCACAGAAATCCAACACCCACAAACAACACAGAACGCCAAGACCTAGGGTAACCCCTCACCCATTAGCGCATAAGACAATTTCAAACATAACTAAAAATAAACTTCCCCAACATTTCCCTTTTTCTGTATAAGCCAATCAAAATATTGCTTTTTATCTCTACAGCACAATTTAACACCACACCAGCAAACTATTTACAAGAGGAACAATTATGAGTGTTGCTAATGCACAGGACCAAATGAAACCAAAATCTTTCAAGCGTTCTCATTTTTTTGAACATGAAAATAATTATTTATTGCCCATTGGGAATAAATTCACAGTACAAAAGTTACAAAAGGGTACATTAAGTGAGGGGTCTCTTGAGCCTCCAAGATGCTTTTCTATGTCTTTGGACAGCAGAAAAACATTATCATTGTCCAATTATCTGGAATTCACTCATAATCTTCTGGGCTCCTCCAAAGGGTTTAGGTCACTTCTCTGGCTCTGCCCTCTGCAGCACACACAGCTTGTCCTCCAGGCTCTGGCTGGCTCCACTCCACTGCTGCTGCTGTTCTTGGTGGTCATCCCATGGCACTGGCATCTCAAAAACTGCTGGAGTCCCTTGCTGTAACTGGGCTGCATTTTCACCAATAGCCTCTCCTGGGCTCTCTTACAGTGCCAAGCCTCAACTGCTCTCCATGACCCCTTCAATCTGGGCCTTTAACTGCTACTTTGGCTGCACCTTCACTAATGGCCTCTCCTGGGGCTCTCCACGGTGCCAAGCCTCAACTTCTCTACATGACCTCTTCAATCTGAGCCTTCAACTACTATGGAGGCTGTACTTTTACCAATGGCCTCTCCTGGCCTCTTAAAGTGCCAAGCCCCAGCTGGGTGACTCTTATAGTACCAAGTTCGGCTACCAGCATGAGATACAATCTCGGCCAGTTCTAGAAGACAGCTTCTGTGTGCTGACCCTGAGAAAACACTTTCCAGGTTTTAAGATAGAGTCTGGTTTGCTAGAAAAATATCTGGTCACTTTGTTTGCAGTGAGTGTCCCCTCCTAGATGGACTTATCATCATCACCAGTATCTCCGCTTGTCTTTCTCTTAGTCGGGTTTGCAGTAAGAAAAAAAAAAACTAGTTCAGTTTAACTAAGGTCCTATTTCCACAACAGGGGGTCCTGGGCCAGTGGGAAGAATATCTGGCAAAGTCTTGGCAGTTTGGCATTCCTTCTCACCAACGCTTTGGGGAAACCTACACCCTCTTCATAGACCTCAAACACAAGGCCTTCTTGAGCTTCACACACAAACAATTCAGTTATCAGAAAACTAATTTTGTGAAACAGTATGCTATCACCAGTAGCTGGAGCTCCATGATCAGGAAAAGCAGTCAGAACCTTGCTTTTTCCTGCTCCCAGCTGAATTCTTTATCTCTAAGGGCCTCCATTCTGCGGCTCTCACATCAGAGCTTTTTTCCCTCATTTATTAATTACACAGCCTTTTCTCTTCATAGAGGCTTATTTCCTTTCTCTCTCTCCTCTTCCTTCAGGAGCCTTCAATTAATACCTTAATCTCTATCCTCTGGTAGATTCCCTGCGCATATTTTACCCGACTCTGTGAGGTCTGGAATTTCTTTTTCTTTCTCGTCTCCACGTTGGATGTTAGCTGTCCTGATGTCCTGCCCCACATTGATGTGCCATTTGTAGTAGTGTGTTGTTGTGGCAGCTCACCAAGAAGGACAAGGAGGTGCTTTCATAACTGCAAATCCTGCCAGTCCTCAGCAGAAGGAACCACCATCATGGCCAGCAACACACTTGATCAACAGTGGAACCCCAAGAGTCTGTGCTAAGGTGTTTTTATTGACTCTGAGCTCCTCAGGCACAGATAATAAGCAATCAAACACCCCACACACACACACACAGAAATCCAACACCTGCAAACAATACAGAATGCCAAGACCTAGGGTAACCCCTCACCTATCAGTGCATAAAACAATGTCAAACATAACTAAAAATAAACTTCCCCAACAGAACCCATACCTGACACTGCTTGGGTGACCTAGATCACAGACTAGATAGCCTAGAGACCTAAGGTAAAACCAAACACTACTGTTCTTTTTTTAAAAAGTAGTGATAATGATAGTGATATTCTGCTATACTCATAGATCAGCCATCATTAGGGAGACTTTCTCTTGCAGCAGATATGGACAAATACACAGACCCACAGTCAGACATTATGAAGAGAACGAGAGATCTTGGAACATTCAGCCCTAAATGAGATGTCTCCATCAAATCTCTCCCTCTCAGAGTTCAGTGAACCCTGCGGAAGAGGAGGTGGGAAGAGTGTAAGAGCCAGAGGGAATGGAGGATACTAAGAAAAAAAGACCCCTAAATCAACATAATCAAAGCTCATATGAACTCACATATGAACCACACCTATACATAGGTGTAGTTGTTAGACACTGTGTGGGCTCAACAAGAGAGACAAGGAGGCATATTCATAGATGCAAACCCTGCCAGACCACTATCATGACAAAGTGCTATACTGGACAGTATCTCATCTCAGGGGTTTTTATTGATACCTAATAGCTCCTCTGGTGTTCTACTGATAGCATGTGCAGATCATGAGCAATCAAACATCTTTTACATAAAGACACTTTCAAAGCATGCAAACTGCCAAAGGCTAGGCAGCCCTTCACCCAACAGTGCACAAAATATCATTTTAAACATTACTAATAATAAACTTCTACAATACAGAGGACCTACATGGGTCTACACCAGGTTCTGCTCTTCTGTGTGTATATATATTTTTTTTCAGTGTAGTGTTTTTATGGGATCCTTGAGAGTGTGAACTAGTAAGTTTCTAATATTTGCCTTTTCTCTTGAGTTCTTTTCCTTCTGTTTGTTTGTCTTGTTCATATGTGGTAATTTTATTTATTTATTTATTTATTTATTTATTTATTTATTTATTTATTTATTTATTTATTTATTTTAAAAATGGCTCACTTCATAAAATGGACCTTTACCTGACACTCTCAATGAAGCCAAGAACACCAGACTAGATAGGCTCTAGGGGAAAATCTACTACAATTATTCTGCTAAATGAACTCACAGAGATTGTGACAGCATGCATAAATATGCTGACCTGACAAACTCAAGCTAGACAAATACCCTAGCCTGGAGAAGGGGAAATGGGCATAAAGCCCCATCTCTACCAAGAAGCTATTTGCAATAGATAGCTTCTGGAAGAGTAAACATCAATTTTCCTATAATGGAGTTCTGGATATATCAACCAAGGCAGGCTACGTGCTCAGGAATAGTTGGCCAACACACAAACTCCATGGAGTTTTATTTGTATTTTATTTTTCTGGTTGGTTTTTGGTTGGTTTGGTTTGGTGTGTGTGTGCTTTTATTTTTTTATTTTTTGTTTTTTGTTTGTTTTGTTTTGGTTTTAGTTTTGGTTTTTTGAGACAGGGCTTCTCTGTTGTAGGTCTGGCTGCCTTGGAACTCACTCTGTAGACCAGGCTAGCCTTAAACTCATAGAGATCTGCCTGCCTCTGCCTCCTGAGTGCTGGGATTAAAGGTGTGCACCACTACAACTCAAATTTGTTTCTACACTTTTGAGAGAATGAATATGAAGAGAGTGGGTAGGGGAGGATCTGTGAGGAGTTGGGCATATGACCAAAATATATTATATGAAAAACTTTTTAAGCCAAAAAGAAAAGAAAATAATTGACACATTAAAAAAATCTAAACTAAATATTATATATGTAAAATGGGTTAGTAAGGCAACATTTAAAAATTGTAAGTTGTGAGTTAAATGAAAACATTTGCAGAAATGTTCTAAAACAAACTTTTAATTTTAAAATAGAATACATAAAATAATATAAAAATGTGTCTATATGTAGAAAATGGACTGGAAAGATATACACCAAAATTATACCAGGAGTTGCTTTGTAATAATGCATCATTTTCCCTTTCCCTTCTTGTATGCCAGTATTTTTCAAATATTCTGTAATAAAAACATTGATTTTTAAAAATAAAAAACGAACACAGCTTAACAATATGGCATTTACATTGTATTAGTAATCTAGAAATGATTGAGATTTTTTTTTAAACAAGATTTCACATTGGCCTCAAGCTCACTATGTAGTCCAGTATGACCTCAAACTCTTGGCAGTTCTGCCTCAACCCCCAGAATGCTGGGATGACAGGCATGGTCTACCACACCTGACTCATCCTTTGAAGTGCAGGAGGGAGGGCTGAGAGACTGCAGCACAGCAGTAGAGCCCTTGTCTAGCAGACGTTTGATCCCCAGTGCCACAAAACAGGCCAATTTTATGTTATATGTATCTTGCCACAATTAAAACTGTTAAAAGCAGGGCTGGCTTACAGAGCTACTTCTGATCCCTGCCATATGGGACCTCATTTTCACCTACCTCCTTTTTTTCTGCTTTCCTGGCATATCACCTCTGGAGCTTGATAAGATACTGTTTTCTCTGCTTGTACTGTTCCTCCCACCGTTTTGCCCAATGTTCAATGTACCCAACACAGGGTCAAGCTTCCATGGCACTGAAAAAGCAGTTCGGAACCAACTGTCCATTCCCAAGCTTACCTTGTACTTTTTCTTTCCAATGTTTGTCACAGTTAAATACTTGTAGACTTGATTAATGTTTGCATCTCCAACTAGAATGTCCGTTCTACAAAGATAGCGATTCTCTCCTCTGTTTACTATTGCAGCCTTATCCTAAAACAGTTAGATAAGAAATATTTGCTCATTGTCTGAATGGGTGACCTGGTCTTTGCTGATTCAACTGTTTCAGAATCTGGGGCTGGATGTGCAGCTCAGTTAATGGAGTGTTTATCTAGCATGAGCAAAGCGTTGGCTTCCATCTCCAGCACTGGAGTAAAAAGGATCCTCTCATCGAGGACCTATTAACCTCAGCCCAGAAACTTCACTCTGAAAGCATCATGGTCCAGCACATTTGTAATCTCAGCACTCTGAGGCTGAGGAAGGATTGCAAATGGAGGTCAGCCTGAGATACATACTGAGATTTTGTCTCAAATTTAAACAAAATAATAATACACAGAGCTGATCTACCTCAGAACTAGGTGATAAGCAAACTGTAAACTCAAGTATACCACCAAACCAAAAAGTGCTGTTTAATTAATTTACAGAGTGGCTACATGGTTGGTCAGAGAAACAGCCAAAAGAGATTGAACATTTTAAGTGATGTTTGCTAATAAAATAAAACATAGAGCTTTTCTCCCTCCCTCCTTCGTTTCCTCATTCCCTCTTTCCTTCCCTCCCTCTTTCTTTTTCTTTCTTGCAGAGAGACTAACCACAGAAGCCAGGCTGCCATTATACTTATGTCCCTCCTTCCTCAGCCTTCTGAGTGCTAAGATTAGTCCTGTGCGATTTCTCCAGGCTCTAGAGAACACTTCTTAGTAATCTGAATATTCCTGTCTCTGACCCTGCATCTGTTAATGTTGTTACTTGTGAACAGCAGAATCCACTTTGGTTAGAGGATCACTATGGCTTGATAGTCGGCTGAATGACTACCAAGTGCTTGTAGCACCCATGTGTGAGTCTGCAGAGGAGGTAAGATCTATAGGAATAGAGTGGTCAACTTAAAACTCTTCTCTTCATTCTTGTATTCTTTTTGTTGGTTTGTTTGTTTTTGAGACAGGGTCTCATTATGTAGCCCTGGCTGGCCTGGTGCTCCATATGTAGACCAGGCTGGTCTCAAATTCACAGAGATCTGCTGAGACGCTTCCAGGGTTTTGGATGAAAGAGGTACTCCCACATGCCTGGCCCCATTCTTGTAATCATTGCTCCTGATTCTGAAGATGCCTTCACATTATAAGTGGGTTTCTCTCAACACACCAGAGAGAAAACAGATAGTATCTTGTCTATTTAGGATTTCATAGATTTTGTTTTTGAAACAGGGTCTCACTATGCAGCTCAGGCTGGACTGGAACTCACTACATCGACTAAGGCATATGTCATCTCAGACAATATTCCTGCCTCAGCCTCTCTAATGATGCCCACAAAGACTATATACAGTGGTATAACAACTAATTAGTTAAGTAACATGCAAACAATTTCTAAGCAGCTGGGTATGGTGTTACACACCTATAATTCCACTACTTGGAAGGCTGAGGCATATAGCTGTGAGGCTAAAAAAATGAGATTCTTTCCTCCTTCCTTCCTTCCTTCCTTCCTTCCTTCCTTTCTTTTTTTCCTTTCTTTCTTTTGTTTTTCAAGACAGGATTTTTCTGTTGTAACTTTGCCTGTCCTGAAACTCACTCTGTAGACCATCCATCTGCCTCTCCCTCCCAAGTGCTGGGATTAAAGCCATGTGCCACTGCCACTCAGCGAGATCCTTTCTTCCTACCTTCCTTCCTCCCTCTCTTTCTTTCTTTCTTTCTTTCTTTCTTTCTTTCTTTCTTTCTTTCTTTCTTTCTCTTTCTTTATTAAGTAATTTCCAACATCTCTCAACTCATAATAGGAAATGTAGCAGTGGGACTTCAGAGTCAGCTAATTTAGTACCTCAAGGACTTAATCTTTTCCATATTGCTATTCCATGAAACTTAGTTCTCTGACTTTGTGATGACAGGATTCCGACTGTGTGTGTGTGTGTGTGTGTGTGTGTGTGTGTGTGTGTGTGTGAGAGAGAGAGAGAGAGAGAGGGAGAGAGATACAGAGAGACAGAGACAGAGGAGGCAGAGAGAGACAGAGACAGACCGAGAGAGAGACCGAGACAGAGAGAGACAGAGACAGAGACAAAGGCAGAGACAGAGACAGAGAGGGAGGGAGAGAGAGTAATCCCAAGTACTGGGATTACAGCCATCACACCTCACTCAAACCAATTATCTGGAAAACTGAAACCCAGACCAGTATGGTGGTATATACTTTTAATCCCTGGGCTACATTTAAAAAGCAAGAAAAGAAAAAGAAAAGCAGGGCTCAGAGGTTAAGAGCATTTGTTGTTGCTATCGTTGCTTTTCAAGGACTTGGGTTAGGTTTTCAGCACCCAGAGGGTGGCTCACAACCATCTGTGACTCCATTTCAGAAGATTGAACTTCTTCTGATCTTTGCAGGCCCGAGTGCACATGGTACACATACACATATGTAGGCAAAACATTCATACAAATAAAATAAATAATTTTTTTAAGGAAAGGGAGAAGGAAAGAACAGAAAAGGGGCAAAGGTATGTTTCAAGGCACAGGAGTTTTAAAAACTTCTAAAAAAAATGGGAAAAGCTCAGCATCATTAGCTATCAAAGAAATGCAGGTTAAAGCTCCATTGAGATTCCATTTTACCCTAGTAAACAATAAAGGCTGGTGAGGCTGTGGAGAAACAAACTATCATGGACTGTTGGTGGAAACATAAACTGACACAGCCACCATGGAACCCAGTTTGGGGCTTCCTCAAAAAGTTAGAAATAGAAATACCATATGACCCAGCTACATAATTACTGAGTATAGCCATAAAAAAATCTTAGTCAACATACCATAGAGATACTTGCACTTCCAAAGCTTTTGCAATACCAAGATATGAAAACAGCCTAGAGGCTGGCCAACAGATAAAGAAAATATGGGCCAGAGAGCTTTCCCAGCCTGTAAAAGCCCTGCTATCAAGATTGACGACTTCAGATAGTTCCCCAGGCGCCACATGGTTTAAAGAGAGGACTAACTCCTACAACGCGTCCTCTGACCTCTACACTTGAGCCGTTGGGCATGTGTGTGAGTGTACACAAAATCTCATTAAACAAAAACGAAGTATATCTATCTCTGTTCATATAGATGTGAGTTTTAGCTATCCATAAAGAAGAATAAGGAATAAAGAGATAGATGGTATTAGAAGTCATTATGTAAGCTAAATAAGACAGGCTCAGAAAGACAAATACCATATATTTCTCTCATAGGCAGATTCTGGATTCGTATGTACATATGTGCATACATACATGATGTGAACATAGAAAGGGAACTATGAGAAAGTGAAAAGGCTTTAAAGGGAAGGGTGAGGGGTAAACAAGAGAGTGGTGGAAGGAAAAAAGAAAAACATCACACTTTCTTACATACGAAGTATCTACATTTAAATATATATGCATGCATTTATGTATATGACATGAAGGCAGCAGCAGGACTATTTGGGAAAGATGGAGAGCTGTGAGAGGTGGGAGGAGGGGTAAGGGAGGGAACTGGGGTGAATATGAGGAAAATATGGTGATACACATACGTGAGAATGCCATAATGAAGCCTATTATATTGTATGCCAACTAAAAAGTTAATTAAAAAATAGAGAAAAGTCGTTTTGTTGTTGTTGTTTTTTGGTTCTTTTTCGTTTTTGTTTCTTGTTTTGTTTTGGTTGGTTTTCTGAGACAGGGTTTCTCTGTTGTAACTCTGGCTGTCCTGGAACTCACTCTGTAGACCAGGCTGGCTTCAAACTCATAGAGATCTGCCTACCTCTGCCTCTTGAGTGCTGGGATTAAAGGCGTGAGCCACCACTGCCCAGCTAAGAAAAATCTTGGAAAAGAAAATGAGATAAATTTTTGAGTGTGTGTGAGGGTCATAGGTCTGTATTTAGGAATGAGAAACTTTTAAAATATGACCACAAAACAAAAATCAATGTACCAAATTCCTGTGTTTCCGTATAGATAAAGCAAAACTTTGGGATGCAAATGTGATGATGTATTGCAGAGTTGCTTTTTCTTCCTAATGCTGCGACCCTTTAATACACTTCCTCATGTTGTGGTGACCCCCCAACCATAAAATTATTTTCGTTGCCACTTCATAACTGTAATTTTGCTACTGTTATAAGTTTTAATGTAAATGTCTGATATGTACATGGTCTTACGCATAACCCCTGTGAAAGAAAGACCCCAGAGGTGTCTCAAGCCATAAGTTGAAAACCACTGATGTATTGCATGGTAACAAAGGCGGAGAGTTTACAGCAACTAATACACACAGCACTACTGGCATTGACAAGATCACTGAAATGGATGTGATTGCCCTTAGAAAACTCCAGAAAATACAGCATATATATGCTGTATTGACTGTCATGTAACCTCAGGGCAACATCTGCATATGCTTCTTTCTCTTTTTCATGTGTGTGTGGTGTACATTTTTGTATGTGTGCGGGTGCATGTAGAGGCCCAAGGTCAAAGTCGGGAATCATCCTTCATTGCCCTTCCACCTTAAACGTTGAAGAAGAGTCTCTCTAACAAACACAAAGTACACAATATGGCTAGTCTCTAGCTTGCTCTGGGAATTCTCTGTCTCCATCTTCCAAGGTTGGAATCACAGGTGGGCTGCCATGCCCACCCGGTATTTATGTGGGTTTCTGGAGATCTGAATTCCAGTCCTATTCTTTATGTAGCAACTACTTTAATTATCAGCCATCTCCGTAGCTCATCTTCATATACTTAAATTTTTTTTAAAAAAATATTTTATTGTATTATGTGTTTAAGTGTTTGCCCCAATGTATGTATGTGTATCATGTGGATGCCTGGAGCTCACAGAGGCCAAAAGAGGGTGTCAGACCTCCTGGAGATAGAGTTACAGAGGGTTATGAGCTGCCATGTGGTTGCTGAGGATCAATCCCAGGTCCCTTAGAAGAGCACCCAGTACTCTTAACTGCTGATTGATTCCCTACAGCCCTTCCACGTACTTTTAAAAGAATGAGTGAGTGGGGAAGACAAATAACAGGCTAAAAAGAAATTGATCTCATAGGACCAAAAGGTCTTGGGATGTCCCTAGGATTTCTAGACTAGACACAGAGACCTACTGGCTTTATTAAGACTTAGTTCTTAGTCTCGTAGGGAATAAGTAAGCCCTGGAACAAAAGCAGGGCCCCAACAGCATAGGAAAAAAGAGGGAGAAACTGACAGGGCTGCTACTGGGTGATCAGAGAAAATTTCCCCAAGCAACCAGGGTGTGGTCATGAAGGGAGAGAAGTAAGTCTGGAGAAGCAAAAACCAACAAGCAGCATCGCCACACTTCCCAGGTCTGTTCATCCCTTTCAAGGCTAAACACATCAGTCCCTTGGCACTATTCTTCCTTCAGATTTGTTCCTAGCCATGATGAATCTGCAGGCTTTGGCTCCTTCCCATTACATATTGGTCTCATTCTGTTAGTGTTTTCCTTACAGCAGCCACTGGAGAAACATCAGTGAAGATCAAGTGCCGCTTTGGCTGTTATTTACTTACTTTCATCTTTAAATCAGTTTGATTTATTTCCAAAAGAACATTTTGGTCTCTACCAATTCCACTGATTGAAAGTCTCCAAGGAGTCATAGGAAAATTGATCCACTGGTATATTGATTATTCATTAGAACTACATTGCTTTTAAAAGCCTCTTCTGTTTTCATTTTCTTATCAGATGCTTGGTTCGAGGCAAACCAAGTGCTTAAATGGTGTGGTTTCTTAGAAGAGTGTTATTTCCTAGAAAGCAACCAAGCTCTCAGACGATCATTAATTGTGTGTGGGCAAGGAAAAAAAGCAAGTCTGACTCAGTGGTTAAAGACGCTTGCTGTCAAACCTGATCCTCTGAGTTGGATTCCCAGGAACATATATGTAGAAGGAGAGAACCAATTCCAAAGTTGTCCCCAGACCTCCACATACTTGCCAGGACTTATGTACATGCCTCCTCTCTCTCCCCTCTCCTCTCTCTCTCCTCTCCTCTCTTTTCTCTCTCCCTCCTCTCTTCTCTCTCTCTCTCTCTCACACACACACACTAAAAAAAAAAAAAAAAAAAGACTTAAGATCCGAGTGTGATCGTTTGACTGTAAACCCACAATTTGAGAGGAATAGGCTGGAAGATTCCTGCAAGTGCAAGGCTCAAATAAATAAATAAATAAATAAATAAATAGATGTTTGAGACTTGAAAGCAGAAATAGAAGCACTTGGGAAGAGGAAAGGAGCTAGTGGGAATAGCAGCAGGGACAGAAGAAAGTGAAGGGGAGGGCAGATAAGGTCAAGGTGCATCTACATGTTTACGAGACAGTCATAATGAAACCCATCATGTTACATAATGACTATTTACTAAAACAAAAAGTATAGTGCTACAAGTTCAATGCCTCCCCTTTCTGCTACCTCTTGTTTCTGCATAAGGGCCAGGTTGGCTTTCTTCAGATCTGGAGGTGGGAAGTCTCAGCATCCACTGTGTACTTGTGTGAGCACTAGATTCTTACTGTGTGGAAGGATACAAAATTAGAGAGAATTGTGAGGTACAAAGGTAATGTGGTGGTTTGAATGAGAATAGCCCCTGTAGGCTCATAGATTTGAATACTTGGTCATCAGGGGGTGGCATGATTTGAAAGAATTAGGAAGTATGGCCTGTTGTTGGAAGCAGTCACTTTAACAGCCCACTTTGTGGGCTTTGAGGTTTTCAGAAGCCCAAGCCAGGCCCTGTGGCCCTTTCTTCTCCTGCTACCTGTGGATACAGATGTAGAACTCTCAGATACTTCTCCAGCACCATGTCGGTCTGAGTGTCGCCATGCTTCCTGCCATGATGATAATGGATTAAACCTTAAGGTGTCTCTTCACAGCCATAGAACACTGAGTAAGACAGGTAGATACACTCGAAGACCAATGATTGAAGGGAGAAAATATGGAGAGAAAACCAGGAAATCAGAAATCCAAAAACTATAAAGGAGGCAACACAGGGAGGCCAAGGAGAAAAAAGAGAAAGACAAAGGGAGAGCCCTTAGGAAAAAGGTAAGAATAGAAAAAAGTAGAGGGTTCAAGAAATCGGAGGGACCATCTCCTCTAAAGTGCTGGCAGGGGGATGATATAAGTACCACTCAACTAAACCTTTTGAGACAGTGTTTCCCTACCTAGACTATACTGACTTTCCAACCTCCTGCCTCTACCTCCTGAACTCTGGAATTACAAGTGTGCTGGGCTATTCACAGAAGCCTCTCGTTCTCTCATATAAAAGTAGTCCTAAGGTACTACCCTGTTCCTTTTGTATGAGACAGGGCTTTGATTTGCAGCTTAGGCTCTCCTGGAGCCCAGTGTTTAGCCCAGGGCAGCCTTAAACTGTGATTCTCCTCTCAGCTTTCTAAGTGTTGGGATTAAAGTTGTATGTCACCATGCCTGGATTTTGTTATTCAAAGATTTATTCATTATATTTTATGTGTCTGAGTGTTCCGCTTATATGTATGTCTGTGTACCATGTGTGTGCCTGCTGCCTATGGAGGCTAGAAGAGGGTATCAGATCTCCTGGAACTGGGGTTACAGATGATTGTAAGCCACCGTGTGACAGCTGGGAATCAAACTTTGGTTCTCCGGAAGAGCAGCCAGTGCTCTTAACGGCTGAGCCATCTTTCCAACCCCCATACCCTTGTTTTTTATTAGTATACATATTTTGTGTGGGCTTCTGTGTGTGTGTGTGTGTGTGTGCGCGTGCGCGCGTGCTTGTACGCACAAGCTCAAGCGCATGTGTAGGCCAAAAGACAATCTTGGGTATCATTCCTCAGTCCCTGTCCACTTGTTTTTGAGATAGTGTCCCTCATTAGCCTTGAATTTACCAACTAGGCTGGACTGGCTGGCCAGAGAGGCTTAGTGATCTGTCTGGTTTTGCCTTCCCAGCACTGGGATTAAAGCACATCCCAGCTTTAAAAAAAAAAATTTGAATTATAAAGCTCCAATTCAGGTCCTCACACTTGCAAGACTTTACAGACTAGCTTTCACAGAGTTTCCTTCACAGTCAAGACTTCATTCCATTTTCTCTGTAAACTGCCTCCCTCTCTCTTTGCAGGGTCTCACTCTGTAGTCCACACTGACCTATCACTCACTGTGTAGCTAACACAGGCCTCAAACATATGGCAACTGTTCTGCTTCAGCATCCCAAGGACTGGAATTATAGGCATGACCCAGCATACCTTGCTCAGAAACCTTTCATTGAAGGGGATAGGTAGGTAGGTAGATAATAGACGGGTGGATGGAGGGATGGATGGATGGATGGATGGATGGATGATGGATGATGGATGATGATTTTTTTGCAGTGCTGAAGATTGAAACACAGGACCTTGTACACGCTGAGCAAACACTTCACCCCTGAGTGACTCCTCCACCCTTATTTACAGGGAATATTACTTTATGACCAGGCTATCTCACAATGGGAAAGCAATTCATCTAAGATCCTTCAGTGAATTCATGGAAGAACTATGCTTAGAGTGGGGGTCTGCTGAGGGCCCACTACATGTCAGGCCCACTCTAGGGATTAATATCTTCGTTTTTCATAATTCCCCAGAGCCACAGTCCTCCTGTAATCCCTTGAGAGGGCAACTTATTAGTTTTCATCCTTCCTGGGAGTCAAGGCCAGTGGTTTCTGTCTGTGAGGAGAGGGACCTCATCCTCTGATTTCCAGAGTAATGAGACCAATGCTTCTCCTTGGGAGTTGTTTAGAGTTAGAATGAGTTGGAGTCCATATATTTGGTGGGCATTAGAGCTACTTTTAGACCTGCATTGATACTCCAGCCTCCCCACTTTCCAGTGCAAAAGATCTCTTCACCTTTCACCTTATATGCTTGCCTTTCCTCTATCCTGTGGGCACCCTGATTCTTTGATCAAGACTGTCCATAGTTTTGCAGTTTGTGCACTGAACAATTATATCTGGCTCGAGGGCTAGTACGTGCCGGAGTCATTAGGGGATGCAATCCACCCTGCTCTTTGTTACCATGACGTGAACCTTAGTGCGGGCCTGCATCTACAGGGAAAGAGGTCATCCTACCCTCCAGGCGATAGCACGTTCTTCAAGCCAGCTGCTATGGAGCTATGTTCACTCTGAAGAGGTTTCAAAGTTTTTATTGTATTCATTTTATTTTCTTGTTTGAGTCAGGATCTCACTGTGTATCCCTGGCTGGCCTTGAACTCACAGTGAACTGCCTGCCTCTGGGAAGTGCTGGGTTTAAAGGAGTGAACCACCATGCCTGACCTCCTTTTCAAGGTTGCACAGGAACAGATAAACAAGTAAGCTGCAATCTTGTTTCTGTTCTTGCCTCCCCCGCCCCTTGCCCTTTGTCTATTTGTGAAGTCTCCAAAGGAGTCCCGTGAACTAATTTTAATCACATCCCACCTTTAAGATGGGTATGGTGACACACACCTATAATTCCAACCTTCTGGAGGCTGAGGTAGAAGAATGGTAAATTGGAGGCTAGCTCAAGGCCTAGGAGGCTAGCTCCTAGGCTAATTCTTGAGACCTTTGACTCAAAAACACTCCTCCTGTTCCAGGTGTGTTGCCACATGCCTGTAATTACAGTACTTAAGTTTAGGAGATTATTTTGGAGAGTTTGAGGACAACCTGGGATGTCAGAGAGTAATAAGCCAAAAGAAAACCCTACTGTCAGTTGGGTTGGTAGCCTAGTGGCAGTGTGCTTAGGAGGATAAGACAGATTCCTCAATATACACAGTAGTCCGATGTCTCCCCATTCACATAGAATAAAAACTGAAGTCCTGGTTGAGGGTGTAGATGCGTATACAAATGTATACTTAGCACGTGTGGAGACCTGAGTTTAACCCCCCACCCCCAAGAAAAGGTACTTATACAGGCTTACAAAGCCTTACCGTCATCTAGTTTCCTAATACCTATTATATCTTATTTCCTGCCTTTCATTTGATCTACCTCAGACACACGGGCCTTTCTAGTTTTTTTTTTTTTTTTTTTTTTTTTTTTTTGGTTGGTTGACTGGTTGATTTTGTTTTTATCTGTGACACTGGGGATAGAACTGCTTAGCTGCTTCCTCAGTCCCAGATTTTTCTTTCTGATTCTTAAACCCACCAAACCCACCTCAACTTTAGATGTTTGTACTTGCTTTTACTTCTACCTAGACTTGTTTTTCTCCAAATATCCACATATCTTTCAGATCTCAGCTCAAACACCACATCATTAAAGAGCTCTTGCCCAACCACTATATTTAATGTTCTGTTCCACATTCCACCCCAAGTCCTACTCTATTACATTTTCATGTTTGATTCTCTTCATATAACTTATTACTATCTGAAGTTGCTTAAAGTATCTGTGTTGCCACGGAATGATAACTAATGAAAGCCAAGACCGTGTTTATCTTTACTTCATTGTATCACCATCATCTAAAGCATTGCCTGCCCCAAAGATGAATAACATTTTGTGAATGAATGTTGCTGAGCGTAGTGAGACATTTTGGAGGAGCTTTGTGATCTTGGTTTCTCTAAAAACACAGAATAGTTTGGGAGTATGTTTTTGTACCCATTCCAGGTGTAGTGGATGAGAGTGAGTTTGATTTAGACTATTCGTTACAGGTGGCTATGATTTGTTTACGTGTCACTGTGGAAAACATAATTTTGCCGTGTGCAGCTTGTCCTTGCGATTGTGTGCAGCTTAGACTTCTGGAAACTTTGCTCAGAACATATATTGGTTGAGGCCTGGAGAGCCGGGGAGAGAATTAGGTTCGGGGATATTGCGTTGAGATGTTAGTGCAGCTCACTATCAGTTCACGTTCTCTCAGGTTCGGGCTGCTAACGAGGGCGGTGAATATTTCTTTCTTCCTATCTTTCTGCTTTCTTTTATGACCCAGAGGGCAAACAAGCATGGTATAAACCTGCTATAGCTGAATGTGTGGCTCTAGAACTTTTCTCTGAGAACTACAAAGGCAGTGCAGTTAGAAGAACCCAAATAATGGAATTACATCCCCTGTAAAACAAAGTTGATATTAGGAAACAGACTTGGAATATCTTTCCTCCTCCCACATAGGAGTCTGGAGCAAAGTTCCTTTGATTCTTTTTTAAAAAATTACTTACTTTGTGTATATGAATGTTTTGCACTCATGCATGTACATGTACCACACGCATTAAGCTGTTGGGTCCCTTGGAACTGGGGTTATGGATGGCTGTGAACCACCATGTGAATGCTGGGAATTAAACCTGGGGCCTCTGCAAGAGCAACAAGTGTTCTTAACCACTGAGCCATCTCTCCAGTCCCTGATTTTGAATCTGAAGGAATAGAAAAGAGCAAAGAAGACATGTGATGCCATAGCAATTGCAGAAATGAACACAGCCTTGCTTTTAAAGTTTCCTCTATCATTGCATCAGTCAGCTGGGGTTCAAGGTCCTAAACTGAGACAAATATCACACAGTGTTTCCAAAGCCAAATGAAGAAAAGGTCTGGCCCCTTCGGCTTTGTAATGGAAGCCAGAGTAGTGGAAAGCTGGTATTAGGAATCCCCTCTTGCCAAGACTGTGCACAGTGCAAAGTATGACTGTGGAGCCCAGAAAGCAACTGCAATGTTTTTGGGTGATGAAGAAGGAGCCATAGTTTGAAGCGGTCATTGAAAAAATTCATGAGAAACTGAAATGGGAATGTGATCCTTAAAAGTAGTGATTAGTATGGCCACTTTCCCAGAAAATTCAAAGCCAAAGCCAGATTAAATGTTAAAACTAGTTAAGATTATATTTATGTTGAGGAGAGGATGGCGTTTCGTGCCTTTAATCCCAGGACTTGGGAGGCAGCGGCAGGTGGATCTCTATGAGTTCAAGGCTAGCTTGGTCTACAAAGTGAATTCCAAGTCAGCTAGGATTACATGGAGAGACCCTGCCTCAAAAAGCAAAGCAAAGCAAAACAAAGCAAAAGAGGCATGTCATTTCATGAGAAGCAAGAAGTACACAAAGTATGCAAGGGCCACTTGCTAGCGGGTTGAAGAAGAATCTCTTTTGTGGGTTTTTTAAAATTATTTTTTCATTTTATGCCAGGTATGATGGGGGGATTATTTCAGCTCACAAGTTCAAATCAAGCCTAGGCAACAATAATGATACTCTCACCTCATTTTTTTTTCATTTAAAAAGTTATTTAACATTCTGAATCATAGGGTGGAGCTCAGTGGGAGACCATTTGTATGGCATGCTTGGAACCCTGGATTCCAGCCCCAATACCACAATAAAAAAGGGGAGGAATCAACTGGGCAGTGGTGGCACAAGCCTTTAATCCCAGCACTCAGGAGGCAGAAGCAGGCAGATCTCTGTGAGTTTGAGGCCAGCCTGGTCTACAGAGTGAGTTCCAGGACAGCCAGAGTTACAACAGAGAAACCCTATCTCAAAAAATCAAAAGGGGGATTGGAGGGAATCAAATGCATTGTAAGAAAAATAAGTAAATTATGCAATATATCAATCAGAGTAGAGAACTGTCCTTGTTACACTCCTTGGTGACCAAACTCCTCTTTCTCTTGAATACCATAAATGGAAGCCCTGAGAGACAGAGAGAGAGAGAGAGAGAGAGAGGGAGGGAGAGGGAGAGAGAGGGGAATCTATGTATGCCATGGTGTGCGTGTAGAGGTCAAAAGACAACTTTGTGGAGTTGGTTCTCTCCTTCCACCTTTATGTGTGCTCTGGGTATTGAATTCAGGTTGCAGGCTTTTTGACAAGTGCCTTTATCCACTAAGGCATCTTGTTGGCCCCCAAGATTTCTTAGTGTAGACCAGTAGTTCTCAACCATCCAAACGCTGGGACCCTTTAATACAGTTGCTCATTTTGTGGTGACCCCAACCACAAAATTATTTTCATTGCTACTTCACAACTGTAATTTTGCTACTGTTCTGAATCATAATGTAAGGATATGATATGCAGATGGTCTTAGGTGACTCCTGTAAAAGGATCATTTGACTCCCAAGATGGTTGCAACTCATAGGTTGAGAACCACTAGCATGAACTGCGGTTACAGTTTTATGGTATATACATATATATATACACACACACACATATCCCTCGGCAAGCTGCATATATTAAATTCACACATCTTTTGGTATGGCCATCACATTGCCACGCTTAGGTCATCCCTGAAAACATACATATGATTAACATTATACAGACTGACCAGGTTATATTTAGGAGTATACATAGATACATACATACATACATACATGCATACATGCATACATTTGCATGTAATAACAGTTAGTGAAAGCAGAGGCCATGAATTTGAAAGAGAGCAAGGGGAGGGTAATATGGGCAGTTTGTAGAGAGGAAAGAGAAGGGAGAAATGATGTAATTATATTACAATCTCAAAAATAAAAGAAAAATAACTTAAAAATAAAAGAAAGCATTCCTAGAAATTAGGCTTGGTGGCAAATCTGTAATCCCTGAATTTGAGAGGTAGAGACAGAAGAATCAGGAGTTCATGGTCTGGCTTGGCTACATAGAAAGTTGAAGGCCCACTCAGGCTACAGGAGACCTTGTCCTAAAAAAAAAAAAAAAAAAAAAGAGGCCCAGAAGTTCAAGGACTGAAACTAAATTTTAACCTATCTGAATGTCTGTCAGCAAATTCAGAATGGGCCAAATCATGAAATTTTGTATATGTACATCCATATAACAGAGACCACTGTGACTTAAAGGGCCAGAAACAAGGCAACACTGGCTGTTAAGGTTTTTCTTCATTTTTCCCTTCTGCTTTTTGGTTTGTTTGTGTTTCTAGCTGTTTGGTTTAATGTGAAACCACATAGGAGGCAGCAGTCCACTGAGAGGCAAACTTATCTGGGTTAGAAGGGAGGAAAGAAACAATTAGAAACATTCTGATTTCAGTATCTGCACAAACCAGCCATGTATTTTTGTTGCTGTTGCTGATGTTTTGAGACTCGGTCTCCTGTAGTCCAGACTGGCCTTGAACTTTCAAGGTTGCTCAGGATGACCTTAAATTCCTGATTCTCTTGCCTCCAACTTCCAAGTGCTAGGATTACGGACAAAGGCCACCACACTGGGCTCAACCATATGAATTTCCTTGAAAAGCTCCAAGGTTCTTTCTGAGATGAGTGAATTGATACCAATTAATTAATTCAAGGCATTTTAACTATTAAGTAGAAGGACCAGAATTTGAATTCTTACATTCTGATCCAACACCACTGTACTTTTCTACCATTGAGGGAGCTAAAATAATCTGTGATTAAGGGACCTTGGGCAAATGGCTAGATTCTACATCCTGGACCTACTTGTTAAGGATCCTAATTTTCAGAGGACTGAAACCAGTAATGATAACTAAACACAGTAGTATAAGGGAAATACTTTGTACCTGGTATCCAACATAGCAGCTCACAATAATAGTATAATAAGTTCTGGGTTTAGCACCATCAACTACTGTACCCAGCCAGACAAATCACTGTATCTATTCCCCAGACCCTGGATTTTCACATCTCTAAGGTCCTTCTCAATTTTTTACTAACACCCACATTTAGCTATTGACTTTATTTAGTCTTTAATCATTTCCTGAGAACATTGATTTGTCATAGACCGACTGAAGTCATACAGATTATCCTTCTAATCGACCTACATCTATCTAAAGCTTTCTTTTCTTTTCTTTTTGTAGTGCTAAGGATCAAACCCAGGGTCTCACACATGCCAGGCAATTATGATATTACTGGGCTTTAGTCCTGCTTTCATTATTGTATTTTATTTCGATACAGGTCTCATTAATTGCCCAGATTGTCCTTGAATTTGCTCAGTAGTTCAGGCAGGTCTTGAACCTGTCATCCCCTTGCCTCCACATTCTAAATAGTGTCATTAGGCATTAGTATTTATCTATCTATCTATCTATCTATCTATCTATCTATCTATCTATCTATTGTTTCTTGAGACATTGTTTCATTCTGTAGAATACATTGACTTAGAATTGGCTGTATAGCCTGGACTAGCTTTTCAAGTATGGCATAACTGGATGTGGCGATGCACACCTATAATCCTAGCACCCAGGAGCCTGAAGCAGAATGATCATGATTGGGGCAATGAATTTAAAAAAAAAAAACCTAAGTTATTCAGTCATACAAATGTTTCAGGTAGTCTTTGGCCAGATGGTATTGGCAACTTGAAAACCTTCAGAAGAAAATACAGGGGCCAATTGTGATAGTGCACACCTTTAATCCCAGCACTCTGGAGGCAGAGGAGGGCAAATTTCTGTGAGTTTGAGGCTAGCCTGGTAGACATAGTGAGTTCTGGGCCAGCTGGAGCTACATAGTGAGACCCTGTATTAAAAGAAAGAAAGAAGAAAGAAGAAAAAAGAAAGGAAGGAAGGAAGGAAAAGAGAGGAGAAAATACTGGGAGATGGGTATAGTGGTCCACACAGGGTCTGTACTGTCAACACTGGGAAACTTTTTGTTGTGGAAATTAGGATCGTTTTTGCATGTAAAGAAAGCAATAAAATTCATTTTCTTTTAATAGAAAGGAAAAATACAGGAAGAAGAAAAGTTTGATGTGCTCCTAAGAGGATCAAGGCAAGGACTATAATTCAAGGAAAAAAGGGAGGGGTCCCTCCATTTCAGACTATGTTTTTATTTTAATCCTGGATCTCTCAGGAAGCTATGCTGGCTAAAACTGGAATTTATTAAGAAGATTATACTGCGCCTGCAGTTCACATCAAGTAATTTCCATCTTTTTGTGTCTATATCCTTAATTAGTTTCTAATGTTCTCGTTCCTAATTCTGTCTGAAATCTGAAGAACTTCTGCATAAAATAAATACAGTGGTGGTGGTGAAGAGGGGCTTGGTGGTGGGGAGGGGTTGATGGTGGTAGGGAGGGGGTTGGTGGTAGGGAGGGGGTTGATGGTGAGGAGGGCAGTGGTGGTGGCAGGGCAGGTCTATGGTCCCAACACTTAGGACTCAAAGAAAAAGGACTGCTGTGAGTTCAGCCCAGTGGGCTACATAGCAAGATCTTGTGTCAAAAAATATTTAACAAATTAATTACAGGTACTTCTGCAGGGTCCAAAGTGAGAGCTAAAGTCAGTTCTATTCTTGGGACTCTCTTAATTTGTTCTGGGATCTCATGCCATGCCAAAGCTTGGGAAAGTGTTGAAGACAATCACTTGCCTCCACATTATCACTGAGGAACATTTTTCATTTGGCAACTTTAGATTGGCAAGCTCTCTGTGGGTTCTGTGGCACACTTTGTACACAGAGTACTTGTAGCCTCAGGCCTTGAATTCTTGTGTGGCAGATGAATTAAGCAGTGACCCCCTTTCTACAGCCTCACCAGGAGGCCGTAGGAGGATACGGGAAGCAAAACTCAGGTCACAGATGACTTCTCACTGACTTTACTCTACAACCCAAGGAACATTTCTTCAAAAATAATTTATATAAGTTTATTTTATGTGCATTAGTGTGAAGGTGTCAGATCCTCCGGAACTAGAGTAACAGACAGTTGTGAGCAGCCATGTGGGTGCTGGGAAACCCACGTCCCCTGGAAGAACAATCAGTGCTCCTAACGACTGAGACACCTCTCCAGCCCTGGGGCATTTCTTTTTTAATCTTAGGGATGCCACAATTCCTTCAATCCCAATTCTCCCCCATGTGCTTGAAAAAAAGAAATTAAAATATTTTATAAGCTAATTTGTTTTTATCTGGGCAACACACTTCTTAGAAGTTGATGAAGCTAAACTGCCGGAAAGGAACAAAAACATCCTCTAAGATTCTATCATTATCCCAATATCGGGAGGTAGGCAAAGATTTTCAAAGTGCAGCACAAGAAATGCTAAAGAGGGAAAAACTGGTGAACTGGACTCCATTTAGATAAGGAACTTCTTTTTATCAAAAGACATGATAAAGAGATTGAGAGAGCCTATGAGATGGTTCCGTGGATATAGGCACCTGCCACCAGACCTAACCTGCCAAGTGTACTCCCAATAATCCACATGGTAGAAGGAGGGAACGGACTCTTGTAAGTTGTCCTCTCACAACTTATGCCAGAGCACTCATGCACTCACATACATTTTATTCAAAAAAATTGTCATGTTAAAAAGAAAGAGAATAAGAAAGCCAGATACTATGCCTCATACTTAAAGTCTTAGCACTCAGGAGGCTGAGACAGGAGAATCTCAAGTCCAGGTCAGCCTGGACTATGTAGTGAGTTTGAGGGACCCCTGCCTGGGTTATATAGCAAGATGTTATCTCGAAAGAAAAAAAATAGAGATTTGTTTACTTTTCTATATGTACATAATGCTTCAAAAGTGCTGGGATATGGCTCAGTAAATATAATGCTTGCCTCATAAGTGCGGGATGGGCATAACAGCCTGCCTGTAATTCCAGTACTCGGGAGGCAGAGAGAAGCAGGGGATCTCCAGAGAAAGCTAGCTCGCTAGATTAGCCCATTTGATGAGCTTTGGGTTCAAGTGAGAGACCTTGCCTCAATATATAAGGTAGAGAGCAATTAAGGAATATGTCCACTTCAGCCTTTGAATGTGGGCATATCTGCATTGGTGCCAGCATACACATGTACACCCACAAATACGTGTGCATGCAAAAAAAATTTTTTTTCTGAAAAGAGGTTTGGGGAAATAGCTCAGTCCGACCTGAGTTCAATTTCCAGAACCCACATAAAAAAGTTGAGCATGGAGGCACACACTTATACTCACAGTGCAGGGGTGGTAGACACAAATGTATCACTGGGTCCCAGTGGTCAGCAAACCTAGCCTTCTTGGCTACTTCAAGGCCAATGAGAGAGCCTGTCTCAAATGTAAAATGTAAAAAGTGCCTAGGGAATGGTAACCATTCCTTCGGTTTCCTTTGGCCTCCATACATGTACATGGATACGTGGATACACACACACACACACACACACACACATTTTCATAAAAGTCAGGCATGATGAAGGTACAAACCTGTAATCCTAGCACCTGGGAAGTGAAAGCAGGAGGATCAGGAGTTCAAGGTCATTCTTGGTTACATAGCAAATTCGAGGGCAGCCTGGGACATGCAAATCTCTGTGTAAAAAGACCCAAATAGTGGTAGAGTATTTGTCTACCATGGCTATGTCCCCGAGTTTGAACCCAATAAACACAACAAAACAAAGCATACTAGTAACTTAAAACATCAAATATTTATTACAATCAAAATTTGGATGGGTCCAAACATGTCTTGGCTGAATGTTTCTCTGTCAAGAAACCTCACAGGACTTCAATCAAGGCATCAGAGGGAGGGTATGGTCTCATCTGAAATCTCTATGGAAGAGGGCACAATGCCTACTAGGAGACAACGATGCTTTGTGAATCCTTTAGAAGTTGGCCACAGCAGCTGTATTTATAACAACCTCCAGTTGGAGACAACTTAGATGTCTTTCAGTGCAGGATCAACAAACTGTGGTATGTTCACACAGTAGAATACTATTCAGTAGGAAAAGAGTTAAGTAAAGGGAATTTTATGCCAAAGACTGCACCCTGTATGTTTCAGGTTAATGAAGTTTTATAACAGACAAAAATTGCTACTCTGTGGTGAAAAAATTAGAACAGTGGTTTCTTGTACTGGTGGTAGAGGACAATTGACTGGGAAGAGGTTTGGGGGAACTTAATATAATTTGTAATGTTTGTAGTTTTATTTTTTCTCTTTCTCTTTCTTCTTTCCATTTTGTTTTAAACGAAAAGGCTTCATTATGGGTCTTTTTTCCCCTTTAAAATTTTATTAATTATATTTTTTGTTGAAAACATTCTTCTGATTTATTTATGTTATGCGTGTGAGTGTCTTTGCCTGCATGTATGTCTATACAGTATGTGCATTCCTGGTCCCTTCAGAGGTCAGAAAAGGACATCAGTTCCCCCGGAACTAGAGTTAAGCCTGATTGTCAGCCACCACGTGGGTGATGGGAATTCTCTAGAAGAGAACCCAGTGTTCTTAGCTACTGAGCCATCTATCTGGATCTGGTCCAGTTTTGAGACAATGTTTCCATGTAGTTCAGACTGACCTTGACATTTACTTCAGAAGGAGGAATGAAGTAAAAAGAGAAATGGGTATAGTGTTGTAAACCTGTAATTTTACTACCCCTTGCTTCTTTTCTTTCTTTTGTCTTGTTTATTTATTTTTTTATTTACTTATCTATCTATTTATCTATTTATTTATTTATTTATTATTTTTGGAGAGGTGTTGCTATGTAGCTCTGGTTGGCCTGGCACTCATTGTATAGCCCAAACTGGCCTCAGACTCAAGACATTTTTCTTGTTTTGGCCTCTTGACTCTTCTTTTCTTTCCTTTCTTTTGTTTTCTTTTTTTCTTTTCCTTCAAGACCCCACCCACCTTCAGCAACTGTTAACTGCCTACATGGATTTTTAAATGATAACAATGTAGCTAAATGTTCTATCTGGTGTTAGTCAAGTACTCTACCACTGAGCCATATCCCTGGTATTCCATATTGTGAGACTTAAAGGCTTAAAATGTTAACTAATTTAGCCATCGCCCATGGTAGTTGATAAATGTAACAGCAGAGATTACATTCTTTTTGTTGTTGTTGTTTTGTTCTTTGAAACAGGGTTTCTCTGTGTAGCCCTGGATCTCCTGGAACTCACTCTGTAGACTAGGCTTGTCTTGAACTCAGAGATCTACCTGTCTCTGCCTCCTGAGTGCTAGGATTAAAGGCATGTGCCACTGCACCCAGCCTTAAGGACCACATTATTGATTGCTATCTATATTGTCTGTTTCTTTTAAAAAATCCTTACGAATTTATACTTTATGTGTACAAGTGTTTTGCCTGCATGTATGTATGTCATGTGTGTATCTGGTTCCCATGGAGACCAGAAGAGGCCAGAAGATCCCCCTGGAATTGAATTACAAATGTTTGTGAGCCACCACATTTGTGCTGGAACTCCAACCCAAGTCCTCTGCAAGAGCAGCACCCAGTGCTCTTACCCTCTAAGCCATCTTTCCAGTCCCTGTATTGTCTTTTTTTTTTTTTGACAAGCTCCATGAACTAGTGCCTGAACCTTGTGGAGTAAGTGGTTTCAGGGAGACTATGAAGAGCTAACTTTATAAGGGGCCCCACGAGACACGGGGACAAAAAGGTGATATTTAGAGTATAGGAGATAGAGCTTATATCCATCTATGTATAGAGCACAGTATAACTTTAGCATCTTAAAGATTAGAGGAAGAAGGCTAGAGAGATGGCTCAACTGTTAAAGGCTAGGCTCACAACTAAAAGGATTGAAAGAAGAAACTTAACCCTTGGCATACATATTGGTTATTGGCCTGTTTTCAGTTAGATTGTGTTCCCCTAAAGGAAAGATAATTTATTTTGAAGCTATTTTGTGTAACCATGGTCCAGGAATTTGGGATATAGGTTATCCCAAATTCCATGTTTCAACATGAAAGCAGTTTCATGGAGTTTTATAGTTTTACATTACAAAGACAGTCATAAATCAAGGCAAGTTTAAGATACATTGACTGGTACATCAGAGAAGCAGTTCCAGTAAGATGGGGGGAAGCTTTCTTATAGGCCTAAGATGTTATCTGAGGAACTTTTTAGCTTTGGGGTTAGTGGAATCTGGTGGTCTGCTAACTTAATAGATTTCAAAAGGTTTTTATCTTTTTGTCACAGCATGTTAATTCCAACGCAGAGCTGGTCAAGAAATGACTGTTCTGGGACCTAAAGCTAGCACGAGATAAGGTAATTAGCTTCTGGGCCTGCAACATTCTAATCTCTCCACAGCCCTGCAGTTCTAATCAGTCAGTCTCTGCAGACATGGCTCCAGCTTCTTTCCAGGAGTTTTTGCTCACAATCACCATATTTAGGTATAAGGTCTGGGCAGATGTAATCAAGTTAACATAGTCATTACTCCCTTGCATGCTATGTGATTAAGCAATTCAGGGGACAGTCAGAACCCTGATGACCCAAATACTTGGAATGCTACCCCTGGAGATTCCTGAAAGGTATGCCGAGAGAAGCACATTCTTCACAGCTGCATCTTCCTTTGTTTTTTGGTTTTTGGTTTTTTCTGTTGTTGTTGTTGTTTTGTTTTCATTTTCATTTTTTTTAAATGTATCTTCATGCTTAGTAAAGTGGAATTCTAAAAACTGTCTTAATGTCTTTGAAGTCTACAAATGAAGATTGTGACTCACTGTAGACTTTTTATCCAGAAAGAAAATCATTTGGCCAGTTCCCTTAGTTATGTAAACAGAGAAGAGAAAGGCCCTCTTAGCCAAGAATTACAAGATCTCTCTTCTCTTCTCCCTTCTAATTTTCTTTGTTTTAGTAATTTCATTTGGTTCAGGAGTTTGAGGGAAGTAGTAGATCAAATTTGCATGAGAAAACAAGGGGCTTTTCAGAATGAAGCAGGCAAAGAATGCCATCTCTTCTATAGATTTAATGTTCTGGAAATCTGTTGGAATACAGGAAAGAACACTGGTATTCCCCAAAGAGAAGCTACTCCAAGGGTAGTGAGAATCTGTCCTAATTATATGATGGGTTTAACTGTAGAGCCCAAGGGCCAATTCTAAGGCTTAAAAATGAGAGACTGAACTTGCTAGGTACAGTGGTGTTTTGAGAATCTATAGCAAATGATAAGTCATCACTTAAATGATCTAAGCTCTTGTATTATGTAGGACTAGTGGTAGATGGCAAAAGAGGCAGCTGTGTTACTGGACTGAGTAGATTTTCTCACCAGATTTTATAAACACTACCTAGAGTTTATAGCTTACAATTAGGACTCACCACCTTGAAATAAATTAAGTACCTAGAGTTTACCATATGGAGAAAAGAGGCATCCACAGAGAGACTGACCTCCCATTACTAAGCTGATTCAAGGATGGAATGTTGGTAGAGTGCATGCAGAGCATGTATGAAGCCTTGGGTTCAATCCCTAGCACCCTATAAATCCAGTGTAATAGTGCTTACCTGTATTTCTAGCACTTCGAAAGTAGAGGCAACAGGATTGTCTCTACATTCAAAGTCATCCTTAGCTACAATTTTGTGCTGAGTCCTGCCTAGGATCCATGAGACCTTGTCTCAGGAAAAGAAAAACATTTGGGGCTTGGGAGTGTAGTTCAGTGCTACAGTTATCTGTTCTACGAATTTTTTCCCATCCGAAGTCTTAGGAATAAGAAACTAAATAACCCAGCTATCTACTCTGGTCCGATTAGGGGTGGCTTGAGAAGACAGCCTATTTCCTACTGCATGGATCTTGGGAAACTTGTATGAGAAGTGAACATAGGGGAGGGTGATTGAAAATAATGGATTCTTTATCCAGCCCAGCTTTATAGACTGGATCTCACAATGGAATGTACTACAATGTCCTATATATAATTAATGCTCGTTAAAATATATAATATCAAGTCTTTACTACGAGTAAGTGAGTATTTTCTTCCCATGGGAAAATTAAAGTGCCCCCATCAATATATTTAAGCACCTATCTTTCTCATTTCTCAATCAAGGGGCCTGGCGAGTAATCTGAATTTCCAAATCTGTTGTTGCTGGAAGAGCATCTTTCATCGCTGCTGCTTTGTTTGTCCTTGGGAAGCAATTCTCAGAAAGCAGAGAGGTTTAGCTCTTTACCCCCTGGGGATAGGAATTGAGTTTAGTGCCTCTGCCATGCTAGGCCCTACCACGGAGATGAAGTGGAAGGTTACCTTGACAGTCTCTACCCCCAGATGTGTTCAAATGGCAAGACTTAGAAACTGGTAGATAATTCACTAACTAGAAGAGACATAATTAGGTCCCTTTCCGTCATCTGTGCCCACCTCCAGACCTCCATAGGATATCGAGAAGCATTCACTACTGGCTCAGATAGTAAACAGAGGTACTGGTTTTCAATCACATTGTGTGTGTATATGGCCACTGTACTACATGAGGTGACAGTTGTAGTCTCTGGGAAAAATAAAACAACAGAGATAAGGAAACTCTCCAGATCTTACCCCAGTATGGGGAACTAGAGTATACTTGAGTCAAAATTAGTCTTTTAGTCTAGAATTGATGGTTTTCTCCAGTTTAAAGCCTAAACTGGAGACGAGATAAATGAGCTTCTTGGTTCTTCTCTTTGTACTCATAACTTAGGTTCTGTCCTCCCCATATTACTGCATAGTTTATGGGTGATACAAGGCATAGAAAACCAACCTAAAGAAAAATGACAGTCAGTTGAGAAAAGAACTCATTGGTAGAGTATATGTCTATGGGGCCCTGGGTTCGTCCCCAGAACCAAAACAACAAAACAAACAGAGAACAACAACAACAATCCCAATGGTTTTCAACCATGATACAATTTCTCACCACCATTCCATGCTTAGAAGATATTTAGAAATACCTACAGGCATTTTTTGATTATCATAACTATGTGCGATATGTGCACGTGCAAGTACACATGTGCAAGTGTATGTGGGTTCTGCTAGCAACTTCTTGCCAAAGGCCAGAGATGTTACTAAACATTCTATTGCATAGGATATCTCCTATAACAAAAAAATGCAGTGTGACTGAGGTAAAAAAAAGTCTGGATTAGAGGGTTTAGAGTAGAATCTCTCTCTCTCTCTCTCTCTCACACACACACACACAAACACATGCACATTCATAATTTCAAGTCTTTGGGACGCTAGTCATGTTCTTATTTACTTCCAACTATAGCGATATATAGTCCTTACTATGTCAACTAATATAGTCCTTACTACTGGAGAATGATGTATAGATGTCAATGTTTCTATTCTATCTGCAGATGAGAAAAGGTTAAGTACAGAAAAATGTTTAAAGCAATGAGGCGAAGACTGCCAACAGAGTCAGGTATGGAGCATGGCTGCAACCTCAGCACTTGGTGGTTGAGGCAAGAGAATCAGAAATTCAAGACCATACTTGGCTGCACAGAGTTCAAGGCTAGCCTGAGACTGTCTCAAATAATAAAAATAAAAATAAAAACAACGATAAAACAAAAAACCCTCAAAGCAAATAGAGATATATCAGAAGACAGAGCTGTCATTCTCTAAGTATTTTTTCCTAATACAGTTCTATCCCTAAGAGAATGCTTAAATTATGTGTGTTGAAATATCTTCATAAAAATATCTCCATTTTGGGAGTATTTGGGATTACGAAAAGCTTGAAATTTTCCCACTAAAATAGAAGGCCCAGGATATAGGTCAGTGGTACAGCACTTACTTAGCACGTGTTTCCATGTTCAGTATTTTAAAAGTATACATTGTAGTGTGGCTAAATGACACCAAATAATATATATATCACTTCATATATTATTATCTTTTGAGACAGGGTTTCACTATATAGGTCTGGAATTAACAGAGATTCTCCTCACTGCTGGAATTAAAGGCCACCATGTGGCCTTTATGTGCCACCATGCCTGACTCATATACTATTTTTAATTGAGAGTATTGAATATCTATGCTTTTAGCAATTGTAAAGAATGCATTGCTATTATCTATAGTCAACCTTGTTATATAATCAGTCCTGTGAGCTTATTTTTCTAACTAAAATTTTGTGGTTTGTTAAATTAAAATTTAAGTTATGTAAATGAAAGTATGTATCTCTTAACTTATCCCTCCTTGATTCCTTCTTCATGATTCTTTACAATTACCATTTGACTCTACTTGTTTGTAGTAGTGGTGTTTTTCTTGTTTGGTTTTTGGTTTTTCAAAACAGGGTTTCTCTGTGTAGCCCTGGCTGTCCTGGAACCTGCTCTGTAGACCAGGCTGGCCTCTAACTCATAGATCTACCTGCCTCTGCCTCCCTAGTGCTGGGATTAAAGGCATAGACCATTAGTCATGACTGTTGTTTTTGTTTGTTTGGTTGGTTTTTGAAACAATGTAGCACTGACTAACCTGGAACTTGATATGTAGACCAAGCTGGCCTTAAACTTGGGTGATCCTCCTACCTCTGTCTCCCAAGTGCTGGGATTATAGAGATATACCCACACTTCCAGCTTCTTCAACTCTACTTAACATTTAAAATTTATGTTTTTTGGAGGGTGTGCCATAATATGTGTGTGGCAGTCAGAGGACAACTTTCTGGAGCTGGTTTTCTACTTCCACTTTTATGTGAGTGCAAGGGGTCAAATACAGGTCATCAGGCTCATCTTGTTGGGGGGCAAGCACCTTTACCTGTGAGTCAACCCTGACTGTTTCTTAGGTTTCACATGTAAGTGAGATCGTGGCTTTACAACCTTAGTTTATTTCACTTAATGTTCTGTTCTCCAGGTTCTACATCTTTGCTCTTAAATGACATTTCTTTCTTTCCCTGTGCTGGAGATAGAACCTAGGGCCTCTTGTACAGTAGCCAAACACTTCAGCCCTCAGCTACATCATCATCACAAAGATTGCCTTTATTTTTATTTCATTTATTTTATTTTTGCTGTGGCATTGGGTATCAAACTCAGAGATTTAGGCATGAAACACTGTACCACTGAGCTACAATCCCAGCCTTCCCTGTGTGGCTTGAAAATATTCATTGTATTTATGCACTACATTGACTTTACTGTCTTATTTAAGGTTTCTATTGCTGTGATAAAACATCATGACTAGCCAGGTGATAGTGGTGCACTCCTTTAATCCCAGCACTTGAGAGGCAGAGGAAGGTGGATCTCTGAGTTCAAGGCCAGCCTGGTGAGTTCCAGGACTGCCAGGGCTACGCAGAAAATCTGTCTTGAAAAACAAAAGCAAAAACAAAAAAACTCCAAAACAAACAAACAAACAAAAAAAAAAACAAGACACACACACACACACACCGAAAATCATCATGACCAAGAGCAACTTGGAGAGGAAAGGGTTTATTTCATCTTACAACTCTCAGGTCACTTTCCATTCCTGAGGGAAGTCAGGGCAAGAACTCAAACAAGGAACCTGCAGTTAGGAACTAAGCAGAGGCTAAAGAGAAAAGTTGCTTAGTGGCATGCTCTCCAGGGTTCACTCATCCCACTTTCATATACAACGTAGGACCATCAGCCTAGGGGTGTCCCAGCCCACAGTGACCTGGGTCCTCCCACATCAATCATCAATCAAGAAAATGTTTCACAAACTTGCCTGCAGGCCAATCTGATGGAGATATTTTCTTAATTGAATGTCCCTCTTTCCAAATCACCCTAGCTTGTGTCAAGTTGACATTAAAAACTACTCATTCATTGATGGACACAGATCGATTCCATATCCTGGATATTGTGATTGAGCCATAATAAACATGAGAATGCAAGTATTTCTTAGATGTAATAATTCAATTAACTTTGGCTATATATCTAGAATATTTTGACCCTTCCAGCCCTTTAATGCTGGGGATAATGCAAGGGATATTCTTGGGTCTTATGTAGAAGGGATCTGTATCCTGCTTTCTGGCACCATCTTGGGGTAGAAAGCAAAGTCTAGGAGAACAGGAGCTGTTGTAGGGCATCTTCAAAAAAATTACCACATCAATGGCAAACACTAATGTAACACAGGCTCTGACAACATAAAGGAACAATGTGGAAAGAGGTAATGGATTGCTGAGTGCTAATCTGTATAGTTAGATGACTAAGGAATTAATACTTCTGCTCCCAGGTGTCAACAGTATATAGTAGCCCAGTAATGTGGCTGGAGCCTGTGATGGAGAAACATCAAGAGGAATTAAGAGGTTATTTTCTTGCCCCAAAGAATAGGGAAGCTTATTAGAGCCCAATAGACGGGAAAGATGCAACAGAGTTGGGTGTGGTGGCCCATGTCTGTAATATCAGCACTTAGGAGGTGGAATCAGGGGGTTAGGAGTTCAAGGTTATCCTGAACTACATAGTGATTTCAGACAAGCCTGAACTACATGATACTCTGTATCACCTATCCCTCCCCTCAAAAAGCAACAAAATGGGGCCTGGAGACATGACTCAGCAGTTAAGAGCACTGGCTGCCCTTCCAGAGGACCTGGGCTCAATTCTCAGCACCCACATGGCCACTCACAACTGTCTCCAGTTCCAGCAGATCTGACACCCTCACACAGACATACATGCAGGCAAAACACCAACGCACATGAAATAAAAATAAATAAGTTATTTTTTAAAGCGACAAAATAGCTAAGAGCATGGGCTAAACTAATAGGATTCAAATTGCAGCGCTCCTACTTGTTTGCTAACTTATCTTGGGCAAGGTATTTATTTAACATTTTTGTTCCTTGGTTTACAAATTTGAAAAATTTGTAATTCAAGACAACTCACAGTTACAGAGAAGTGACGTGGGCTTAATCATATTTTTACTTTCCAAGAGTCAGATGCCAAAGCAGTTTGCTCCCTGATATATGCCCTGGGCATATGTGGAAACACTGTATCTCTGAGGAAAAGACAAGATAACACAGCAAGACTAACTGCACTGTTGCCTGTTTCTAAACAAGTCACTAAGCCAAAAGGAGCTTCACTTGTGCTGTGAGGGGAGGTGGACATTAATAGTCCCCAGGTGATTTGAGTAAGAACCCCCCCCCCCCATTTTAAAGCTTGCTTAGAGAAAAAAATCATCCAGAAATTCATACCCTTAGAAGTACTGTCTTAATTGGTGGGTGACTGGATAAGAAATACATTTCATGCTCTTTATCAGGATGCTAATATTTAATAGAAATTATATGTGGCTAGATATTATTTTGAGATATAAGTAGACTTTTTCCTATTTTTTCTCTACTTCTCCCATGGTCTGTTTCGTTGAAATCTCAAGAGCGAAGGTGGCAAACAAACAATAGAGGGATATATAGAAAAAAAATAATATAGGGATATGCCTTGGGATGCTGGCATCTAAAACAGATTCCAAATCAGTGTGTTGGCACATTTTGTGATCCCAGCACTGGGATCAGGACCTTAAGGTCATTCTTGGCTACGTAATGAGCTCAAGGTCAGCGTGAGTTCAAGGTCAACCTGAACTACAGAAGACCTTGTTTCAAACACCACTACCATTCCCGGGAGGGGGGGGCACCAAAAATGATTTTAGTGAAAACCTCTGTTGTTTCTTGGGAGTAGCACTTCTAAAAATAAAAAACTGGGCTTTGGATGTTTTATGGGACATTGTAAAGTCAAGTTAGAAGTGGTTAATAACGACTCAAATTTTTGATAAAGGAATGGGAACATCACAGTGCCAATTGACTGTGGAAACCAATGGATAGGACGGGACTGTTTTATAATATATACTGGTGATTAGCTATAATTGCTTGCTTTCATTTCTGCCTACACTGGCATTTGTGCTTAGCTCTGGACAGCACATATATCAATAGGAGGGGTTGGAGATTCAGCTCAGCAGTGAAGGTCACTTCCTCTTCTTGCAGAGGATCTGGGTTTGGTTCCCAGTGTCCATGTGACACTGTCTATTATAATTCCAGTTTCAGATAATCCTATACCCTCTTCTGACCTCTGTGGTCACTGGGCACACACGTGATGCACATACATACAGGCAAGTAAAACACTCATATACATAAAAAAATCTTCAAAATTACTTATAAAGAAGAACTACAATTGAAAAGGACCTGTACTTGAATGGGAACAGATTCATCTGATTTTCTAAATTTAGATTTCTAAATCTAGATTTCTAAAGCTGTATGTGTTTGTGTGTCACACTGCTTAATAATTACTGAATAGGTGTTTGGTAGTCAATGAGAGACGACATGGAAGTGTTTGCATCAGAGCATGTTGAAGGGCTGACAACATTCCTAAGTTTTGTTCTGTGTTGATTGTGTCATCAAGCTCAGAGAAAGCAGAGAGGCAGGGCCACAGGTGAGCCCTGATACTTGAAGGTAGATGTGTTGCAGTAGTAGAAATAGTCAACACGGAGAAGTAAAAAGGTGGTCGCAGTTTCTAGCTACTATCTCATGTGAGTAAAGACTGATTAAAACTTGAAATAACTTGGTAATCTTTGAAACTGCTGCTCGGTGTCTGTTTGGCTACCCTTCAGCAAGTCATGTCCGTTTTCTCCTCCTTGAGCCTCAGTTTCCTCCTTCATCAAGACAGGATTGTTATGTACTACAGAAACAATTCCTCACCTTGCCTCTTACAATATATGAAGCAGTTCTTAGTGCCACTGAGTTGAGGCTAACATGCAATGAGAGCTTGAAGAAGGTAGTATTCACTAATTCGAGGAACTGGGAGATTTTCAGGGAGCTGGGTAATGGGAGATATAGCCTGCCTCTGGGAAAAAGTGGCTTTTCCCCATCCTAGCAGTACAGAAGCCCGGCGGAGTAGCAAGGGGGCGGGGCCAAGCTTCTGAAGGGGTTGCTATGATACCAAGGGGCCAGAGGAGGTTAACTGAACCCTTAAACCATTGCTCCCTCCCCCACCCGTCATCACCGGGGCCATGGGCCATTGTTCCCCACAAAATGGCGTCGGTAGCCCCCCTCCCTGTCTGAGGCCTCTGTGGGGCTGAGGATGGGAGTGGAGCGAGAGGTGAGAACAAAAACTACAATTCCCAGGGTACACTTCACCCGCTTGTGAGGCGCGGGCCACGTGCCTAGGCCTGGCGGTTACATGCCGTCAAAAATCGGTTAGCTCCTTTTCCCATCCCTGCTTTGGTTGTTGCCCCCCCTCCCCCGCACACACTGAGGTCCTGGGGGCGGGGGGGCGGCGGTGGCATGTGCTATGCCCGTTGCCCTCGCCACATAACCAGGAGGCAGGTTATTGTAAATCTGTGCTTCGACTTCTAATCCTGAAGCCCTCAGGTATGGGTCTCGCGAGATAAACTGGGAGCTGGAAAAAGTGAGTAAGGGGTGGCGGGTTTAAAACGCACTGGCAGGTACCACGTCTCCTTAGAGCTGGTTCATTTTAAGGTTTATAAAGAGCTGAAAGTGGTCTGCGCGTGGCTAGGAAGTGGTGTGTGCTTGGATTTCTTTTTTATTTTATTTTTTTTAAATTTTGAAGGGGAAAGGGTAAAGCGACCGTTAGGACGAGTGCTTCAGAACACACAGGAGGTGTCTTGCGTGGCTCCTCGCTGAGATTTTTTTCTCTTTGCGAGGGGGAGAAGCCTCTCTCCTCGACGCGCATCCACCTCGCCGCGCTGAGCACGGGGGAGGCGTGCGCAAGCGCCAGTTGGCCAGTCTCGGGGCGCCTCGCTGTGATAGGGGCCGTTCCTAGTTTGGGCTGCTCAGTTGGCTTTCTCCGCCCCTCCCCCTTCTCCCTCCCTCCCTTTCCTTCTCCGCCCCACTCCAGTCCATCAGAATTCTCGGGCTCCAGTACGCGTGCGCTCGGTCAGCTGCGGGGCGAGCGCGAGCTCGGGCTCGCACCCTGCTCCCCCTAACCCCGCCCGCTCTTTCCCTAACCGCGGTCTCTGGCTCGGTGGGCTCGCGGGGAGACGCGCGCACGCGCACAGGACTCGGAGACGAGCTCGAGACACCGAGGAGGGGAGTAAGACGCATCGGAGGAGGCGTTAGAGGAGGAGGTATATGTGTGTGTGTTTAGTCTACGGTTGAGGGGGCTGGAGGAGGTTTGAGAGACAGCAAGGGAGAAGTAAAGAGAGTCGGTCTCTGTTGGTCAGAGTCTCTAGTGAGGTGAGGGTCCCGGCCAGCCCAGGACCCCGAGAGGGAGGAGGCCGGGGGGCGTGTCCGGGATCGGACTGAGAGATGAATGGGCCCAGGATGAATGGAAGGAGGTACGGCGGCCAACTGTCTGTTCGGAGTAAGCGCCTCAGTGTGTGTGTGTTGTGTGTGTGAGTGTGTGTGTGTTGAGAGGGAGCTACTTGACCAAGGCAGGGTGCGTGCGGTTACCCAGAGGTACCGGACGAGGCCAGACACAGGTCTTGGGGTTGTAAGAGCCCGGAGTCGAAATGACCGAAGACGGAGAGGAAAATTAAGAGGGGGGGGGGAAGTAGGGAAGGACAGAGCTGAGGTTAAGGTGCGTTTTTCTTTCTTTTTTCTTTTTCTTCTTTTTTTTTTTCGTTTCTGTTGGGGAGGGTGGCAACTTTGGCAGTTGATGGAAGACCAAGAGACACGGAAGGTGAGGATACAGGAGATGGTTGACAAAGGGACTGAGAGATCATCTAAGTGAGATTGGTGCTACTAAAAGACAGAATCGTTTCGGGTGTGGGATGTTCAACAAGATTTGGGTGTGTTGTATTGATGGAAATGGAGTTGGGGGAAGAGTAGGCTTTAATTTAAAGGTTCATTTGATGTAGGAGGGTCGATAGGACTGAAATCTGGGTGAGGGTTTATAGTGGGCTGATTGTGTAAATCATGTTACACATGTTACAAGGGGATTGAGAGGTGACTGACTTGCTGGGAATGAGGAGGAGACGGTATGATAGGGTTAGGATAAAAGTCATGAGGTGATTTCCCTGTACTGAAAGAGGTTTTGTTTAGTTAAGAGCTGTGAAACGTTTATATAGTGGGATGTGGGTGGAAACCCCCAGAGTATGTGTCTCTCCATATCTTGCCAGTTGATACACTGTTAAAATGAGAACAAGCCTCCAAAAAAGGTGCGAGTTTTGTGGCTCTTGCTCCTCTCCCTGTCTGCCTTTTTTTTTCTTTTCTTTTTTTTTTTTTTTTTTTTTGAGACAAGTTCTCTTCCTGTAGCCAAGGCTAGCCTGAAATTCACTGTGAAGCCAAGGTTGGTTTTGAATTCCCTTCCATCCTGCCTTAGTCTTCAGGTCTGATTCCTTAAGAGTTACTGCTGAAGACAGTTGTATGAATCAATCAATAGTCTTGAGTTGTGAATCTGTTTAGTAGTTGATTGCATCCAATATTTGGAGGCATTGCTATTCGTTTCTCATGAATAGTAATTTTTTTGAGACATTGTCTCACTCTGCAACCCTGGATGATCTGAAACTTGCTATGTAGACCAGGGTAACTAGAACTCAGAGAAATCTGTCTCTGCTTCCTAAGTTTTAATATAAAGAGAACTTTTCTAGGGATCTTGGTGTATGGCATAGAGCTAGAGGTATTTTTAGAGTCTATAATTCTTTAGAATGTTGAATTTAAAATGTATTTAAACTGGACAGCTCGAGGGAAAGATACTTTGTTTTAAACGTTAGCTAAAATGTACAAAATCTAATTTTGAGTGTTTAATAGGGATACTGATGTTTTCGGTTATTCTGGAACTTATTTTATTTGAAAACTGGCATTGCTTTCAATGTTTTTGTTTCTTTGTTTGATGAGGAGCCAACCCAGGGCCTTGAACATGCTATGCAATCCTTCTACCACTGAGCTGCATCTGCAGCTGGTGTAAAGTTTAAATTACAATAGTTTACTTGGTCATTTTGTTCTCTGAATATGTTATTTAGCTTCTGGTAAGGAGATTGTGTGATGTTTTCATTCTGTTCACAGTCAAGATTAATGATTATGGATTTTTAACTTTTCATATTTATTTTTACAACTTTTGCTGATATATATTGAGTTCTTAGAAATATTGCAAATTTAAGAACATTTCTTGCATTCTATTTTGAAATTGGAAAGAGTATAATACTTTCTTTGACTACTTATAGTTTAACACAAAGGTTAAACATTGTGTTTAGATTGAGATTGAGACGAATACTTTGTGTATGTACATAAATGTATTTGATAGTATATATGCATTTATACAAGTATATATAATATCAAACATACATTAAATAGCACAGAAATATAAAGGCACAGTGGGAACTTAGAAATGTGCAACTCTTCCAGGAAAGATGGTCTCCTAGGTTTTAACTAGATAGTCTCACAGTGGAAGTGCATTTAAGTATAAAAGTGTACTTGAGGAGTGGGATGAGATGAGGCTGGAATCATATGCTGAGGTTGAGGCTGACGAGAAGTGCTACACATACTTCTCTGTGCCTTTCCCGAAAGCCTTTTCTGCCCTGCCATTTTTCTTTTTGCTGCCCTTTCCACTGTGCCTCCCTTTAGATTGTCTACATTCTTTACACATACTTCCACACTATCCTGTATATTTCTCATATTTGAAAGAGAGTATAAAGGTCAAAGATAAATCTGGTGTGGTAGTACAATACCTTTAATCCCAGGACTTGGGAGACAGGCAGATCTTTGTGAGTTCAAGGCCAGCTTGGTCTACATCTAGGGGTTATTTAGTGAGTCCAGGTCTCAAAACTAATAAGGCAAGCAAGCAAACAAGAACAACAACAGCAAAAACCCCAAACAAAACAAAATGCTTGATTTAGTAAGTAGTGGACCCAGCACTTCTGACTTTGGACCAATGTTAATGCTCCTATCACAAATCTATATTTATTGCCGTAATTATTTCTTAGTGTTTCAGGCATTGGATGTTTATTGTATTGGCTTAAATTTTTCTTCATAAAGCAGAAGAGTTTCTGTTTTCAGTTGTCCTTTGCTTAGACACTAATTAATAAGGCTAAAGACTGCAAGGAAACATAACAGATAGAAATATAGAAAATAAGAAATGTTATAATAGTAACAAATTTCTAGTTAGGTAACTGAATTAAAAGTAATTAGTGAAGCTGGATGTAGTGGCAAACACCTTTAATTAAAGCACTCGAGGCAGAGGCAGAGGCGGAGGCAGACAGTTCTCTGTGAGTTCAAGGCCAGCCTTGTCTATGTAGTGAGTTCGAGGACAGCCAGGAATACATAGTGAGACCCCATCAAAAAAAAAAAAGTAATTATCGGAGAGTTTAAATTTTTGTGTACATGATTTGTATGAAGGTGAATTGTGTGCAAGGAAAAAAAAACTCATCTGTCTCTTCTTTTAGTATTTAGTATCCAGCTCTAGTTGTAGATATACTTAGGTCTCCTGGAAAAAGTCAGGATTCTTTCACAGGAGTTTGTCTCACCAATTTTCATTTGCAATATCATAAAATTTGTGATATTGTTAGGCAGTAACTAGCTTTGACTGTAAGGACATACATGAAGCCATTTATTTAGAAACTAGAATTGATGCCATTTTTTTATTTAATTTTTACTTTTTGGGTTTCATATATGAATACTGTATTTATAGTTGTTATGTAAATACCTTGAGATATTTGGATTGGAAATGTTGAAGTTGTTTAGAGTGATTTATTATAGAAAGGAGCCTTTAATGCCCTTTCTTTCAGGAATTTATATTTCTTCCAAAACTTTTTCCTTTCCTTCCATATCAACCTTCCCCTTCTCATTGCCCTTCCCTTTTAAAAAGAAACTGTGCTTGGAATTGAACCCAGGGTCTCCTGCCTGCTACTTAAGCACTCTATCTGGGAACCACACCCCTATTCAGACTCCTTTAAAAAGTCATAATAGAAATAAATTATATTTTTGCCACGTTTTAGCTTGGGTACTTTTAAATTGTGGTAAAACCCAGTAACAAATTTACTATTTTAATAATTTGACTTTATGTTTTGTGGTCCTTGGGATTGAACCTAGTAGCCCCTGTACACACCCAAAAAGCACTCTGCCACTGGTGAACATCCTCAGCTCTCTTTACCTTTTGAGAGAGGGCCTCAGTAAGTTGCCCTGGCTGTCCTTGTAGCACAGGCAAACCTTGAACTTCTGAGCCAATAAGCCTGGCTTTAAACCATTTTTAAAGTATACTAGTCTTTGGCAGTAAGTAACCTTACTGTATTTGGAGCTAATATCTAATTTCAAAATGTTTTCATCACCTTGAAAGGAAACTCTGTAGTTACTCAATAAGTGCTCACTCCCTGTTCTCCCCACTCTAACACCCAATGACTTTTATTTGCTTGTCTCAATGGCTTTGCTCAGTCTCTAATCAGAATACTAACTCTTAACCCTAAACCTCTTATGTATGATTTTTTTCCTTGTAAATCTTTGCATGAACTCCCCCCACCCCCATGTGTGTTATGTGTATATATGAGCATGTGTTTTTGTGTTAGTGGGCATGTATGTCACATATATGCAAGTAAGAGGACAACCTAAGTATCAGGGCCCCAAACCTTAGTAGGCCCTGAGACCTTAGCACAACTGACTCCATGATGGAAGTGCCATAAAGCTTCAGTCTTTGCCTTTGAACTTGAGACAGAGTATTTCATCTGGGAGTTCTCCTGTCTCCACTTCTCCACTTGCTGTAGGAGTATTGGGATTGCAGATGAATGCTACAGCATCTGGCTCTACCTGGGTTCTGGAAATCCAAATTCAGGTTCTCACAAGCCAAATCCCCATGTTGTTGAGATTCACCCACTATATGTCTCATTCTCTTCTGTGATTGAGTAATAGTCCAGTGTATGATTATATCACATTTTTAAAAATCCATTCATGAGTTCATGAATTTTTGGAATGTTCTCATCTATAAACTTTTGTGAGTAGTGCTGATATAGATATTCATGTGTAAGATTTTGTTTGAATACCCATTTTAACTTAATTTGAGTATGTAACTAGAAAATAAATTACTGGATCATATACCAATTGTTTTCTACAGAGGGCCACCATTATACATTATCATACCCAAATGTAATATGTATTCCAATTTCTGTACCTCCTCCCAAAACTTGTTCTTTCTTTAATGGCCTCATGGTGGGTGTGAAGTGGTATCATTGTGGTTTTGATTTGCATTTCCCTAATGACTAATGATATGGGGCATCTTTTCTTGTACTTTGTCTATTTATAGTTCTTTTTTGAAGAAATGCTTTGAACTATCTATTTAAGACCTTTGTTCATTTTTAAATTTGATTGTCTTTTTTGGATTATAGGAGGTTTTTTGGGGGGATAGTTTGTAGAAATTTATTTTAATTTTATAGTGGTAAAACATCAATCTTCTGGGGTGTGGTGATACATGCCTTTAATCCCAGGAAGGCCATTGAGGCAGGCAATGAGGAGGCAGAGGCAGAGGCAGGTGGATCTCTGTGAGTTTAAAACCAGCCTGGTCTACATAGAGAGTTTCAAGCCAACCAATGATACATAGTGTAACTGTCTCAAAAAAGAAAGGAAAGGATTGGGAAGGAAAGGAAAGGAAATCAATCAAGCATGTGTAATCTATTCCAGAGCTATCATTCAGCCACCTGCAACAAAGGTCTTAAAGGATCTTAAAAGACCTTCACTCATTTTTAAAACGCGGCTGTTTTTTATAGAGTTATAAGAGTTTTTAGAAACTGTATTCTAGATACTAGACTCTGATAGATGATATCCATTGCAAATAATTTCTCCTATTCGGTCTGAGTTGTCTTTTTTATGGTACAAGGTCTTCTATATGCTAGACAGGTGGTCTACCATTGAATTACATTCCAGTCCTGTCTTTGTCTTTTGGTATTTATTTTATTATTTATTTATTTGAGAGTATCTCTGTGCAGCCCAGGCTGGGCTTTGAACTTTTGATTCCCCTGGCTCAGCCTCCTAAGTGCTAGAATCATAGGTATGCACCACTCTGCCTGCTATCTTGATAGTGTGTTTTGAGACACTAAAGTTTTGAAGCATCATGAAGTCCAGTTATCTGTTTTTTTTCTTTTGTTGCTTATGCCATTTGTTCATTCATTTGTGGGTTTGTTGTTGTTTCGTAAATCAGGCTGGCCTCAACTTGTTATGTAACCAAGGATGACCCTTGAACAAATTTTTTAAAGATTTATAAATTTCCTGTATATGAATGTTTTTCTTCCATGTATATATGTGAATTGCATGCATGGCTAGTGCTTATGAAGGCCAGAAGAGGGTGTTTGATATCCTAGAATTGTGAGCTGCCATGTGGGTGCTGGGAACTAAACCTCTGCAAGAACAGTAAGTACTCTTAACCACCAGCTCTGAATCTTTTTTATTTCCATTTATTTATTTATTTTGAGACAGGGCTTCTTGGTTGTAACTCTGGCTGTCCTGGAACTCACTCTGTAGACCAGGCTGGCCTTGAACTCACAGATCCACTTGCCTCTGCTTCCTGAGTTTTTGATTGTTTGTTTTTGTTTTTGAGTCTGAATCTTTTTTAAATGATATTTTATTAATTCTTTGAGAATTTCATACAATGTATTCTGATCATATTTACCACCACCACCCCTTTCCATATCCACCCTCACCTCTCTTCCCATCCAATGAGTTTTCCTTCCTTCCTTCTTTCCTTCCTTCCTTCCTTCCTTCCTTCCTTTTTTCCCTCCTTCCCTCCCTTCCTCATGGAGTTCATTCTGTGTTGCCCTACTTCCGTTGGGAGTGTGGCCTGTCCTGGAGTGTGGTTAGCCTACCAGGAATCACACCTTTTAAAAAAAGCTAACACTTCCTATCCCAGCAGCTATGAAATGCCAAGAGCTTCTTAACTAGTGGTAAGATGTTATGGCCTACCTCATCCTTTATTTTACATGTGAATTGACTGCAAGTTTTTAAACTTTACATTTGTGAAGATTGTGCAGTGCATTTGGTGTGTGTTGATGTTCTAAAACTCCACAAGATAGAGAACTTTAACATTTTAAAAAATGTTTATTATTATTATTATTATTATTATCATTATCAGCATGTGTGTATGTGTGTGTGTTTAAGTCAGAGAACAACTTCATGGAGTTAAGTCATTAGGCTTGCAAAGCAAACACCTTAACTCACTGAGCCATCACATCAGCTCTAGGGAGACTTTTATATGATTAAACTTCATATGATGGGCTAAAAAATACTTATGTTGAAATTATAGGGATGATTTTTTGTCTACTTATTTATTTATATATCTCTGTGTGGGATATTCATGTGTGTGCAAATGTGTTTACTGATGCCAGTATGTCTGGAGGTTAGATGTTAACATTTGGTGTCTTCCTCTGTAGTGCCCCACCTTAGTTTTTGAGACAGGGTCTCTTGTTGAACATGAAGCTCACCAAACTGCTAGACCAGCTGACCATTGAGTACATGGGATATGCCTGTCTCTGACTCTCAGTGCTAGGGTTACATATAACCACGGTGCCCAGATTTCATATGGATGCTGGGAAATCTGAATTCAGGTCCTGATACTTGTATAGTAAGCATTGTACTCATTGAGCCATTTCGGTAGTGTCATTTTTAATCTAAGATTATTTGTCATACACAGTGCTGCATTCCTGTTATGCTAGCACTCAAGAAACTGAGGCAAGAATTGCAAGGTCAAGACCAGCCTAGGTGAAGTATTCCATTGAAACTTGTAAAAAACAGTTGGGCATGGTGGTACATACCTGTAATTCCAGCACTATGGAAGCAGAGACAGGAAGATCTAGTTTGTGTCCAAGGGCAGCCTGAGTTACATAGAGAGTTCCAGGCTAGTCTGTGCTTAAATAGCAAGATCTTGTCTAAAACCAACCAACCAACCAACCACCAATCAACCAAAACAAACAATAATGACAAAAGAATAAAGAATAAAAGAGGTTGGCTTAAATTATTTGGATAGACAGATTCCTGATCTGAAAAATCATAAACTATATAACAGATATGATTGCTTTTTAAGATTTATGCAATGACAATTTTTGGTTAAATGATAGGTAATTATGGATTAAATCTGTTTTCACTGAGTTTGTTTTTTAAGTTTCACTTAGCCCCAAATATCCTGGAAGTTGTAATCCTCAGCCTCCTATTGTGCTAGGATTTTAGGAGTAATGTCAGGCTTACTGAGCCTGGCTTTCTGCTGACTTCTTCACTAACATATATGCAATCAGTCCCTTGCAGAGACTTTATTTCCAAAGAATGTGCAACTTAGGGTTATATGACCACATGTATTATAAAGGGCCCCTTATTAGGAGTAGTGGGCTTGGGAATGAGATACTGGTGTTGAACTCTGGCTTGTTTTTCTGTGAGGCTAGAGATGGAACTCAGGACCTGGCATATTCTAAGCAAGTTCTCAGACAGTTCCTGTGTGTGTGTGTGTGTGTGTTGCCATTTTAGTTCAATTTGCTTGATCTTTCATTACTTTTAAATCTTTTGGCTTTTGAAACAGTCTCATGTAGCCCATGCTGATCTCAAATTTGCTGTATAGCCAAGGATAATTTTGAACTTCTTATCTTCTTGCCTTCTACTTCCTGAGTGCTGAGATTGCAGATGTGCACCATGCTGGGCTTTATGAGGTGCTGATGATCCAACCCAGGGCTCAGCAAGCATTCTGAATTACATCCCCAGCCATTTTTAAAAAGATTTTTTTTAAAGTTATGTGTATTGTGTATGTTTGAGTGTTCGTATGTGAATGCAGGTACCCTAAGAGGCCAGTGGTGTCAGATCTCCTTAACCTTGGGACATAGGCAATTGTGAGCTGATGAATGTGGATCCTGGGAACCAAAGTAAGATCCTCTATAAGAGCACCAGTATCCACCGAGACATCTCCCCAGCTTCAACCCCTTCCCTGCCATCGTTTTAATAAAAGGGACCAGTAGTCCAGCCCAGCCCCAATCTGGTGCTCAAAGGATGCTCTTGTATCAACTGTCAGTAGCTGGAGCTACAAGCTCCCACGTTTTTTTCCTATGACAGGATCTCATTATATATAGCCAGTTCTCGGATTACAGGAATAGGCCACCATGCCAGCACATGTCACTTAATTTTTTGAGCCTTTTTTTTTTTAATTTGTAAGAGAATAATGACAGTTTTACGTATCTCAAGATTCTTGTAATGATTGAATGGAAAAATGCATAAAAGGATTTAGAAACACATGGCATGTTTCTGAAACACACTCAATTAAGTTGTAACTGATAAAATTTATTTGAATATATAACTTAATGGCATGTGCTTCAGCTGTTTGTGTGTGTGTGTGTGTGTGTGTGTGTGTGTGTGTGTGTGTGTTTTGAGACAGGGTTTCACTGTGTAACTGTGTGTGTGTGTGTATGTGTGTTTTGAGACAGGGTTTCACTGTGTAACTGTGTGTGTGTGTGTGTGTGTGTGTGTGTGTGTTTTGAGACAGGGTTTCACTGTGTAACTTTGGCTGGCCTAGAACTCACTCCATAGACCAGGCTGGCCTCAAGCAGAGATCCTTCTGCCTTTGCTTCTGCCTCATGCCTTTAATCCCAGCACTCAGGAATCAGAGGCAAATGGATTCCTTTGACTTTGAGGTCAACGTGGTCTACAGAGTGAGTTCCAGGACAGCCAGTAGTACTACATAATAGAGAGACCCTGTCTGAAACAAACAAACAGCAACAAAAGCCCTTCTTTAGGTTATTAAGAAATCCTTTTTTCTTGTTATGCCTGAATTTTTTAGTAATTAATGTAATTTTGCTTTTATATTTAGATCTATAACCTACATGACATTTATTTTTTGTGACTGATTTTAGTTAAGTCTTTAACTCTTCTCCCCCAATAGATAGCCATTTATCCTGACTATTATGCTATCTGTTCTTCACAAATTTGAAATTCTTACAGTAGATTATATTCACAAATGTGACTATTTCTTCTTAGTTTTTTTTAAACATATGTCTATACCTGTATTATATTTTCTTTGGTCATTTGTCTATTTCTGTGCTGAAACCATATTGTTTAGATAATTATAGCTATATTATATGTCAATATTTGATAAAAAAATTTCTTTGTCCTATTTTAAGATATTAGGGGTGAGAGGATTTTGGTGCTGCCTTACTGTAGCCCAAGCTGGCCAGGAATGCCTGGCAATTTACTTGCCTTAGCCTCCCAGGTGCTGACATTCCAGGAATGAGCCAACATGACCAACTTCAAGATATTTTTGGTTTTCCTTATGCTCTCTTTGAGAATCAACCTGTTGGTTTGAGATTTTGATTGGATTCACATTGACTTTGTGATAAACTAGTGGTAGGGAAGGTTATTATAGGGAAGATTGTATTAGCAAGTGTGGTGGCATTGCTATAATCTCTGCACTTAGGAGGATTAGACAGGAAGATTGCTGTGGGTTCAGGCTAGACTGGGCTACGTTGCAAGACCCTGTCTCATAAAACAAACAACAGTAATAAAGACATTGAGTTGGATGTGGTGGTACATACCTATAATCATATCACTTGGAAAAGTAGGTGGGAGGTTCAGGAGTTCAAGGTTATCCTTGATTCTATATAGGAGCCTGGGTTGCATGAGAATCTGTCTCAAAAACAAAACAAAATATTAGTAATGGGTCTTTCCTCTGAGCAGTATTGGTGTTATTTATGTGTTTCAGTAGAATCTCACATTTTTCTTCATATAGGTACTGTATATTTCTTCTTAAGCTTGTTCTTTTTAAAACACTGTTTTCCAGATTTATTTTTATTTATGTGTATTTGTATATCTCTGTGTGGGTATATGCTAAATGTGTATGGGTACCCTCAGAGGCCAGAAGAGGGAGTTAGATCTCCTGAAGCTGGTGTTACTAGCAATTGAGAGCCACCCAACATGGGTGGTGGTACATATGGTACCACCATACCCAGCTCCAGCTACTTATTTTTAAATTATGTTTTCTTTTTAAAGTTCTTTCATTTTGTGTAGAGGTGCCAGCAGAGGACAGAAGAGGATGTTAGATCCCCTAGAATTGGGATTATAGATAGTTGTAAGCATTATGTGGGAGAGCCATCTCTCCAGCCCCTTAAATTATATTTTCTAATAATTATTACTGATGTATATATCAGTATTGATTTTGACTTTGGTGTTTCTATTGAGTACCTTGTTTCCTATTATTTTCTTAGTTGATCTACTGGCTGTTCTAAGTAATTGTGTAGTCTAGTCTGTAAATCCTCCTTTTAGCTTTGTTTTATTTTTCTGTTTTGAGACAGGGTCTCAAGTAGCTCAGGACGGCCTTGACCCTGACCTTCCTGCTTCTCACTCCCCAGTGCTGGTATTAAAAGTATGTATCACCACACTCATCTTTTTTTCCTTTTTCTTAAAAAACAAAAAGAATTTCAGTTCAGAATGATTCCAGATGGCCACAAGCTAGTATTTCTCCTTCCTTAGTTTTTGTCATGCTCGGATTATAGGAGTGCATCATTATGCCCTGTCTCTTTTAATATTTGTCCGTCTTGCTCTATTTCCTTCATTGGTAGTAGTGATAATAGGAATTTTTGGATTATTCTTCTTCTTTTTTTTTTCTTGAGACAAAGTATCCTAAGCTGGCTTCAAACTTGCTCTTGTAGCAAGGGATGAACTTGAACTTTTTATTCTCCTGTCTCTACCTTCAGAGTTCTGAGATTACAGTTGTGGGTCCTATTTCTGGTTTATAAAATGCTAGAAATCAAACCTAGAGCTTTACGCATGCTAGGCAAGCACTCCATCAGCTGAGCATACATCCCTAACCCTGTCTTATTCTTGACATGTTAATCATTATTTATATGGAAGATGGCTTAACCTCACTTGTAAGTTAAATGTTAACTGAAAACATACTGAGGGCCAAAGCTGTAGCTTGGTGATTGAGTGCTCACTAATGTACAAGGCTCTGGGTTTGATCCTCTCTACTGCATAAAAAGAAAACATACTGAGACTCTTTAAAATCCCATTGGAGTGTTAAAAATCAAAATGTTTGATAAGACTTTTTGTTGTCAGGGTGTAAGGCAAAAGATACATATTGTATATGAAAGTTTAAATTGATATAATGGTTATGGGAAGCAATTTTGCAGCATTGTATAAAGATTACATGTATCCATTTTGATATATTAGCATATTTCAATGAAAGTTAAAAAATGTATACACATATACATATGCCTGCTACAATGTATACACATATACATATGCCTGCTACAATGTATACATATGTACGTACATGTATATATATGTATATATATGCATGTAATGAAATATTTATAATAGCAAAAATGTGAATGCTAGAGAGTAAGAATAACAGTCTGTTTTTGTGCTGAAAAGAAAAAAATATCCTAAGTCATGACTATAAAAAAATGAGCAATTCAGAGTTCAACGACAGCCTAATGTATACGTAGGCATATTTGTCTCAAAACTCCAAAGCAAGAAAAGAAGAAAAAGCTTAGTGAGTTGGCCATGGTATTATTCACCTGCAGTCTCAGCTCTTGAGAGACTAGGGCAAAAGGATGGCTTGATCCTAGAATTTTGTGCTAGCTTAAGTAATATAGTGAGGCTTTGCCTCAAAATAAAAACAAAATACCCCAACCGTAGTGTAAGCTGGGCCAGATGGTACAGACCTGTACTCCCAGCGATTCAGGATACTGAGATGGGAGGATTGCAAGTTCAAGGCAGACAGTGAACTACAGTCTGAAATCAAGGCCATCTTGGGCACATGCCTGTAAAGGCAGTACTTAGGAGGCTGAGGTAGGGGGATTGTTATGACTGAATTATATAGCAAGTACTAGACCAGCCAGGGTTACATAACAGTATACTTTCAGAAAATGAAAACAAGCAAACAAAAACCCTAAAACACAAACAGTTCACACAGATAAAAGCAAAACAGCTAATAGAAATGAAAACGTGGCAAATTATGCTAATAATTATAGTATACTATAAGGTTGATAAAATGTTAAACCCTTGAGAACAAGGACTGTGTTTTGTTCTTTTATTCTTAAATGTTGACTTGGTGACAGTGCATTGGTACTTGGTGTTTATTGTTACAAAAATGTATGTATGAGAAAGACGTAATATTGTTAGTGGCCAATTTTCACTGTTTAAATATGCCTTCTTTCAGTTGCTATAAAGGTTAAATCCTTTGATCTGTTGGTTAACAAAGTACTACTTTTTATCTTGTTTTGAGGTGAGAATCTTGTTAAGTTTATTTCTTCTGAGCTCAAGTAATCTTCTGGTCTTAGTCTTCTGAGTAGTTAGGACTACTGAATCCAGTAGTACATTGTACTGGATCCAGTCAGATTTTCCATGGATAGAATAAGATAAACCACCAGGGAAAGTTATTTTGCACTTTTAAATCAAGTACTTCAAGTTTATGTAATATATGTATTGAGAGAATAGAGGTGGGGTACAAATTTGTGAGTCTCCTCCAGTAATTTGTGTCTCTATAGAAATGTTTGTTTTTTCAAGACAGGGTTTCTCTGCTGTAACTCCGCCTGCCTCTGCTTCTGCTGGGATTAAAGGTGTGTCCCACCACCATCCGGCCTAGAAGTGTTTTTGTAGATATTTATATGTATTTTCCTAGGCTTAGGTTACTATATTACCATTTTATGAAAGAAAAATTGTCACATATAGCTATATTATATAGCTGTGAACTTAATAGATGATTCCAGGCCTGAGGAAACTCCAGATTTGAAGCCTGATATTTTTTTGTAGACTTTTTTGCTGTGGCATATTTCTATACTGCTGAATATAGAAGAGATAAGTTGTTCACTGCAGCATATCTCTTCAGCAATACCAGCATTGTTTATTACTAGAAAGTCTTTTAAAAAATACATTATGTTTCTGCCTTCCTGAAATGAGTCCCCTTGAAAATCAATTTAATGTTTTCATCAGTATTGTTGAATAGTACTTTATTTTTAATAACATTTTTTACAATTTACTTATCTTTCTCTTTCTCTCTCTCTCTCTCTCTCTCTCTCTCTCTATATATATATATATATATATATACACATACACATATATACATACATAAATATATATATGTATATCATTATTTATATGGAAGATGGCTTAACCTCACTTGTAAGTTAAATGTTAACTGAAAATATACTGAGGACCAAAGCTGTAGCTTGGTGATATATATATGTGTGTATATATATATATATATACACACACACACACACACACATATAGAGAGAGAGGGGGGAGATAGGTAGGTGCACATTTGGCATGAGGTCAGAGGACAGCTCACATGAATCAGTTCTTTCCTTCTCTAGGCCTTGGGGATTGAACTCAGGTTGTCAGACTTCGCAGCAGGCACCTTTACTTATAGAGCCATCTCAATGGCCTTGAATAGTGCTATAATACAATTCTGCCCTAGAGGATATTAAGAGGTGGAAAATAAAAGCTTTTATCTATTGATTGTTATATTGTGCCAGGCACTATGCTAAGTACTTTATATATATTTTCATATTAGCCCTGTGAGATTCACAAATGAAATAAAAAATGAGTGAGGTTAAATTATTTGCTGCAAGGCAAAACCAAGATTTGATTCCAGGTTTCTTCAACTCCAAATCCTGCCTGTACATTGTTTTGTGGTCAAGAAGATATTGGAAGCTAGGCCTAGTTGTACAGGCCTGTAACCCCAGCACCCTGGGAAGTTCTGTCTACACTACACCGTGGGTTAGAGACAAGCCTGGGCAACTGACTGAGATCCTCTCTTGAAAATAAAAAGAAAGCACAGGCATTTAGGTCCATGGTAAAGTGCTTACCTAGTATGCATAGGACCCTAAGTTCAGTCCCCAGGAATGAGTGAGGAGGAAGAGGAGGAGCAGCAATAGCAGTTATTGGATCCATGAGGAAACAAGTAAAAAGGAAGAAAAGGAGCTACTATTGAATCCACGATGAAGAGACCAGAAAAAGGATGCTCAGTGAAGTTCTTTGCATGGTTTAAAATTTCCATTTGTCTGTCTGTCTGTCTGTATATCTTTTTTTTTTGGTTTTTCAAGACAGGGTTTCTCTGTTGTAACTCTGACTGTCCTAGAACTCAGTCTGTAGACCAGACTGTCCTGAAACTCACAGAGATCTGCCTGCCTCTACCTGAGTGCTGGGATTAAAGGCGTGTACCACCACCGCCTGACATAATTTTTATTATTATTATGCATATTATTATGCTTCTCCTTCTTCTTCTTCTTATTATTGCCATTGGAGTTTTCTGTATGTTAGGCAAATGTACAACCATAGAGCTATACCTCTGTCCCAGAATTCATTTTTCTTTTTCATCATTTGTTCTTAAGTTATTAGTTATTACATATTGTTATTGTTGAGGCTCTTTCCCTCTAAAATAAGAATTAAAAAAATAAAGGAATACTTTATTGTAGATAGACTTAGAAGAAAAACCCCACAAAGATGGGATTGAGAGAACAGTATAGTTTTAAAAAACATATTTGATATTATAATGTGTAAAAATGTGTTAAGATTTCTTGTTTGTTTGCTTTGAGACATGGAGCCCAGGCTGGCTTTCAATGCCTGATCCAACTGCTTCTACCTCCCAAGTGTTGGATTATAGGTGTGTGTCACCACACTAAATGTGTTAAGATGCCTCCCTCCTTCCTTTCCTCTCAACCTCCCTCCCTTTTCCTCTTTTTCTTTTGAGAAAGGGTCTCACTATGAGGTCTGACTAGCCTGAAACTTAGTATGTAGATCAGGCTGGCTTCAAACTCACAGAGATCCACCTGCCTCTGCTTTCCCAAGTGCTGGGATCAAAGGCATGCACCACTATATCTGGCTGTGTTAAGACATTTAAGGAGAATATAATATTTTATTGAAATATATTTGTTTGAGATAAATTCTTGTATACATCAGGCTGCCCTCAAACTCTAGAATCTCCTGCTTCTGTATCCCAAGTGCTGGAATCACAGGCGTGCACCAGTACACTCAATTTAAGATAAAATTCACCCAAAAAGATTTATCATTGGAAAGTCAGTTCTACCTCCCCAGGGACTTGAGCCGAGGCCCAGTAAGATAGTGAGATTCCATCTCAAAGAGGAAAAAAATTGTTTCCATTATAAATCTCATAGTTAATTATTTCAGTAAATTTACAAGTTTATATAGCTTTGATTACAATCCAGTTTTATTATGGTTGTTTTTTTCTTTTTTTGTGGTACTAGATGTTGAAACAAAGCCCTCACATGTATAAGACAAACACTCTATCACTGAGCCATTTCCCCATTTCTTTATATTTTTATTTTGTTTTGAGATAAGATTTTGTTAAGTTGCCAGGCTGGACTTGAACTCACTCTGTAGCCTAGGTAGACCTTGAATTTGTGATCTTCATTCCTGAGCCTACCAAGTGTCTGCAATTATCGGCCTGTATCTTGGGCCAGTCTGCTCTTAATATTTGAGACTAGATTTTATATGTAGCCCAGGTTGGCCTTGAATTTGGAATCTTCCTGCCTTAGTCTCTCAGTGCTAGGATTACAACCATTTTCTACAACACTGGGCTCATTTTTATTCAAACATTAAAAACTGCTTTTCATAATACTAACCATTAAACCCGGGCTCTGGCATATGCTAAACCTCTGAGCTATGCATTTTGTTCTGCAATCTAGTTTTAAATAGTTACTAGGTGATGGTTAATTTTGATTGTCAACTTGGTTGGATTGAAAAGCATCTTCTAGATCAATGAAGCATATTTCTTTCATGTATCATTGAGAGCATTTCCAGAGAGGATTAACTGAGGGGGCAGTATCATCAAATAGATTGAGGACCTACATGGACTAAGAGGAGGTAAAGGAGAAATCTTGCAGCATAGCCGTTCTCTTTACTTATTTTCTTTTTGATAGAGATTCTCACCACAAACCCTCGATGTCTTAAAACTCGCTTTGTAGACCAGGCTGGTATCAAACTCAGAGATCCTCTTCCCTCAGCCTTGTGAGTGCTGGAATTAAAGGTATGTGCTACCGCACCTAGTTCTTAGAACTTCTTAGCTGCCATGTGAACTGTCATGCTCTATCATGCCCTTCTGCCATGACAGACTGAAGCTTCTGACTGTGAGCCAGAATAAATCTTCCCTTAAATTTCAGGTATTTTATCACAGCAAGGCAAAGTCTGACTAAAGTATACCATTTCCCAAAGATCATTTGTCTTATCATTCTAGCCTTAGCTAACCATTAGTTATTTCCTAACCATTGTAGATTTTCATTTTTGGACAATTCACATAAACAAAATTATGAAGTATGTGGGCTTTCCCTCTGGTTGATTTCACTTAGTATAATATTGTCAAGTCTTACTTTTACAAGCATGCATGACATTCCTTTGTATTGCTGAGTACCATTCTATTGGATACTTATATTTTAAAATTCCATTAATCAGCTACATGAATTAGTGCTGTTATGAATCCTTGTATACAACTTTTTGTTATTATTATGTACATATGTGTGTATGTATGAGTGATATGGGAGGAGAGCCATGCCACAGCACATGTGAGAAGGTCAGAGAACAACTTTATGTAGTCTGGAGTCAGTTCTATCTTAATGTGTTTTCCAGGGATTGAACTCAGTTTTCTAAGCTTGTGTAGCAAGTACCTTTACCCATTGAATTACCCTCTTCTTTTGAGACAGGCTCTAATGTAACCTACACTGGTCTCAATTTACTATGTGGTGGAGGATGGCCTTGAACTCTGATCCTCTTGCTTCCCAAATGCTGAGATTACAAGCATGTGCTTCTATATCTTATATAATACACACATACGTATAATTTAAAATTTTTATTTATTTATTTATTTTATATTATACTTTTATATACTTATATATATATATTTATACATATATTTTTAACTCATATACATACACATACGTATAATTTAAAATTTTTATTTTTTAATTATTTTATGTGTATGAGTGTTTTATCAGCATGTATGTCTATGCAACACTTGTGTGTCTTGTGCCTATGGAGACCAGAAGGGAATATTAGATCTCCTATAACTAGAATTACAGACAGTTACAAGTTACTATGTGAATGCTGGAAATTGTACCCAGGTTCTCTGGAAAAGCAGTCAGTGCTCTTAATTGCTGAGCCATCTCTCCAGCCCAGTCTTAATTTAATATATCTATCTATTTATTTATTTATTTACTCTGTGTGTGTGTGTGTGTGTGTGTGTGTGTGTGTGTGTGTATGTGTATGTGCTTGTGCCACAGCACTCATGTAGAGGTCAGAAGATGATCTCTGCAGGAGTTGGTTCTCTGCTTCTACTACGTAATTCCCAGGGATTTAACTCAGGTTTGTCAAAACAAAGCCACTTTGTTGATCTACCATGTCTGTCTTTATATGTGTACAGGGGATCAACCCAGGGCTTCTCCAGTATTATGGACAGGTTTTGGTCTCGTGTTGTAACTCTGTTTAACTTTTTGGAGACCAACCACACAATGTTCCATATTTAGCTGCACCATTCTACATTTCCACCAGCAGTGAATGATGGATCTGTTTTCTCCACATCCTTGTTAATGCCAGTTACAATCAAGATAACCTAATATTGACTTTGTTGTGTGGTTATTAGTAATCACTCTTTTGGAGACCTATAAGTGAAAAAGAGCAAGTGGGGCAGAAATAAATACAAAATGTACAATTTGAAAGGGAAATGAACAGCACAGCTAAGGCTTCTGCTGAAAGAGATAAGGTGAATTAAAGCAAGGCCTGATCTGCACTGGAATTAAGGCAATGGTGTCCTCAGAGCAAAACCCCACCCAGCTAAGCTTTCACCTTGTAAGAAGAAAAGGCCTAAGGAATTTTCTGCTCCTAAAAAGGAACAACAAATCAAAGCTGCTACGAATGTGATGGAAGGATGCTAGAATTTACCCCAAATGACTGTGTGGTTCTGGCTTTAGGATCATGAAAGATACAGGAGTAGATTGTGTACTTTCTCGTAATCTTTCTTCCTGTGTCCTAAGAATGTGCCTGAGGTTAAATTAAAAAGTTGTGGAGGTGATGGAGAGATGGCTCAGCAGTTAAGAGCACTTACTATTCTTGCAAAGAACAGGGTTCAGAAAGCCAGGTATGTGGCAGGGGAATCCCTGAACCAGGCCCAGAGAGGCCATTGTGTGAAGCTGTGAGTGTGAAACCTGGATTTCATTAAAACCTCAGGATCTTGGAGATGCCAAAGTCCTGAGGTGTCTGCTAAGGAAAGTAGTACATAAGGAGTGGAACCAGCCAAAAGAGAAGTGGTTGTAGTCAGTAAAGCTGGAAGAGCTACAGGATTTGGAGCTTGCCGTGCTGGGTTTTGGTCTTCGGACCGTATTTTCTCCATATACCTTCTTTCTTCCCTTTTGGAATGGTAATATATATTCTGTGCCATTATATATTGGAAGTATGTAATTTACTTTTTGATTTTACAGGAGGTTAAAATTAAGAGGTTGCCTTGAGTCTCAGAAGAGACTTTGGACTTTTAAGTTGTGTGGAGACTGTGAAAGACTATGGGGACTTTTGAAATAGGACTAAATGCGTTTTGTACCACAACACTGTGGTGGTTTGAATAAGTCTCAGGCTTGAATATTTGACTCCTAGTTGGTGTTTGGGGAGGATTAAGAGCTGTGGCCTTGTTGGAGGAAGTATGCCACTGGGGTGGGCTTTGAGGGTTCCAAAGACTCCACCATTTCAAGTTTGTTCTCTCTGCTACCTGGTCGAGATGTGAGCTCTTAGTCTGCTGCTTGTTGTCACAGTGCCTCACCATAATGCATTCTTATCTCTCTGGAACCATAAACCCTTTTCCCCTTAAGTTGCCTCAGTTGTGGTACTTTATCATAGCAGTAGAAAAGTAAGACAATGCATAATAATGTATATAAAAGTAGTGTTTTTGCTTCTTCCTGGAATTTTTAACTTTATTACATTATTTACTTGTTTATTTATTTACATGTGTGTGTACTAGCACATACTATGGAGGCCAGGGGACAACTTTTGGGAGTCAGTTCTCTACTTCCACCACGTGGGACTTGGGGATTAAACTCAGATTGTCAGGCTTAGTGGTGAATACGTTTACCATTGATCCATCTCATTCACATGCCCTCGCTCCCCACTTGGGCTCCCCACCTGGGCTCCCCACCTCCACCCCCCACCCCCGCCCCAGTTTGTTTGTGGGTTTTGTTTTTGTATAATCATGTAGCCCACACTAGACTTGAATTTGCTATCCTCCTGCCTTAGCCTCCCAATTACTGGGGTTATAGGTGTGTGCCACCATACCTGGCCTTATTCCCAGAATTTTCTGTTACTTTTGGACTATAGTTTATTGAATGTGATTGAAACTGTGGGAAGTAAAATTAAAGATAAGAGAAGCTTTGCTGCATGTTCTTCAGAAAAATATTTATTTTACAAACTTTTTAAAAACCCATTTTGGGGGTGTAAAGTGCTGATCATTGAACCCAGGGCCTTGAACATGCTAAGCTGCACATTTTAAATTGGTTTGCCTTTTCATTATTAACTTGTAACAGCTCTTCATGTATTCTTTGTAAGTTTGTTTTATGTTAAAATAGGGTCTCACTATGTAGCTCTGGCTGGCTAGAACTCACTATGTAGACCAGGTTGGTATCAAACTTACAGAGATCTGCCTGCATCATATTTACATATATTTTTTCCAAGCTTATGGGTTTTCCTTTATACTTCCTTAATGTTATTCTTTGAAGTGCAAAGGTTTAATGTTGTTATAAGATAATTTCTTCCCTTCCCTCTCATTGACTTGCTCTGTTGCTTTTAAAAAATTGTGTGTATGGGTGTTTTGTCTAAATGAATGTCTGTACCATGTGCACGCTTGGTGCCTGAGGAGACCAAAAGAGGGAATTGGATTCCTAGGAGCTGGGGTTTCAGGCTGCAGTGAGATGCCACGTGGAAGCTGGAAGTTGAGCCTGTGTCCTCTGGAATAGTAGCTAGTACTTTTAACCACTGTCTACTCTCTCTAGCCCCCTGGTTTCTTTTTCAAGACACATTCCTACTATGTAACTCAGACTGGTCTTTATTTAGTTTTGACTGACTGCCGACTCATGGTTGGTCTGTTGTAGCTTTCTGTCAGTTTGTTTTTTCTTTTATTGATTATGTTTGATTGTTACAGCTGGGAAATTTTACCTGACCCAGGATAATGAAGATTTATTCTGGTGTTTTCTCCTCAGAGCTTTATAGTTTTAGTTCTTACTCTTATGTCCAGGGTTCACTTTGAACTAATTTCTGTGCATGATATGGGGTCCAATTTTAATCTTATGCATATGGATTTGAGTTGTCCAGAACCTTTAGCTGAAAAGATTGCCATTTATCCATTGAATAGTCTTAGTCTCTTTGTTGAAAATCTCCTGACAAGAAACATTAAGGCTTACTTTTAGCCTTTCATTAATTTTTCATTATCCCTGTGTCCATTGTTACTCTGTTGCTAATATCTAATTTAATTATTTTCCTTAACTCTGAACACTTGATCTTCTCGCCCCTGTATCTGGAGTCCTGAGATTACAGATATACATCACCATGCCTGATTTGTGTGGTACTTGGGCTCAAACTCAGGGCTTCCTTCATGCTAGCTAAGCACACTACCAACGAAGCTACATCTCTTTAATTAAATTGTTTTGTTGTAGTAGAGAACGTACTTTACTGATACTTGTTTTATTGCATATCATATGATGTGTTCTAGAGATGCCTCATCTGTGCTTGCAAAGAATTTATAATTTGCTCTTGTTGAAGAGAATGTTTTACAGATGTGTCAGCTAGGTCAGATTGTTTGATAGTATTGTCCAAATGTTTTGTTATTGAACTGTCTGGTCCTCTCGAGTTTTTTTGGTTTCATTTCATGTGTTTGGGGGGCATGATTGTTAAATGTATGTGTATATAGGCTTATAATTGTTTCCTAAAAATCCCTCTTTGTCTCTAGTAAAACTATTATTTTATCTCAAGAAATTGGGCTTTTAAAAATATATTAGAGCCTGAATAAGATTTCAGGGTTCTGGGGTTGGAGAGATGGCTAAGTGTTAAGAATACTGGCTGGTCTTTCAGAGGACCTGGTTTGTCCATGTGGCAACTTATAGTTGTCCGTACTCCAGTTCCAGGGGATCTGATGCTTTCTTCAGACTTCTGTGGTCACAAGGACTGCACATTGTACACAGACCTATATAGAGACAAAACCATACACATAAAATAAATAATTAAAAATGATGATTTCAGGGTTTGGGGGGCTGGAGAGATGGCTCAGCAGTTGAGAGTATGAGTTCCTCTTGCAGAGACCTGGGTTCGATTCTAAGCGACCACATAGTGACTCACAGCCATCTATAACTTTGGTTCCAGAGGATCCAATGATGCTGTCTTCTGACCTCTTCTGGCACTGGGCACACACGTAGTATGCATACATACACCAGGCCAAACATTCATACAATTAAAAAATCTAATTTTTTAGAGTATTAAAAAATATCTCTGGGGGTTTTGCTGAGTATTGGGGATAGAATGTGGGACCTCTTATATGCTAGGCCGTTGCTGTATTCTAGAATCACATCCCCAGCCCTTTTCAATTTTTTATTTTAGAACAGGGTCTTGCTAAGTTGTCCTGGCTGGTCTTATATTTTTTATGCTTTTTTTCAGCCTCTGGGTATTTTGGATTATAAGGCATGCGCTAAGGATGTCATGTAGAAAGTGTTGTTAAAGACAGGGTCTTGTTCTGTATCCCAGGGTGACCTTGGGACTTGGGATTATTTAGCAACACCTTCCTGTATGTGACCATTACAGGCATGTGTCACCATGTCCAGCAGAATTTCAGGATTTTTTTCTCCTTTTTTTAAATTTGTTTTTGTAGAGTCTCGTGTAGCCCAGATGGGACTTGAACTCATGTAGCTGAGTGCTGACATTACAGTCATATGCTACCATGTTTACTTAGGATTTCAGTTTTTGAAAGAAGTGCTATATTCCAAAAAAAGTTAAGTTTTTTTTTTGTTATTGTAAAGAATCATATGACTACCTATATCTGGCTACTTAGAAGTCTTTCTGTCTTCTGGGTTTCTGTCTTGAGGTTTCTGCATAAGTGACCTTTAGTTAAGCGAAGTGAATAAGTACCATTATTCTTACTTTAAAAATACATCACTTAAAATGTTAGCATTTTGGGAATGTGGGTGAAGGTTATATTTTTTTTGTGTATTCTTACAAGTTCTTTCCCAAGTTAAAAATTACTTCAAAATAGGAAGTTAAGGGAAAAATATCTCAGGCCAGTGAGATGGCTTCCTGGGTAAAGGCACTTGCTACCAAATCTGACAACCTGAGTTTGATTCTAGAGCCCACAAGGAGAGAATGGACTCTTGAAAGTTGTCTCTGAGCTCCATATAAGCCCTATGGTGGGCCACTGCAAATGTGCACACACACAGAGTACATAATAAATATAAAAAGAAAACCAACTACTTGTTTCACTTTCAGGAAATATTATCTTATTATATCTTATAAAATGACATTGGAAGTGTATTGATTTGGCATATAACCTGATAGAGCACTTTATGAATTCTTTCATTTTTAGCTCTAGTATTAAACACAGATATTTCTTAGTAGCACCATCTTGTTGATCAATTTCTGAAAGTTCTCATTGGACCTTTAATTATCCATCAAATGTAAGCCAAAAATGTTGAATTTATACTTCTATAATGTATTTTCTTAAGAAAGAGTGAATTTATTTAATACACTGAAAAGAGTCCAGTGGACATGGCAATAGCCTCCTGTCCCATAGTAGATCTTGAATGTAGTCCTCCTGCAACTTTGTTTTTGTTTTTGTTTTTTGAGATGTCCCAAATTCATCTTTTGCACATGAATATTTGGGTGTTGTAACATCAATTGTTGTTGTAAAGACTATTTATTCTTTCCTTGTTGAGTTTCCTTGGCATTCTTAGTAAAATTATTTGACCATAAATATATGGGTTTTATTTTAGACTATTTTCATTTCATTCATCTGTGTATCTTCCCTTATGGCAGTACTATACTGTTTTGTTTCTCTTTGTTTTGTTATACTGGAAATACTGCCTTAGTAATGTAGCTTTTGTCTTTTTAGACATGTCTTTTTGTCTCATGTAGGTTGGCCTCAAATTCACTATGTAACCTGAGATGACCTTTAGCCTTATTCCTCTTGCCTCCACCTTCAGAGTGCTGAGATTATAGAAATGTGCTACCAAGTCTGGTTTATACCGTGTCAGACATAGTATTCAGGGCTTTGTCATGCTAGAACAGCATTGAACCTTTTGAACTACATTCCCAACCCAATAAATTAGCAATGGAGGAAGCCATTTCATATGGACCTCTGGTCTCCCCATGCTTATTTACAGGCTCACCTGTACACATGTACATACACAGGCATACAACACACACACCTACACACACACACACACACACACACACACACACACACACACGCCATTATCAAAACAAAAAAATATTAAATACTTTAAAAAGCTATTGAATGATTCTGACAACATAATATGTAAATATGTGTCAACTTTACATCCCTACCAGAAGTGTATAAGTTCCCTTTTACCTAAATTCTTGTCAGCATTTTTTTCTTCCTTCCTTCCTTCCTTCCTTCCTTCATTCCTTCATTCCTTCATTCCTTCATTCCTTCGTTTTCTTTTCTTTTTTTTTTCAAGACTGGACTCAATATGTAACCTTGTCTGGTTTGGAACTTCCTATGTAGACCAAGATGGCCTCAAACTCATCCATCTGCCTCTACCTCCGAAGTGCTTGGATTAAAGTCATGGGACACCATACCCAGCCTAGCATTTAATTTCTTGATGATAGCAATTCTAATTGGAATGAGATGGTATAGTTTTAATTGGTATTCCACTGATTGCTGAAGATGTCAAACTTTCTCTTTTGTATATTTGCCATTCATATTCTTTTGAAAACTGCCCATTCATACTAGCCCATTTATTAAGTGGATGATTCTGTAGTTTGGTAGTTTTTACAGTTCTTTATATAATCTAGGTATTACTCCACTGTATAATGGATTATTTGCAAAAATTTCTTTTTCCATTTTTGTAGGTTGTCTCTTCACTTTGATTGTTTCCTTTGCTACATAGAAGCTTTTTAAATTTATGCAATGCCATTTGTAAATTCTTGAGATTATTTCTTGTGTTATTGAACTCCTTTTCAGAAAGTACATGCTTAATTTACCTAATTTTCCTCTAGCAGTGTAAGTCTTATTTAAAGTCTTTGATCCATTTTGAATGGACTTTTCTGATGGGCGAGAAGTATTGATCTCTGATAAAATTTTAAGTTGAATGTACTAGAATATTTGCCCAAATGCATATTGTGCATATATTGGTTTTCATGGGAATTATTTAGCGTGTACTCCCTAATGTCAAACTAAACAAGATTCAGAATTGGTGGTTATATTAGAGCTATCATGTGTCAAACCAAGATGAATTTATTAGAGCTATCCTTAAAAATAATCCATGGTCAGTACCTTTTGATATATTTATCTAAATTAACTGGAGCAATTAACAAAAGACCCTTTACTTAAAGTTGCTTATTACAAAGCAAAACCTATTTTTAAAATTAATTTTTCTTCTCTTGTATAATACATCCCAATACCCCTCCTCCCCTTCATCCACTCCTCCCAGCTCACTTGATCTCCCCTCTCCAAATCTACCCTCTCTACCTCCCTACCCTCCACCCCTGTCCCCCAAAAGATCAGTCCTTCTAGATTATTGCTCAAACAGTGCACAACAAGATGGAACATGGCTAGGCATGGATTCCCTAGACAACTCAGCATGAGGAAAAGGGTCCCAAGGGCAGGCAAAATCATCAGAGACACTCCACTCCTACACACACTCCGGCCTGTAGAATCTCTGCAAGAACACCAAGACAGAAAACCCACAAGACATATCTAGGGGACCCTGAAGGTTCTATGTCTGCCACTTCAGGCTCCATGGGCCCCCAAGAGTGTTGGTCAGTTGCCTCCATGGGGGCTTATTCTCCCGGGTGTCCTTGACCCCACTGGTCCCTGAAATCTACCCCCTCGTCTATGGTATTCCTTCAGCTCTGGATTATGTTTGGCTCTGGGCCTCTATATCTGCTCCCATTGGCTGCCAGAAGAAGCCTCTCTGATGAAGATTGGACTAGGATATCATTATGATTAGAGCAGGATCTATGATTAGAGCAGGATATCGTTAGAAATCATCTCTTGGCTATCTGTTCTCTAGTTCCTGACCTACCTTGCAGTATCAGGCATGGGCTTCCTTCTTTGGCATAGGGTTATACCCTTCTATTGTCCCAGAAGATCCTGTAGGGGAGGAAACATAAGTTGGGGGTTTTGAGGCTGGAATGATGTTCCAGTCTCACCACCGAGAACCTTGCCCAGTTACCAGAGATGACCTGTTCAGGATCCCCAATCTGTCATTGCTAGAGGTCTTCATCAAGGTCTCCATCTTAGATTCCAGTGAGTTTCCACTGCCCTAGGTCTCCCTATCCCCCCTAAATGTCCTCTAATTCTGGTTTTCTCTCCATATATTCTTTCCCTCCATCCCTCACCCTGCTGTTCCCTTATCTTCTCATTTCTACCCTGCCCCAGCCCACCTGCATCATCAGTTCTATTTCCCCTTTACCAAGGAGATCCCTGTGTCCCCACTGGGGCCCTCCTTGTTGCATAATATCTCTGGGTCTGTGGATTACAGCAACTTTGTCCTTTGCTTAATAGTTAATATCCATATATAAGTGAGTATATATCATGTTTGTCTTTCTGGGAGTAGGTTACCTCACTCAGAATGATTTTTTTCTAGTTTTATCCATTTGCCTAAAATATTCATGTAGTCATTTTTTTAATAGCTGAGTTATGTAAATGTACCATAATTTCTTTATCCATTCTTCAGTTGAAGGACATCTAGGTTGTTTCCAGTTTATTATGAATAAAGCTGTTATGAACATAATTGATTAAGTGTCCTTCTAGTAGGATGGAACTTCCTCTGGGTGTATGCCCAAGAGTGGTATAGCTGGGTCTTGAGGTAGGTTGATTCCCAGTGTCCTGAGGAATTGCCATATTGATTTTCATAGTGGCTGTACAAGGAGTATTTCCCTTGCTCCTCATCCTTGCCAGCATGGGCTGTCATTTGTGTTACTGATTTTGGCCATTATGACAGGTAGAGGATGGATTCTTAGAGTAGTTTTGATTTGCATTTCTCAGATGGCTAAGAATGGTGAACATTTCTTTGAGTGTTTCTGAGCCATTTGAGGGTCCTCTTTTGAGAATTCTGTTTAGATCTGTATCAATTTTTAATTGAATTATTTGTTTTGTTGATGTCTAGTTTCTTGAGTTCTTTATATATTTTGGATATTGGCCCACTATCAGATGTGTAGCTGGTGAAAATCTTTCCCATTCTGTAGGATACTGTTTTGTCCTATTGATGGTATCTTTTGCCTTACAGAAGCTTTTCAGTTTCATGAGATCCCATTTACTTATCGTTGATCTTACTGCCTGAGCCATCAATGTTCTCTTCAGGAAATTGTCTCCTGTGCCAGTGGTTTCAAGGCTATTCCCCACTTTCTCTTTTATCAGATTCAGTGTATCTGATTTTATATTGAGGTCTTTGATCCACTTGGACTTGAGTTTTGTGTAGGGTAGTAAATATGGATCTATTTGCAATCTTCTTTACAAAGACATACAATTAGACTAGCACCATTTGTTAAAGATACTTTCTTTTCTCCATTGTATGTTTCTGGCTTCTTTATGGAAGATCAGGTATCCATAAGTGTGTGGATTTATGTCTAGGTCTTCCATTTGGTTCCATTGATCAATGTGTCTTTTTCTGCCAATACCATGTGGTTTTTATTACTATAGGTCTGTAGTACAACTTGAGATCAGGGATAGTGATACCTTTGGAGTTCTTTTTTCCCCCTGGGATTATTTTAGCTATCCTGGTTTGTTTGTTTGTTTGTTTTTTGTTTTTCCATACGAAGTTGAATATTTGCCCTTTCAAGATCTGTAAAGTATTGTACTGGTGTTTTGATGGTGATTGTATTGAATCTGTAGATTGCTTTTGGTAAGATGACCATTTTTACTATGTTAATCCTACCAATCCAGGAGCATAGGAGATCTTTCCATCTTCTGAGATCTTCATCAATTTCCCTCTTCAAGGACTTAAAGTTTTTGTCATACAAGTCTTTCTCTTGCTTGGTGGCTATTGTGAAGGGAGTTGTTTCCTGTTTCTTTCTCAGTCCATTTGTCATTTGTATATAGGAGGACTATTGATTTTTTTAGTTGATTTTGTAGACAGCCACTTCACTGAAGGTGTTTATCAGTTGTAGGAGTTCCCTGGAGAAATTTTGGGGTCGCTTATATATACTATCATATAATCTTCAAGCAAGGATACTTTGACTACTTCCTTTCCAATTTGTATCCCCTTGATCTCCTTCTGTTGTCTTATTGCTTTAGGTAGAATTTCAGGTGCTATATTGAATAGGCATGGAGAGAAGGGACCACCTAGTTTTGTTCCTGATTTTAGTGAAATTGCTTTGAGCTTCTCTCTATTTAATTTGATGTTGGCTATGGGCTTACTGTAAATTCCCTTTATTATGTTTACGTATGTCCCTTCTATCTCCAGTCTCTCCAAGACTTTTAACATGAAGGGGTGTTGGATTTTGTCAAAATCTCTCTCTTAACATCTAGTGACAGGATCATGTGGGGTTTTTTTTTTCTTTCAGTTTGTCTATATGGTAGATGATATTGGCTGATTTTTGTATGTTGAACCAGCCCTGAATCTCTGGGATGAACCCTATTTGACCATGGTGGATGATCTTTTTTATGTGTTCTTGGATTTGAATCACGAGTGTTTTATTGAGTATTTTTTTATTGAGTATTTTTGCACCTATGTTCATGAGAGAAATTGACCTGTAATTCTCTTTGTTGAATCTTTATGTTGTTTGGGTATCAGGATGACTGTGGCCTTGTAGAATGAGTTTGGTAGTGTTTTTTTTCTGTTCTGATTTATGGGATAATTTGAGGAGTATTGGCATTAACTCTTCTTTGACTGTCTGATAGAATTTTGTGCTAAAATTATCTGGCCTTGGGCTTTTTTTGGTTGGGAGGCTTTTAATGACTTCTTCTAATTGATTGGGAGTTATAGTTCTATTTCAATTGTTTATATAATCTTGAATTAACATTGGTAGGTGGTATTTATCAAGATAATTATCCATTTCTTTGAGATTTTCCAATTTTGTGTAGTACAGGTTTTTAAAGTATGGCCAAATTATTCTTCAGATTTCCTCTGTGTCTCTGGTTATATCCCTATTTTGTTTTTATTGGTTTGGATATCTCTCTCCATCTTTTAATTAGTTTGACTAGGGGTTTGTCTATCTTGTTGATTTTCTCAAAGAACCAACTCTTTGTTTCACTGACTCTTTGTAATGTTCTCTTTGTTTCTATTTTATTTATTTCAGCCCTCAGTTTGATTATTTCTTGCTGTCTGCTCCTCTTGGTGTTCTTACTTCTTTTTGTTCTAGGGCTTTCAGATATGCTCTTAATTTGCTAGTATGATATCTCCACTCTTTTTCTTTTGGTAGGCAGTTTGTGCTATGAATTTTCTGCTAACCACCATTTTCATTGTGTCCTATATTTTTTGAGTATGCTGTGTATTCATTTTCATTCAATTCTAGAAAGTCTTTAATTTCTTTCTTTATGTCTTGACCCAGTCACCATTCACTACAGAGTTGTTCAATTTCTATGAATTTGTAGGCCTTCTGTTGTTGCTGCTATTGTTGAAATACAGCTTTAATCCGTAGTGTTCTGATAGAATACAGGGAGTTATCTCAATTTTCCTGTAACTGTTGAGACTTGCTTTGTGGCCCAGTATGTATTCTGTTTTGGAGAAGATTCCATGAGATGCTGAGAGAAAGGTATATTCTTTTGTCTGTGAGTGAAATGTTCTGTAGATATCCGTAAGGTTGATTTGGTTTATAGTATCTGTTAGCTCCAGTATTTCTTGGTTCAGTTTTTGTCTGGATGACCTTTCAGTTGGTAAGGGTGGGGTATTGAAGTCTCCCACTTTGTGTGTGAGGGTCAATGTGTGTTTTAAGCTTTAGCAGTGTTTTACAAACACCGGAGCCCTCGTGTTAGGGGCATAGACATTAAGAATCGAAATGTCATCTTGGTGGATTTTTCCTTTGAGTATGAAGTGTCCTTCCCATCTCTTTTGATTAATTTAGGTTTGAAGTCTATTTTATTAGATATTAGACTGACTATACTGGCTTGCTTTTTGAGTCCATTTGCATGATAAATCTTTTCACAACCCTTTACTCTAAGGTAATGTTTATCTTTGAGGTTAAGGTTTCTTCTATGCAGCAGAAGGATGAGTCCTATTTTCTCATCCATTCTTTTAATCTATGTGTTTTTATTGGGGAATTCAGTACATTGATGTTGAGAGATAGCCAAGACTAATGATTGTTAGGTCCTTTTATTTTGTAGTTGTTGTTTGTGTTGTGTGTATGTATGTGTGTGTCTCCTTTCTCTAGGTTTTGATAGTGTGCGGTTATATATTTCCTGTGTTTTCATTAGTGTAGTTAAGTTTCTTTGGTTGCAGTTTTTCTTCTAGCACCCTCTGTAGGCCGGATTTGAAGATAGATATTGTTTGTATTTGGAGTTATCGTGGAATATTTTGTTTTCCCTATTTTTAGTGCTCAAGAGTTTTGCTGGGTATAGTCTGGGCTGGCATCTGTGGTCTCTTAAGAGTCTGTAGCACATCTTTCCAGGCTCTTTTGCCTTTTAGAGTCTACGTTGAGAATTCGGGTGTAATTCTAATTGATTTGCCTTTATCCGTTATTTCTCTTTTTCTCTTGCAGCTTTTATTATTCTTTGTTCTGTATGTTTAGTGTTTTGATTATTTTGTGGCAGGAGGGGGGTGCCTTTTTTTCTAGTCTATTCTATTTGGTGTTCTGTATGCTTCTGGTACCTTTATAGGCATCTCCTTCTTTAGGTTTGGAAATTTTTCTTCTATGATCTTATCGAAAGTATTTTCTAGACCTTTGAGCTGGGAATTCTTCTCCCTGCTCTCTATTCCTATTATTCTTTTTTTAATGTCCCAGATTTCCTGGATGTTTTGTCTTAGGAATTTTTTAGATTTGATATTTTCTTTTTTATTTCTCCAATAGTATCCTCAACTCCTGAAATTCTCTCTTCCATATCTTGTATTCTATTGCTGTAGCTTGCATCTGTATTTCCTGATCACTTTTCTAGGTTTTTCATTTCCAAAATTCCCCCTGTTTGTGTTTTCTTTATGGCTTCTCTTTCTATTTTCAGATCTTGAACGGTTTTGTTTGTTTCCTTTGTTTGCTTGTTTTTTCTTGGCTTTTTAAAAGGGGATTTATTCATTTCTTCCAGTTGTTTTATTGTTTTCCTGGGTTTCTTTAATAAATTTATTAATTTCCTCCCATTGTTTATGTTTTCTTCAATTTCATTGAGGGATTAATTCATTTCCTCTTTTAGGGCTTCTATTTTGAATTTTGTAGGCAAATGGATTTAACTAGAAAAAAATCACCCTGAGTGAGGTAACCTGGTCCCAGAAAGACAAATATGGATCTGCTGGGGCAATGGAAGTGCAGAACCCCGTGCCAATGCATGATATTGCAGAGCAGGCCAGGAACTAGAGACTGGATAACCAGGAGATGATTTCTAACGATGTCATGCTCTGCTCAAAAATCGGCTCCTAGCCCAATCTTCATCAGATAGACTTCCTTGGGGAGCTGATGGGAGCAGATGCAGAGATCCAGAGCCAAACAAAGTGCAGAGCTTGGGAAACCCCATGGAAGAAGTGGAAGAGAGATTGTGGGGACCAGGGAGGTGGAGGATACCAGGAGAACAAGTCCCACAGAGTCACACCTTACCAGCACTTTTAGGTGCTCTTAAAGCCTGAAGCGGCAGACATGGAACCTGCCAATCCCCCAAATATGTCTTAAGGTTGCCTGGCCTAGTGCTCTTGCAGGACTCATACAGACTGGAGTTAGGGGGTGTGCAGAATGTCTTTGATCCTTTTGTCTACCCTTGGGACCCTTTTCCTCCTGCTGGGTTTCTTAGTCTACCCTCAAAGTAGGGAATTGTGCTTGACCCTGTTCCCATCTTGTTGTGCCCTGTTTGAGCAGTAGTAACCCTGGGAGGACTGCTCTTTTCTGGGGAGAGGTAAGAGTGGGAGTGAGAGGATGGGTGATACAACTGGGAGAGAGGAGAGATGAGGAAGTTGGGAGGAGTGGAGGGAGGGAAGGAAGGAAAGGTGTTGGGATGTATTATATGAGAGAAGAAAAATAAACAAAAAAGGGCCTCTTCTATTATCTTCATAAAGTTGGTTTTAAGATCTTTTTCTTGTGCTTCCACTGTGTCAGAATGTTCAGGGCTTGCTGTAGTAGGGTAGTTGGGCTCTGGAGGTGTCATATTGCCCTGGTTGTTGTTGGTTGAGTTCTTAAGCTGGCATTTAGGTATCTGGATTTGGAGTAATTATAGGTTTAGGTACCGAATTCCTAGGTTTGTGTTTATTGGATAAGTGTGCAAAATCTATTTTTTATAAGCATGTGTAGCCAGTATAAGACCAAATCTTCTTGGAAAGTATTTTATATTCATTTATATTTATAAAAAAGTATCATATATGCTTTTTGTTAACACTTTCCTTCTGCTGGTTAGTTTTTTTGTCAGCTTGATATACGCTAGAATCATCTGGGAAGAAGGAACCTCAGTTTAAAAGTGCAGTCACCAGCTTGGCCTGTGGGCAAGCCTGTGTTGCATTTCCTTGATTGATGATTGAGGTGGGAGGGCCCAGTTCACTGTGGGTGGTGCCATCTCTGGGCAGGTGGTTCTGAATTGTATAAGAAAGCAGGCTGAGCAAGCTTTGGGGAGCAAGAAAATAAGCAGCACCCTTCATGGTTTGCGCATCAATCCCTGCCTCTAGATTTCTGTCCTGCTTGAGTTTCTTTCCTGACTTTCCTCAGTGGTGAAGTGTTACCTGGAAGTGTAAGATGAAGTAGACCCTTTCCTCCCCCAGTTGCTTTTGGTCATGATGTTTTATCATAGCAGTACAAACCTAAGGTATTCCTCTTGTAAAATACACATTCAGAAAAATGTATAGACTTTATACATATAGCTTTAAATTTTTTATTTTTAATTTGCATGGGTGTTTTTTTCTGCATATATATCTGTCTGTGCACCACATGTGTGCCTGATGTCCATAGAAGCCAGGAAGGGGCGTTAGATCCCTGAAACTTCAGCTTTTTGACTTTTGAGAGCCAACATGTGGGTGCTGGGAATTGAATCCAGTTCCTCTGGAAGAGTAGCCAATGTTCTTAACCTCTGAGCCATCTCTTCAGTCTTCAAGAATTTATACATATAATTTAATAAATGATTATGAAACAAAATTCAGGGCATGGTGAGATGATTCAATGGGTAAAAGTATGTGCTGCTGAGCTTGACAACCTGAGATCAATCTCCGGCACTCCTTTGGTGGAAGGAGAGAATTGCCTCCAACAAATTGTCTTATGACCTCCACATGTGTGCTAGGCTCCACTGAACTATTTTACCAGCCCCTTTCTTTATTGTTTTAATAATCATATTTCTATTTCTAAGCAATATAAATGAGTTTTGTCTGATTATTTAATTCTTTGCTTGTATATGTATATATACATGCATATTATATATATATTATATGCATTCATGTATATGTCCATGTGGAAAATAGAAGTTGATGTGTAGTGTTTAATTGCTCGCCATCTTTTATTGTTGTTCTTGTTGACCCAGGATCTTACTATATAGTCCTAGCTCCCTAGAACTGTGTAGACCAGGGTGGTCTTGAACCTATAAATATCTGCCTGCGTCTGCCTCCCAAGCTCTGGGATTAAAGGCATATATCACCACAGCCAGCCTTCTACTGTATATTTTAAGATACTGAACCTGAAACTTACTTTGCTAGGCTAACTAGCCAGCACCTTCCAAGTATTCTCCCTTTTCCGGCTCTCCTGCACTGGAATTTTAAGCTTACATTGCTGCACATGGCTTCTATGAGAGTGCTGAGAATCTAAACTTTCGTGTTCATGCCTGCTAAGCAAGCACTTTACTGATAGAGACATTTCCCCAGCCCTCTGAAATATTTTTTATTTTGAAAAATCTCAAACATATTAAAAATAAAAGTAGCAAAGTAATATAATGAAACTTTGCATGCTCTTCACCTGGATTCCTAATTGGTAATGTTGTAGCATACTTTCTTTGTATCTCAGAAGATGAGATATAGTAAGTTCGAGGCCAGCCTGGTCTACACAGATCTAGGCAGCCAGGACTAAATAGTAAAACCCTGTCTCAAAAAGAAGTGGTGATCAATTACAGAAGACAATGCACTTCAACTTCTATTTTTCATATGTATGTGTACATGAATACACACAGGTATGTTTCTTTTGTTTAATCATTTGAAAATAAGCAATATCCACTGATTTTTTTAAATTTTGTGTCTCCCAAGGCATATAATGTCATAGCATACTATCAATGCATGATGTAGTAAGGAAGAAAGAAGTCCCTCCCTTATTTATTTATTTATTTAGTTATTTATTTATTTATTTATTTATTTATAGAAAATCTCACTCTGCAGCCCAGGCTGGCCTCAAACTCTGGATCATCCTTCCTAATTACTGAGATTATGTATATACATCATCATGCCTTGTATAGAGTAAGCAGACTTTGATTTTTTTATATAGCCAGAAGCTTTATAGTTGATCATATGGTAGTTCTATTTGTAATTATTTGAGGAACTGCTGTACTAATTTCCATAGTGGCTAGACTAATTAAAATTCCCTGTCTTCATAATTTGTTTTGTATGTTTTAAATGTATTTATTTTGTTTTGTGTGTGTGTGTGCCTGAGTGTATGTATGTGCGCTACATGGGTGCAGGAGTTCAGAGGGTCAGAAGAGATTTTGGAACCCTTGGAACTAGAATTATAAGCAGTTGTGAGCCACCATGTGGGTGCTGGGAACTGAACCTGGATCCTCTGCACAAACAGCAAATGCTCTTAACTGAGCCATCTCTCCAGACCTGTTTTGTATTTTCTTGATGATAGCCACTTTCACTGGGGTAGGATGGAATTTCGATGTAGTTTTGATTTTCATTTTCCTGGTGACTAGAGATATTGAATATTTTTCATGTATTTGCCAGTCTTAAAAAGAAATGAACACATTATGCCAAGTAAAATAAGACAGACATAAATAATGTATGTGTCCACTTACATGAATTATCTAGAATAAGTAAATTCAAAAATAGAGAGTAGAATAGAGGTTTGGGGTGGTGTGGATGTGGGTAAGATTTACCTTTGATAGTTCTAGCTATCAAACACAGAACTTTGTATATGCTAGTAAGCATGGACTCGGCTAGAGAGCCACACTCTCAGCCCCCTCAAAAATGCTTTTCTTCTTTTTTAGAAATTAGTTTTGCTGTTTGTTGAAGATGGTCTGGAACTCCCAGGGCTTAGGTGATCCTTCACCCTCAGCTTCCTGAGTAACTAGAACTATAGGTGCATTCCATAGCACTCAGCTGGATAGGAAATTTTTTCTATACTAAGTATAGATTTTCAGTTTAAGAGGATGAAATAGTTTTTGGAATGGATTGAAGTTATAATAGGGCCAACAAGATGGCCCACTGTATAAAGTGCTTGCCATGGGTACAGCCTGAGTTCAGTCCCTGGAACTCACATGAAGGTAGAAGGAGAGAACCAACTCATACAAATAATAATAATTTCAAAAAAGTGGTAATAGCACAGCATTGTAAATACATTAATGCTATGGGATTATACACTTAAAATAGTTAAAAAGTAAATTTTATTCTAAATATATCTGATCACAATTAAATAAATTACTATTAGATTAATTTCAGAATCTTAGACAAAAATCTTCTGGAAATCATGTGGTATTTTTACTTACTATATATAGCTAAATGAATTCAGGATTTGGGCACCTGTATTGAATTTGGTGGATTGAGATGTGTTGAGAACTAGGTGTCTGCCTACGAAGACATATTGAACTACAAGTCAAGTACTATACTAGTCACTGTAGCTATATTAAGTAAGATAAGGCGCAGTTCCTGGAGTCTTAATTGCTAGGTTGTACAGAAACAAGAATAAACTTTTTATTAAGAAAGAAGCAATTAAAAATCAGGTAACTTGTTTTCTCCTTAATGATTTCCATTGTAGGGTGATTTTAAAAACTATCTCTTTTCCCTCCTTCAGGTTGCTATGCGAATGTATGTCCACATAAAATGAAGTATGTTCTGATAATTCTGATACCTGAGATGTAAGTGGACTAAAGAGCGAAACAAGAAAAAGTTAAGTACCAACAACCTTAGTTACAATGGCCACTGATTCTGGGGAGCCAGCTAGCACAGAAGATTCTGAGAAACCTGATGGAGTTTCCTTTGAAAACAGGTTTGCTCAAGTTGCTGCAACTCTGACTACAGAAGCTAGACTAAAGGAAAAAACCAGTACCTTCTCTGCTTCTGGCGAAACCATCGAAAGGAAGAGATTTTTCAGAAAGAGTATTGAGATGACAGAAGATGACAAAGTTGCTGAATCTTCCCCCAGAGATGAAAGAATAAAAGCTGCAACAAATATTCCAAGAGTAGATAAACTTCCTAAAAATGTGCTAAGAGGTGGGCAAGAAGTTAAATACGAACAATGTTCGAAGGCAACCTCTGAATCCTCAAAAGATTGCGCCAAGGAGAAAAACGAAAAGGAAATGGAAGAAGAAGCAGAAATGAAGGCTGTAGCAACATCCCCTAGTGGCAGGTTCCTGAAATTTGATATAGAGCTGGGAAGAGGAGCATTTAAAACAGTATATAAAGGACTGGACACTGAAACATGGGTTGAGGTTGCTTGGTGTGAACTGCAGGTGGGTATATAACTTTCTTGACTTTATGAATTCCAAATTTAGCTGTCTTGACTACCAGAGTGATCCAGGATGAAGAAAGTGAAGAGCCCTTCTACCATCATCTAGAAATTAGGGTTTTTTCTTGTTGTTCTACATTTATGTTGGATTTATTTCTAGTTAGTTAGGTTATTGTAGATTTTGTTCTAAATTTGAATTTATGTTCTAGATCCAATTAGGCGCTCATTGCAAGCTTTTAAAAAATTATCTTCCTCCTTAATGTTCTCCTTTTTGGGTTTTTTTCCCTTTTAGAGGGGGGTGCAATGCTGAGGATGGGAACTGGAGCCTTTCTGTGCAAGACAAGTGCTCTACCACTGAGATATATTTCCAGTCCAGTTTTATTTTTATCTTAATTTTTTGCAGTGCTGGGAATAAACTCAGAGCCTTATACAAATATTCTGCTGTTGAGTTATACCCCCCTATTTAATTCATTCACTCATTTATTTTTATTGTGATGCTAGAGATCAAATTTAGGGTCTTGTACATGGTAAGCAAGTGCTCTACCACTGAGCTATAGAAAAAATGCCCAACCTTTGGAAATACAACTAAGTTTCGATTTATCATTTTTCATTTGTTATTTGGAGACAGGATCTTCAATGTATGTAGCCCAAACTGGCCCTGAATTCTCTATATAGGGTAGGCTGGGTTCAAACTGATATTCTTCTGTCTTAACCTCTCTAGTGCTACGGTCATAAGCATATGCCCACCATGCTTGCTTTCCTTTCCTGTTTAAAAAAGAAAAAGTCAGTCTGGGCCGTGGAAGCACATACCTTTAATCTCAACATTTGAGAGGCAGAAGCAGGCGGATCTCTGTGAGTTCAAGGCTAGCCTGGTCTACAGAGTGAGTTCTAGGACAGCCAGAGTTACAACAGGGAAACCCTGACTTGAAAAACCAAAAGGGAAAAGAAAGGGAGGAAGGAAGGAAGGCAGGAAGGAAGGGCAGAAGGAAGGAAGGAAGGAAAAAGTCTATGTTGACATTATTTGGGAATTTTTTTTATTAGCTGTAGGAAATTCCCCAAATTCTGATTAATTTCTCATTTTAAGAACTGAGTGTATTATGTGTCCAGTTGGTTGATTGTTACACTACATACTTAAGTGTATGATAGGAATGCATTCAGTATGTTATCTACCTTTATCTGTTTCTTACAAAAAACATGTGAAATTCATATGATATTTTTCCAAATAGGCAAGATTATTTTTGACTCTTTGAAAACTTCTATTGATATTCTATCTTCATGCCTTTGAAATTACAGCAAAGTGAAATCACCAAAATCTACAGAGGTTAGTCAGCTCAAGTATATTTAGAGAGGAGAATTGAAAAAAAAGGGAGAATGACCAAATTACCCGACATTTTATTCTATGAAAGATATTTTTATGCAGTACTATTAACAAATGAGGGCAGAACAGCATAGAAGGTATTATGAGAATAGTTTCAGGTAGATGTAGGTCAAATATAAGGATTACAAGCCTTGGTAACTTCAGTCAACTCATGACAAATGGTCAGCATTCATATGGGATGCTTAAAACTAAGACTGGGACTTGGAATGTGGCTCAGTTTGGTACGCTGTTTACCCTAGCATGCATGAACCAAACTTTAGGTTCCGTCTCGGCACCACATATACCAGGTGTGGTGGCACATTCCTGTAATCCTAGTACTGGAGAAGTGGGGTAGGAAGATCAGAAGTTCAAGATCATCTCTGACTATAATGTGGGCTACATGAGACCCCACCTCAAACAACAACAAAACCACCAACAACAAAAAACAAACCACAAAATTAAGATTGAATAATGACAGCCACTAAATATAGGTTGTTTAAATTCTAATTGTTTCTTTGAGTGTGGATGTCTATAAAATACCCAGATTCTACCCATTATAAAGTGCTATTGGTTGCCATTCAGATAGAACGGAATTTAATCTAAGTGCCTGGTGTAGGAAGTTTATTATATTTTATTTGAATCGGGGCCTGATATATTCCAGGTTAGCCCCAAATTCACTATGTAGCGGAGAATAGTCTTGAACTTCTGAGATTCCTATCTCCACTTCCCAAATGCTGAGAGTGTAGACATGTACCAGCATGTCCAGCTTATTTGATTTTAGGGCCTGAATTTCTCTGCCAACTGAGCTCTAGACCAGGCATCTTGAAATAGCACCTAGACATCTAGCAACTGTGGCTAGAGTCTGTGAACTATCTTAAAGATGTCACTGAAAATTAAAACAAAACCACCAATAAGAAAAAAATAGATACAAAAATTATAGCAGGTTAACATGTTGAATGAACATTTTATATACTTTTTATTATATTAGTGATTCAAGATAATGTACATTATTCAAGATAATGTAGAAGTAGAAGAAATAGGAAATGAAAATCCATGATTAGGAGTAAAGCATAATGCTAACACCTGTAATTCCAGCACTTAGGAGATTGGAGCAGAAAAATATTGAGTTAGATGCCAGATCTTGTTTCTGACAAAAAATATAGTTTTTTGAAGTAGTCACTGTAGGACACTTAATTTTGCTCCCCACATGGTTTTATTATCCTTTGAGAATGTTTCTAGATTCTGTTTGAGCCACACATGAAAATGAATATGTTTAATTCCATTAAAGCTCCCCCCCAATGCCATTTAATTCTATTTCCTTTTGTCTTCATCAGATCCAGCCATAAATATTAAGTGTAGATCCAGGAGCAAAGAGATTATCTTGTATCTAGGCATGATGGAGGTTGCTTAAATATATATTTTCTAGTCTGTTTGTTTAATAAATCATGTAACTTGATTAGATCCAAATTAAAGACAAATGCTTTTGCAAAATAGAAAAGGATGCTGATGGTAGAGGACAACTCTGATCTGGAAAATATCATTAATTCCTAAATAGTTTTGTGAATTATTTTTAGTTATTTATTGCATAGATTTGAAAAAGAAAGAGAAAGAAGTTGCTAAGTGTAGTAGGCTGAATAGTGACATCCCAAAGATGTCCATGTCTTCATCCGTAGAACCTTTCATTATTAAGATTACTTTTGCAGATGAGATTAAGTTAAGAGATGGAAATAGGGAAATAATCTTGTTTCATCTTATCACCAGTCTTTGTAAGGATGGAGGCAAGTTGGCAATCATTCAATAAAGATTTAAGAATAGAAGCAGAATCTGGAGTGATGCTGTTGCAGGACTTGGTCACCAAGCCAAGGGATGCAGATAGCCTCTTGAAAGCTGGAAAAGGCAAGGAAATAAACAGTTTCCTACGGCCCCCAGCAGAAGCAGTGCTGTTGTCTGGATTCCAGTCTAGTGTGATTCACTGAAGAATTCTGATTCCCATTTCTGGAAAATAATACATCTGTGTTTTAACCCACTAAGTTTATGCTAATTTGTCACTGTAGTGATGGGAAATGAGTACAACATACTACAGTTGTCATTCTTTGGTTACTCACCAAATAAACACTCCTTTGAAATGTACCAGACCTGTACTAAGTGCTAGGGACACAAAAAGGGAGAAAAAGCAGACACAGCCAGATTTCATAAAGCTTATCATAGGCGTTTATAGTCAGTTTATGAAGAAGCCTTGGAGATTAGTGTTAGCGAAAAGATGAAAGAGTTGCTAAATAAAGGTTTTAAGGAAATGAGAGGGTTCGGAGTAGAAAGAAACAGGTATTACTACTCCTTTACTACCTCTTTTCTTTTTGAACTTATTTTCAGATGATTTTCTACTTACAAAAGAGTTACAAAGATAATTTATAAACTAAAATATTGAATGTAATTAGAATATATCAGTTTTCCTGTGAATACCCCTCCCTTTTCAGTTCTTTGATCATATCTATGTTTCTGTACTGTGTTTACTTTGCATGTTCCCCCTTCCTCTTTAACAGTTTTTCCTTGAACTTTCAAAGGGCATTAACAGTTTCTCCTTCCCCTCCCCTCTCTCTTTCTGAGATGAGGTCTCACTATATAGCCTACAAAGACAAAGAACTGATTAAGTAAACCAGATTGACCACAAATATAAAATCCCTTTGCTTCTGCTTCTTAAATGCTAGTATTACAGCATGTACTACCATGGTCGGCTGGCTAAGCTCTGCATTTTTGGTAAGAATACCACAAAAGTGACGCCCCTCTATTCAGTCTGTGATAACAGGGGATGCATGATGTTGATACATGTTAATGATAATGTAATCTTGACCACTTGACTACAGTATTATCTTTCATATTGACCCTACTATAAAGTTATTCTCTTCTTCTTTGTAGATTAGTAAATATCTTAGCAATATATACTTTGACACTGTGAAATACTTCTCAGAACCTCACCCACTAATTTTTGGTTACTCTTTGGCAGGTTTATATAGTTAAATTACACTGTAATTATGGTGTTCTGTTTGTTTGTTGTTAGACTAATCCGGAATTTGCTGACCCAAGCTGGCCTTGAACTTGTGATCCTCCTGCTTCAAATGGCAATTTTCTGTTTCCTACTTAATGCATTTATCCATTGATACTACCTCTTAGCTTTGTGTTCTTTCCCCAATATGTCTGTTAAGTTCCTGAAAATTAATGATAGAGGAATCTGTAGGTGAGGAGTTTTAGTATAGTTAGGAACAATGAGTATTATATACTTTCCATTTATCATACAATTGAAATTTAATTGAACACTTGTATAAGTACTTAACTATTTTACTTAATTTTGGCTATAGTTATATGAGGTAAAAGTTATTATTTTCAGATAGCAGATCTGAGGTTTAGGCATAGAAAGTAACCTGATCAAAGAGGGTATTCCATCATTTATAGTTTTATGTGTGTGTCAAAATTATGATATTTTAAAGATACAGCCTCATTATGTAGCCCAGGCTGGCCTAAAATTTTCTAAGACTATGTAACCTATGCTTATTTTGAACTTGGCCATCCTCCTACTTCAGTTTCCTGAGTACTAGAATTATAGCCATGTACCTCCACACCTGACTACAATATTTTTTAGTGGAATGTTATGTTATGTTACCAAGACTGGACTTGAATTTTTCAAGTCATCCTCTTGCATCAGCTACCAATACCAACTGAGTAGAAGGGACTACATTTATATGACACTATGTTTGGCTTACACAAATTAAATTTACATAGATCATTTAAGAATTTCTTTCTAGGGATTGGAGAGATGGTTCAGCAGTTAAGAGGACTTATTGCTCTTGTAGAAGTCCTGAATTTGGTTCTCAGCTTCCACATGGTAGCTGACAACTACCTGTAATCCAGTTCCAGGGGATCCCATACCTTCTTCTGATCTTCAAGGGCTCTTGCATGCATGTGTGTACACACAGATACTCAGGAAAATAAAATAAAAAGAAATATCTTTTTAAAAATTTAATTCTGCTGGTTATACTGGCAAACACCTTTAATCTCAGCACCAGAGAAGCAAAGTCAGGAGAATCTCTGAGTTCCAGGTTAGCCTGACCTACATAGAGTTCCAGGTCAGCCAGAGATATATAGTGAGACCCTGTCTCAATAAAACAAAACAAAAACAAATTTATTCCTCATTAGTCATTTGGGCAGCATCATTTTATTATTATTCTTAATGCTTTGGTATGGAACCCAGACCCATGAACATGTTGTATTACTGAGCAGTATTGTACCTTTCTTCTCCCCTTCCCTCCCCTCCCCTCCTCTCCTCTTCTACTCTCCTTTTCCCTTCTTCTTCCCTCCCTTCTATTTCCCTCCATCTCCTCAGTACCTCTCCTTTTCAGTCCTTCCCCCTCTCCTTCATTCCCCCCTCTCTCTTTTGTTCTTGTAAAACTTCTTATTAAAATATAGTTACATCTTTCCCCCTCCCTCCAACTCCTCCCATTTCCCCTCTCCCATTCAAATTACGTATATATGTGACTAAATACATAAATGCAATCTTCTAAGTCCGTTTAGTTTTGCATACACACACACACACACATACACATATAATATTTTTAAATTTTAAATTTTGTCTTATATGTATGGGTATTTTGCCTGCATGTATGTCTGTGTGCTACATGTATGCCTGGTGCACACAGAGTCCAGAAGAGGGCATCAATTGGATTATCTGCAACTGGAGTTACTGACAGTTGTAAGCTGTCATGTGGGTGCTGGAAATCAAACTCCAGTCTTCTGGAAGAGCAGCAAAGGCTCATAACCTCTGAACCATCTCTTCAGCCTCCATAAATATATATTTTTACAGCTGACTACTTTGTATTGGCTACCCATTTATGGCGCTCATCTCTGGGGAAGACTAATTCTCTCTCAGCAATTTTTAATTGCCTGTAGCACTTCATCTAGGGGTAGGGTCCTGTGAGATTCTCTCATCCAGGTTGGCATGGCAACTGGTGTTATCATTGTTCAGGTCTTGTTTAAGAAGCTATATTGAGATTTTATGGGTGTAGCTTCCATGTCATATATAGAAGATAAAATCTTGTACCAGCCTTCCTGGTTCTCTGGCTCTTAGAATCTTTCTGCCCCTCCTCTTCTGTGATGTTCTCTGAGCCATTGGTGTAAAGGTTGTGTTATAGATGTATTAACTGGGATTGGGCATCCCAAAGTCAGTTCTCTGCAATTTGACTAGTTACTGCTTTCTGTAATTGTCTCCTTCTGCTGCAAAAAGAAGCTTATTTGATGAGGAATGGGAGCTATACCTCCTCTTAAGTAGGGCTCAGGGGTCTGGATCTATGCCTCCTCTTGACTTTTAGATGGTTTCTCACAAAGTTATCTAGGTAGCCTCAAATTCCTGGGCTCAAATGATCCTCCTACTGCAGCATTCCAAGTAACTGAAATTACAAGTACACAAGTGCCCACCACCTTATCAGGCTTCCCAGCCCTCTTTTATGTTAAGTATTTTAAAACAATAAAAAATAATTTAAGTATATTCTGTTTAGAATAAGATATTTAATATTGAACTGCTGAAATTCAAAGGATATCAGTTCATATTGTCAGTGAAGTGTTCACCCTGGCATGTGTTAGGAGTTAGTCTCTAAAGAACAGATTAATGGTTGGCCTATTGCAGTTCAGCAGTTGCCTTCATCTTTTGTCAGTGTCTATGAAAAGACTGACTTTTTCTTACTTAGGCTTCTGAATGTAGGATACAAGCTTATTGTTTTAGAACAAGGAATATAATTAAAATGTAAATAGCCTATGTGGACTGTATACTAGATAGATGGGAAGCTAAATTGTGGTAGGAAGCTATATTACTGAGCATAGCCAGAACAAAAGAATTAGATGTTCCTACATAACCCCCTATTAGGGCAATAGAGTAACCAAATGAGGTGGATGGCCAGATCCCTACAAGATGATGACATATTTATTTATTCAACTGATTTGCTAGGTAAGTGACTCTGGTTCTGCATGTGGCTTATTCCTCTTTTGACATATCTCCTTTGGGGAGTTGTGGTGGAGGACATCAAATCCATGACTTCACAGCATTCTAGGCAAATGGTGAGCCAGAAAACTATGGCCCTGGTTCCTCAACATGCATCTTTACATCCATTGCTTAAAAAAAAAAAAAAAAAAAAAAAAAAAAAAAGCTCCTTTCTTTAGACATTAATGCCATTCTTGTCTCAAAATTTTAATGTGCTTATAAGGTTGTAATTATTATATCCTATTTTCTTGCATGATACTTTAATACATTTATAAATATTACCTTTACCTGTGTTTATTTTATTTAGCTTTATTTCCAGGTTACACCAGTTTATCAATGCGAAGTGATTTGTGAGTGAGGTGAATCCTGTTCTAAGAGGTAGATGATGAATTAAAATTTGTTTGGGATTCAGAGTTCAGCTTTCAGTGTTGCCTTTGCAGTTTATATTCCTTAGCCAATCCAGAAGCTTAAAATTTTGAAGCCTATTTGTTTACTTTTCTATTAAATAAAATGTAAATATTTTGGATGTATGAAAAATAAATATTAGGGTTCTGAGTAGCTCTGAGTATAGTAGTAGAGGACTTACCTCATATTTTCAAGGTTCTAGAGTCAATTCCCAGCACTGAAGGGAGAAAGAAATAACAACACAATTTAAAGTGAGGGTCTACTACTCATCTTAAGAAATTAAGCATAGAGAATTAGAGATAGTGCTCGTAAAGCTTGAAACATGTTTGAGTATTTAATAAACAATAGTGGTAAAATGCTGAAGAAGCTCACATTCAGGAATAGTCACTAAGCCAGACATGGTAGTAGTAGTGACTATAATCGTATCACATAGGAAGTGGAGGCTGTATAAAACGTTTGTGGCTAGCCTATGCTACAAAAACAAAAACAAAAAAAACCTTTAAAAACAGTGATAGGATACTTTGTAGGCAGGTATCATTTTTTGAAACCTTTGTAGTATTTATCCTTACCTGAACAAGTTATTTTATATAGCTTTTATGTCATTATTCTTTCTTTTATATTGTAGAAACAAATCTGTGTAGCTTCTGATTTAGTTTTGTAGATCATTGTTGATGTTTACATTAAGAGGGTGAGGTTATAAGACCATAGTTTACCTTTTAGAAAAGAAATGTTCCTAATTTTGGAGGTGACACATAGGCTTCCTCATCCATTGGGATGAGGAAGGTGTGGTTGTGGGACGAGCTCCTGTGCATGTTGCCAGGAGGCAGATTGGGAAGCAGAGTGGGGGGAGGATGACTGATTCTCTCCTTAACTCTCCTCATTGATAATGGGTGGAAGTTACTCTATCACAATTATTACCATCAAAATAATAGTGTCTATGTGTCTCTGTGTGATCAAAGGAGAATTACAAGAGTAGCTGAGAGCTCCATTGTAAGTACTTTGCTCTGGATTTTGGTACTAGTTTAGCAGGCTTACTTTCTACCCCTGAATCAGAAGTAGAAATTTAAAGGTATTGACCTTGCCTTTTTAGTAGGCTTTCCCTCTTAACAGTGTGTTTGGGACAACAGTTATAATTTTATAAAATTGTTTACTGATGAAGTAGAATAATTGAGTTTGTCACAAGAAGTATGTATATTCTAAAAATTCAATTAGAAGGTCTAAAATAGACTCATTGTTCTTTAGAGTGATCTGATCTTTCAGGTATGGATGATACCTGTCTAATTACAGAGCCATTTAGGACATATTAATCATCTTAGGTAAGAAAAATATTTTACTTGTTTGGGTCTCTCTTCCACATTTAGCATTCCTTGCTCTTGTTAAGTCCTTTACCTTTTTTTTGTGGTAGGGTATTATGCCTTTAACTCCTGATTTGCCTATCTCAGCCTCCCAAATAAACAAAAACCTGTAAGTAGAGTCATGATTATCAGAAGTGAAGGAGGATGAGAAATAGAGAATTATCATTTAATCGGTCCAAAGTTTATATTTGAGATGATGAAAAGTTCTAGAATTGAATAGTGTTGGTAATTCTCTATCAGTTTGACTCTACTTGATATCACTGAATTAAACACCTAAAATTAGCTCAGCATTGAATTTTATTTTCATCAGGGCTGGTGAGATGGCTCAGTGAGTAAAAGAACTTCTTGCACAAGCCTGATGACCTTTTGATCTCTTTAACATGTTAGAAGGAAAGAATCAGCAGCTCCCAAAAATTGTCATCTGACTACCATGTGCATGCTATGGAGTGTGTATGTCTCCCCTGCCCCAAATAATGACAAATAAAATTTAAAAATTTAAAGAATTTTTTAAAGTGCTCAAAACCCCTATATTCCCAACACTTGGAAGGCAGAGGCAGGGGAATCATGAGTTTCAGACCAACTTGGATTACATAGAAATATTGTGTCAAAAAACCCAACAATAATGACAATAATAATTTCATAACCCTATGTAATCTTGATGCTACATCCTTATATTGTAGAAAAAGCAGAAAATGTAACTTAATGTCATAGAATACTAAATTCTTTAGTAAAATTTTAACAAATAGAATTGACCAGCACATCAAATGTAGTTTTTTTTTTTTTGCTATAAGTTTTAAGAATTTAAAAACAAGACAGAGAGTATACTTTAGTGATAGTATACTAGCTAAGTAAGCATGTATGAAGCCTTAGGTTTAATATCTCCAGCAACACAAAAATAGGATAAAAAAAAGGACTTTAAAAATAATCATATACCAGGAAACTTATCAATAAACCATATGACTGCATTAGTAGGTGCTGAGAAGATAGATGTTAGATAGAATTCTGCAGATACTCTTGATTAAGAAGCAAAACAGGTGTGTGTATGGAAATGACTTAATTTTAAACAAGTTCTTAAAAAGTAAAATTGTCTTCTAAGCTCTAGAAGATAAAGCTGTTTTTATGAAAATCTAGTAAGTGGTAATGATGACTGTTAGTTGTAGTATTACGCTGGTGTGTAGGTTCACCAAGAGAGACACAGAGGCATTTTCCTAGATATAAGCTCTGCCAGACCTCTGCAGAGGGAACCACTGTCCTGGCCAGTGCCATACTGGACGGTAGAACCCTGAACATTTGAACTCAAGTGTTTTTATTGATTCAGAACTCCTCAGGTACAGATCAAAAACAATCAACTTCCCCCACATAAATCCAACACCTGCAGACAATACAAAATACCAAGGCGTATGCATCCCTTTATCCAACAGTGCACAAAATCAATTACTTGGAACACAACTAAAAATAAATTTCCCCACCATTTCCCCTTTTCTGTATAAAAACAATTGCTTTACCTTTACAACACAATTTAACACTACACTATTAAAACTATTTACAAAAGGAACAATCACTAGGGTTACTAAAGCACAGGACCAAATGAAACCAAACATCTATCAAGCTTTTCACAATGTCTTTGGACAGCAAAAAATATTATCAATGTCCCATTATCTGGAATTCACTCATGATCTTCTGGGATCCTCCAAAGGGCTTGGATCATTTTTCTGGCTCTGCCCTCTGCAGCACATACAGCTTGTCCTCCAGGTTCTGGCTGGCTCCACTCCACTGCTGCTGCTGTTCTTAGTGGTTATCCCATGGTACTGGCATCTCAAAGACTTCTGGGGTCCTTTGCTGTAATTGGGCTGCACTTTCACCAATAGCCTCTCCTGGGCTCTCTTCATTGTGCCAAGCCTAAACTTCTCTTCATGACCCCTTCAATTTGGGCCTTCAATTGCTACTGAGGCTGCTGCACCTTAACCAATGGCCTCTACTGGGCTCTCTTCATGGTGCCAAGCCTCAACTTATTTGCAAGACCCCTTCATTCTGGTGGTTCAACTGCTACTGAGGCTGCACTTTTACCAATGACCTCTCCTGGTCTCTTACAGTGCCAAGCCTCTGCTGCTCTCTAAAGACCCCTTCATGACTTCAAAACCAGTGCCACCTGGGTAACTTTTACAGTACCAAGTTTGGCTACCAGCTCAAGATACAACCTTAGTCAGTTCTGGAAGACAACTTCCGTGTGCTGACCCTGAGGAAACACTTTTCAGATTTTAAGATAGAGTCTAATTTGCTGGAAAAATAACTGATCACTTGGTCTGCAGGAAGGGTTCCCTCATGGGTGGAGTTCTTATCACCATCATCAGCACCTGGACTTCTTGTCTTTCTCTTAGGTTTGCAGGGGGAAAAGCTGGTCAGTGTAAATCAGCGACTTTTTGGCTTCAAGCCTTGGCTTTCACAGCAGGGGGTCCTGGGCCAGTGGGAAGAATCTGAAACATTGTGGCAGTTTGGTGTTCTTTCTTACACTGCTATGGGGAAACATATACCTTTCTTCATAGACCCCAAACATAAGACTTACTTGGGCTTTACACACACAAAAAGCCATCAACAAACTTAGTTTATAAAACAGTACGCTTTTGTTTCCATTTCCCGTGCCCTGGCTGCCGCCATCAGTGGGAGGGAGCATTGGCTCTATGATCATGAAAAGCAGTCAAAACCTTGCTTCTTCCCTGCTCCCAACTGAACTCTGTTTTCACCTTGAAAATTCATCAAAAACATTTGTCTGAAACATGGCTCTCACCTCAGAGCTTCTTTCTCATTTACAACTCTTTTATAGAACTTTCCTTTCTTTCTCTCTCCTCTTCATTCAGTAGACTTCTACTAATCATTTGTGTGTATATATAATCTCTGTCCTTTGGGAGCTGCCCTGAGCATGCTTTCTTGGACTCTGAGGTCTGGAGTTTCTTGTTTTCACGATGAATTAACTGGCATGATGTTCTGCGCCATTTGTAGTTGTCAGCTGCTGCTGGGGTGGCTCAGCAAGGAGGATGCAGAGGCATTATCATATGTGAAAGCCCTGCCAGACCTCAACACAGGGAACCACTGTCATGGCCAATGCATACTTGACAGTGGAACCGTGAGCATCTGAGCTCAGGTGTTTTTATTGATTCAGAACTCCTTAGGTGCAGATCATAAGCAATCAAACATCCCCCACAGAAATCCAACACCTGCAGACAATACAAAACACCAAGGCCTATGCATCCTTTTTCCAACAGTGCACAAAAACAATTATTTTAAACACAACTAAAAATAAACTTCCCACACCTTTTTTCATTATTGCTGCTATTTTAGCAAAATCAATAAGGTTAGAAAATAGAACAGTACAAATATAAGAAAGAGATTGACTTTTTTCCTGTTGATGATAAAATAGCTTCCTGGAAAATTTGAGTCTAATCCTTTTGTGATATAGGATGGCTAGAGGCATAAGCCTTCACTCTACTAAGTTTTCCAAGTTTGCCTCAAGACGGCAGAGAAAAGAGCAAATCAGAATACAACTTGTGATGCCAAAAGCAGATAAAGACTTTATAAGAAAACTCTCAGCACTGGAGAGAAGGCTCAGAGAGTAAAAGCACTTGTTGCCAAACCTGATGACCCGTGTTTGATCCCCAGGACCTACATGGTGGAAGGAAAGATCAGACTCTGGAAGGTTGTCCTCTGATCTTCAAATGAATGCTCTGGCATCCCTCCCTCACACAGACACACATAAATACATGTGAAAAAAAAACTTTTAAAATGAAAACTGTAGATCAACATTCCTTAGAAATATAAATGAAAAATGTTCAGTGTAATATTATAATATTAGCCTTCTAACTTCTGCATGTACTGTGACACACGCAAGTATGTGCACACAAATAAATGTAATTTAAAATGAAAATTCTGTTATTCAGGATTTAAAAAAAAAACGCCTCTCAGCAAATATGTAATAGGAGGGCGACCTTAACAAAGTAGATATTTATTTATAAATTAACCTGAGAATTTCTGGTGCATAGTCTGTAATCTTAGCTACTTGGAAGGCAGAGGTAGTAGGATCATGAATTTGAAGCCAACCTGGGCTAGAGAGAAAACCCCATCCCAAAGGGCAAAAAGCAAAGCATATTATGGTGGTACATAGTCTTAAAACATTCAGGTGTGGAGGCAGGAGGCTCAGTTGTTCAATGCCATCTCAACTACATGAGACCTTGTCTCAAAAAAGAAAAAAAAGAAACAACATACCTCTTTGCAACAGTGATAAAACCAAAGGGTGATGTCATACAATGTTGCCAGATATGAGAGTGAACACCTTTAATCCCAGTACTCAGAGGCTGAGACAGACAGATCTCTGTTGAGTTCCAGGCCAGCCTGGTCTATGTAATGAGACCATGTCTCAAAAATAAAAATTAACAATATTGACCTATACACATAACTTACTTGGTGAAACATGCGTTCAGTTGTTTCTGTCAATGCCATGGATCAAGCCCAGGGCCTTATTTAATCATTTCTTGCTAGACAGATGTTCAATACCTGAGCTATATCTCCCATATCTCTTTTCAAACCTTTATTTTAATTGGGTTGTTGATTGTTAATTAAAATTAAAACCATAATCTGAAGCCTTCAGTATATCTAAGATAGCTAAAAATATCCACTGTACTAACTTTTGCGTTTGATGACTCATATGGAGTAATTGATACACATTAACATTTTTATTATTTTATATTTTTACTAAACTACTAGTAGTTCAGTTTTATATTTATTTTTGTTCTTTTGTAGACTATTCATGGGAATACAAATGGTAGAATCATTGTAATTCTTTGTCAATTTATTGTATAGTTAAATATGCTTCCAAGGGCCATGGATATAGCTCAGTGGAAGAGCACTAGCCTTCAATGGGCAGAGCCCTTGATTTGGTCCCAAACACTGGAACAAAACAAAACTAAGGGAAAAAATAGCCAACCAAACAACGAAAAGCAAACAAAAACAAAAAACAAAAAAAACCAAAAGCAACAAACCAAACACCCGAACAACAAACAAACCAAACATACTATGAGACTCATAAATTCCACCTGAAGCTTTTACTTAAAAAAAAAACTGATGTTCACATGACAACTTGTACATGAATATTTACAACACTTTTTAAATATATAGTTGCCCTAAACTAGAAGTCACATAATTTTTCTTAATTTGAGCAACGAATAAACAGATTTTGAATACATTCATTGATGGAATACAATTAAGAACAACAGAATATTGAGACTTGAAATACTATAGATCAATGTAAAATAGATTATGCTAAATGAAAAGTATCAGATTCAAGGACTATATTACTGTGTATTACATTTATAAAACTGTGTAGGAAGGGCAACATTAGAAAGAAAAGAAATAGAGTAGTTGTTTCCAGGGTATAAGAGTAAAGAGAGGTTTGGCTATGAAGAAACAGCGTAAGAGTATTTTTAGAGTGATGCAACTGTTATCTGTTTTGGTTGTGATATTGGGTATGACTAAGTATTTGTTGGAAATCAAGGAACTGTACACCAAAGGGATCAGTTTCACTAAGATATAAATTTAAAAATAAGCATGTAGTTCAAAAACAACAACAAAACCTGCGAGTATCAGCCTTACCCCATCTAAGTCCTATTGAAGCTTTGATCATTGTTCTTAAATGGCTTTTATTTATTTTTATTTTCCTTCTTCCTTCTTTTGAGATAGTCTCTCCATATTGCCCAGACTAGCCTTGAACTGCTTGGCTTAAGAAACCTTAACCTCACTGGGAAGTTGTGATGCATGCCTTTAATCCCAGCACTCAGGAGGCAGAGTCAGGCGGATCTCTGTGAGTTTGGGGCCAGCCTGGTCTACAGAGTGAGTTCCAGAACATCTAGGGATATAACAGAGAAACCCTGTCTCGACAAACAAACAAAATAAGAAATATTACCTCAGCCACCTACTTGCTATAACTATGGGTACTTGTAATCATCTTGTCTGGCTGATTTAGATGACTTTCAGGTGCCAGATTTTCCAAGATTAATATATGTTCTTAATTTAATATTGTTCTAACTAGCATAGTAGTAGATTTTTTAAATTTTTCAATTAAAAAAGTTAACTTAATGTTTATATGGGGTGTAAATACATGAGAATAGTGAAGAAAATAAGAATACATAATTGTCAAATTGGGATCCGCTTGTATTCATACATTGTGGTAACTGGCATGGAAATAGATTTGTGGAAGGAAGTAGAACCTAGTATAGATGGACACATAATGTTATATACTGTATGTAGTACTTTGTAATCATCTCATATTACATATTATTTGTACAAAGTAATGGGTTTCCTTATGACATACATGCACAGTGTGTGTGTGTTGGAGAATTTTGTACATGTATAAAATGTGTTTTGGTCTGTGTCCACTCCTCTTTCTCTTCCTCCACTCCAGTTCCTCCTCCTCCTGCCTTCCAACTTTATGTATTCTCCCCACATAGAGTATATCAGTGCTACCATTATGTATATGGTACATATATATACCAACCTATGGTATATATATGTACCATATACATATACATACTCATGGCTCATGGGTACCTTCTCATCCCTGAAGAAAATGGGCTTTCTCTTTCCCAGTAGTTATTAGTTGCCAGAAGCTCCTCAGCTACAGATGGGATTTTGTCTGGCTTGGGCTTATACAGATAGTGTGCATGGTGTCACAACTGCTGTGAGTTCATATATGCAGCTGCTCTGTTGTATCCTAGAAACACTGTTTTTCTGTTTTTGTTTTTGTTGTTGTTGTAGTCAACCACTACCTCTTAAAATCTTTCCAACTATCTTCTGCAATGATCCCTGAGCCTTGAGAGGAGCAGGATGTAATCGTAGATGTCCCCTTTAGGGCTCAACACTCTGCAGTCTCTTGTCATCTGCATGTTGACCAGTTGTTAATGGTGTTAATCACCATCTACTGCTAAAAGAAATTTCTCTGTTAAGGGTTGAGAAATGCACTAATCTATGGAAACCACACTAAGTCATTAGATACTGGTTTCATATTATATTCACTTAGCAGGGTAGGTTCTCCTCTAGGACCTGTGACCTGTCTAGTCACAGGTTCCTGACCCTGGTAACAGTTTGGCCCATTTTATTTGAAAATATTTGAATAATATTTTCAGAAAACTTGTATGTGATGGATATTTTTTTCTGTCCTCATTTCTAGAAATACAGGCATTTTTCCTTTCTTAATTGATAGTTTGTCTTACTTCAGAATTTTAAAATCACAGTTTTCTTAAGAATTTTGTAAATTGCACCTATGACTTTCAGCATTTAATGTAGCAGATAAGAGGTCCAGTGCTTATTTGAAGGTCTTTCATTAGTTAGTAGCCCAGTATTTCTATCTGGAAGCTTAGAGCAGTTTTATATTGACAAATCAGAAATTAAACTGGAATAAATGTCTAAGTCTCATTACATTTTGATTATTCTTATTCTGATTTTAGAGATCTTTTAGTATGAAAACTTGGGGATTCTTAAAGAAACATTGCAATTATCTATTTTTGTCAATTCATTTTGAGATAATGTAAGTACTCTTCGACCAAACTTCATCCCAAAGCCCTTAAGATATTAATGTTATACAGGTGCATTTTTGGCGTAGTTATGAAGTGTAACAATAGTTGCATTTACTCATGGAAGAGCTAAATTAACTAAGAATATCAGTGATTCTATAAATATTGAGAAAAATGCTAGGTGTAAGACATATGAGTACAGTAAAACACTCGGTTGAGCTATCAGAAATGTGCATGGAAATTTCTGTGATATTAATTTGGAACTTGTTTTTCCACTTTAGGACCGCAAATTAACTAAAGCTGAGCAGCAACGGTTCAAAGAAGAAGCAGAGATGTTGAAAGGTCTCCAGCATCCCAATATAGTTCGATTTTATGATTCCTGGGAGTCTATATTAAAAGGAAAGAAATGTATTGTGTTAGTGACTGAACTAATGACATCAGGAACTTTGAAGACGTAAGTTGATTCAATTTCCAGTTGAGATAGAAATCATTTTGAAGAGTCATAAAAGTTATTTATAACTTTTGGTTTAAGGGTTTGTTAGAGGAGTTTGGGGCTATAGTTCAGTGAAATAGCACATACTTAGTATGTACAAGGCCTTGGGTTCCATCCCTAATACTATAACAACAACAACAGAACTTGTAGAGTTTCAGATTGATTGAAAAATCAGAACTAATGAAGTTTGATAGAATATGCAGTGCTGAAAAGTTAATGTTTGGAGACCTGAGGATGGAGCTCAGTTGGTTAGGTGCTTGCCTAGCATGCATAAAGCCATGGGTTCAGTCCCAGCACCACATAAAACTAGGAACAGTGGCACCCATCTTTAATCCCATCACTGGATGGTGGGGTAGAGACAGGGGGTCAGGGTTATTCTTGGCTACATTACGAGTTCAGAGCCAGCCTAAGCCCTATGAGACCATGTTTCAAAAACACAAAAAGGGGGATAGAGACATGGCTCAGAAGTTAAGAGCACTTGTTGCTCTTGCAGAGGCTCCTAGCAACATTATGATGGTTTACAGCCATCCATAACTCTAGTTCCAGGGAATCCAATGCCCTCTTCTGACATTGGTGAGTACTTGGCTCTCAGCACACACACATGCATACAGGCAAACACTCATACACAGAAAATAAATCTAAGAAACTTCCATGAAAGTTAATGTTTTAGAGATATCATAGAATCTGAGAGTTGAAAATTATTATAGAGGGAGTATGTTTGCATTTTGAAAAGATAATGTCTTACTCAGGGTTTGGCCAAGCCTACAAATTTAGCAAAGAATAAAAATTTTCAGAAGTAGAGAAGGGCTTTCTTTTTAAGATGGTGCTTCCATTACAAAAATATCATTCCAGCATGATTCCTGTTTTGAATTAAAAATGCTCTGCTTTGTAGTCTTATCATCTTGGAGTAGGTCAAACCATTTTTTGGAGGGACTGTGAGGTGGGATGTTAAATTTAAGTGACCGGTAAATGACTACAGGTCACTGAAAGATTAGAAAAGAATGAGGTTTTAGATAGATGGGTTTTTTTTTGTTTTGTTTTTTTTGTTTTTTTGCTACAGTAGACAATAGAAAATAATTCAGGAGCTGGAGAGATGGCTCAGTGGTTAAGAGCACCTGCTGCTCTTGCAGAGGACCAAAGTTCAGGTCCTGGTATTCACATTGGGCAGCTCACAACTGCCTGTGATGCCAGGTCCAGGGGATCCAATGCCTTCTTCATGGCTCCACACGCATTTGCACAAATGTGCACATTAACAAATACATGAATAAAAATTTTTAAAATCTTTATTCAGGGGTAACAATCATAGTAAATAAATAAGCAGAACAGCTCACTCATAGTGGTATTTATAGAATAATCTGGTAATGTTTGCTTATACATGATCTTTGTTTCTTTGTATAGGTACTTAAAACGATTTAAAGTCATGAAACCAAAGGTCTTAAGAAGCTGGTGCAGGCAAATTTTAAAAGGATTGCAGTTCTTGCACACAAGGACCCCTCCCATTATTCACCGGGATCTGAAATGTGACAACATTTTCATCACAGGACCCACTGGATCTGTGAAGATTGGTGATCTGGGACTTGCAACCTTAATGCGCACATCATTTGCTAAGAGTGTCATTGGTGACTAGTATTTTATAGTTTATGGCTGGGTATTAGATTTGTCAGTTGTATAGGACTGGAACAGAGATGAGTCAGCTATGGTCTTAGGCAAAATTGTGGCCACTACCTGTTATTTTAAGATTTTATTTTTGTTTTATACATACACACACACACACACACACACACACACACACACACTCCACTTGTTTTATTGAGAAGGGGGTCTTGTGTAACTTGAGCTAGCCTTAGATTCACTATGTAGTAGAAGATGACCTTGAACTCCTAATCCTCTTGGTTCTGCTTCCTCAGTCTTGGGATTTTAGAACCCAACCAACACACTCAACTGTTAATTTGCTTTGAAATATTTGTGAATGTGCTTTGAAGTATCAATTATATGAAAACTGACTTATTTCTAACACATCCTAGTGTGTATATTTTATAGAATGTATTAAGGACTATTATTTTTTAAATTTATCTTTATTTTACATGTATGGATGTTTTGCCTGCATGTATGTCCATGCACTACCTTCATAGTGCCCATAGACCTCAGAAAAGGGCATTGGGAACCCTTGGAGCTGGAGTTACAGATAGTTGTGAGCCATCATGTGGGTGCAGGGAACTAAATCCAGGCCCTTTGCAAGAGCAACAAGTGTACTTAACTATTGAACCATCTCTCCAGCCCCATCTATTAAGAATTATTTAAAGATTCGGAGGACTTAAGGAATAAAGTTTACTAAATTAATTTATCCAAATTTGAACTAACAATATAAATATAATCAGATTTTATCTATATCTAGCTATCAGTCTTTTCTTTTTCATTGAGTCTGGGTCTCACTATATATATAATATATATTTGTCTGACCTGGAACTTGATATGTACACTAGGCTGGCCTGAAACTCAGAGATCCTCCTGCCTTTGTATCCTGTATCACAGGCATGCATCATAGTGCCTGGCCCTCTTTTCTCCTCTCCCTTCCCCTCCCCTCCCCTTCTCTTTCCCTCCCCTCACCCCTCTTCTTGAGACAGGATTTCATTTCATTATAAACCAGGCTGGCCTTGAACATACTATGTAGCTGAGAATAACCTTAAAATTCTGACCTTTCTGCTTGTTACCTCCCAAGTACTAGGATTACAAATATGAGCCACCATGCCTATCTAAAGTTAGATTTCTAAACATCATTTTAACTTAACCTTCAATGTTTTGTATTGTATTTCATTGGTACAAAATGTTAATTTGCTTTTTGAGACAGAGTCTCATATCCCTGCCTGTCCTGGAACTCACATGCTGGTTCTAAAACCATGAGCCACCATGCCTGGCCTAATTTACAGATTTGCTTTGAGGAAACAGAAATTAACAGATACTTTTTATGGGAAAGAAAATCTTGATGAATATAGCTTTCTCTTTAATAAAAATATGGTTGTTTATTTTGTAGGCACTCCTGAGTTTATGGCTCCAGAGATGTATGAAGAACACTATGATGAATCTGTAGATGTTTATGCTTTTGGGATGTGTATGTTGGAAATGGCTACTTCGGAGTATCCGTATTCCGAGTGCCAGAATGCAGCTCAAATATACCGTAAAGTAACCAGTGTAGGTATAATTTTATTCATTTTATCTCACAGATTACCACTTTTCGTATTGAAATTGATAAAATTGACTTAGTTGAGTTTAATTATGGGTCAAGGGGGTATGGCTTAGTGGTAGAAGGCTTGCCCAATATAAAGAAGACTTTAGTGGAAAAAAAGAAAGAAATAGCACCCCTCCCATTATGATTTAGTTTTATATATCAATGTTAGTATAACAATTGCACCTTGAAAAGGTTTAGATTTATGAAAGTTTCTGTTTACATACTTGAACTCTCCTGGGGCCACATAAAATACTCTATATTATTTTGGAGAAAAATTACAAGTATATCATCTTTATTTTAGTACAAGATTAGATATTAGATTGATCTTAATTTTTTTTGTTTTGTTTTGTTTTTTGAGACAGGGTCTCACTATGTAGCTCTGGCTGTCTTAGAGTTCACTATATAGAACAGGCTGGCCTTGAACTCAGAGATCTGCCTGCCTTTGCTTCCTGAGTGCTGGATTTAAAGGTGTATGACACCATACTTGGCTTGATTGGTTCTCGTTTTTAAGGTTGGATAATAAATGTTGACTAAAAGAGTTTGAAGGACTATACTTCTAAGTGCCTAATTATGAAAGAATATTCAATATATAGTTTTAACAGGTGAAACATGTGAAACCCTGCTTTTAATAATTTTTGTGTTAGAAATTGCAGGGGCTGCTACCCTATTTGCTACTGTTTGCTACTCTCAGAGAGCTTACATCCTAGGAGGAGAAAAATATAAATTAAGAAGTAACTAGCAAGACATAGTAATGTATACATATAATCCTAGCACTTGGGAGGCTAGGGAAAGAGGATTGTAAGTTTGAGGCCAGCCTGGGTTACATGATGAAACTCAATCCTGAAAAAAAAGTATAAAATAAGAGGATAGGAGTATAGTAAAGGATATAAGGTAGAATTGGAGTGTTTTCATTGTATAGGGTAGATTACTTTCATATATGGCTGGGCGGCTAGAGATAGACCATTAAAGAGATTGTTAGTGTTTCAGTAAGCTAATAATAATAGGCAATTTTTAATCCTTAAAAATGAATATTATTTTAAGTAGACAACTAACAGTTGTCTACATTTATGTGATTCAATATGGTATATACAATATAAAATCAAGGTAGTTTACCTGTCACTTCACTTATCTTTTTTCTTTGTGGTGAGACATTTAAAATTTACTTTTTTAGTTACTTTATAATATACTGTGTATTGTTGACTATGGTCACTGTGTTATAGATTATATTTAAAAGCTTATTACTGCTGTTTAATTGCAACTTATATTCATTAAGTAACAATTCCTAATTTCTACCCAGGCTCTGATAAACAGCTCAGAAAAAGAGCTAAAATGTCTTTTTAGTTCGTGTTCTTAATCTAAAGAGCTCCAAATAAAAAAGTATTTTGTGCTTGGTTTATAAGTTATAGTTCTATACCTGTTTTCACTTAAATATAGAGAAAGGCATAAATTACCAAGGAAACCCGGGAGAGGTCAGTGGAAAGATCATAAAAGACTTTTTTCTATGAATAGAATAACATTAACAGGGTCTCACCGTGTTGCTGAGGCTGTCATGACCTTTCTACCTTAGCCTACCAATTGCTGTGCATAATATGTCTTTTTTGTGATTCTGGGAATCAAATCCAGGGCCTAATGAATGGGACACATGTGCTTTACCATTGATCCACACCCTTAGCATAACTGCAGTTTTGAATGACTTATTTTTATATTGACATGCAAAAATACCGTATCACAATTTACATTTCCACCTCTCTCAAAGCTTCTTGAATTTCGGATTCAAATTAACTCCCAAGTTTTGCCAGATTTACTAATATATGATAAAAAGACTTTGTGATTCTGTATTCTTTATGGCAATTATTCTACTTCCAGCTTAATTTACAATTTTCTGTTTAATGACTGCAATAATACTTGGATTGTTTATGAAAGCCTGAAACTTAAAAACAAAAGGTAGTAAAATATAAAACATGCAGATTCGGATAGGTAACATGCTTATTATAGGAAAATTATAAATTGTCTGGCTACACATGTTTTTTAAAGTGTGCATATAAAGTAATAGTTATCTTTTGACCTTTTTTATATGTATGTATGTATTATTTTAATTTGCTCTTATTCATCCTCTCTCTCTTACTACCCTCTCCTACCTCCCCTGCTTACATCTTACTGGTCTCCTATCCCCACTAATCTTCCTCCCTCTGCTTTTATATCAATGTATCCCATTATCCCCCAGTTTTTTCCTCCCTCTCCCGGTCTCCCCCCCCCCACTTCATGACCCCCTTCTGTCCACCCTCACACAGACACACAACTCTATTTCTCTCTCTCCCCCCCCCCCACACACATTAAGATTCAAAATATGGTAGAAAACATACATTTGGCTTATTTTACTTAATATAAATGATTTCCAATTTCATCCATTTTCCTGAAAATGCTGTGATTTCATTATTCTTTACAGCTGAATAAAATGTGTGTGTGTATATATATATGTGTATATATATATATATATATGTATATACATACATACATACACACAGACACCAGTTTCATCATGTAGTTATTTGTGGATAGACGTCTAGACTGGTTCATTTCTTAGTTGTTGTGGTTGTATATTAATAAGCACAGTTGTGCAAATATCTCTGTGGTATGTTGACTAAATAGTCTTTTGGATACATACCCTGGAGTGTTATAGCTCAGTCATATGGTAGTTCCATTTTTAGTTATTTGAAGAGCCTTCACTGACTTTCATAATGGTTGCAATACATTACATTGCTACCAGCAATAAAGTTTTCACTTTCTCCAACATTTGTTTTCATTTCTTTTGCTTTGCTTAGTTTTAATTAGTTCTTTGAGAATTTCATACAGTATATTCTAATCATATTCATCCTCCCTTCCCCAACTCTTCTCAAATTAATCCTTCTTTTCTTTCCCATCCAATTATGTGTTGGTCTGTCTGTGTGCCCACCAACCCCCCACCCCCACCCCATGAAGGCCTATTTGTGCTGCTCAAATATTCTTGGATACTTTCATTGGAGCATGGTCGACTTATCAGAGGTTTTTTAGAGAAAATTGACCCATCTTTTATAGCTGCTAAGAATTTCCAGTCGCTCCTCATCTAGGGGTAGGATTTCATGCCCAAACCGCTCCCCCCACTGGCACACTGGATTTGGTCTGACTTCAGCTTGCACAGGTGTTGTGCATGCTGTCACAACCACTGTGAGTTCATATGTGCAGCTGCCCTGCTGTCAGGAGACACTTTCCTTGTAGACATCTACTGACTCTAGCTCTTCTGTCTCCTCTTTCTCAATGACTCTGGAACCTCAGGAGGAGGGATTGCGATACAGATGTACCATTTAGGGCCGAACATTCCACACTGTCTTATTCTCTGCACCTGGGGCAGTTGTGGATCTCTGTGTTGATCATCATCTACTACAAACAGGCTTCTCTGATGAGGGTTGAGAGATGCCTTCATCTATGACTAACTTTTGGAAATTATTGTTTATTCTTTGTTTTATTTTATTGTTTTTTGTTTCATTTATTGTTTATTTGTTTTATTTTAATTTTGTCACATTTTTAAGTTAGTTTACAAAGGAATAAGTTTCTTTATGGTATTTTTATGCACTCTTCATTTTGATTGATGTCTCTCCCCTTTTCTCTCAGTCTTCTCCCCATTTCCAACTTTTTCCACTATACTTTTCTGCCCCCAGTATTCCCCCTTCTATTTTTGTATCCCATGTATTTATTATCCATTTGTAAATCTTCTGAAAATTCTATATGTTGATTTACACTTTCATATATATATTCTTTCAGTTTCACACATATATTAATATACTTCAATCTTACTCACCCCATTATTCTCTCTTATCCTCCTCCACCTCAGACTAAACCCCTTCCTGAGTCTCCTCCTACTTTTATGTCTTTCTTTGGTACCCTACTGCATTTAATCTGGGTTCCTTGCATAAGCAAGGGTGGGGTATTATGTACTTGAGCAAGGGCAACTTCACAGGATTAAACCACTGAGAAATATGACTCTCTTCTCCCCTAGCTATCTTTACCCTGCCTGTAGTTTCTCAGGGAGGGGTATGACATTATGAACCCCTTTTTTGTCTGTGATGAAATGTTGATGGTTCCATATTTTTGTATTTTTTTTTAGGTTACAATACAATACAATGGGTTTGATCATGATTTCTTTGTGCATGTGTCTTCAGCTCTCGTCTTTCCACTTTTTGTTCAGGCTGGCCTTGAACTCACAGAGATCTGCCTCTGTCTCCCAAGTGCTGGGATTAAAGGCATGTGCACCACCACCCGACCTGTCTTTCCACTTTTGAGAACTATCTATTGATTTAAAGGTTTCTTTTGATAGTGTTTAATTTTTGCAGTTTTTAATATATTTTAGATATCCTATTTCTGATGTATAGCTGTCAAGATCTATACAGGTGGAAGACCTGTCTTCATACTTCCCAAACTTAAGTTTTAATCATCCTGTTGGAGGGATGAGGCCATGGATTTCAGGTATTCCACTGGAGGCTCCAAGTTTTTTAGCTCTATAGAAATCAATAGCAGACATGGCTAATGAGGTTAATCAGCCTTCTAACCTAAAGCGCCTTCTGACCTAAAGCGCAAGGCTATCCCAGACTCTAGGGTTATTCTCAGTTGATGAGATCTGCTACCTTAACTGAGAGCAGGATTACTTTTCCCTATCCATGTCACTTTGTTAGCAAAGCCTCTTGCCACCTCCCCTTTTTGGCTTGTTGGTCATGGTCTTCCAGCTCTCTGCAAGTGCTTTCCAGGATTGCCTCTTGCCCTGTGGCTGTGATTAAGTTAAATTCAGGCTCCCTATCTTAATGTTTTTCTTCATTTGGGGGCCCTCAGTGCAGCTCAGTTTCTAATAACTGTCCTCCCATCCTCACCCCCCAAGATGATACACAACCCCTGCTCTCCAAGTCAGAGTGACAGGAGTAAGATTCCTCACCACTGTCCCTTCCATTAAAGGAATCACTGTCTCCTTTCAACTGCTGTTGAGGCTTGGGAGGGCTTTGGTCTTATTCTAAGAGTAGGACTGCCAGTGTCTTTCTCCAGGGCCACTTGGCCTACCTTTTGGAGGCTTTAGCTTCTATTCCCTTTGTCAGAATTTAGCACTCCTGAAATTGTGATGGGTATGGTTTCTTTTCTGTGTGTTTCCCAACTTTTCTTCTGTACTTTTCAAGTATTTTCTCACCCTCTTTGTGAATTTCTGAAGTTCTTTGTTTCTTTCTCTCTTTCGAATAGAATCTATTGTACGCAGACTTTTAGTGAATCACACAGCAGCAGCTTTTCAGCTACTGTCCTAGCTACAGCCTTTTTGTTTTTTAAACCTTCTAGATTATATTTATTTCTTACTAGAATCCTAAAACCTAGTAATTAGCTTGAGGAGAAATTCTCTCAGTATATTAGTATTGCTCAAGTAGAAAAAGTTTTCACACATTTTTATATATTTTCATACATTATCATATACATTTGTATCTGTGTATATACACACGCACACACACACGTGTGCGCACGCACTGTTTATGGCTTCTAGCCTTTTTAGAAGACTTTGAAATATATTAAATTCAGAACACCAGAAATAAAGAAGCAATTATTTTTAAGTTATGTTTTCTGGGACTGGATCTCACTAAGTATTCCCAGGGTGACCTCGAACCTCCCGCCTTTACCTCTCCAGTAGTGGGATTGCAGGTATAGTCAAGTCCACTATGCTGTGCTTTAAAAAATTTTAAAAACACATTAATTATACTTAGTGTGGTGGTGTGTGCCTGTGATCCCAAATAATTGGGAATTTAAAACGAAGGATCATGAAATTGAGGCTAGCCTTGGCACATAAGTGAGATCTGCCCAAAGCAAGCAAGCAGACAAACCTACTTTTCTTTGATTCAAACGTAATTATTATATTTGCTTTTTAAAAGCTTTTTTCTGTTTTATTTTTTAAATGTGTTTCATTCATTGTGTGTGTGCCTCAGTTGTTGTAGATTATTTACAATTTTCAGTTATTTATGGAACTATGATAAAAATCCTTTTTAAGAAGTTGAACTGGGTTGGTGAGATGGCTCAGCTGTTAAAGGCACTTTGCATCAAGCCTTACACCCTGAGTTCAATTCCTGGGAAACACATGGTGGAAGGCAATTATCTACACCTGCAAGTTATTCTCTGACTTCCACGTGTGTGCTAGCATCCTCCCTCCCCAACCAGTAAATAAAATGTAATTTAAAAAAGTTAAATTTTGGTGAATGTAGCACAAGCCTGTATTCTCAGCACTTGGGAGGCAGAGGCAGATAGATTTCTTTGAGTTTGCCACCAGCCTGGTCTACATAGAAAATTCCAAGCCAGCCAGGGCTATGTAATGAGACCCTGCCTAAAATTATAGAAGTTAAGTGTATGTGTGTAATGATCTCATGGAGTAATTGGATATTTTTATGATACAAATAATGTTTAATAAATGTCATGTTGATTTGTGCTTTCAATTGTTTAATTTGTAACAAGAAACCATTTTCTTCTCCTAGGGCATAAAACCAGCCAGCTTCAATAAAGTCACAGACCCTGAAGTGAAAGAAATAATTGAAGGATGCATTCGACAAAACAAATCTGAAAGGTGGGTGGAATTATAACAAAAATTACATAAATGATGGATGCATTTTTATCCTGGATACTCTAGTGTATATCACTACATGCATTTGACGTTTTAGACCTTGCTATCATATGCTGAATTTAAACTGACATTTGTGTTTGTTGAGACAAACTTTCATCACCATTAACTTAATAGTGAGGTGAAATAAATTTTAATAAGATGTAAGGCAGGTAACAAATTGCTTGTTTAAGTAGTTGATAGTAAGCAGATATATTACATTTAGTTTTATATCTTTGTGCCAACAATCATGGTAAAAGTAATGTGGATATTTTGTTCAAAGAGTATTCTATATTTGTATCAAAATTTGTATTTTTGTATAGGTAACTGCTTTAGTATTGGCTTTAGTATTTCACTTCCTTTTATTTTGAGCTATGTATAATTACTGGCTTAAATTGGTATCATCTTTTGACAGTTTCTTAGAATTTTTTATGTGTGTTTGTGTGTGTGGGTGTATGTATGTGTACCATATGCATGCAGGTGTGTGCAAAGGCCAGAAGAGGTGTCAGGTCTCCTGAATCTGGAGTCACAGCAGTTGTGAGCTGCCCACTGTGGGTACTGGGAACCAAACCTGGGTCCTCTAGAAGAAGAGCAAATGTTCTTAATAGCCAAATTATCTCTCCAGCTCCATTTTAGCCATTTTTAAGTGTATCTTTCAGAAACATACTTTAAATACATTCATATTGCTATATATCCATCACTACTATCAATCCCCAGAATGCAGAGATAGGCTGTGTGTTCAAGGCCAGCCTAGTCTATATAGCAAGTTCCTAGTCAGCTGGAGCTACATGATGAGAGACTGTCTCAAATTAAAAACAAAGAAACTATTGTCCTTCATTGAACCACATTAGGTTCACCTATTCATTCTTCTAACAAGTGAAGTCCACACTGATTAAATAGTTGGTCTGTTTAAAAAAATTTTTAAAAAGAGTCTCATTCTATAGCCCAGACTGTTCTGGAACTCACTATGTAACACATGTTGTTTAATGCTGTGATACAGGAATGGGCCATCACACATACCTTCTGACTGGATAATCACTAATTGAGTAATATATTCTATTTAAAACATTTTTAAGGGTTTGGATTTCCAGTTCACCTTAGTTTTTATATATATGGGAAATGGTTTTATTTTCCTTTGTTGAGTTTCTGTTGCTTTAGTCTTAGTAATATAAGACAGTGGCTTATAATAAATCTACCTAACAATTCTCTCTAGGCATACTTTTAATGTGTTAGACTTTGTTATCAAGTATGTTACTGGTTATTAATCTTTAATTAAGTGAATTCTATATGCATGTAAGTTGACATTTCTTAGTATCTCTAGTAATAAATTAATTATAAGATGTATTTTTATAACAAAACTAGCAATGGATTAATAGACAATGAAAAGTAAGATTCTTACTTTGATGCAATTACTTTTACTATTTAAAGGATCATATCTTGCTTTTGACTGGAAGAATGGATAATGAGATACATATTTTGTTTGTTAGGTTATCTATCAAGGACCTACTAAATCATGCATTCTTTACTGAGGATACTGGACTGAGAGTGGAGTTAGCAGAGGAAGATGATTGCTCAAACTCATCCCTGGCTCTAAGACTCTGGGTTGAAGATCCTAAAAAATTGAAAGGCAAACATAAAGACAACGAAGCTATTGAATTCAGTTTCAATTTAGAAACAGATACACCTGAGGAAGTAGCATATGAAATGGTGAGTAAATCTTAATGATGCTTTCCGTACACATTGCAGTCTTAATGATTCTTTTCTACTCTCATTACTCTCTTTCCTTTCATGTTCTTCTATGTGCTTTCTCTCTCGCTGTATGTTTGTACAGGTATGACTGCACATGCACCTGTTTTTACCTTCCCAGTCCAGGGATTATAGATGTCTGCTTTTATGCACTGCTTTTTACACAGGTGCTGGGGTTCCAAACTCAGGTCCCTATGCTTGCATGTCAAGCACTTTACTGACCAAGCTATCTCCCAGACTCCTCTTCTCTTTTTCTTAGTTATATTGTTCTGTCATTGTAAAGTATTTTTACTAGCAGAATGTGTTAAATTTGCATGCACACTATAAAGAACAGTACAACACTACCTTTATTAAAATAAAATTGGGGTCTGAGGAAATGGTTCAGTTGATAAAGTACCTGTTGTGCAGACATAAGGACCTGAGTTTGGATCCCCAGTACCTATGTAAGATACATGATATAACTCTGTAACCCTAGCTCTGGGTGCATGAAGACAGTAGGATCCCTGGACCCACTGAGAGAAGCTGTCTCAAAAATAATGTGAAGAGTGCTAGAAAAAGAATTCTGATTTTGCCCTCTTGCCTTTATGTGCTCATACACGTATACAAAATGAATCTTAGCCCTCAGGAGGTAGAGGTAGGAGGGTCAGTTGATTTCTGCTGTTTCATATTCTGGAACTTTTATCATTTGGATGTTGGGTCTCTTGGATTGGTTCTCAAGTCTGATCCATCCCTTTGCCTTTTTTGTTTGTTTGGTTTGGTTGTTTCTTTTAAAAATTTTTTAAGACCAGGTCTCCTGTAATCCAAGTTGACCTAGAACTCATTTGTAGCTGAAGATGGCCTTGAAGTCCTGATCCTCCTTCCTTTGCCTCCCAATGCTGGAATTTCAGGTGTGTGCCACCATGTCTAACTTTGTTTTTATTGGTCTGTAACTTTAAAATTCATTTACTCTGAGGTGGGTTTAGTAGGAGCTTTTTGGTGGGCAAAATTGGATGTATGTTCTTCATCTGGTTTTTGTCATCATAGTGGTTTAGATTTAGACAGGATTGTGCTAGGTAGCTTTGACTGACCTGGTAATCACAATGTAGCCCAGGCTGCCCCTCAATCCCAATGGCAGGCCTCCTGCCTCTACTTCCAAGTGCTGAGATTACCATTTCCATTAATATTTTAGTAATCTTTCAACAACCATGAAATTTCTGATCTTCAGACCCTTAAGACAAGTTTTAAAAAGCAGACTGTAGGCTAGACTTGGTGATACATGCATATAATACTAGCACTTAGAAAGTAAAAGTAGGAGATCAAGGAGTTCAGGGTCATCCTGGGCTACATATATTGGATTTAAGACCAGCCTGTGTTACATAAGACCCTGTCTCAAAGTAAATAAAAATTAAAAAATATAAAAACAAACAAACAAGAAAGCAGACTGTAAGACTAAACATGGTATGCAATGGTACTTCATCAAACTTCACGTTCTCTGCTGCTTATCCCAGTTCCTTAGAGACAAAATAAATTTTTCTCCTGTCCTCTCACTATTTTAGTGCCTAGTAAAGTGTAGCAAGTACTCTGCTGACAGCATATATTCCTTTACTTAGTATGTTGATCTCTGTTCCAGACTTCATCTGTATTTTTTTCAATAGACAATATTCCTACTTGGGGGATGTTAATCCAGTTCCAATTTTCTTTTCCTCTGTGGCACTTTTCTGTTTCCTCCATATGCATATGTATACACATATATGTATATCCATACATACATACATTTATATGTATGTGTATATATATTTTTCTAGCATCCCATTTCTGCTTCATTTTAAGTTAAGCTTATTTCCATCTTATATCATCAGATTATGTGCTCATATAATGCAAAAGGCCATTTTAGTTAGCTGTATTTCTCTGGTATCAGTACTGGGCATGCTGTCACTGGTTTTTGAGACAGGCTTTGTTATTGGGATCGATTTCTCTTGTCTCAGTCCCTGAAGTGTTATTCTTGTATCAAGTAAAGGCTCTCACATGTATACATGTCCAATTTTAAAAGCATATAGAGACCCAAGTATTAATTATTAGTTATTTAATAGAATTTTGGGTTTGATATACAAAATATTGACTTAAATAAAGAAAACTAAAATCTTAATGAAGTTGTTTGTTTATTATGTTTTCTCTGTAGGTCAAGTCTGGATTCTTTCATGAAAGTGATTCCAAAGCTGTTGCTAAATCCATTAGGGACCGTGTGACACTAATAAAAAAGATAAGGGAAAAGAAGCCTGCTGGATGCTTGGAGGAACGTAGAGATTCCCAGTGCAAGTATGTGGGGAATGCATTTCCTCAGCAGCAAACTACGTCTTTACCACCTGCTCCTAGTCCACACACTGTGGCTGAATGTGAAGAAACAGAAGTTGATCAACATGTTCGACAGCAGCTTCTACAGGGAAAACCACAGCAGCAGTGCTCCTCTGTTAGAGGTAAGACAACTGTAAAGAAAAAGAATTGTTTAATTTCCTTGTCATTAAATAGCATTTTTTTACTTTGCAGAGTATTCTGTTTATCTATGATTTTATTAAGCCCTTTAAAAACTTTTGTAATAGACCAGATAGTTTCCTTATAGTAAAATCAAGAAAGTTAGACTAGGAATTTGTTCCAGTTGAGAGTGTTGCCCAAGTCAGGAAGCCTGGACTTGATACCCTGTACCATGTAAACTGGGCATGATGGTACTTACCAGTAATTCCAGCATTTGGAAAGTGGAGGCAGGAGGACTAGAAGTTCATAGTCATCTTCAACTAGTTCAAAGCCAGTCTGGAATACATGATACTCATCTCAAAATAAATTTAAGAAAGTCTTTACGAGATTTGTCCAGTGTTCTAGTTGCAGAAAGATTATACTATAGCAACTACTTCCATTCAGAGAAATGATATTAAGAACATTTGTAATAATATAAGCCCAGGAAGAAAAGTGTAGAACTAAAGCTACAGTTTATTTCTTAAGAAGGAGTTTTCTAGATGTTAAGAGCCTTAGTATTTTAGCCTGGAATGAAAACATAAATCTTTAGTTTTTCTTGCTATAATGTATTACCTTTTAAAAAAACACAGTAGGGGGCATGGTGGCACAGGCATTTAATCTCAGCACTCTGAAGGCAGAAGCAGGCAAACCTCTGTGAGTTGGAAGCCAGGCTGGTCTACATAGTGAGTCCCAGACCAGTCAGAGCTACATAATGAGACCCTGTGTCAAAACAACAACAGCAACAATAAATTAATTAATTAAACATAATTCATTAAAATATAATATATAATTAATTAAAATATAAATAAAGATAAAAATAAAAACACAGTATATTTGCACAGTTATAGCCAATTGTTCTACAAAGGGAGTACTTTTTTCCTACCAACTTTCTAGGCAATATGGAACATGACACAGATTTTAGTAAAATCATAACAGCAAGTACACATTAGCTAGAATACACATGAAATGACTGGTAAATGGGATTAGTTGGTTTTTCTTCTTTGTTATCTTTTTCTCCTTTGTTTGTTATTTGTTTGGGAATTGATCTTGCTATATAACCTAGGCTGTGTCTTCAAACTTATGATCTTCTTACCTATTCCTTCTAAGTGCTGGGATTATGATTAGTATGTGCCAAGGTGCCTAGCTACTGATTCTCCCCCCTTTTCCTGTTCTCCATTCTTTACCGTCCCTCTCCCCTCCTACTCTCCTTTTCTCTCCAACCTGACCTCTTGTTCCCTCCCCTTTTTTTCAATGATTGGGATAGAGCCCAAGGCCTTGCACATGCTAGGCAAGTAATCCAGCATGGAACTATATCTTCAGCTCCTGGAATTATTTTTATGTGATTTTTTTTTTCAATTCAAGGTCTCACTATGTAGCTCTGGCTGTCCTGGAACTCACTATATAGATCAGGCTGGCCTCAAACACACCAAGATCTACCTGTCTCTGCCTCCCAAGTGCTGGGATTAAACACATGGGCCACCACTGCCTGAGTTTATGTGATTATTTTAAATTTGCTTTATAAAGAAAATTTTGAGACTCAAGTTGTGCTTGGTAACACCTGCCTATAATCTCAGCACTTTGAAGGCTGAGGTAGAAGGATCAAGAGTTTGCTATTGATGACTTAATACTTGCCTTACACAAGGTCATGAATTCCATACCCAGAGCCCACTTGAAAAAAAAAACAGGTTTAATGGTGTACACTTGTAATCCCAGTGCTGGATAAGTAAAGACAGGCAGGTCCCCAAGGTTTGCTGACCTGCCAGCCCATCTTATATGGTGAGATCCAGGCCAGTGAGAGATCCTGTCTCAAAAAAAAGGACTAATATCCAGGGTTGTACACCTGTACACATACACGTGAGCATGTTCTCTTCCTCTCCCCCATAGTTTGAGGCTATTCTCACAAAACAGAAGAAACAAAACAAGTAAAAGAAAATTTTAGGGATGGAAACATACCTCAGTAGTAGAGTGGGAATTTATCATATTTATCTGAGGCTCTGTGTTTGATCCCTAGCATTCTAAGAAAAAGAAACAGTTGATACTACAATGCCAACATTTCATTGACCCACAAAGAATTTTACCTATTGGCTATTTGTTCACTTATTTGATTTTGAGACGGGCTCACTATGTAGCCCACACTGTTTTTGAACTCACTTATAACCCAGGCTGGCGTCTAACTTGAGACCATTTTGCTTTTTTCTCTTGAATGCTGGTATTAATTGTTTTTAAAAGTATTAATTATTAAGTTGCATATTTTATTTGAAACTCTATGATTGTTATATAAAAACAAACTTAGTTAAAGAAACATCTGTTATTTATACCATTTGAACATTGTGCTTCACATTTACCTTCCACCTTTTGTTCATTTTCTTCATTAAAGGTGACACTTCATCTGAGGCAGCAGCTGGACCAGTTCTACATTCAGATACTTCAAATCATCCCCCTGTAGCCTACTCTTCAAACCATGCGACTAGCTCTCAGGTAGTTTCTAGTATCCTACAAGCTGACATAAGCATTCCAGGGCAAATGTATTCTTCTCACCAACTAAGACATTGCCAGCAAATTTCAGGGTTGAGGGTATTACTACTATACTACTACTACTATATTTTTAATATACAAATATATATTTAATCTGTTTTTTCTCTTTTTACCAGTTGCAGGAGCAGCCAAAGCTAACTCAGTCTCCAGTTTTGCCTGTGGTTCAAGGTCAGTCCTCTGTTATGCCCATATATGCCGTTGGACATGCAGTTGTTTCACAGTCCCAAATTTCTCCATTAACTATCCAGAAGGTCTCACAGATAAAGGTAAGACACATTTTTGTTTGTTTGTTTGTTTGTTTTCAAGACAGGGTTTTTCTGTGCAGTCCTGGCTGTCCAGGAAATTACTCTTTAGACCAGGCTGGCTTAGAACTCAGGGATTCACCTGCCTCTGCCTCTCAAGTGCTGGGATTAAAGATGTGCTCCACCACCACCTGGCAAGTGAGACACAATTTTAAAAGTATTTTTAATTTAAGGTTTAAATTTTTAATTTAATTTTACTTTTGTGGTGTCTTGCCTGCATGTATGTCTATGTACCACATGCATTCCTGGTACCTGAAGGCCAGAAGAAAGTGTCAGATTTCTTGGAGCTGCACTTACAGTTGGTTGTGAGCTACCATATGGATGCTAGTAATTGAACCCAGGTCCTCTGGAAAACTAGCCAGTGTTCTTAACTTTTGAGCCATCTCTCCAGCCCCCATAAGGCGTATATTTTCGAGGCTGTTTATTAATATAAACCTATTTCCCATTGTCTACATTTTTCTGACAAGTAACAATTCTCTTTCATCTATGAATAATAGATCAGGTAAAGGCCACAGAAAGTTCTAAGTTATTCATGCTCCCTCATATCCAGTACATTTTTCTTGAGGATACACCTAATATTGTGCAAGTAAACTCTAAAAATACTACATCTATAATTGGAAAAGAATAGAGAACTTAGTACAACCACATGTTTATTTGGGACTCTTGTCTCTTTTTCTCAGTGAAGCAATCTTCTTTGTATTGAATTTTTCAGATTGGTTGGGTGACGAAGAGATATCTTTGCAGTTATTTAAAAATAGTATTTTATGGACTTTCCTAATTTTTCCTAACACGTTCTCTAAATTCTTGGTTTGTTTATAGATTTTTTCTATAGGAGAAATATAGAAAATATAGAAAAGCTAGTATTATTCATTTCTAACAATGAGTAAACCATCTTTGTGTGAATTCATGTATCCATGCTATATACTGGTTGCCTATGTCATGGACTCTGGACATTCTTGGACTTTTGTCTGTCATCATCCATTTTCTTTGCTCCACTGTCCATTCCATGTATATATCTTCCCTCTCTGGGCGTAGGATGCTCTAACCTCTTGGGTATTCTCCAGTAAGCATGTGGTATATTTGTTTCTTTTGAGAGATTGGTTTATAGTTAGTTCCAGTTTATCAATAAACTTGATACTTGCTACATTCTGAGAATAAGTAAGAAAGATCAGATGTTACTCTTACCTCAATGAGCTCATAGTCTTATAGGAGACAGCAGATGTGCACTTGAAAAGTGATAGAAGCATTTAAAATATTCTGGAGGTAAGCTTGGTCTACAGATACACTTTAGTATTTGGGTAGTATTTATAGTTGACATGATACATATCTGTAATTGAGCTCGCCTTGTGGTTTAATTCATTTCTTTCTAAGACTGTCCTGTATGCTAAATATATGCTAATTTTAACCTAGGCTCAAATACATATGTATAGGTATACGTTTAATAGGTATTTATGCTTTTAAAATTTTTTGAAAGATTTATTTGCATATTTCAAATTAATATTCAAACTGAATGTGGTGGCACATGCCTGGAATCTCAGTGCTCAGGAGGCTGATGAGGGAATTCTATCAAGTTCAGTAAGTTCAGATCAAGCCTGGACTGAATAGCAAATGCCAGGTCAGCCTGCACTACATAAAAAAGACCCTGTTCATAAAATTATAAAAACGAAAGTAAAAATCACCTATTAACCTGTTGTCCTTCCAGCTAGAGAAAATTTAACTGTTTATGCTTGAGGCTATAGCCTCTAAATTTGTCATTTTAGTATATACATACAAAATTTAAATTACAGATACAGGGGCTGGACAGATGGCTCAGGCTTAAGAGCAGGTATTGTTCTTCCAGAAGAAAGACCTGAGTTTGGTTCTTAGCACCCATGTCAGATAGCTCACAACTGACTGTAACTCTATCTCCAGGGGATCAAATGCCCTCTTTGGGCCTCCATGGGTGGCTTCCATAGACATTGATATACACATAAATAAAAATAAATATTAAAGAATAAGTAATAGGCACAAATACATATTGCATACTTAATATTTTTATAGCCTACTCATTTCATCTACGACATAAAGCACACCTAAGCAAGTGTCTTAGTTATTGTTCTATTGCTGTGAAAAGATACCACAACCAAGGCAACTTAAAAAAAGCATTTAATTATGGGCTTGCTTACAGTTTCAGAGGGTTAGTCCATTATCATCCTGGTGGGGAATATGGCAGCAGTGAGACATAGTGCTAGAGCAATAGCTAAAGAGTTCTACATCCTGATTTGCAGGCAGGAAGCTGAGAGAAAGAGTGAGATTAGACCTGGTATGGGCTTATGAAACCCAATAACCCATCCCCAATGACACACCTTCCCCAACAAGGCCACACCTCCCTAATCCTTCCTAAACAGCCCACAGCTGGGAACCAAACATTCAGATATCTCAGCCAGTGGGAGCTATTCTCATTCAAACCATCACAGCAACCATTTGGGTCTTTTTATGAGCAACTAGTCAAACTCTAAGAATGATTACAGCCGGCAACTTATTTCTGTCATCTTTCTCTTGTATTTTTGAGAGAGTAATTAAGTTCATTTTAGTTATGATATTTAAAAAATCTTTGTATTTTTCTTGGAGCATATGCACAGATTATATGAAAGTGTCAGATTCAGTTACTCTGTCTCTACCAGGGTTTGAATGAGTTATGTGGTAAGTGCAATAAATGAGAAGCCATGAGCAATATATTGCTAGGGCTATTCCCTAGCTCTTTCATTTGTTCAACTAGCATTTACTCATGATGTTAGGAGTTTTGTAGAATGAATGCCTAATGCTGTAACTTTTAGATAATTTGGTGAAAATTTTAGCATATAGCATTATTTCTTGAGTTTGTTTGGAATGGTCCCATTAAAATTGGCAAGGTATATGCATTTGCAATTTGAATTTTCCTTACACTAGCACCAAGAACTACAGCTGGTCCTTAGAGCAGATGGACAAACTTCAGCCCAATCCATGACTTTAGACTTGTTAGTAATTGGAGTTTCACAACCAACCCTTTCTGCAGTTAACTTCTCAGACTTTGCCTGCTTCACAGATGACTTTGCAACATCCAAAAGCTGGTCTTCAACATGAGCTTAGCTCTAGACATGGGAATTAGGCATTTGTCAAGGCACCATTTGCCAATCAGACTTCTTGTTTCTTCCCAGTTAATCATCTTCGAACTTCGTTACATCATTCTTTTACCCAAAATGTGAGCAGTGCACAGAATGCTGCTGGCAAAGCTGGTTTCCCTTCTAATTCCATTGGGAGGCATTTGGGGACCCATCAGCCATTGCAAAAAAATACAGTCAGTATCATAGACATATCCAATGGTGCATCAGAGTGTCTAACTCCAGGTTCTTCAGTGCCACAAAACCAGCCCATGCATTTGAAGAATTCTTATTTCCACACCTCTATTCAGCAGCACCCTTGAGTTTCACAATCTAATATGAAGCACCACAGGAGAATGTTCACCAAGATGGTATTCTTCAAGGGTCTGAAGCTTTTCAAGTCAGCAGCAGCCAAAGGGTAGTGCGAAAAATGTGATGTGGTCCTGGGAATGGCCATTTTATCCTGTTTAAAACATTTATTCAGGGCCACCTACAGAAGCACCACTTTTTCCACTGAAGGCTCCTGAGCTGCTTCTCTGTGTGATACAACCCCAGGAACAAACTACCTTCTTAACACAGCTAACCTACATAAAACAGGCTTCAACACAACCTGTTTATTCACTGGCAGCCTTGCACATCTACTTCATATTATACAACCATTGAGGTCACAGCATATTCCATGAAAACTTCTTATCCAATCATATGTGAGCCTATGGGGGTCATTTTCATTCAGACCATCACACTATGTATATGTGTATGTTCCTTAATGCAACCTGCTCCATCCATATGATGTTACTTGTATGTATATATTTTCATGGCTGAACATTGGTGTTGGAAATGCTTATCTCGAGTGAAGACAATATTGCCCATTCTCAACATGCTATAATTGCCTGTATAGAGTTGAAGTCTCATGAGCCTTTCTCCTGTCCACTTTGGCATGTCTATTGTTGTTGTTCTTGTCCAGCTTATGTTTAGACAATATTTGTGAGACTTTATGAGTATAGCTTCTTTTGTTTTGTTTTATTTTTCAAGATAGGGTTTCTCTGTTGTTACTCTGGCTGTCCTGGAACTCACTGTGTAGACTAGGCTGGCCTTGAACTCACAGAGATCCGCCTGCCTCTGCCTCCCAAATGCTGGGATTAAAGGCGTGCATCACCACCACCTGGCAAGTATAGCTTTTGACATTACTAGGAGACACAATCGCATAGCAAACTCCCTGATCCTCTGGTTCTTACAGTCATTCTGCCCTCTTCCACTATGACTCCTTATCCTATAGGTATGGCAGTTATGTTGTAGATACATCAGTCGTGATTGGGCTCCACAACTCTTCACTTTGTTTGGTAGTTGACTAGGTTTCCAGTACCAGACATGATTTTCCTCTGGTTGAATAAGCCTTAAGTCCAATTAGAAAGCTGGTGCTCATCACCAAATATGCATGTCACTATTGCACCCTTAAGAATACCATGCCATGCTGGTTCTTGTAGTTCACCGCTATTATCATAGCTGAGTAGAACAGTTGTTTGCTTCCCTCCTTTGGAAGCTTGCATGGCACCTTCTGGTACCATGAAAGCTAGTCCTCAGGAAAAAGGTTTTCATATCAGTTCCAGCTCAGTGGCATCTATGCCCTGTGTCTGAAGTACCTGTTGTCTTTGGCACTAGAGACTTACCTTCCACCTCTGGGGGCAACCAAGGGCAACAGCAGTAGGCTGTATGTTTTAAGACTCTCTCGGACATCCCTGACCAACAACTCAAAAGAGGGTTTCTCATTTCTGGTGTTGGAATTTTTATTAGATAGTTTGTGGCTCTTGCAGGGGAGCATTGTCAATCCAGATGAGAATATTTCATTTAAACTTTATTTGTGCATATATACATAGGCTTACAGGTGGTATAGGTATTTTTAGGTAGATAGTTGATAGTATAATTCCTAATGACTTTTTCAGACATCATTACTGTTATTTACCTTCCATCCTGTTCCTTAATTATTTTTTCTACTTCCTCTTTTAGATCACTTGTACCCTATTACTTCCTACTCTCATTGTTCCTAACCCTGACCTGACACACATGCTCTTTTTAGTTTCCAGGTTTCTGCAGATCCTCCAGGTTATATTCTCACATCTGAGGATTTGGAACTGGGAACCTCAGATGAAAAGATGTTTGTCTTTCTGGATCTGAGTTATCTTACTCTTTTCTAGTTCCATTCATTTACATGCAAACACTTGATTTCATTTTTTCTTTACAGCTGAATAGCATTCCATAGTGTATATGCTCCACATTTCATTATCCCTTCATCAGGTGAAGAACATTTAGGTTGTTTCCATTTTCTAGCTATTGTGAAAATAGAGAATCAGTGAACATGGCTGGGTTCAAACAAGAATAAGCAAAGCTTTATCTTTGCAGTGGTAGTTTCTTTACTTAGGACATACTGTTCCAGGATTGACTTCTTAGTAATAAATGGATTCATAAAACATTTTGAATCAGAATATCTCTCTCTGGGCAGATTTTTATGTTTTGTGTTTCCCCTCCACGATTAAAATATTCCCTGGAAATTTATTTGCAAATCTTCAGAGGTACAGAATAGGTGAAAAATAGTCTATTAACACCCTTATATCTACCACTTAAATATTATAATTGACTTTTGTTATATATGCTCTATCACACACCTATGATAATCAGGTTGAGCTTGAAGACTGTAGCTTGCCTACTTGATACAGAATATTACTTCCTTGCTTTATTCCCATCTTACTTTCCTGATACATTTCAAAGTTAAAGCCATATATATATATATATATATATATATATATATATATATATATATATATATATATATATCTGTGTATATACATATATATATATTCATAATACTGCAGCATAAATATCCTTAACTAGGACTCAGTATTTTTGTTTAAATTTACATACAGTAAAAAGTACAGATCACAATCAGTAAGTTATGACAAATGCTAAGCAACCAAAAAGCCTATATGCAGCCAAAGCTATTGTCAGGATGGATATAGTTCACATATTGATAAACATTCTGTAAAAATCTAGACAGTGATTTAGGGTTTATATGCTATATAAATTGAGTTGTGCTGTTATATGCATGAAAGCAATTATAGATAAATGTAAGCAAACAGGCATAGCTGTGTTCCAATAAAACTTTGTTTGTAAAAATATATGGTTTGCTAGATTTGTCCCTGTAGATCATAGCTTGCCTACACACACACACACACCCACACCTTCAGAATGTTCCTTCATTTCTCTTCTTAGTAAGTCACTATGTATTACCATGTATTAGTAAGTCACCATGGTGTATTACTTACTAAGTTACTTACTAAGTAATACACCATGCCAGTGTTAACCACTGCTGATTTTTTAAGCATAGTTGAGTCCAGTCTATTTCAGGCATTCATGTAAGTGGGATAAAGCAATATATACTTGAGTAAGTCTTCTCTCATTAAACATGTTTTTGAGATTGAGCCATTTTGTGCATAAAAGTAGCTCACTATTTTACTGCAGAATAATATATGAATATTATGTTATGATTATACTAAATGTGTTTATTCATTAGACTAATTTTTAAACACTTGACTGCTTTCTGAAGTTTTCTGGCTAGTATGAATAAAACTGCTCTGAACATTCTTAGATAACCCTTTTTGTGACCGTATTTTTATTTGTCATGGATAATGGCTAGAGATATGTTTTGTTGGGCCATAGAGTGAGTGGTTATGTTATTTTGTTATTGCACTTTTAAAGAAATCTGCCAGATATGGTAGCACATGTCTTTAAATACAGCACTCTGGAGATAGGAGCAGACAGTGAGTTCAAGGCCAGGTAGATCTCTGTGAGTTCAAGGCCAGCATAGTCTCCATAGCAAGTTCCAGATTAGCCAGGGCTGTGTAGTGAGACCCAGTCAAGAGGAAGGAAGGTAGGGAAGGAGGGAGGGAAGGAGGGAGGAGGAGGAAAGAAAAGAGAGGGGAAGAAGGAGGGAGGGAAGGAAAGCAATAAACTAACAGTATTCTAAATTGCCTGCCTATTTTACAGTAACATCAGCTCATCAGAATATTCTCAGATGTTTTCTAGTCTCGATTTCTGTTGGCAGTGACATTTTTGCCATTGTTAATTATCAATACTGGTTATGTCTGTCATGACCAGATCTTACTCTCACCCATACTTTTCCCTTAAGTATAAACTGTCAAATCATAGTTTCCATGTCTTCCATTGATTGCTCTTCTTGGTTGAATGTTTTATGTCCTACTTTTTAACAACTGTAGGTCTGCCTGGCATGTTGTGCACACTTTTAATCTCAAAGGCAGGTGGATTGCTGTGAGTTTGAAACAAACCTGGTATTTATATTGAGACCTTGTCTCAAAAAATACCCTTAGACATATGGCTGGAGAGATGGCTCAGCGTTTAAGAGTACTTGTTGCTCTTCCAGAGGACCTGAGTTTGGTTACCAGTACCTACATCTTGCAGCTGGTAACCACCTGTTAACTCCAGCTTCTGGAGTTCCAGTGGCCTCTTCTGACTTCTGTGGGAACTTGCATACATATGCATATGCATATCCATGTAGACACATAAATAAATAATAAAAATATTTATTTTTAAAAATTACAAGTATAATGAGGAAACACAGCTGGATACTGACCATTGTCTTTTGTCTCTTCACATTCCTAGGCTTTTTTCTTTACTCCAGAAAAGTAACCACACATGGCTTAGAGACATTAAAATATATTGAGACCAGATTTCATGTCCTTTTATAAATTGTGCTGAACAAGGTTCAAGCATTTCCACTTCTTTGAGGAGAAATTGTTGACCACATCTCTGAATGCCAAGTATCTGAAAATACTTTCATTTTCTCTACTCTTGAATTTGAAATTATTGGGTCTTCTGGCTCTCATAAATTCTCTGTGTGCATATCCCGTATCATCAGGTCACATGTGACAGAGGATACCAGAGGGCTACTATGTCAGAGTCTAGAGGAGATCTCAAGACCATGTGCTTTATAGATGAAGATCCCAGAGATTATGAATGCCTGCCTCTTAGCTCTCAATGTGTGTCTCAGAAACATTCATTTTCAACAGATTCAGTTTGGAGTAGCTAATGGCCTAGTTCTAAACTGTTGTCTACAATTAGGACAATGTGAATTATCAGAAAACTCACGAAGACAACATACCAAGAAGCAACAATCTCAAGGAGAGGTTGCCAAATAATCAGTCCTGTTACAACTTGGTGAAGCAGTTTTTCAGTGTACACATTACTTGAGAGCTCAATTTGACCTTCACCTCAGTGAAGTTCTTTAAGATTTCATTCTCTATTTTTTTTTACTAAATTACAACTCAGTCCCTTAACTGAGGGTTTGATCTAGTTTCTGATAGTACAGTCATTTATTAACAGAACATACCTCAGAATAGCTCCTTCAGATCCCAGTTTCTCAAGAAAAGATGGGCCTATATTCTTTTGGGGGCATATATTTCCATTATTTCCCCTTTCCATTTCTTCCCTCCAAATCTTCCCACATACCCTGTTCTTTTTCAAATTCATGATCTCTTTTTTCATTAATTGTTACATGCATTATGTATGTGTATATACATGGGTATCAAACCTACACAAAGAACTATAGACAACTAAGGAATCTTGAGAGCAGGAGAAATAGTCTTCCCCAGGGAAGAGTACATCAGTTGGTTATTCAATAACAAATGGTCATCCCTGAAAACATACATACAAATAACATTATACAAACTGAGCAGGTTGTACTCATTTAACATTAGTCATTTTTTCCCTCGGACATGTTATCAGCTGATGCTTGAATCATGCAGAGGCACTTATCTTACTATAGTTTGTTGGCAAAATTATTGCTCTTAGTGACACAGTTGCTGATGGGCCCAATGAATCTTTTCTTGGTGCTGACATTCTAGCTGTTTTAATATACATACATGAATCTTAAGGCTTGGCACTTTATAGAAATGTAGTGGGATCATGAAAACTTGATAAAATTGTCTTGACTGTAGATTCACTAAAATGTGTCTTGGACCTTAGTCTGGTCCCATTTGCAGAGAAGTAACTGATATGGAATTGACTGGAGGGTAAAGAATGTGTCACATGCAAATCCTAGCAGGATTTTAAATCATGGAACTGTTAGTACCAGGGGAGCTTTCTGGGTGTCCATTCTGTTCCTTAGTGCTGGGCAGCATCCCTGCCTGCCGTGGTAGAACGTTGTCTCTAAAATACTATAAATTATTTTAATGGATGATGCAACATTTTAGCATATCTGAGTTGCATATTTATTTCTAAAAACATATGAGAAATTGTGATTTTTTTATTGGTCTATCTTACTACTGTTTCATTTCTGGAATCAGTGGAATGATTTATTTATCCTTTGAGCTATAATTCCCCCTATCACCTTTGTGTGTTGAGGCTGAACCTGTCACCTTGTACATGCTACTGAGTTATACCCTCAGACTTAGCTGTTTGAAGATGAACTATTGATATGTATAATGCTGATGTTAGTTGGCAAAAGGTTTTTCATGTTCTGGCTGCTCAGAAATAGTCACAGGCCTACTATAGGTGAATATAATTAAAATGATGCATAAGTTTATTCTGGCAAAGACCATCTTGTGTGACCAGTTTCTGAGGCAATATAGGGAATAAATCTCTTAGAGAGTTGGTGTGTTTAAAGATTTTTTTTTCATTTTTTTCAAATTTATGTGTTTGGACGGGTAGGTGCTACATATATGTGGGTGCCTGCAGAGGCCAGAAGAGGTTGTCAGGTCCCCCAAAGCTGCAATTACTACCAGTAGTGAGCTTCCTGATGTGCATGCAGTTCTAGAAAAGCAACAAGTGTGCTTAACTGTTGAGCCATCTCTCCACCTTGTGATTTTTTGATTAAAAAAATATTGAATTTTTTAAAGACAGGGTCTCACTATTTAGCCGTGCCTAGCTGGCATGGAACTTGCCTTGTAGACAAGGCTGGCCTCAACTCACAAAGATACTTGCTTCTGCCTTCTGTGTATTGGAATTAAAGGCATGTGCCACCACATTTGGTTTTAATTTTTATTTGGTTTGCTTTACTTATTTAATTTCTGTGTATGGGTGTTTTTCCAGCATGTATATCTATACACCAAATGAATACAGTGTCCATGGAGGCCAGCAGAGGGTGTCAGATCCTATGGACCTGGAGTTACAGAGAGTTGTGAGCCACCATGTGGGTGCTGGGACTCAAACTTGGGTCCTCTGAAAGAACAGCCAGTGTTCTTAACCTCTGAACCATCGCTCCAGCCCCACTTGTTGTTGTACTTCTCCTCTTCCTCTTTTTTTTTTTTTTAAATATGGAATGCTTCACAGATTTCATGTCATCCTTGCACAGAGGCCATGCTAATTTTCTCTGTATCATTCCAATTTTAGTATATGCGCCACTGAAACCACAGGTTTAGCAATGTATATCACCAGTTGTTTGTTGTTATTTTTCCACAACATCCCTATTCTGATCCTTACTGTTTGCTCTGTGTCTTTGTATAATAACTGGGAAAATTAATGCCTTTGTAATTTTTCAAGGTTACTCGGTATTCAATTTTTGGTTTTCTGGACATTTGAAATGAATCTTTCATTTACGTTCATAAATGGAAAGTATCTTGGCTGGATAGAAAAAATTTACAATAATTTCTTTCCTTCTATATATTTTGTTCCTTTGCCTTCTAGTTGATGCTTCAGAAGTCTGGGTCAGGTGTGGTGGTACTTATGAGGCAGAGGAAGAAATTTTTCTCCTAACTAAAAACTTTAGTATACATCTTTTGTACAGCTTTTTCTTTTCTCACATGAAAATCACTTTCTAAGAGTATTATTTCTTCTAAATATTTCTTTTAAATGAAGTATGAGGAGAATTTAGGTTATCTATTTCCGTTTCTCAAAAATAAAATCTTTATAATTTTTCAGGCCTTTTTTTTTTCATTAAATCATGTATAGAATCATAATTTTTAGTATTTTATCAGAAAAAGATCGTAAGAGCTTTTTTGTTTTATTTGTTTTGTTTTTGTTTTGAGACGGGGTTTCTCTGTTATAGCTTCGGCTTTCCTGAAATTTGCTCTGTAGACCAGGCTGACCTCGAACTCGCAGAGATCCTTCTGCCTCTGCCTCTGCCTCTAGAGTGCTGAGATTAAAAGAGTGCACCACCACGCTTGCCAAAACACTGTTAACATTTAATGAAAAAAACTTGAGTAAGGTATACTTGATGTAATCATGTCAATAATAGGGTTGATACAGGCATTGGATAATAAAGACATCCTACCTGGTTTACAAAGTAGACAAAATATCAAATATAGCAATGATGTTTTTGAAATAGCAAATTGTATCTTAGCGTGAATTTTGCTATTATTATAATAGTTATTATTACTGCACTCTTTACAGTCTGTACCCCACCCAGTTGGAGCTGAACAACAAGCAGCTCTTCAAAATCCAGATTTTGTTCGAAGGTAAGTATTACCATCTTAGTACCAGGAAATCCGTGGTCACACGCTGATGCACATCATTGTATGCTTAGAGTACCTTAAATAGAGTGGGGGATTTTGTTGTTGTTGTTTTGGTTTTTGATTTTTTTAAACAAAGTTTCTCTATGTAACAGCTGTGGCTACCCTGGAACTCACTCTGTAGAGCAGGCTGGCTTCTATCTCACAGAGATCCACCTGCCTCTGCCTCCTGAGTGCTGAGATTAAAGGCATGTGCCATCACAGCCCAAGGAATAGAGCTATTTTTTATTTTTGTATTTGTGCAAGATCAATAAAATTGGGATGAATTTTTTTACTTTAATATTTATGGTGATTATATAGATTGTGAAATTATTGACCATATTTTATTATTTTGTTTATAGTATTCTGTTCTACAAAGTAAATGAAAAATTATGTAAAGTAAATTTTCAGCGAATAACACAAAATAAATTATAACAAGATATGTAATTATATTATTGGTAATTTTAAAAGTCTTTTCTATATGATATTTAGATTGGGTAATTTCTATTCTTTCCTGTGTCCTGTTTATTCCACCTTTGTTCCCATTCGATGAGGTTTTATTTTTGTGATACTATGTTTAGTCCTATAATTTTCATTTGGCTTTTTGTAATCTTCTATTTCTTGACTTTATTTTTCTTATTTGCTTCTAATGCAGTTGCAATTGCCCATTGAAGTTTTGATTTGATTTGTTTTGTTCTTTTCATTACTGGGGATGGAGCCCAGAGTCCATGTACATGCTAGGCAAGCACTTCACCACTCAGTCCTTTGCTGAAGTTTGCTTCTCTTTCCTTTTCTTTTTTATTTCTTTCTCCTTTGTGTTAGGGACCAAACCCAGGGCTTTGTGCATAATAGACAAATACCTCAGTCCACTGAATCATTTTGATTAGGGTTTGTCTGACAATTTCAATACCTAATTTATCTTGTAAGTTTATACCTATTGATTGTCTTTCTGCATTTAAGTTGTGGTTTTCTTTCTGTTTGGTTGTTTATCTGCGTCTTGTTTTTGTTTTGTTTTTCTGGTATGACAAAGATTTTATTCTCATTTATATATTTTAGGTATTATGTAAGGATATGTTGGATTCTACTTAAATCTTCTGTTTTAGTAGACATTCCCTGTGTTTAGGTGCACGTGTTCTGTCCCATTCTTACAGGCTGTGGTTCTAATGAAAATTTAGTTTTAGAGTCCTTGTACTATTCTGGTTTGCTTTGTTTACCTGGCACCACTGGATACCACCATAACACTAAAGGGTAGAGTTTTCCACTAGACCAACCTCCTAGTCTATAATCTATTGATGAGGCCCATCCCACTTCCACTCGGGGAGAGAAGGTCTATCTTTGGCTAATAGGCTAGACTCAGGAGACAATAGGTTTGAGTTGCTTTTATTTCTGTATTCGGATATGTGAGAGTGCGCCTGATAGCCTTCTGCTAATTGGAAGATGTCAAGCTGCTGGGGTTTTTTTTTTTTTTAATTTTTATTTTTTAAGTCTTTGGGATTCTTAGCCAGTTTACTTTCATCATTGCAGTCTTGGTTACCCTCCTGTGATTGTCTAATTTATTATTTCCACGGTTTTTAATGATGTGCTTGGGAGAAATGAGCAAGAAAAATTGAGTTTCTGTCATCTTGTTCCAAAAGCTAGTATTTTTTTAAGAATTATTTATTTATTTATTTACCTTATTATGTATATGTATATATACTTTATTATGAGTGCATGTATGTATTTGTACTACATGTGTGCCTGGTGGCCATAGGGGTCAGAAGAAGACATTGGATCCACTAGAACTTTAATTAAAGACAGTCGTGGACTATGGCTCAAATATGGGTGCTGAGAATTGAACCCAGGTCCTCTGTAAGAGCAATAAGTGCTTTTAACCACTGAACCATCTCTCTACCTTTAAGCTAGCATTTTAAGGAAAATTTGGAGTATGTGTAGTATTATCTCATAAGCTAAGACTGTACCTCTTTTTATCCTGTAATGATTGTTATTTATTAACATCATTTCTCTATATTTTAAAACCCCCAGGAGAAGGTTTTACTGGGAATGTGTGCTAGTGATGGAACCCGGTCCTTATATATGCTGCACAAGCACTGTACCACTGAGCTACATCCTTAGCCCCTATGGGCATTAATATATAATCTTTTACCATTTGTATTTATTCTTTTAAATGCATACATAGAAAGCATTTAGTTTTTGTTTTTATCTCTTTTTGTACATATCTACAGAGGTGAAATAATTTAAAAGATATATTTGGGAAAAAAAGGTCTACTGGGACTTAATAATTTCAAATGTATTTGTTGGAATTTTTATATTTATTAATTCTCTTCAAGTTTATTAAAGAAAAAGCTGAAAATTATTTCATTCAAATATAAAAGCTTACCCTTTCATATTTTTTTCATTTGTTTCTTTTACTTCTGAGATTAGAATATAATTATATCATTTCTCCTTTCCCTTTCCTCTCATATACCCCTCCTTGTTCTCTTTCAAATTTGTGGCCTCATTTTTAAAATTGTTGTTACATGTATATATGTATGCATATATACATACATTGCTAAATGTAACCTGCTCAGTGTATACAGTGTTACTTGTATGTATTTTTTCAGGGCTAACCATTTGGTATTAGATATCCAGTTGATGTGCTCTTCCCTGAAGACGATTTCTCCCACTCTCAGCATTCCTTAGTTACCTGTAGTTCTTTGACAGGGATTGAGGCCTCCTGAAGCCCCCTACCCCATCCACCTTGGCATGTCTATTGTTGCCTTTGTTCGTCTCATGTTTAGACAGTCATATTGGTGGACTTTATGGGTGTAGATTCTGTACATTACTGGGAGACAATCTCACTGAAAACTTCCAGATCCTCTGGCTTTTACAATTTTTCCTTCTCCTATTCCACAATGTTCCCTGAGCCTTAAATGTGGGAGTGTTTTGTAGATGTTTCCATTGGGACTGGACTCTACAACTCTGCATTTTGATTGGTTGTGGTTTTCTGTAATGGTTTTTGTTTGTTGCAAACAGAAGTTTCCTTGATAAAGGGTAAAGACTACATTTATCTGTGGGTAGGACAAATGTTTATGATTTCTGTTAACAATTATGCTGGATTAGTAAATTGGTGGTTATAGATTCTCTTCTAAGATCGATGATTTCATTAGCACTGTCTTTTTCTGATTTGCACTTATGCTACAACTAGCCACAATTAATCATGCTGAACAATTTTTTTTATCATTCATTTTCTTTTGTCTCCTATACTTGGTCTGCTTATCCTTTGTTGAGCTCTATCCCCTTTTTGGAGTAAGAATGTATATTCATTTTAGAAGCTTTATCTAATATATCTCCAAACAAATAAGAAAAAAAATTGATCAAGAGTATCTCCTAAATTAACAAGAGTATTCCTTAATAAAAAATTTCATAGCAGCGTATGACTGACAAGTGTTTTTCTTTTATTCTTATTCCTATAATAGAAATGTGTGACAAGTATATACAATATCATGTTTTTTAACTTTCAAAAACAGCTTTATTGAAATATAATTTGCAGGACTGGAGAGATGGTTTAGCTTTTAAAAGCACTGGCTACTCTTACAGAGGACCAGGGTTCAATCCCAGGCGTTCAGACGCCCTCTCTGGCATTTGTGGGCACTGCATGCACATGATACACAGACAGACATGCAGGTTTAAAACCCAACACACATAAAATAAAAATAAATAAATCTTCAAGAAAAAATACACTGTCTGTCATACAATTTACCCACTTAACTTGTATGATTCAGTATATTTAGTATATTCACAGAGCTATGCATTAATGACTTTTATAAAAATATTGCATTGATTGATTTTCCTTAAACTTATAAAGTTTTCTTTAGATTTTTATGGTCAAGGTTGGAATGAGTTACTTTTTTTTAAATTCACTAGCTTGAATCAAGACGTGACAGCTATGAAAGAAAGCATCAGTAACCACGATAACTCAAGTGGAAATGGCAAACAGGATCGGATCAAACAGAGAAGAGCCTCCTGTCCCCGGCCAGATAAGGGGACTAAATTTCAGCTTATTGTCCTTCAGGTTAGTGTGTATGTATGGCAGGATTAGAGTTTGTGTAGAAGTCTTGGAGACTTGGGGAGGAATAATGCTGTGGAAGTAAATGCAGAATATTGTGAAACCTTCTATAAACTAACCTCTCCTTCATTCAGAATTTCTGATGAGAAAATTACATTTTAGTTATTAAACTTGGAGATCATAGGGGAAATAAGAGGAAGAACATAAAATTTCTATAACAACCAATCAGAGCTTATTCTTTCTTTTTGATTTGTTTTTATCTTTTTTTCCATATGTATTTGAAGTGTTTCACACTTTAACATTGTAATAGTATGAGTAATGTTAGCAAAAATATATTGAATTATTTTATGATAGGTGTCCCAAATATTATGTAGTTGTTTTTATTATGGCCCTCCAAAAAACCTATATGATAGAATAATATACGTGTCTTTACAAATAAAGATGCTCAAGACCAGAGAAGTAATTTTCATAAAAGTCATTCAACTACCAAATGCTAGAGTAAGATCTGAAGCCAGATCAGACTTTAAAGCCTGTATTTTAACCAGTATGACCATCTGTTTCAGATGGATTATAAAACCTATACACAATTTTATATACTTTCTTTTTGAAAGCTCAATGTATTATGTACATGTTTCTAATACCAGTAAATAATTTGAATAATATATTTAAATGTCTGCAATACATAGTCCCTTGTACAGAGATATAATTTAATCACCCTTTTTCCCATTCTTCCTTTAGGTTCGTTCTGTAACTGTTGCTGAATATGTTGTATGTGAGCTCATCTAGTTACTCTCTGTAAAATGTTGTGATTTTATTTTCATTTTTATTGTCTTTAGACAGGATCTGGTAATAGCCTAGGCTTGCCTCAAACTTACTATATATCCAAGGATAACCCTGAACTTCTCATCCTCCTGCCTTCACTTCCCAATTACTGAAATTACAGATGTGCACGATGATTGGTTTATGTGGTGCTAGGGATGGAACCCAAGATTTTGTGCATGCTAGGCAAGCACTCTACTGTGTTCCATCCCCAGCCAAGACAACTTCTCTTAAACTGGTTAAATGTATGTACTTAGGTATCACTCTCTGGAGACAACATGGTGGAGTGTCAGCTGGAAACACACAACAACAAGATGGTCACTTTCAAGTTCGATGTTGACGGTGATGTACCTGAGGATATTGCAGACTATATGGTAAATATAGTAAGACAGTGTATCCATTCTCTCTCCTCTTTCTCCTCTCTCTAATTCCTCATTCCCTCTTCCCTTCCGTTTTCTCTTACTGCATTTCCTCTGGTTTTACTGTATTTATCTGAGGAAATATGAGATGTGTGTGTGAGTGTGTGTGTGTGTGTGTGTGTGTGTCTGTGTATTGGTGTGTTTTAACCTCTGACTATATGTTAAAATAATATTATAAGCTTTAGATGATAATCTCACTGCGTAGGCCCCTGATTAAATCAGAATCAAGCCACCTAGGTAACTTTAATGTGTGTAACATTCTTCACAAAAGTATTCAAGTTATGTTTCTTAGTACATTTAGCTTAGTTTTAATGTGAGTGCACTGTTGTGTGGTATATGTACATGTTTGTGTGGGTATGTACATGGAATACAGAGGACTCTGCTCTCCACTTTATTTCTTTATGATATATGCGAATGTGATATTTTGGTATGTCGTGTATATGCAAGTGTGTGTTCAGGTATATGCACCATACCCACACCTGCAAAGGCTAGAGGGCTCCAGGTGCATTCTCTGTCATTTTCTGACTTGCTCTATTGAGACAAAGTCTCTTCCTGATCCTGCTGCTTGTGTGTTTCAGGTAGGCTGGAAGCCAGCAAGCCCCAGAAACCTTCCGATCTCCCCACAGTGCTGAGGTTACAGGCTTATATGAGGCCTTGCCAAGCTTGTTATATGGATGCTGGGATCTGAACTTGAATTCTCATGGTTGCTTAGCAAGTACTCTTAACCACTAAGCAATCTACCTTACTTTTTGAGACAAGGTCTCTAACTGAATCTGAAGTTCATTGATTCAGCTAGGCTTGCTAGCTAGTGAGTTTTAGAAGTCTTCCTGTCTCTACTCTTCCCAACCCCATCCCCAGCACTGGGATTACAGATGCACACCACCATGCCTGGCTTCTTACTTGGGTACTGGAGAGTCAAACTCAGGTTCCCATTCTTATACATCACACACTTTACCAACAGAGTCATTCACCCAGACCCACATTTAGTTTTTTAATAACTTTGAATAGTTAGGTTTAGGTTAGTGTTTTCTCTTTTTTTTGGTGTAGATGGAGATAGGGTGAGACATAAAAAATACATAAAGCTTTATTTTATTTTTTTGCATTACTGACAAGAAAAACATTAAATAAATTAATAGTTTTGTCCATTGTACATCTAGCCTAACAGAATTTTCTAGTATGTCTTTTTCTTTCACATTCATATTTAGTATAATGGACAGTCACAAGGCATTATTTATCATGTTTGGTGTTATTTTCATGTTTTGATTTAGAAAGCCCTTAGGCTTGGACATCCTAATTTCAAATATTGCCTCATTTAACTTTCTTTGTTGTGTTGTTGTTTTGAGACAGGTTCAATTACATAGGCTTGGCTGAATTTGAACTGCCTCAGCCTCCCAAGTACTGAAATTATAGGTGTATACCACTATCCCTGACTGTCTTATATATATAATACATACTTTAAATAACAGATAATTTTTATTGAAAATGATTTTTCCATGCAATATATTCTTCTATCACAGTTTCCACTCCTTCATCTCCTCCCAGATCTTCCTGACCTTCCAACTCCATGCCTTCCTTTCTTTCAAGAAAACAGGAGAGAGGGAGAGGGAGAGGGAGAGAGAACACACAAAAAACAAACCCATAAAAACAAAACTAGAAATCATGATACAAGCAAAAGACCAGTAGAAACATTCCCAAACTGTTGAGCAGGTGGATCTCTATGAGTTCAAGATCTGCCTGATCTGTATAGTGAATTCTAGGACAGCCAGGATTATGTAGAGAGAGCCTTTCTCAAACAAACAAACAAAACAAAAACAAAATGCCCAAACAAAGCAATGTGAGACAAAAAAATCTACAAAAAACACCATTGTGTTCATTTTGCATTGTGTTCATTTTTGTGGTTTATATACCCAGTTAGGCTCAGCTGGAGAAAACTAATCTTTACTTTGTAAGATGTCAACTGGGGATAGCTTCTTGGTTAGGATGTTGGCTTGTGCCCACTTCCCCAAGACAGTGTTTCCTTGGAGTCATCAATCCCTTCTGGATCTTACAGTATTTCTGCCTTCTCTTCCCTGACCCCTTAGGGGACAGGTTTGATGAAGTCCTATTTAGGACTGAGTGTTCCATAGTCTCTCATTCTCTGCACATTGTTCAGTTGAAATTACAACCAATTTATAAAACTCAAAATATTTCAAAGTATAGTGGTTTTTCTGACAAGTATTAGTGATCTCAGAATAATTGAATGCATTATGAAACAGTTTCTAATTGGTCTTAATTATCTTTGTGGTACATACTTATTTTTGTTGTTTTCCTATGGAATTCACCATTAAATATTATAATTTTGAAGAAAATAAATTTATCCTCATGAACACATTATCTTTTATTTGATGGCAGGTTGAAGATAACTTTGTGCTGGAAAGTGAGAAAGAAAAATTTGTAGAGGAATTGAGGGCCATCGTAGGTCAAGCCCAGGAGATCCTTCATGTCCACTCAGCTGCAGAGAAATCTGTTGTTGTTGACTCTGTTGCCTTGGAATCCAGCAGTAACCAAGTAAGAGCAATTTTTTAGTAAGTAGGTCATTTGGGAACTTTGTCAAGAACATCATTTACCTGTTCATTTTTATTTCAGGTAGGATCATCTGAACAAGCACTAATAAATTCTGCATCCACTCAAACCAGCAGTAAGTATATTTAATAAAATGTACCATTTGGCTTTTGAAACAAGGCATTTTGGAGTCTTGATATACTTTCATAGAGAAAGATATTAACCAATAAATTAATTTGATGATAAATTGTTGTTTTTCCACACTTGAAAGAAATTCATAGCCCAGAGATTTATTTTTAAAGTTGATTCTTTATCTGAGTAATTTACTTCTGAGATATTATATGGTATGTTAGGCAGTCACAGTGTTGATGATCTTTGACAGCCTATTTGAATTTTAACTGGTGATTTGCTTACTTTGACATGAGACGGACAAAGGCATTTTAACTAAAATCCTATGTTCAAAGTTGGCCTCATGTTTTAATAATCATCCATGCCTTGACTGTTTCGTTGATGATTCTTCTACCATCTGGTCACTGAAAACTTTGTAAATAAGATACCAGATAAACTTCCAGAAACTAAAATTGCGGTTCTTCTGTTTTTCTTTTCTGACAACTTTATCTCTTCATTCTTCTTAGCTCTGGTCATGGGTATATTAAGAGTGTCTGGGAGGGGGAGAAGAACCATAGCATCATGAAAACCTCTGAAGGAATTAATACAACACGAAGAAGCAAAAGGTGGTGTGGGAATAATGGAAGCAGATACCATTATCCTGAAATTTAGTTCAACTGTATTAGGATGCCAGAGTACATCTGTATCTTACTTTGTTGGTTAGCAGAACTCTTGGCAAGTTTCTGACTGACAACGTAAGGTAAAGTTCCAAAGAAAATTACTTGAGAAACTTTTACAGATGTAGGGATTTGTCTTACTTTACTTTTATAGTGTCATAAGCTAGATTTACTTCTCTTTCTTCTGGTATATAGATCTGTAAATTTTAATGCTTGTATGGATGTGTACCACTGTGGTACCACTTAGGCACAACCATAATCAGGTTGCAGAACAACAGCTGTAGATTTGAATGGAGAAACTGTGCCCCAGTTATTTAAATAGAGTGCCTTGCTTCTGGTTGCTATTAATACATACCTTATATTTAGTTCTGTAGACTACTTGTCAAGGTTGAGATGTTACTCTTATTATCCTTGTGCTGTTGGAAATGGAAATGCAACACAAGCTAATTTTTAACTTGATTTCTTTATTTAATAGCATGAACAAACTGACAGTTGCTTAGCATATAATTTGTTGATAATTCTTTCTACAGATGAATCTGCTCCTCAGTCATCCCCAGTTGGTCGATGGCGGTTTTGTATCAACCAAACAATAAAAAATCGTGAGGCACAGTCTCCTCCTTCCCTTCAGCCTTCTGTGGCTATGGTTCCTGGGTTACATCCATTTCCTAGTAAGCTTTATTATCTGCCAGCTTTATATGGACTTGGATTATATGGTCACAAATTACAGACTGAGTCATTATTTTGTTTTCATGAATATTTTATGCTTATGACAGTTTCCATGGCCATTTTAGAAGACATTACTATTTCTATATAACTGGCCATGTTTCTTCAATAACAAAATAAGAAGTCGTTTTTCCTTGACCGTTGAATTCTGTGATATTTTAGGTCTTATTTACAAGTGTACTTTTAAATAGGTTCTCATTTGTCCCTTACTTTTCTTGTCCCTTTTGAGTTTTGTGTTTGTGCTTTGTACTCATGGTAACTTAGCTATTCTTTTGCTACTATTCCAGGTTCAAGAAACACAAGTAATCAGGAAATGTCACAGGACACACTATTCACTCTAGAAAATAATCCAGGCCAGCGTGTACTTTTTACCTCCAAATCAGAACACAAGGATGTGGTTGATGGTAAGGTTTCTGAACGTGCTAGTGTAGAAACTCAGCAGCCAACTATTCTCTTTCAAATGGAAGATGACAGACAGATAATGGCACCAGCTACTGATAGTCCCAGTTATTCTGCTACTTTGGTGTGTCCAGTTCCTGTTGAACGTGAGGCACTCACCAGCCAAGCAGGCATGTTCATGCCTACACATCCATGTCAGCAAGCTGCCGTTCTAGCTGATGTGCTTATGGCCCATCCTGGTGAATCAGATCAGATTGGTGGTAATGCTGTTCTAACTTCAGTATTTGTATCTTCTCATCAAAAGCCTCAATCCTTAGCAGTACAGCAGCCAAGTATAGATGCAGAGTTTATTTCCCAAGAAGGAGAAACCACAGTAAACACTGAAAGTTCTCCTAAGGCAGTCATTGCCACTCAGACTCCTAGCTTTGAACCAGCTACGCTTCTACCTGCTACTATCCTGGAATCAGATGGGGAACGACCTCCAAAAATGGAGTTTGCAGACAACCGAATTAAAACGCTGGATGAAAAATTAAGAAACCTGCTCTATCAGGAGCACAGCATTACTAGCATCTATCCTGAGAGTCAGAAGGATACTCAAAGCATAGACTCTCCATTTTCTTCCTCTGCTGAAGATATACTATCCTATCCAATGCCAGAAGTCGTAGCCGTCAGTCATGGTGGGATTCAAGATAGCCCTGCACAATCCCCGAATTTCCAACAGACAGGCTCTAAGATTCTGTCCAATGTGGCTGCAAGCCAGCCTGCTAATATATCAGTTTTCAAAAGAGACTTGAATGTGATAACTTCTGTACCCAGCGAGATAAGTTTACATGTAAGTATCTTTCTAATTCTTATTCTTTACTTATGAATTTAAAGAAATGCCCTCTTTCCTAAAAGGTACAAAAGTAGCTTACATTTTAAGCTGCAGCTGGACAGGACTTAGTAGAAACAGCATATCTGCTTTGGGTCTATCTAAGAGAGCCCTCTGGTGAGTTGGTTTGGAATTTGCAAGTACTGTGTATATCGATTATTTTGTGGATAGGAGGAATATACTTTTTGATTTCAACTTAAGAAGAAACTGCAAAAACAAAATTTAAGAAATTTAAAAGAGAATGCTGTTAACCATTGCCTTATAACAGTTTTATAATATTAATTTAATGTTTTGAGTTTAACTTATTTTTTTAAAGCAAGAGATTTGTATTGAGATTGCTCACCTATATAATGTAGGAACTTCATATCCTTCTTTTTCTTTTCATGTCTTTTTTTTCAGTATTGGCTATTAAGTTCAGAGATCAAACACATACTGTGCAAGTGCTATACCACTGAACCATGCCCCTAGTCCTGTTTCCCCTTTCTACCTGTTCAATCAGAGAGGTAGCTATGAGTAATTTGCTGCTTGCCCTTCTTGACTTTTCTATAGTCTATTTAGATCTATTTACATACATATCACATATTTTCTCCAAAATAATTTTGTGCTATAAATAGATGGGTCAGAAAACTGAAATTTTTCATTTTTCCATATGTTATGAATATCTTTCTAAATATTTATCACTGGAATTTTTGTCATTATTGTACAAATAATACATAGTTGTGTGTAAAATAAAAACTTATCACTTCCCAAACCTATAAATATAGCTAGCTGTTAGCATTTCCAGATATGGTTTTAGTTAATGTATGAATATTTATACCAACATAATTTTGCATATATATTATGCATTTTATAGACATAAATACATGTTATGTTTACCTACATATACTGCTTTATGTATATATGCCATTTTGCATTTTTTAAAATTTTTGTAAACTATTTTAAGTTATGGAATTAATATATAAGGACAGAAGCATTATAGAAGAATAGTAAGTCTAAACAACTTAACACTTCCTAAATAAGTTTCTTATTGTAGTTTCTTTGGTCCTTATCATTAGTAACTTGTAAATAACACAGTATTTGTCCCTCTCTTGATTTAGTAATTATGCATTTTTCTTTTTAATACTGGGTTTCAGTATATAGCTTGAAACTGGCATGGAACTCTGAACGTGTAGAAAAGGGAAATAGGACTAGAGTATGGTTCAGTGGTATAGCACTTGTGTACTATGTTTGATCTCTGAACTTAATAGCCAATACTGGAAAAAAAGACATGAAAAGAAAAAGAAGGATATTCAGTTCCTACATTATATAGGTGAGCAATCTCAATACAAATCTTTTGCTTTAAAAAAAAAATGAGAGGTAACTTAGTTACCTCTTAAAAGTTCTATGTGTTTCTACCTCTCAAAGCCTCATAATTGGGGTTAAATTTAACATGATTTTGATGGGGACATTCAAACTGTAGCAAATTCCTTTTTGGACTCTTCATTGTTTAGCATATAGAAATACAACTTTTTTTTTTTTTTTTTGAGACAAGGCGTCCACTCTGTAGTCCAGGTTAGCCTGGCTTCAAAGTCATGGCAATCTTCCTATCTCAACCTTCATAGTGCTGGAATTATAGATGTGAGCCACTCCCCCTAGCTACAACTGATTTTAATGTGTTATGATTGTGTGCTTGAATTTTACTGAGTTGATTGGCTCTAAAAGCTTTTGGTAGATTCTTTTGCATTTTCTTTTTCTCTTTCTGTGTGTGTGTGTGTGTGTGTGTGTGTTTGCATGTATGAATGCACATGGAAGCCAGAGGTTGACAATAGATATCCTTGATCACTATCATATTCTATTGTAGCTGAATGACTGATTTGACTAGTATACGTAGTCATTTTGCTCAGGAGATCTGAACTCAGTTCCTTATGCTTTCATAGGAAGTGCTTTACCTACTAAGCAATATCTCTCCCCCCATCTCTCTTTCTTTCTCTCTCTCTTTTGAGACAGAGTCTCACTTAGAGTGAGTTGTCCTCGAACTCACAGAGATCTACCAGCCCATGTCTCCTGAGTGCTGGATTTAAAAACATGCATCAGAATGTCCAGCTTCGGGTTTTCTTTGTATAAAATTTTTCATCTGTCACTGAAGATAATTTTATTTGTTCATTTCTTATTTTTCTCATGTGTTCTCATGTCATGCTTTCCTCTCTTTGTCCCTTTGCTTTTTGTAATGAGATAATTTCTCCATTTTTGAGATGATTATATTTTCCTACTTAGTCATTTTTGCATCAAGGATTGCATTTTCTAATAACTGTAATAATAAAATATATATCTTTATTTTTTAATATTTACTGAATTTTGTGTGTATACATGTATGTCTGATGTGTATGTATGAGCATCATGTGTGTAGGAGCCCATGGAGGTCAGAAGAGGTGTCTGATTCCCTAAAACTGAAGTTACAGATGGCTGTGAGCCACTGTGTTGGTGCTGGGAACCATACTTGGTTACCCTTAACCACTGTCTCCTCTCACTGAGTTTAGTCTTTCAATGTTAGATTTCTTTAAGTTTTGTTAATTCTTACATGTGTGTGCTTTTTTTTTCAATTTCATCGTAAGATTCTTTGTCCATCTGTCTATAAGTGATATAATTGTTGTAGCTTTCTTTTAATTGTTGTGAGAAAAACATTTGACATACTTTTTTGGGCTGCACATTTTAATTTGTTCATAATGCTGCCTGGAGGGTAGCTGTAGTAGCTAGACTATAAAGGTAGCTTAGCTTACCCTTCCAGTAAGATGTTGTCTTTGCCCCTCACTGACTTTTCTGTCAGCCAGAATCTATTTCTTCTTTGTACTCTTATTTGGGGAGCAGGTCATGTTTTTTGCTTGCTGTGGAAAGGAGGGATGTGGAATGGCTGTTTTTTCTTTGGTACCTCAACCAGTATACTCTTCCATTCAATAACTGTCTATTGAGCAGTAAGTCAAAACCTCTTTTTATGAAGTTTACGTTTGAGTATTTAACAGTAGCCAATAACATAATTAAAGCACTGTGATAAATTAGAAGATTACCCATATTGAGTGATAGGGAAAGACTTATACATAGTAGTGATATTTGCAGAGAGAAATTTGCTTAAGGAATCAAAAGGCTAGTTACAGAGGATGTTTATAATACATTGAAAAGATGGATAGGAGAAAGATTGGGTGGAATTTTGTAAGCATCCTTTTGATTGGCCAGGTTTCTCTGTTTCTCATATCTACTACCTGAGTATTTAGTCTTTAGAGATAGTTCCTACATACATTACAGTCTGCCTTTTCTTCTTCAGACATAAATTCTTATGTTTCTATCTGGTTTGTTGTTGCTATGTCTAAGAATTTCACTGAATCAGGAAAAGTAGAATTTATAGTAAATATGTCATCTCATTCTATTCACTACATAAATATATGTTGTTTATAATTTCAGTGGGAACAGTGCAGCACTTTCTGAAATGTAGTATTATTACAAGTTTTTTTTTCCTCTCCTAATTGAAATAATAGAATTGCTAACCCAAAATGGGACTTCAGAAACTTGCTTATTGATTGTTCAAAATTTTACTTTTTTTTTTTTTGAGGCAGTGTCTCATGTATCCCAGGTTGGCCTCAAACTTACTACAAGGATGACCTGCCTCCACCTAATACTCCTGCCTCCACCTTCTGAGTGCTATGATTATGGGTATATCCACATGCCTGCTTTATGTGGTTCTGGGAATCAAACCTAGGATCCTGTGCTTGCTAGGCAAGCCTTTTATCAACTGAGCAACATATATAGTCTAAAACTTTTCCCTTTTGTTAGCTTGATTTATTTTAAGTGTAAATGCTTATTATCATGTAGGAAGGCTGTCTTCCTTTAAATCAGTGGTTCTCACCCTTCCTAATGCTATGACTTTTAATACAGTTCCTCATGTTGTGGTGACCCCCAATCACAAAATTATTTTCGTTGCTACTTCATAACTGTAATTTTGCTACTGTTATGAATCATAATGTAAGTATCTGATATGAAGATGGCCTTAGGCGACCCCTGTAAAAGGGTTGTTCACTCCCCAAAGGGGTCCTGACTCACAGGCTGAGAACCACTGCTTTAGATCAATGCAAATGCCATCCTATATGATTTTATATTCACCTTTAATCTTCTGTTATTAGTAACCATTCTTATGTTCCAAAATATCCATGTTTATATTCATTAAGTTTTTGTATTAATTGCCGTGGAAAATTTATTTTTAAAGCATTCATTTAGACACAGCATACCTGTAATTCTACTCCTTGGGAGGTAAAGACAGTAGGAGTAGGTTCAAGGACAGGTTACGTGATACCTTGCCTCTAATGAATCAGCAAAATAGTACTTTCTGTCATTTGGCACATATAAAAGAAATAACTTATTTTAAATTTTAGTATTCAAAGTTGATGTAATGATAAGTATTTTGGCCTGGAAAATTAATATTATTCTCTTTTATTTCATCTGTAGACATATTTCCAAAGAAATGTCAAGGCTTCAGTTTCAGTCTGATACAGTACTGTTACTGCAACAGTATAGTGTTTTTGATTAATCATTAATCCATATAAGAAATTCCAGTATACCAAAAAACGTATTCACCTTACCTAAATCATTACCATTTGGTTTTTCTTTGTTTTTGTCTCCATTAGGAGATGTCCCCAGATGCTTCACTTCCAGGGGATCCAGAGGCATATCCTGCTGCTGTGTCAAGCGATGGAACCATTCATCTGCAGACAGGAGGTGGATATTTTGGCCTAAGCTTTACTTGTCCTAGTCTCAAAAATCCTATTAGCAGGAAATCCTGGACTCGAAAATTAAAAAGCTGGGCATACAGGCTACGGCAGTCAACCAGCTTTTTCAAGAGATCAAAAGTCCGTCAAGGTAGTGTGCTTACAGTCAGGGACATAGACTAGGTAACATCATTTTTCATCTACTTTTTTTTTGTTGTTCATACTCAAATCTTGCCATTTTTTCCATGTAGCTCATGTATGTTAAATATCCCATTGATGTTGTTACCATTTTATTTTTTCCTTTTGTAACTAATTTGATTTTTCAGTTACTCATTTCATATAGATATTAAATATCGGGATAAATCTTACAATGTCTGCTTTAGAGTTAGGGATTTAAATAATATTGCTTATACATTAACACCTTTTGATTATCTAGCAAAGGTTAAACTTTTTCTGCTTTTCTTCATTTTTGGTAATGTAAACAAATTAGTCTTAAAAATAATTTTCTCTTTTCTGCTTATGATTTGGCAAACCTTACAGTGGAAAGAGAAGATAAAAGATCAGCAATTGCTCCTGATCCCACTCCGCTGACACGGGAGTTCTCAGCTGATACTAGGGCTTTGAATAGATGTAAAACGATGAGTGGATCATTTCAGCGGGGTCGGTTCCAGGTTTGTGTCTTTGGTTAACTCTGTATTATTGGGTGCCTTATGAAAGGAAACAGCAGGGCTGGAGATAGATCTTCATGGTAGAGTTTGCCCATCATCTATGAGCTCCTGGGTTCTATCCCCAACACTGTAAAAAAATGACAGCATTTGAAATTGATCTGTAGATGACTATTACTTTATCTGTAAATCATTTCATACGTAATTTCTTTATCTTGGTCATATCTTTTCACCTTATAAAGCTATCATTAAAGGTGAATCCAAAGATTGTTCCTCTTCCTACATATCTTTCTTATGCAGCAATAGCTCTTTTCTTCCCTTTGTATTGTATTTTGAATTTCAGGTGGTTTGAATTTCTAATGCTGATCCAAATGTTGCATCATTAAAAACTGCCCATATATAGTTACAAAAGAGCACAGAAATAGATAATCATTTGGGGGGGGTCATCATTTTATCAATTTAATTTCCTTTTTTAGATTAATTGTTTTTAATTATGTGTATGTGTGTGTGTATGCCATATGAAGGTGCCCCACAGAACTCAGAAGAAGGTATCAGATCCTTGAGAGCTGGAGTTACAGATGGTTGTGAGCCACCATGTGGGTGATGGAAACCAAACCAAGGTCTTTTGGAAGAGCAACAAATACTCTTAACTGCTGAGCCATTTCTCCAGCCTCCTGAGTTTAATTTCATGTCCTTTAGAATTTCAGCTAATTTCATACTGAGATTTTATTTGTTAACATGAAGCTAATCTATCCAAGGGCCCCAACTGAAAGACTGACTGTGGGCATATAAGTTTAGGTATTACCAAGTATTATGTATGTCAGATCAGCCCTTCTACTTGTGTTTTATGCTGTGTTTTGATGGTGAATTTCTTCATGAGGTTTACCCCTTGATTAGATAGAACCAGACAAGTTTACCTTTTTATGTCTTAGGTGATTACAGTTCCTCACCAACAGTCAGTGAAAATGACATCTTTTGGAAAAGAACACAGACCAGCATTCAAGAAAACAACAGTCCAATCTAGTGAAAAAACTTTTGCTGATGCTGCAGTGTCTCAGTTGATTGAAGTGGAACCTTCCATGCCTACTCAGAAAGCTGCAGTTTCTTCACGAAAGTTACGAACTCTTTATGAAACCTTTAAAGAAGATAAAGGAGATCCTGAACAAGGTGACGTCTTATCTTTTAGCACAGCTTGCGAGACCAGTGTGTCTTCGGTGACTACAGAAAAGAACTTGGAAGGAACTTCAACCACGGGAATTAGTGTGCAATCTGGATCTGAACTGTTAGATAAAGAAAAAGAGAAAGTGACTCCTGGAAAACAGCCATATACTAATGAAGTTTCAGCCACTCTTGCTGGTAATGGAAAGTCAGTGGCAAAACTTGGTCCAGAGAGTGATCGATATTTACCACTCCGAGAAGAGCAAGCCTATTCTCAAACACAGAGTTCACTCTTCTATTCTCCATCTTCCCCAATGAGCAGTGATGATGAGTCAGAAATTGAGGATGAAGACTTGAAAGTGGAGCTTCAAAGATTACGAGAAAAGTAAGCATGCTTTGTCTTCTGTAACAAACCTAATAGTTCAGGGGTTTATAGAATTATATTTTATAATTAATTTTTATAATTTTTTATAATTTTATATTTATAATTTTATAAATTTATAATTTTATATATTTATAATTTTATAATTTTATAATTTTATAATTAATATTTGCCTTGTAGCTAATTGAGGATTGGTGGCATTTTAATAATTAAAACTTTTCTATGATTAAAAACTATAATGAATACTATTGTAAAATGTTTATTAATGCTAAAATCATTGCATATAAAATGATTTTTAGTTTTTTTAAATTGTTTTATGTGTTTGGGTGTTTTCCCTGCATGTATGTCTGTGCGTCCTGTATGTGTAGTGCCCAGGGAGCCCAGAAGAGGTTGTTGGATATCCCCCTAGAACTGGAGTTACAGACCATTGCAAGCTGCCATGTGGGTACTGGGTATTAAACCCACATCCTCTGGAAGAGTATCCAGTGCTCTTAACTTTGAGCTATCTTTCCAGCTCCTTTTTTTTTTTGGTGCCAGGGCTTTTTGAGACAGGATTTCACTATATAGTTCTGCCTGGCCTGGAATATGCTGTGGAGGTAATTAATCCATGTTGTCCTCAAACTTGTGATCTCCCTATTTCTGCCTCCTCCATGCTGTTCTTACAGGCACATGCCAAGATGTATTGACCTCTTTATGCTCTTTCAGCTGTTGCTCTTTGGGACTCTTAGAGGAAGAATTTACAATTATTCTTACCTTTTACTAGTAGACAGCTAATTTATATAGTCAAACAGATGAGCTCATCTTTAGGAAAACATAAGATCCTTCTAAGATTAAGCTTGTTTAAGGAATGACGTCATGAAGTTTCACTAATGATATTATGGCAGTATGTTTTACCATGTAGAGTGTTGTTTTATTTGCTATTTAGTTTCATATAACTTTAAACTTGCTAAGTTAAGCTGGGAATGATCTTGAACTCCTGACCCTGTTGCTTCCTCCTCCAGGGACTGGAATTACAAGCATGTGCCATCATAACAACAACAAAATTACCACAACAAAAAAAAAAACCCAAACTTAATACCACTACAAAATTCATACTTTCAAAAGTGCCATGCAAGCCTGGTAGCCAGAGTTTAATCCCCAGAATCCCAAATGGAAGGAGAGACCCAACTGTTAAAAATTTTCCTCTGACCTCTACAAACACACATCATACACACATGTATGTGTTTGTAGCTGCTGCTGGAACAACTTAACAAGGACAAGACAGAGGCATTTTCATAAGTGCAAGCTCTGCCATACCTCAGCAGAGGGAACCACTATCCTGGCCAATGCCATACTCAACAGTGGAACCCTGAGATCTGAGCTCAGGTGTCTTTATTGATTCAGAACTCACGTGTTCTACTGATACCACATGCAGATCACAAGCAATCAAACATCTCCCCACATAAATCCAATACCTGTAGACAATACAGAATGCCAAAACCTAGGTAGCCCTTCACCCACTGGTGCACAAAACGATTATTTTACATATAACTAAAAATAAACTTCCACAGCACACATAGATACATAATAATAATTCATACAGAAAAATTAAGTTAGCTAAAGTATACATATGTACATGTTTGATGTTACATTCTGTATATTTCAATTTTCCTAAATGCTCAGTGCTATGCAGTTTATGTATACTGATATTTTTATGGTGCAATACTTAAAGTTCTTATTATTTGTGATGTTTTATGAAGTATTGTTATTGTTTGAAATATGATCCTGTCATTGTAGCCCAGGCTGGCCTCATATTTGCAAACTTTGTGCTGCCTCAGCCTTCTCATTACAGGAATTTAATAAATCTTTTAAATCATTCTGAAAAGACTGCTTGTCTTTTCAGTTATGGTTATGAGTACTTGGTTTCTGTTGGGAAATACGGATTCTCATAAAGGGTCTTTTCATTCTGGCATTAGAGAGATGGCTCAGTAGTTAAGAGCACTTCCTGCTCTTCAGTTCCCAGCACCCATATCAGGTGGCTCACAGCTACCTGTAACTCCAACTCCAGGAGTTCTGGTGGCCTCCACAGGTACTCACATACTTGTGCCATATATTCACAACACATACATAAAAGCAAAAGTCTTTTTTTTTAGTCAACCCAAGAGCAGGGCAGTGGTGGCACATGCCTTTAATCTCAGCACTTGGGAGGCAGAGGCAGGTGGATCTCTGTGAATCCGAGGCCAGCCTGGTGAGTTCCAGGACAGCCAGGGTTACAACATAGAAACCCTTTCCTCAAAACAAAACAAAACAAACAAACAAACAAAAATCAACCCAAAATAGGATCAGGTGTGATGGAACACACCTTTAATCCCAGCACTTGGAATGCAGAGGCACTTGGATCTCTTTGAGTATGAAACCACCCTGCTGTTCTACATAGCAAGTTATGGGCCAGTCAGGAAATCTTGTCTCAAAAAAATCAAAACAATGAATAAAACAAAAAGAAATTATTCTGTCACTATTTTTTAAAAGATATGGTCTTATGATGCATTCTTTTTTTTTTCAGGGCTAAAGATTGAACACAGGGACTTAGGCTTGTTAGACAAGGGCCCTGCTGTCACCAGTCAGCTATCTATGGTCCCTTTGTTCTACCCTGATAGAAACTGTGAATAAGAAAATATAAGGTGTTCAAATACTGGTTCTTAGCCTCTTTTGTATCCCTCGGTGTTTGACAATAGTGAGCTGAAGGAGGAGGTAGGGGTGCTCTCTAGTCTTACAGCTCTGGTGCAGATCTAGTAGCAAGACCCTTAGCTCTAAAAGTGCTTGAGTTCTTATATAGGGCCAGGAAGTTGGGATTCCTTAGCCCTTGGCAGCAGCTGGTATTGCAACTGAGAGGCAGCCCTAGTTAACAGGATTTCTCAGCCCTTGGCAATGACCAGTATTAGGAGCGCCTACCATAGGGTTTCTGAGATCCTCCAAGCTTAATTCTTGACAGCTCTCTGGAATTCTTCCAGTGATCAGAACCAGCAGTTTGAGTTTTTATAGCTTTCAATCCTGTTCAGCTTCAGCTCTCTTTCCTTTCAACTTCCACCATCCCCCTAGTTCCTGCCTGGCCTCTCTCTCTCTCTCTAACAATTGAGCTACCTCTTCTTCAACTGCCAAGCAGTTGAACCTTTTGAGCTCAGCCTGCTGGCAACCAAACTCTGTCTCTTCTTCAGCTGTCAAGCAGCCACTTTTGTGCTCAGGCCTGCTGACTGATCAGCTCTCATTGCCTCTGCTGTCTCTGCCATTTTTTACTTTGTGTTTACCAGCTCACCCTATCCTACTGAAAACAGGCTAGACAAGACCATCTAGGAGAAGAAGCTTTATATTGGGCCTAATGTTACACCAGGGAATATAGCACAGGACTCAACAAGAGAGACTTAACAGCCTGCTTATATAGCCAGGGGAGTATTGGGCTAATCGTGGCATACCTTGCATAACTTTGTCCCTTTAGCAACAGCCACAGCAGTCCCTCTGCTATGCCACCAGAAGTTGTTCCCTCTGGCCTTGCAGGGGGAGAGGAAAATGCTTTCAGAGTCTTCTAGAGTTCTGCAAGGCTTTTGACAGCAAAAAGCTGAGTGCACGCTGTTTGAAACAATCCTAGTTAAGGCTGTGCCTCTAGGAGCTAGAGCAGTCAGCTGAGTTCATTGTGAGGTTTTCTCAAGGCATTTGTAGGGTGTTAAGAACTGCTGGTGCTAGCATAAGAACGGTCCAGCTGGCTGCCTGACAGTCTTTCTACTCAAAGCAACCAGGGCAGCAAGGGAGAGTCCAAGAGCTACTAGTTAGGGAGTCAAATTGCATAATCCCCTAGTAACTGGGATTTTTTTTTAAAGTAGGAAAATGAACATTAGGAGTGCTTAGAAAAGGAAGTTAAAATAATTTATCATTAACACTACTAATAGCTACTTTGACTGATTTTCATAGTGTTTAACACCTGCCCAGTGGCTAAGAGAATGAATGCCCATTCTCCTCCTCTGTCTCACTACCCCTGGACTACATCCTCAGCCTTTTCATTTTTTGTCTTTTGTCCTTAAGGTTTGTCCATAATATTTTATCAGAGAATGGTAGATAATTTTAAAAGTTAAATTAATTAAGCCCAGTCCTGGTGGCATACACCTAAATTTAATCCCAGTTCTCAGGAGGCAGGAACAGGCAAATTTCTATGGCTTCAAGGCCACTCTGATCTACATAGTGAGTTCTAGGCCAGCAATGTTACATAGTGAGAGCCTGACTCAAAAAAGTAATACATATGATATTATTTAGATAACATAATGAAAGGCAAATCAAACCCCGTGCACTAATACCTCTCTTCTCAGAGGTACTCACTGTGAACACTTTGGGATATATCTTGCTGGTTCTTTTTTTGTGCGTATCCTTTTTTTGTGCTTCACAGCAATAAAATAAGTAATAAACATGTTATTCTATAGTTTTTACTTCAAAATATTGTCTATAAATATTCATATCTGCATAAATCTGCCTTTCAAAACTCACTGCATGAAATTCCGACGTGTATCCATTAATCTTTTCTCAAGAAATATTTCAATTTTTCTCGTGTTTTGCTTATATAAATGATGCTTATTTCTAAACACACAGAGAGATTTCTGTGGGATACAGTTAAAAGGTCTGTACTTTTTTGTTGTTGTTTTTGTTTTTGTTTGGTTTTTTTTCGAGACAAGGTTTCTCTGCTGTAACTCTGGCTGTCCTGGAACTCACTCTGTAGACCAGGCTGGCCTTGAACTCACAGAGATCCTCCTGCCTCTGCCTCCAGAGTGCTGGGATCAAAGGTGTGTGCCACCACCGCCCTGCAAGGTCTGTATTCTTAAAGCTTATAATTGTTAAATTGTGTTCAGTGTCAGGCTTGGTTACTATTGCCAGTTATCCCAGCACTCGGGAGGCAAAGGCAGAAGTAATGCTACAAGGCTAACTTGGTGAGTTCCAGGCTAGCAAGTGTTACATAGTGAAATACTGTGTCAAAAAAAATCTTAAAAAAAAATCATGTTCTGGTATAACTATACCATTTTATATTCCAAAATACATAAAGTGCTTGTTTCTCTATATTCTTAACAGCACAGATTGGAAATTATAAATCATTTAATATTATGCTAACCAGATTAGTTAAAATATTTTGTCAGCTGGGCATGGTGATATGTACTTTTTATCCTAGCCACTTAAGAAGCTGAGTGATGAGGCTTATGAAGGCCAGCCTGGGACACAAAGCAAGACCCTACTCCCTAATGTTTTACATTACTATTCATAGCTCTTCTGGTTTGAAATAACCTTTTTTAAAGATTAACTTTATTGTTAATTATATGTCTATGTGTGTATGTGTGTGTGTGTGGTATGTTCGCATGACTCCTTGTACGGATCGGTGTGGATACCCATAGAGGAGTTAGATCCCCTGGAGCTGGAATTACAGGTGGTTGTGAGCCACCTGATGTGGGAGCTAGGAATTGAACTCTGGCTCTGGAAAAACAGTATGTGCTCTTAACCACTGAGACATCTCTCCAGCCCCCATTTCATATTCTTTACCCTTTAAAGCTTGTTTCCTTTTCGTTACTGATTTTAGGAGCTATTTAAATAGTCTGAATAATAGCCTGTAATAAAGAGAAAGTTGATATTATTAAACTATTTGGCTTTAAGTTTCATTTTATTGTCTGTCTCCTTCTGTATTGAGACTATTGATTTGTCCTCATCAATTTGTCCATCCTTTTCTTCATTATAGATTAGTATTATGCTTAAGAAGGCGGTTCCCATTCTAAAATTGTAAAAATACTCTGCATTCCACTAGTTTTAATATTAATGCTTTGTTAAGCTTATTTGTACCACCACAAAGTTTCTGGGTTTGTCTTTATGGTACCGATGGTATTAAAATATTTTCTGCATAATTTTTACTCAGACACATTCAAGAAGTGGTCAGTCTTCAAACACAGCAAAATAAAGAGCTGCAGGAGCTCTATGAACGGCTTCGAGCAACTAAAGACACCAAAGCACAGCCTCCAGAGATTCCTTTATCACCTGCGTCACCACGCCGACCAAGATCTTTCAAAAGTAAACTCCGAAGCCGTCCCCAGTCCTTGACACAGTCAGACAATGTCATTGCTGTAAAAGGTAAACCAATCATAAAGGTAATTGTTTTTCAAAACCAGATCCGGGCATAGAATAGAGCATGCCTATAGTTGAAACATTCAGAAGATGGAGGCAAGAAAATGATGACTTCAAATCTAGTCTGGGCTAAATAGTAAGAACCTATCTCAAGAAAAATAAGATCTGGTCAAAGAATAGCAAAATTCAAAAAACAATGATAGTACAAGTTTTTTCTTAGACTAAAAAAAGTATTAGTATACATATTGATTTAAAATACTTCTATCTTTTTGGCACTAAATGTTCTTTAATGAAATAATGATGAATATCATTGACAGATTTTATAGAATAACTTAGTTTGTTTTATGTTTTCATTTGGAAAACAAACAGGTGGAATTCCAGTATCTTTCCCAAGAATAGTTTCTGAAATGCCCCCGTCAGTGAGAATTGCTAGTCTTAACATTTGGAGTTGGTTTAGAAGTTTGTTGATAGCACAGGTAAACGTTGAAATACTTCCATGTTAATCTGAAGCAAGAGGTCTTTACATATTACTTTTAAAAGATTTATTTTTATTTATCTTGGGTGTGTGTGTGTGTGTGTGTGTGTGTGTGTGTGTATGTGTATGTGTTTGGGCACATGTGTATGGGTGGCTGTTGAGGCCAGAAGAGGGGATTGGATCTCCTGGAGATGGAGTTGCAGGCAGTTGTGAGCTACCTGACATGGGTGCTGGGAACCAAACTCTGCTCCTCTGGAACAGCAGAAAGTGCTCTCAACCACCGAGCCATCTCTCCAGCACCCTTATATATTATTTTTAAGAATAATGGAAAGACATATTTCTTTTTTTTAAAGATTTGTTTATTTGGGCTGGAGAGATGGTGGGCTGGAGAAATGGCTCAGCCATTAAAGATTATGCTCACAACCAAAAATAAAAAAGTTCATTTATATCTTATATGTGTGAATGTTTGCCTGCATGTATGTATATGCACTACATGATGTGCCTGGTGCCTGTGGAGGTCAGAAGACAATGCCAGATCTTCTGGCACTGGAGTTAAGGATGATTGTGAACCAGCATGTGGGTGCTGGGAAGCAAACCCGAGTCCTCTGAAAGAGCAACAAGTATCTTAACTGCTGGACCATGTCTGTAGCCCCTAAAATGTATTTCTTTAACTTTGGAAAAAGAGTAGAGTCCATATCTACTTAACTAATAAAGAAATTACTCATCAGGTTAGGCTTTTTGGTTCCATGTGTATAATGAAGGTCAGCATACCACATACTTGTGCATCCATTTTTTGTTCATTTTTTGTTTTGTTTTGTTTTAGGAGACAGGGTTTCTCTGTTGTAATTCTGGTGTCCTGGAACTCACTCTGTAGACCAGGCTGGTCTCGAACTCACACAGATCCGCCTGCCTCTGCCTCCTGAGTGCTGGGATTAAAATTGTGTGCCACCACTGCCCGGCTCCTGTGCATCCATTTTTATTGCTATACTACTTAGAATAGTGAAGAAGTAGAGCTAGCCTAGATGAAAGAGTAAAGAAAGTGTGGAGCACAATTTGTGAAATTTTATTCAGCTGTAAAGAAAAATTAAATGATGGAAAACTAGCCATGTGTGGTGGTATATACTTATAGCCGCAGCACAGGGAAGGTTGAGGCAGGAAATGGTAGAGTTTTGGGGGTGGCAGCCTATACTGAGCTATACTTTGGATGTTTCTGGTAAAAAAAAAAATTTGAAGGGTAGATTAGGATCAAAGGCAGCTTTGGAGATTCAGTATCAGAAGTCATAGGCCTTCCTTCTGATGATATTACATTCACTGCTAGACTTTATTTTGTTCCCAAATGCCTTGTTTACGTATTTATTTTGTTTAGAGGCCCCCCCTATGTTCCGCAGCCTTAGCGGGGCTCAAATTACCCCACTACCTTGGTCTCTGAAGTTGCTAGAGCTGTAGTAGAGGCATTCTAGGATATTTTTTCCTTTATTTTGTGGTATGCTGAAGATCCAACCACAAAAGCCTTGCATATTCTGGGCTAATGCTCCTTTAGAAGTCATAGGCTGTCAAAGCCCAGGGCCAGGAATGGGATACCTCTCCTCAAGTTTTTGGTTAGAGGGGTCCCAGAGACCCACAGATCAATACGGTCTATTACTATTGCTCTTGGTTGCCCACTAGAGCGTTGATGGTAATACCCTATTGCTGAAGAGACCACACAGTTTGGTGACACAGTACTTGGAGAAATCAAGCTGGCTCTGACCTGGAAGCTTCTTTCCTGCTGGCTAGTTTACATAGTACAGCAGGTTGCTGGAGAATAAAAGTTATCAAGAGTACTGCCCAGCTGCGCCCCCAGTGAGGGATAAGGACTGGTCTGGGAAGTACAGTCGTGCATGAGTGTTAGGGGGAAAAGCAACCACTTTCTGCTTAGATTTAAGGTTGTTTTCACAAGAGGAAACTCATGCCCAGTACTGTTAATCTAGCCAAGAAACCTGGATGGGGAGCTCAGAGGTTTGAGGGCTGAACTTCCTACTATTATTTTGCTCAGTGGACAAGTAAAATAGCAGTTCTCAAGCCCCAAGGGTCGCCTAAGACCATCTGCATATCAGTTATTTATATTATTCACAGCAGTAGCAAAATTGCAGTTCTGAAGTAGAAATAAAAATAATTTTATGGTTGGGGGTCACCACAAAATGAGGAACTGTATTAAAAGGTCGCAGCATTAGGAAGGCTGAGAACCCTTGACTTAAGGAATGCTTGTGCCGGGCTAGTAGTATGAGGTTGATTTGCTCTAAACTTACCCAATAGCTCTCCTGCCCTTTCAAGGCTAAAGACACTATGGTAAGAGTAACTAAGATTTTAAAAGATAAAATGAGCATCCAGACTGGATCTTGTGATAACATGCATAACAGCCACTAAGTTTCACATTTCTTCCAGAACACTGAACAAGTGCCCTGAAATCTCTAGCTATTGATCTTTTCCTAATTAAATCCTACCTCCCTTTTCCCTCTTGCTTAAGGACAAAAGGAGCCTAAAAAGGAGACCATCTGTGGGAACAGAGGTTTAGAACTATCTCTAGCAACTAAATCTTGCTGAATTACAAAATAGACATGAATGTGAAATATTTATAAAACTTTTTAAATTAAAAAAAATCATAACATATTCAAGAAAGGCTTTACTTTACAAACGATTGACTAAATGGAAATTTAGATTATGGGATATTCAGTAATCAAGAATTACTAGTTTTCAGGGAGTGGAGAAATGGCTCACCAGTTAAGTGAGCTTACTGCTCTTACAAGGAATCAAGTTCAGTTCCCAGCACCCATGTTAGGTGGCTCACAACTTCCTGTAATTCCAACTCCACAGATACCTGCATTCATACAGACATTCATATACACATTATTGAAAATTATAAAAATAAATCTTGAAAATAACTAGTTATCAGAATGAGCACTGAAATATATACAGCTCTTTTTTAATATGTCCAAGAATTAGCCATGTTCCCCCCTTTTAATACCTTTTTGCAAAAGGTATTAAATACCTTAAACTCTTATGTGTGTATGGAAGTTTGTAACATAGTAGTTTCCTTATTAGCTTTTTTAAACATCCTTGGTGTAGTTATTCCCTCCCTCAACCCTCTCCTCTGCCCTATTAGGCCATCCCTGTCCTCATTTTCTCCCATAACCCTGTTCTTTCCCTCTTCTATTAGGTCTTCCCACTGTTCCCTTTTTAATTTCCTGGCTTCTATAGGTACATATGGGTCTTTTTTAACTCCTCCAAATATCTATTCAAGGAAGCTAATAAAAAGATTAAAGTTAGAGTAATTTTTTGGAGAGCCTGTGTATCATACATGGTTTATACCTATGGTACCCATTTAATTTGATGTCTAAACGATAAGAAACTATTGCGTATTAAAGGGTTTCTTAGTGATTACACCAGCATAACAGCTTTAAATGGCAATCTCAAGTCAACTACAATTTATGATTACCTTTATCTCATATATATTGTTCAAAGAAGAGTTACCTTGGGCTATGGAAATGGCTCAGCCCGCAAAGGGGATTGTCCTCAAGCCTGATAACCTGAGTTTTGACTCCTAGGAGTTCAAATGGAAGAAGGAGTTAGCTCACTTTTGTAGGTTGTCCTGTGACCTACACACACACACACACACACACACACAATTACATACTAAAATTCTTTAAAAGCACAGTAGAGTTATTGCAGTAGTACGCTGCTGTGGCAGCTCACCAAGGAAGAGACAGCAGCATGTTTATGTGTGGAATCCCTGCCAGGCCTCTGCAGAGGGAACCACTATCCTGACCAGCACCATATTGGACAGGGGAATCCTGAGCATCTGAGCTCAGGTGTTCTACTGATAACTCGTGCAGATCATAACAATCAAACATCCCCCACATAAATCCAACACCTGCAGACAATACAAAATGCCAAGCCCTAGGTAACAACCATTTTAAACAGAACTAAAAATAAACTTCCACAACAAGTTATCTAATTATCATTACAATTCCTTTACATGGCTTTCCTGTTTGTTTTGGTTTTTTTTTCCTTGTAGATGCACTGTGTGTGGAGAGTAGTAATACTGTGCCGTCCCAGCAATCTCCAGCCAGTAAAAAGGGGATGTTCACAGATGATTTACACAAGCTGGTGGATGATTGGACAAAGGAAACAGTAGGAAATTTTCCTAGTAAGCCAAGTTTAAACCAACTCAAGCAGAGTCAACAAAAATCAGAGACAGAAAATTGGAACAAGGTATATGAAGTAAGTCATTTATCTGCCATCCTGTTTATAAAAAATGAAAACTATAAAAATTAACTTTGACCTATGATTATAGTTACTGTGCAAAAATGGTATGACATAATGATTGAGACTTTGATTCTTATCTAGATTTATGTCTTTGAGCAAATTATCTTTTAGGCCAAGAATTGCCAACTTTTCATGAAGGGACCAATTAGTAAACATTTTAGGCTTTGTAAGCCGCAACGTTACAAGAATCAACTTGATTGTAATGCAAAAGCAGTCTAAGAAAATACATAAGCAAATGGTTATGAATCTATTCTATTACCATATGATTTATGGAATGTTCTTCTCTTGAAGGCCCGCCCACATAGAAGTTCTTTCTGATTTTTCCTTAACAAATTAGTTTGCTGTACTTAAAAACAAACAAACATGATTCATGAAAAGAGGTGGTGGGCCATAATTTACTGGTTCTAGTTCTAGTTTTATATTATTCTCTATAAAAATATAAAATATTCAAAATGAATTCATCTGCAGAGAGGGTTAATCTGATGATACAAGAAGAGTTAAATGTTGACAAAAAGATGTCCTGTGCTGCACATCAATTTTCTTAAACCCAATAAAATATCTGAACTATCTTTGTTTAGTATAAAAAGAATTTTAAGCCTGTGGAAGGTGAAATATTATGAGGTCTATTGAGTTTATAGAAAAAAAATGCCAGTTATTACACATGACCATATAAGGTAAGATGTACATATAAGTGTTATGTGAGAAGATGTCTACAATGTATTCTGGAGAGGGAAGAAGATAAATTTATCCCACAGAAAATAATATAACTTTGGCTAAATTATATGTTAGGCATATGTTTATGAATATATAAAGATGAAATGCCCTGAACAATATCCTGGATGGTAGAATTTGAACCTTATTTTACCTTGTACTTTTTGTATTCTAATTTTTAAAGTAAGTAATATTTTTCAAAGTAAGGAAACTTGTTAAAATGTGAAATGTTAGAATTTTAGCCCTGGTAATTAGAAGGTATCTCTGAGTATATTATTTTTGTGTGTATACTTGGTAATAGACATAGTCATTGAGCATAGTTTAGTAAAGAACATGAAAATACTTTCATTGATCTGAGGTTTTAGCTTAATGGTAGAACACTTGCCTGTAAAAAGCCCTGAATTTGGTTCCACACACTCTAAGATAAAAAGGAAGAAAAATGACCACTCTTTAAACAGGACATGATGATGCACATCTGTTGTCCCAGCACTCAGAAGGCTGAGGCAAGAGTATCCTCAGTTGGTACCTGAGCCACGTAGAATGGGATTAAGTAAAAAATAAATCTGTTGTTAATGTTGAATACAACTATTCAAAACTTGGATTCCTCAAAGTAGTAAACAACGTATCCACTTGGGAGATGTATGTGTTTGCCTTATTCCTGGCACCAATTGATGTTCAGATAATATCATTACTGTAAACTATGAGATCCTCTAGAAGCATTTCAAAGCATAAATGCATTTGTTCTGCCAGTGAGAGACTTTGATAGTGTATGAAGGAAGGTTTTGTTGGCTAGTTGGATGGTGGTTTATTGAGTATAAAGGAGGGTATTTGCAAGAAGGGTGAGGGGAAAATTATGTGTGAATAAAAGTGGTGAAGATCTTTTAACAGATTTGGGTCTAAATCTCAGCTAGTCATTTACTTCATGTCTTTTTGCCTTAAGGTTCTTGTCTTTCAAACATAATCTTTGCGGATTACTGTGAAGATTAAGTTAGATATCACCTATAAAGTTATACTATCCCAGGAGTTTCCTATATGTAGTAATTATTTTTATATTTTAGATTTGGTTGGTTATGTATTTGTGTATAGGGTCAACTAATGTTCTTGCATTATACTGTTCTATAGCCCTACTTAGATGTTTTTGCTTGCATAATCATGTTTCAAGCCCTTTATTATGTACACAAGTTTAGTGTCTAGCAAATAAAGCTATTACATTAGTATTAAATTGCAATTATATAAGAACTACAAAGAAAGGTATAGGGGGATATCATACAGTAAGGGAAATTTTATCTACTAAAAAGTGGAACTGACTCCTACAAGTTGCCCTCTGACCTCCACATACAATTATAAATATTAAGGAAACCTTCCCTGATAGTGATCATCAGGAAACTGATGAACTGAGATCTAAAGGAAGAGTCAGAGTTATCTAGTTCTTAGTTCCTGCCTAAACAGGGATGGGGAAAAAAGCATGTATGGAAGCCTGAGGTGAGGAAGGAAAAATGAAGGACTGAAAGTAAGCCAATCTGCCTGAAACAAAGAGAGCAAGGAATGGGAACAAAGAGTCTAAGAAGTAGATGGGGTCTCAGATGCAGTGAGAAGGACTGCTGTATTTATTTATAGCTATGACACCCCAGGTTTATATTCATATCTGTTTTAAGAAAATCACTGACTGAAACAAGAAGGCAGAATTTGGTGAGATCAGGGTCACTGTCTTCTGCCAGTCATGATTAGTCAAAGACCTCTAGTTAATGGGAAGTTGAGTTGAACAGAAGTGAACAGACTCCAAGAACTGTTTAAAGGATAATAGATGAGATTTGGTAATTGAATTACTTTATGACTTGGTTGCTGGTGGCTACTGTCTAACTGCATATCATTCCTGGGTACTGATCACCGAAATGGTACACATGAGCAGATAATGGGTTTTGGTAGAGAAGATTGCCTGTTTGGGCATTTGAATCAGAGATAGCTCAGGAATATTCAAGAGTAGGGCTATAGCCTCTCTAATTCAGTCTTTAAAAAATATAATGTTCTTTTTAAAACAATAATACTCATTACATAACTTTACCAATGGAAAAAAGTCATAAATGCATAGAAATAACTTTATTCAAATATGATCATACTATATTGCTGTTTTGAATCAGAAGCATTAAATTTAATTTTACTTTAACAGAAAATACTGATAAGAGATTCCTGAACTTGATTATATTTTGTAGCTTAACACATATTGTCATTCATTTTCAAATCAAACTAAACACATTTCTCCTACTTACATTGAAAGTTTTTTATCAGAAGTGTAATTGAAAGTTTAGTTTTAGCTTGATAATTTAGTTTAGAACTAACAATTTGAGGCTGGTGAGAGAATAATTTACATCTGTTGGAGTTATTCTTATGATCATTATGAATCTCTCTCTCTCTATATATATATGTGTGTGTGTAATATATATATATAATGTTTAATCAAAATATAATTTGTTAAGAATAGCCTGGGAGGAATATATCTTTCAGTATTGCCTAGAACACAATTGTCTTGTGGTTTTCAGTTTAAATTAAGAAGAATGGGGGCCTGGGAAGATAGCTTAATCAGTAAAGTACTTACCATATAAGTATGAGGACTTCAGTTTAGTCCTTAGAACCCATATGAAAAAGCTGAGTGTGTGGTACATGCATAACTCCCAGCATTGCAGAGACAGAGACAGGTGAATCCATGGGGGTTGTTATCTAGCCAGCCTTGCCTACTTGGTGAGTTTTGGGCCAGTGAGAGACCCTGTCTCAAAAAAAAAAAAAACAAGTTGGATAGTACCTGAGGAACCACACCCAAAGTGAACCTCTTGCCTCCATAGGCACATAAGCCTACATGCATGCACACACAAGAATAAAAGTAAATGTATAAGATATAACACAAGGGCTAGAGGAATGATTCAGTGGTTTAAGAGCATTGGCTGCTCTTTTAGATGGCTTGGATTTGATTCCTAACACCCATTTGGTGGCTTACTTGTCTGTAACTCCAGCTTCAGAGGGTCCAGTGCCCTCTTCTGTCCTCCATGGGTACTGCATGCATACACATACACATACACAAGCAAGCAAAAGACACCCATACATGCAAAATAAAATAAAAAGAATATAACAGAAGTATCGGAGTTTAAGATAGTGAGAATGGGACAGGAATCAGATGCTTACTGAGCATCTGCTATATGTCAGGTCCACTTGTTATACTAATTATGTTCCTCTGTGTCCAGAGGATTGTATAAGTAAGATGGGCTATTTTCATCTATGGCTGCAGTGTGAAAGCACACCCAAAGGCTGGCAGAATTAAATAAAAGCAAGAGAATAGTGCTAGCATGAGTAAGGTGGGGACTAAAATGTGAATGGAGGGTTAATATGAGCCTTGGAGTTATTTAGAACAGGGTTGAAGTCCCTACCTCACTGTTAACTTGCTTGTTGATATTGGATTACTTACCAATTTCAGTTTCTGTTTCCTCATCTGAAAATGCCTATACTGCAAGGCAGGGCAATTAGGAAGACGAACTGAAGTAAATATGTTACTAATGCATAACTCACAAAAAGGTGCTCCACTCATTGTAACAGTAGAAATAGTGAGCCAAATGAATAGGAATATAGACTGATAAAAGAGTATGCCACATAAACTGACCTTTTGTTTTTATGTTTGTTTTTGCTTTTTTGTTAGAGTACTCCATCTACTATGGGCTACACATCAACATGGATTTCTTCTCTGTCCCAAATTCGTGGAACTGTCCCAACTTCCTTGCCACAAGGACTCCCACTCCCTTCATTTCCTGGGCCATTATCATCATATGGAATGCCCCATGTTTGTCAGTATAATGCTATAGGGGCTGCAGGGTACCCAGTACAGTGGGTAGGAATTTCGGGAGCAACACAGCAATCTGTTGTGGTTCCTACCCAATCTAGGGGACTCTTTCAGCCCGGGATGAATATGCAGGCATTTCCAGCTCCACCAGTGCAGAATCCAGCTTCAATCCCTCCTGGTCCCAAATGAACCCAAGTAGATGCTGAAGTGAGGGGCGATGACTTTTGGAACACCTATGACACTAAACCTTCTTGAGTTCTGCCATATTTTCTCTCGTTTGAGTCTTTCAACTGTGTGTTTCGTTGTTCCAATGTGATATTTGATACAGCTCATCATTCTGTAGTGATGTGCGGTTTGCACACAGAATACTGCACACAGAAATGTTTTTCACTTCAAATCCTATCCTCTTTGATACTTGATTTTTAAAAAATACTGTTCAGAATGCTTTAATAAGCTCGGCTTGAGTGTTACCATTTCCATGACACTTTCCATGTGTTGCTGAGAAACTCTCACCCCACCGACCCTCTTTTTTATGCTGCTATCAGCAGTTGAATGATACTTTTCTTTAAAATGTGTAAAAACAAAAACAGAAAAAACGTAGATTGGTTCTCCCCAAATGTGGATGAAGTAAGACCCTCCAATAGCCAGTCTTGTGGGATTTGTTGAATCTGTCTTGGGTTTACTTTTCACAGGAGGCAGTAACTGGCTGCAGGAAAGGTTTTGATGTATAAATCTAGTATACTTTTGACAAGCAGTACGGAACAGGAGCATTTTTACTGTGATTTTCTTCCCGTCATCACAGCAGTAGGAGTGAGGGTTTGTTTTGAGTGAGGCGGAGGGAAAGGACAAAGCAGAACTGTAACAGTTCCTTGAACCTACAGCTACTAGAGCTGCTTTTGGGTTCCAGTAATAACCCAAAGCAGCTATCTTTTCTCATATGCACACTGCATTGGTTTTGAGCATCTGAGAGGCACTGGTTTACTTTTCTAGGTATTACAGCTGATATGAATCTCATTTGGGGGTAATCCTTGGAATCCTAACCAAGGAGATTCAGGTTAACACTTCTGTTAATCCATTCTTCTAAAGTGAAATGTACTTGACACATTAGGGTTTGTAGCTTTTGAGACTTTTACATAAAACACTGGCTTTACAGGGTTCTAGGAAATGTAGGCTACACACTGTCCTGCAGTGAAATAGTACACCCTAGGATGATATATTATTTAAATTGCCTTTAACCTTTTTTGATGACAATTTTTTGGTTGTTATAATTTTCTAACTAGTATCGATAGTCTTAGACTATTTTAGATCTTAGATGCATTTGTCAGCCTCTTGAAAATTTGAGAGAATTCACTGTCAAGTTGCACTTTACTGGGTTTTATCCAGTTTTAGGAGGAAGGGAGGCAGTGTCAAAATGTACACCTTTAGTTTTTAAGAAGGTTAACTTTAGTAATCTTAAAGGCTAGTCACAGGGTTACCTAATATTCAGTCTATGAAACCCAAATACAATTTTTACACACTATATATCAACTCCTAACTATACATGTTCAAATGACTTCTGAAGTCATTTGAAAGTCGTTTCTAATACATGTTTTCCTATTTAGGATTTCTCTTGATAACCATTCCAAATTGTGCTCAATGTTTCTGTTAACAAATTTTCCTCCATATTCCTCTAAAATCTTACCCCCATGGGCTTGCTGGGAAGTGAGAAAAACTTAATGGGTGTGCTTCTTTTTTTTTCTTTTCATTCATTATACTGTGTGACATTCAGTACCCTTTCTAAAAGTTGTCTTACATTGCTTACCTAAAGATCACACCCACCAACACAGTTTTGTTACTGTTACTGGGGACATTCTGTAGGTTGCTATTGGTAAGAGCCAGTTTCTTTTCCTAAGACATATGCTCAGATTCCTCAAATTCCTTCTATGGTATTGCTTTGCAAGTTGAAGCGATTTTTAGGATATTAATTGAGTGCACTTGCTTGCTTGCATTGCAGTGTTTTCTACATATACAAAAACAATGTTCCTAAAACTCCTGGTTCTTTAAAACTATCCACATTCATTTTCAGTTGGTTTTATATGATTATATTGAGATAAACAACATATAAGGTGTAATACTACAGGTTTTAAGACTGGATCGTCTCTAGTTGCAATCATTTTAAACAGTATACCCCAGGATGAGAAAAGCTCCACTGATGACATGTACAATCCCATTTACTAATGGCTGCTCTACATGGTATGTCCTATGTTTTGTTAAATATCTCAGTTTTACATAAAATTCATCATTCTTATTTGCCTGCAGATGTTTTTGCAGTGCCTTGTAATATTTAGAATCTTTTCAGGTTTTGCTGGAAAGAAAAGTCATCTTCTAGAGTTTGAAGATGGGGAATAGTGTACTGCTGTCTCCATGCTGACTGCAGTATCTGGATTAACATATATGTTATATATACATTATGTATATGTAATGTGTAGAAGTTAAAGAGTACAGAAAAAAGGGAGTGTGCAGAAATGAAGAAAACAATGTTATTCACTTTGCTGTGGGTTTTTCTCTACTTTTTCTCATTACTTTTTTATTTGATTTCAGATTATAGTCACTTTGATTATAAATACTGTTTAGTTTTCTACATGGGAGATTTGTGTTATTTCACAATTTTGCTAAGTCGTAGAATAGTGCTATTTCCATCCCTGCCTGAGGTACTTTTGCTCCCAGATGAGTAATGAATTCCAGATAATGCTCATTAGTCCCCTTTTTCTTTAACAAAGAGCCTAGTGCATATAATGGACCTTCTGTTCATTTCTAGAAAGCACGCAAACCTATCCTTTTCATTTTCTTTCTGGTAATGAACATAAAGGTTGCACTTAACCACTGTCTTATGACATTTCCTTGGGAGATAGTCTGAATATTCATTTACTTCTCCAAGTGCACATCTGATGAGCAGCAATGTGTCTTCATGTGTGGCAACATGAGCACTTCACCCTGAAGCACCACTGCTGTGTCTGTGAAGCTGGGTATAACATCAGAAGAAGACTGTGAAACCAATACTGGTGTATTCAGTGCAGATAACCCTTCATATATCTGGAGCAGTCTTGAGTCTAAAGTAATTTGCTGTAGTTTAACAAATATCCCTGCAGCTTTTCATCTCTTCCTTGCTTATATCAAGCATAACTTCTAATAGTTTGACAGGAAAACTAACTGTGAAAGTTTAAAAGGCACTTCTGCTGCGATTTTTGGGTTGAGTGTAGAGTGTTTTCTACAGTATAATGGGATGTTATCATCTGAAAACCCGAGATTTAATTGCAGTCCAGTTACTTTTGTTTAATCTACCTCGTTTTTCAGTACTGTTTTAGGTGCACAAGTAAATGTTGCCTGTGAAACTTGCTTTTTTGCCTTGATTCTTTACATTGTTTTAGATTCTCAATCTGGCTTGCCTTTTTTTGTCCTGGCACTCACCAGGCATGTGAGATGAAAGGAACCATCATTCTGTCACCAATCTGTGTTTAAGCGATGAGAGCCATGCACCTATGTGTAACAAATTTAGGGAAATTGGAGGTGGAAAGCAAAAAGAGAAATCAAGTTGGTGGCAATATCAGACTTAGTGGTGGGAGTTAGTTTTCAAATAAATGATTCAAATATACTGAAGTGAGACAGCCCCAGTGCCTGCAACTTCACGTGTACTGGTGATGCTCTCTCATCTCGGTACCTAAAGGGCTATGGGTTGAAATTGCTTTAACTACCACAATGAAATACTTGACCTCCTTTGGCAGTGACCCATCTTCAAAATATTAGCATACTGCTTGGTATTTACAGTGACAGTTTGTTATGTTAAAATGGCAGGGTGCATTTCATTTGAATCATGGTTGATAGTAAGGGTTTAGCTAATTGCTTCTCTAATCTCTGTAGTTTATGGAGTTGACTCTCTTTGCTGTATTTTCTAAGGATTGAAAATGATACATTTCCTTTCCCCTTAAAAAAATCTCAGCAAATGTTTGTAACTGGATATTCCTTGTTTCACATGTTTACTGTGTAACACTACATTTTTAATATTAGTAAATATTATATTTCAGTCATCGTTTATAAGTACATTCCTGAGGTATATTTGCCATCAATTTGTAATTTAGTTACCTCACGTTCTGTTTGATTGAGAAAAACCTGAGCCTTCTGAGGTGGTATGCAAGCCATTTTCTAGAATAGATTGTTTTGAGGGGTTTTTTTTTTGTTTTTTGTTTTTTTTTATCTGTAGTTTACCAGGGACTTATTTTCTGTCCCTTTATTTAGAAGATGTAACAGAAAGGTATGTATATATAGAAAAGGTTTTGATTTGGTAAATATAATTCTAGGATTAAAAATTAAAAATCTAATCCAGATTATAAAATGAAAACACTCTAGCATAGTAAAAATTCTTTTTAAATAAAATTAGTATGCAATTTGTATGGAGCCATACTTTCAGACTACCCTGGAAATAATCTCTTTTTTGTGTATTGATCAGGGGACCTTGACAGCTAACATGTGAATGGGTCCAAAGTAGTAAGTAACCAGGTTAAAGTTATTTTCCACTGAGCTGGTTGAAAGAGTGTACAGGTCAACAGCTCTGATTCTGGAAGGTTTTCTTCAAAGTAAAACAACACAGACTGTTAAAAGCTAAAGTCAGGCAAGAGGGCAAGGGAAGGCTAAGCCCGGAAGGGATAATGCTCTGGAATGCGCACATGGCACCCTTCTAGTTTTTTTACATTGTATTTCTTTCCACTATAATTTCAGATTTAAGGTTGAGATTTGTAGTCCAGAACCCTCAGCAGATATAGTGGATACAGTGACCGATCAGAGAGTGCAGCTGAAGGTCTGTCATGCTCAATCACTTAAAGCTATAATTTGTTTAATACGAATATTAAGCATGTAGACCTAGTGCAGCATGGGAGCCACTCAGGAAGTTTATGCAATTAAACTTTCATGCATAATTTACCATGAAGTATGTAGAATTTCAGCCAATTCTCAATACTTAACATTTAGTTATATATGTGAACTCTCCTTTCTTAATTTGGGAATGTAGCATTATATAGACTGGTGTTAAACTTAATTTTAACCATTAACTTTTTTTTCCTTTTTTTTTTTTTCTCGGTAAGCCAAGTGACCTACCTACTTTCAGCAGTTGTCTTTCTTCGAAACTGTGATTTTTATTTTAATTACTGCCCAACTGTTGTTAAGTATTTTGGTTCCTGGAATTTTGTTTTGAAACAAAAATAAAGGCTGTGTTAAATGAGTATGTCACCGTATTAAAATTCTGTCATCATTACTGCTCTCATCTGGCTTAAAATGGTTCTTTATCAAATATAATTTAGCAGATATAGATAGACATTTAGTCTTAGTTATGCTGTCCTTGGAGGTGGGGGGGGTGTCCCAGCCGTGTGTTACCTGTTGATTTACATGCAATTCTAACACATTTCCAGTGATCCCCCTTCTTCAAATGGGGGAGAGTTGTAACTGTAGCTACAGTTGCAACTGTGAATTTTTAATTCACACAACAGTCTAACATAGGTCTCCACTTTTTATGACAAATTTGAGGGTGGGGGAGATGAAAGAATTTTCTAACGGTCATATGGCTAGTAAGTGGTAAAGTCTAGATGCAAACCCAGTTTTGTCTCCATAGTGCACACACATCATAATCCAAGTATATTGTGTAATAACATACACAATAATCCAAGTATATTGAGATAACATTTAATTGTTTGGATTCATGTGTGCACTCTTTTACATGTCTATCAGGAAACTATCCAGGGCTTGTTCCTTATGAAGAGCGATTTCTTCCAACAGTGTTGGGACCACCTTTAGGAAATACATTTGAAATCCTCCCTCGAATCACTTCTCACTCACCAGTGTAAAATGACTTGAAATGTAAAACTGTGTCAGATCAGTCACTTGTTCACTTAGTTTATTATGTAGAAGAAATATTCATATGTCAGAAGCCCTGTAGGAAGAGTAATAAGACCTATCGGAAATGTTAATGATGTTAGGCATGCACCTGTAGTCCTGGCTAATTAGAAGACTGAAGCAGGAGGATTGCTGGGTCCCTGGAGTTATAGGCTGGCTTTGGTATGGTAACAAAAGCCTTTTTTGAAAGAAAGAAGATGAGCGGAAAGAGAGAGAGGGAAAGATGAAATGAATTGAGATTAAATGAATCTTTAAGTTTTTTAAAGATACACGTATTTTAGTCTGGTGGTGGTGCATGCCTTTAATCCCAGCACTCTGGAGGCAGAGGCAGGAGGATCTCTGTGAGTTCGAGGCCAGCCTGGTCTACAGAGTGAGTTCCAGGAGAAACCCTGTCTTGAAAAACCAAAAAAAAAAAAAAAGTAACATATTTTAGTCAGTTGTGCACACCTGTTGAAAGGATTGGCAGGGCCAGCCCGGGGTCTCAGGGCGACGGGCGACCTCCAAGGAAGGCAGGTGACTCCAGATCAACGCAATTGCATGAGGCATTACTATCCACCGCTTTGGAGTGAACTCTCACATATCCTATAAATCAGAAAAGGAGAGCTGACCTCGAGAAGCTTCCGGCAAGACTTTTTAAAGGGAGCAGGGGATCTCTCTGATTGGTCAGAACCCAGGCACTGGATTGGCTCGTTGGGAACAAGGAGTTCTGGGAAAACAGATTTATGGGATACTGAGTACTATAGTGAGTACTTAAATTAAATGGAGGACAGGTTAGTCCCTTTACCACTAGGGGTGCTGGGCTTTTCACTGTAATCTTAGCACTCAGGAAACTGAGGCAGGAGGATGGTGAGTTCAAAGCCAGTCCTGGACTATGTAGTGAAAACTTTTACCAAATTAAATAAATAAAATCTCATCTTGATTTATTAACTTAGTAACTTGGAGGCATAGTAGATGCATAGTAGAACAAGTACAGGCAAATTGATTTTGTAAAATGAGCTGCTCCTATTAAGTGACATAAGAGCAGTTATTTCTTGAATGTGCTTATTAGATATTACTAATGTCTTGCACACTCAACTTGCGCTTGAGAAATCAAATTAGTTGAAATAGACCTGATTCTTATTACAGTTAATACAGTTAATACTTTTTTAGTCCTCAGACTTGGTTTTGTGTTCTAGTTTATAGAGCTGGAGAAGTGCCTAACTTTTACAGCTTTGATGAGGTTGTTTTCAGAATGAGTAAAGGGTTTAGCACTGTGCCTACTACATAGGTTTCTCAACCAATAGTAACTACTATTTATGGAACCTCACAAATCTCTCTTTTTTTTTAAGAAAAACATGACTAAATATAACCCAATTGTGTTCTTCCATTTTGTATTGTTATTACAAAATTACTAGCACTGGGTAGTTTGTAGACAAAGTAGGTATATTTTCCTGTTTGTGTGTGTGTGAGAGAGAGAGACAGAGCTCTGTGTGTATGCACAATTTTATGTGTGTGGAGGCCCATGGTTGATGTAGGAGAATTATCCTTAATCACTCTTCCATCTTATTTATTGAGACACATTCTCTCAGTCAAACCCCAGAGCTCACTGATATGTCTAGTTCAGTTAGCCAGCCTGCTCTGGGATCCCCTGTCTCTGCCTTCCAAGTCTGGAATCCACCAGATCCACTTGGCATTTACTTGAGTTCTGGGGATTTTAACTCTAGGCCTCTAGTTTTGTTTTGTTTTACAGGTAGGTGACTTAGTTACTTTTCTACTGCTGTGACAAAGCACCATGACCAAGGAGATAGATACATATATATAGTCTAGGGGTAGGAGAGATGGCTCAGCAGTTAAGAGGACTCTGGCTGTTCTTCTAGAGGACCCGGGTTAAGTTCCTAGCATCCACATGGCAGCTCACAACTGTCTGTAACTTGAGTTTCAGGGGATCCTATGCCCTCACACACCAATGCACATAAAATAAAAACAAATCATTTTTAAAAATAGTTTATTATGCAGTTTCAGAGGGTTAGCTCATGACCATCATGACTCCAAGCATGGTGATGGAGCAGTAGCTGAGAGCTTACCTCCTCAAGTTGGCAGGGGGTGGGGTTGGGGGGGGAGAAGATCTGGGAGTGATGTGGGCTTTTGAAACCAGAAAACCTACCAGTGACACACATCCTCCAACAAAGTCACACCTAATTATCCCAAACAGTCCCATCCAACTGGGAACCAAGCATTCAAATATGAACCTATGGGGCCATTTTCATGCAATCCACCACTGACTGTAGCCAAGAACATGTTAGAAATCTAGACAATTTCCCTGCCACAGCCTCCTAAATGCTGGAATTTCAGGTGTGAGCCATCCACACCTGCTAAGGTGTAGCCCCGGACTGGCCTCCAATTTTCAATCCACCTGCCTTATCTTTTTCACAGGGCCTGTGCCCTGTGGCAGGTTCTACTAATCACCAAGTAGTTCCTCAGCAGCAGTTTTGTTTTCTTGAACATCTTTTTCACAAGACTAGGAGTTTTCTAAGGACTCTCACTATAAATCTCACTCAGAGTGCCCAAGAATAACCACACAGCAGCCCAAATGCTGTGTTGTTTATCTCTTCTGCCAAAGATTGAATACTATGGCTCCTAAATTGAGCTTTCACACCATAACGGCATGGGCAGAACACAGCTTAGCAATAATTGCCAAGGATGGCTCTCCACACATATCGATTTCCAATACAATATACCTCAGTTCTGTCAGCATTCTGGTCAGAACCCCCTATCCATTCTCTAAAATGTGTTAGCCTCCTTCCTAATCTCATTACATGAGTCCACTCCAGAATCACCCATAATAGTGTTTACAGCTTTCTCTAGTAAGTCACTCTAAATTCTTTCAAGCTGTGGCTATGACCCAATTCCAAATCCCCCTCTACATTTCCAGGGATTATTATGTTATATTATTGACTTGTATCTGACAGATTTCTACTGAACTACTGAAAACAACCACAAAATTAGGAATTTTAACAAACAGTTTCTGGATTCTGGAGGGTAGGGATAAAAGGTAAAGATTTCCTTTTTTTTTTTTTTTCTTGACAAAAGTGCTGTAAGGTGTAAAGAGATGACGAGAAAACATTTTCTAACTCTGGGAGAGAAAACATTTAACAAAAACAGTAAGCCATTAAATTTATGCTCAATCAGTTCCTGAATGAATTCTTGTTGGATTTGAAGGGTAAGGAAGCTCAGGCGCCATCACTGTCTTAGTACAGCTACAGCGCTTCTTCCGGCATGGACTCAAAAGTTATCAGGAATGTGAACCTGGTTGGAGTCTTTTTAGTAAATCTCCTTCCAGAAATAATTATGCCCTGGAGCTGGTTGTCAGTATTTTGGTTTTTTTTGGAGGAGAGAATTAAAATAATAGTAGGGTGTGCTCTGCAGGTAGTGATTGGAAAGGAAGTTGGGTTACATCTGAAGCATGTGATATTTTGGCAGAGTAACCGCAGTTACAACTGAGAGCATGCTGGATTTCCAGGTACATTATGTTTGGGGAACAACTTTATCAAAAGGCTTTATCAAAAGCCTCCAAATAAATAAGGCTTATGGTCATTTATTATTTGATAATGTTTTTGGTAATCCCACCAGACAAGACTAAGACCACTTCCAGGATTTGAGCCAAACTGGAGCAAGCTTGCTTTTTTTATTTTTGGGGGGTTGCACGGAGTTCTGACCAGAGACTGCCTCCTAAATCGGGTTGAAGAGGGCAGCCCCAAGTCCATTTCTTGGGCCCTTTTTAAGGAGTAGCATCACCTGCAGGTTTTATAGAGTTAAACAATGCAATATTAAGTACAGAAAAATCTCAAAAAAAACACTATATGGTGGTCATGTGATTAGGAGGGTGATTAGAGAGGATCTGGGAGGGTGTCTATGGAGGGTCAGGGTGACTTAGAGTCAAGGTTATGAGTTGTGGTAGGTCATGTTCCAGGAAACAAAATTTAAAAAAACCAGCTACTTAATTTTTAACAATACAGCATAATGGCTCTTGCCTTAAAATGGAATCAGGCAGATTCCTCAATTTAACATCAAATAATCCAAATCTGTTTAATATCTTTCTCTTACAAGGTAAAATACATGCACTTGTGTTAGGAACATAGCTTAGTTGGTAGAGGTCTTGCCCAGCATGTGTGAAGTTGTGAGTTCATTCTCAACTCTTCATATACCTGGCATGGTAGCATACCTCTTACCACTCCAAAAGTGGAAATAGGAGAATCAAAAGTGTTTGAGGCTATCCTTGGCTACATAACAGGCTACATAACAATAAGCATACTTCATTGAAAGAAAAAGGGAGGGAGAGATGAGGAGACTTAGAACTTTCCAGGGACGCAACTAGAAAATCTCAAATTTAATCTGAGGTTCAAGAGTGTTAATATGATATTGAACCAGACCTAGTAGCTAATACTAGTAATTCCAGCACTTGGGTGGCTGGGGCAGAAAAATCACAAGTTTGAGGCCAGCCTAGGCTACATAGTGAATTCTAGGCCAGCCTGAGCTACAGAGAAAGACCCTGTCATAATCAATGTTCTATTGCTGTGAAGAGACACCATGACCATGGCAACTCTTACAATGGAAAATATTTATTTGGGGTTGACTTAAAGTTCAGAGGTTTAGTCCATTGTCATCATGGCAGAGAGTATGGTGGCACGCAGGCAGTCATGGTGATGGAGAAGTTGAAGTTCTGCATCCAGATTTTAAGACAGCAAAGAGAGAGCAATACACTGGGACTGGCTTGGGCTTTTGAAACCTCAAAACCCACCCCCAAGTGACACACTTCCTCCAAGTCCACACCTAACCCTCAGGTAGTGCTACTCCCTGATGACCAAGCATTCAAATATATGAACCAATGGGGGCCATTCCTATTCAAACCACCACAGACCTCTTTCAAAAAGGAGGAGGAAGAGGAGGAGGAGGAAGAGGAGGAGCTGGATTTACATAGGTAATCCTAGCACATGAGAGGGAGAGGCAGGAGGATCCGGAGTTCAAGGTTATCCTTAGCTATGTAGCAGACTCAAGGCCAGCCTGAAATACATAAGATTATATCTCTACATAAATAAATTAAAAATAAAGTAAAAACTGAGTTTGAGCAATTTATCAAAAATGTCAATTGGTGGAGCCAGGTATGGTGGCTCACACCCATAATCCCAGCATTTGGAAGGCTGAAGCAGGATCATGAGCCAACCAGGACTACAGCGGGAGCCTTGCCTCAAACAACAACAGCAAAAAGATGGGGGCTGGAGAGATGACTCAGCATTTAAAAGGTGCTCTTACAGAGAACCCAGATTGAATTCTAGCACCCACATGATGGCTCACAAACAACTGCTGACTCTAGGAGTGTCTGACACCTTCTGCCCTACATGGGCACTAAGCATGCAAATGTTTCACAGACATACATGCACGCCAACCACTCATATACAACGATATATTTTAAAAGTTAAAGAAATCTAATTAGACCTTACTTACCTACTTAATCAAAATAGCAACAAAATATTTAGGGATGAGCATATAACTCAGTTGGGACAGTCCTTACATGTAGGATGCATGAAGCCCTGAATTTGATCCTCAGCACTACATAAACTGGTTGTATTGGTACACACCTGCAATCACGATACTTGGGAGGTAGAGGCAGGAGTTCTAAGTCATCCTATGCTGTATAGTGAGTTTGAACTCAGCTTGGGATATATGAGACCTTGTCTCAAATTTTTATTTTATTTTTTATTCTCTTCCCTTTAAATTCTCAACAATAAGATTTTTAAAGGCAGTGGTGTTCCATGCTTTTAATCCCAGCACTAGACAAACAGAAGCAGGCAGATCTCTGTGAGTTTAGACCAGCCAGAGTGAATTCCCAGATAGCCAGGGTTACAACAGAGAAACCCTGTCTCGAAAAAATTTTAAAAAAAAAAAGATTTTTAAAGGCAAATACAAAAATGTTATATAGTTGTAAACAAAAATGTAGCTCTTTTAATATTGAGAAGACTCACTTTTTAAAGAATCAGATCTGATAGGTAACATCAAATATAAGAAATTACCTTGATAAAGTGCAAAATCTTTGTTTCTTAGGACTATCACTTAACTTTTCACATTCTCAGACCAATGAACTGAATACAGCCCTCACCTCAAAAAGAATAAGAGATGCTTTATTCTGAGCCAAATATGAGTGGCCTGGGAACATGGATTCAGGTTGCCTCCAATGAAGTGTTTTACTATGAAATCAAAATCAATGATTTTCCAAATATGGGCAGGGACAAGGGTCGGGGTACCACAGGGAGGTACGTACATCCAGCAAAGCATGAAGACACTGCTGTGGGTTTTTAGATGCCATCTGATGACTTTTTAATACCATCTGATGACTTTTTAAATTTTGTTTTTGAGAAGGGGTCTCACTATGTAGTCCACGATGTCCTGAAATCTACCTCAAATCCATGGTACCTTCCAGCTTCAGCTGCCTTAGTGCTGGAACTATAGGCATGCAACAAATATGCCCAGCTCTCTGTTGACATTTCTAGTTTTGGACTAGTGAGAATTAATAGTCTGCTAAGAATGCATTCCAAAAGTTTTACCTGATAGTGAAAGAGATGTTTGGTCAGACAAAGTGGAGAATGATAAATGGCTGTTATGGAGCCTAAAGATCCCAAGATAATTTGGGTCTAGATCTGCAACATTCCAATTCTCCACAGTCAAGAAATTCTAATCAATAAGCCCTGTGAATTTTTAGCACTAATGTCTTTGGGTAGAGCTTCAGCTTACAGTTCTGAATTATTTTAAGAAATAACTAGACTGGGGCTGGGGAAAGGTCTCCATGAGTAAAAATGCCTGCCATGAATGCCTGAGGACCTGAGTTCAGCTCTCCAGAGTCCACATAAAAGCATTACTAAGTAGGTCAAGTATCTGTAAATACCCCATCACTCCCTAATCCAAGATGGGAGGCTGAAACCGTGGAAGCTTCCTCCCAGGCTGCATGGAGTATGTAACAGCAAAGACATCTCATTTCTATTAAGGAGGAAAGGTGAGAACCAACACCCGAGTGTTGTCCTCTGACATGTATGTATCCATATTCCACACAAGGATGTAACACTCACATATTACATATCATACAGATAAAAAAAACAGATTACTCTCCTTTTGTTTTGTGTGCTATTAATACTAAAGCGAATCTTTTTATAATGCTGATTTTAATAAAAGATTATAAAACTATACCTAATCTCAACCATCTTTGGCCACACAAGATATTTCCACAACCCTTTTTAAGATACCCTTAGTTTCTCTCTTTCTTTTTTTCTTGTTAATGAAATGCATTATTATACGTTTTTGTTTTTTGAGACAAGGTTTCCCTATGTAGCTCTGCCTGTCCTGGAATGCTCTCTGAAGACCAGGCTGGTCTCGAACTCAGCCTGCCTCTGCCTCCTGAGTACTGAGTTTAAAGGTGTGTGCCACCACCAACTGGCTATATACCTTTATAAAACAGCCTATTTCCCTTTCACAGAGTTCTACCTTGCATACTCTCAATTTCTAATGAAAACTAGAAAATATTGGGAATTGTCTTTTATCTTTATTTGCTATTTTGTAACTTCTAAAAATGATTTTTCATATTTATGAACATGCCTACAGGTTTAGTTTCACTGTAGTGTATAAAGAAAAACATGCCATGCAAATAACACTATATGGACTCGAGAGACTATATTTAGGAATATACATGTATTTACAAATACATAAATGCATGTAATAGCAATTAGTGAAAAAAGAGGTCATGGATTTGAAGATCGGGAATGGGTATATGGAAAGGCTTAAAGTGAGGAAAGAGAAGGGAGAAAAGTAATTAAACTATAATTTCAACAATAAAATAAAATAAACAGCATCCCAAAGTAGATAAACTCAAGATTACTAAGTATTTCAGCATTCTAGCTCACTTTACCACTTAATTTCTCTTTAAAGTTTTCAAATTCAAATTATCACAAGACTTGTGAAAACCTAGTCAAATACATATGTACTATAAAACACAAATATTATTGAAAAGTTCATCTATAAATATCTCACTTCTGACTCAGTTTTGTTTTATTTTTTATACAAAGTCTCATGTAGCCCAGACTGTCCCTTAAACTCACTATTTAGCTGAAGATGACCTTGAATGTCTAATCCTACTGCCTCTACCTCCCAAGTGCAGAGATTCTAGGCCTGCACCACCACCTCCAGTTTATGAGACCCTGGGGTTGGAACCCAGGGCTTCATGCATGCTAGGCAAGCACTTTACCAAGTGAGCTACAATCCCTCGGTTTTGTTAGTTATACTTGAATTGTTTGTGAACATTTTATGAAACATTAAACAAAGTTGACCTTGGGTTAACTTGTTTGTTTGCTTTGTTTTGTTTATTGCTGGCAAGTCAGACAAGTACAAAAAACATCACAGAAACAAAGAAACTAAAGTTCTTTTTCAATAATACTTTATTTACAAACGAAAATAACTAAATTTGGCTATGGGACTTAGTTTACTGAAACTAAAATGTTAAACTTGTTTCTTCTCTTCTCTCCTCCTCTTTCTGATAGTATATGCCCTGAAGTTTGTGTTTTCAAAAGATAAGTCTCATGCTCTGGAGAAGACCAGGTATGAAATGTATGTCTCAAAGGCTCACAGAGAAAATGCACAATTTTTCCATGAAAGAATTTAAGGCACATCACATTTGAGGAGGATTTAGAATGAATAAGTAGACAGCATGAAATTATAGGGATTCGCTCAGTACTTTACAAAGATGGCCATTGGATAAGGTTCAAGTTTGGCCATAGAAGCTGGGCTCCTTCCTTGATGTTTGGTCTCAGTGACTTTCCACCCCTTGGTTACCAAGCAGAGAAGCCAGGGATCAAAGATTCAAGGGAAGTGGGTAGAAGAGCAAAGATGTCGAAGGAACCGAAGAAGAGCAGCAGTTAAGTTCAAAGAACAGGTTTGAATAGATATAGGGGAGAGGTTAAGTTTACCAAAAACCTAATGAAGTTCCACATTATCCAAGAAGGAAGGTATCAGACAACGGGGAGTGTGCTAGCCAATGTATTCATTATAAATACAATTCAAACCAATAACACCATGGCCATGCAGGGTACTCTCAAAGTGGGCAAGGAAGATCCAGCGACACCCCCCACCCCCCACACACACACTTTAGCCCGACAGTTCTCTCTCAAACATAGTTTACAGCCAGGCATGGTGGCTCATGCTGATAATCTCAGCACTTGGGAGACTAAGGGAGGACTGGTGATTTGGAAGCTGCCCTAGGCTACATAGTGAATTCCTAACCATTCTGGGCTAGGGATGAGATCCTATGTCAAACAGCCCACCAAACAAACAGCAAAATGCCCTTACCTCTTCTTTCCTGCCCCCACCCAATCTCATCAGCAGGCTTTGGAGTAAATTACAGGTGTTGGGTGCCAGAAACAGTAGGAGTAGAAAAGTGTGATATGCCACCTCACTTATCAGGTTCAAGACAAGACACTCCTGTAACTAGAGACTGGTAGCGCCTGTGGCCATGTTGACTGAGAGTGTCCAAACTCATCTCATCTTGGAAAAGACAGGCAGGGCTGTGGATGTATCTCCATGACAGACCTCTTACCTGTGCTGCTCAAGGCCCTGAGTTCCATCCGGAGCACTACAAAAAGGAAAACAATAAAAGGAAGAGTGGGAGGGAAATAAAGCAAGATTAACAAAGGTGTAACAAGTTTATTTCACCAAAGTTGTATTTCTTTATGTATTGATGTTTGAGACAAGGTCTCTCACTATGTAGCCCTGTCTGGCCTGGAACTCGCTATGTAGAACAGGCTGGCCTCAAGTTCCTCCTGCCTCTGCCTCCTGAGTGTTTCTATTAAAGGCATGTATCACCACACTCTGTTCACTGAAGTTTTATGCAACACAAGAGCCTTCAAAACTGAAGATCCAAATTTTATGCTTAGTAAAGGTAAAGGATGGACAGTCATTGCCGCTGGACAAAAGGATAGGATAATGCTAACAGACTAAGGCAAGAAAAGCCGAACCTGTCCAGCCAGATCTTCTTGCTTGTAACATTCCTTACTCCAGAATACAGGGCAAGACCCTCAGAAGACCGGAGAGAAGAGGGAGTGACCTTTCTGGCATCTTTTGGGAATGTGGGGTGGGGCGCTTCTTTTTCTATGACCTGGGAAAAGAGGAGTTCTGGTTTCTCCAGCTCCTTTCTGAGGAAATGGAAGTGGGTGAAGATGGGAAGGCCAGAATCACAGGTGTACTTCGCCTCTGAGGCTGCTCCTTATGCCTTCCATTATCCTTTAGTTCATAGTCTTCCGAATGTCCAAGTGTCATAATTTGGCGTACAATTTTCTGAGCCCCCAAAGGCTGTCAGATAATGTAATAAAAATGTCAGTCAGATGGAAAAGCTATTAAGTTGAGAGATAAGACCAGCATATCACCCATCTGAAATGCACCAGCACTAATGAACACCACTAGGTTAAAAACAATGAGATGACAGAACTCTATCTGTGACTGAAGAGTTTGATACTGAAGTAATTGTGGGGAAGTAATTGGTCTTTGCCTCATCTGTCTAAATTAGCATTTAAGAGACCAGCATCTCACTAAAGTTCCCCAGACTGGCCTCCATCTCCTGGGTTCAGCCATCCTCCTACCTTGGCCTCTAGAGCAGCTGGGACGACAGTAGGCATGCACCACCATATATCCAGATGAACTGTTAATTTTTTTGTAAGTTCTCCAAGTCTGTAACTAGAGATGAATACCACTGTTGTAGTTTCCTTTACTAATCAAATGACTTCCTTGCTATCAGCTATTTGCTGATTCAAGAAATCCAAGCACCATGACAACCTTATTTAGATCATCTGAGGAACTAATTCCTACAGTCATAAGAGTGTGCAGCCTTTTAAACACATCGGAGGATTTGGGCAAGGGAGAAAACTAAGTGGAGTCCCCTTCCAGAAACTGAACGTTTAGTTACCAGTTATGTGGAATATGACAGAAGACTGAATCTGAAGGGAACCCTGCCTAAACTCTGCATGGGCACCTGTTCTGTGCAGGTGGTCATGCTCTTCTTGGGTGTCCGGGTGACTCTGATGGACTAAGATTACTGCCTGCCTACATCTGTGCCCTGGACTGCTGCTCACACATAGCACCTCTGTTTAGCCTCTTCTACCTAACTTTGTGGGCCCTGTCCAGCCGGCCCATGTACCTGTCACCATAGTGGCCATCTCCACTCGCATCTCCTTCTGCCTACATAGGCAAGTGCAGCTCATGACCAAGTGTGTCAGCTGTCATCCCTGCTAAAAAGAAACCCATCTTAATCTGGTCAAAACTGTTGTCATCATCCTAGAGATGGATGTGGTATGTTGTGTGCCGGGCTAAGGTGCTGCTGCTTCTGGTAATCTGGACTGTAAGTCCTACAGTGTGTTGGCTGTGAAGAAATAGTTCCTGTACTTGGCCAACGCCAACTCACTGGTCAAGACTACAGTATACTCCTTCTGAGATATTGAGATGTGTGGTACCTTCCACAACTCCTTTGCTGTATGTGCCTCCACTGAGACACTCTAAATTCTTCCCTCTACACATATACAGCCAAGATGGGTGCCAATGCTTGGGTCATACTTTCTGAGAACACCCATTTGCTGATTCTACCTCGAACTATGGCAGGAGGCAGCAGGTACCATATTAGCAGTCCTCAGCCATGTGCAGAGCCCCTGGCTCACCCCAACCAGTGGGGCACACACTGGTCTCCTTTGGTCCTCCACCGCTTCTCAGTTCCATAGCTCTGCTTGGGACACAGAGACTTGCGGGTCAACTCTAAGCACCTAGGAGAATACCGGGTGGGTCATGGGAATCTGGCTTTTCAGTCATCACTAGTTTTAGAGGTTTTTAAGTAGACATTTTAACTTTGACTGCATACCTCTGGCATATCCTATGGACTGCTCTCCCCTACATGATGCTGAAGGTGCACAGGTTGGAAGAGATAAGAGCTGGCCTATGCTATGCCCCCCAGAGTGACTGGATAACAAGGATGGAGCAAGTCTTCCTAAGGCTGATTCTTTTTTGCTTTTTAAGAGACATAGTCTCATAGAGCTCAGGCTTGTCTTGAACTGTGTTATATAGTTAAAGATGGCTGTGAATTTGAGAGCCCTCTCTCTCTCAAGCGCTGGGACTGGAGCTGATTTCTTAGACGTTCCAAGCAGCCTCTGAAGGCTGGCCTGTCTCCATTAGCAAGAAGGGTAGCCACTACAGGAGAGCACATTACAGAGAAAAGGCTTTGCACTGTGAGATCACCAAGCACCTTTGTCACCAACTCAGACAATTTGTCTCTGTGTTTTGGAGTAATCTCTCATGATCAGGGCTGGTAGGGCCCCTTCCACATTGCATCCCCTCACCATGTTCTCATCCCTCTTCAGTTTCTGTCTCTCATTTGTTTTTGTTTTTTTTTTTTGAAGACAGGACCTATGTGGCTCAGAATGGCCTCGGGCTTGGTATGTAGGCTGGCTTTGAACTGATTATTCTTCCTCGATCCCCCACGTGCTAGGATTACAGGTGCGTGCCACCGCATCCAGCTTTTGTCCTTTTTGTCTGAGTCTCGTATCTGTATCCTTCTATACCTTTGCCTTTTTCCCCAGCTGTCAGTTTACTTCTCTTCTTTTCCTAGAACCTGGCATGGCTGTGGTTTCTGGTCTGTGTGAACCTCTTTTGGGGTTTTGTTTTTTTAAAGATTTACCTTATTTTTATTTATATGTAGTAGGTACGTATGTGTGTACATGTAAGTGCGAGTGTGCGCATGTGCGCGCATGCTTGAGCATGCCTGTGTGTACCAGTGCCCATGAGGGCTATATGAAGCCATCAGAAGTTGGAGTTACAGGCAGTTGTGAGCTGCTGTTGTGAGTATGAGAAGTGAATGCTGGTCCTCTGGAAAAGCATCAATCACACTTTAACAGCTGAGCCATTTCTCCAGCCCCATCTGTTTTGTTTTTTTTTTAAGACAGAGTCTCATACTGTACATAGCCCAGGTTCTCCTGAGGCTGTAGCCCAGCCCAGCCTCAAACTCTTAGTCATCTTCCTGTCTCAGCTTCCCTGAGTGTTATGATGACAGGCCTGAGCCATCACCTTGCGATGTGGCTCATGATTACACAGCTTGGGACATGTGCATGAGGAACTACAGAGACCCTTGGGAAGGGGCTTCAGCATCCCACAAAGTCTAGAAATAAGTCATAGGCTCAACAGGACTTTGTCTTTCTCAGCTCCCCTAGTCCTTAGATGTACCAGGCTCATGATGAGGCCTCTTTCTGGCTATAGAGACCCTGTGGCAGCATTGCTGGCCATGAATTGGATTCTCTGTTCCCCCCTCACCAGAAAGGAGTCCGGGTTATATCCCCAACTTTGGATTCACATGCTGAGTGACAGTAGGAATGCAAATTTCTGTTTTTATATAAGGTCAAATTCTTTTTTTTAACATCTGTTTATTTATATGTGAACATGCACTTGCAAATATGTGCCACCGTGCGTGTGTGGAGGTCAGAGGACAACTCCCAGGGGTCAATTCTCTTCTTCTACCATGTGGGTTCCTGGGAATCAAACATGGGTATTCAGACTTGGCAGCAAGTGCCGTTACCAGCTGAAACGGCTCACCAGCCCCTGAGGCCAAATTCTTAAGCTATTAATGCACCCATTTCTATGGAACTAAACATGCCTAGGTCCTTCCTGCTTTTGTGTTGCTGGTGATTGAACCTGGGCCTTGCAGGTACTATGCAAGTGCCTTTCCACTCAACTATGTCTGCAGCCCACCTTCTATGGTAAATGGATCTGCATTCAAAAGGAGACAACTCCTGTCCCCTTTCTGTGGGGAAGCAAGACTGAACTGAGGTGCTGTGCAGTTTTCAAGGGTCAAGTAGGGCATTAGGGCTCCTAGAGCCCAAGATGCTAGAGGTGACAATCCAGGAACTCTTCCAAGCCCATGAAACATGCATACCCATTCCCATGGAGCACCAGACTTCTTGAACACATGTCACTTTAGGTAATGAGGCAGCCAACAAAATGGTAAACTGGGATCCCCATAACAGTCCCTAGACATCAGCTCTGTCCCACCCATTTTAAATGGCAGCTCTTACATCTGAATTGTCCAGGCTCTGCTTTGAGGTTTGTCTTATCAGCTTGTCTGTCTTGGTATGGTTGTTGGGTTTTCTGTTTTTTGTCTATCTTCTGCCAGGTGGCATCATTTTTTTTTTTTTTGTCTCTGCTGGCCTAGGAAATTTTAAGCAAGTCCCGACCCCAAGTTCTCTGAAGGTTGTGACTTCTCAGGCCCTCTGTGTAGCGCTGCACAAGTGGCTGACCTTTTGTACAGGGCACCATTCTTGGTTGCCTCCGTGTGTTCTATTCCTGTTCTTGGCCCCAATCCCAGGGTTTCCTTCAGCAGAGGGCTTTCCCTGTTGTTAGGACACAGGGCTGATGTCACTCACTTCATTTATTGCTGTCCTCTAGGAAGTCTTCTCATCCCTGCAGTTCAGCCACACTGTGTAGAGTTTAAGCTTCCTCTCTAGCCACAGAAGAGGAACTTCCTAGGTAGACTGTGGACCCTCACTAAGCTGCTGAAGTCTGTTTTGGAGCAGATGACAGGAGGTTTCATAACTGGGGAGAAGGAGCTGGTGTCCACACTTTTCCTTTTCTTTCACTTGAAGATATTTTTGTAATGTTATGACTCTCTTAAATGAGACTAAAACCTGTGACGGTTCTTTCTGATTTTGGGAATACTCACAGGTAGGCACACAATGAACACAAAATAGTAGCCATGTGCCAGCATTTTCTAGGCCTGGGATCATATAAAGGCAGAGAATCAGTAAACAGATGAGGTCATTTTTACACTGGATCTTGGAAAAGGAATAGAAGTGACTTCTCCAGTGGAGAAAATCATACAGTTATGACCTTCCTGCCACCACAATCCCATGCCTCTCAGTCAGATGGAAGGGGCACAGCATCCTCCAAGGGAAGATAGCACCTGGTAACCCACATGAAGGGGCTATGAGCCAAGGATATGCTAGGAAACCCCACAGTGCTCAGGAGCTCAGAAATTCTGGAAATGAATCAGTAATACTGTGACTGTTTCTTCCAGGCTGGACATGGTGGTTGCCATCTTGAATTAGAGTGTCCCATACAGAGTAGGGAGGCACATAAGGCTGCTCCCCTTCTCATGGATGTATAAGCCTGCTAGCAATGGCTGCAGGCAGGGGGAAGACACTTCAGTGGCATAGCTGCACGTGAGTCACCCGTGCTCCTATAAGTAAACCTGGATAAATTAATTGGTTCAGTAACAAGAACAAAACCACCTGCTTTCTTCCAATATCCAGTTTTATTCCTGCAGTGGTATTAAACTTGTCGAATAAATTATCGAGTCTCTATTTCATAAATACAGTGGTTGTGCAATTTGTGAAGGTTATCTCCATAACAAGGAACTGAACTGATATTGGAACCCAAGCCTTGCTTCTAGGGCACACTTCCTTCTGCTTCCAGGGTTTTGGCATCTGCCATCTCTACCTTCTCTATAGCCTATAACCACTGTCGTTTCTCCTGGATTGCAAACTCATGTTAAGACTCTCGTGTCTAAGTGAAGAGAGCTAATTTGAACGAGTTTTACCAAGAAGGGAATTTATAAACATAGATGCCTCACAAAATCCAGGGATAATGCAAATGGGCCTTAGGAACAAACGAAGCAGGTATTTTGATATACCTGGGATTTTCACTTCTCTTCTAAGCCAAGTTCTCTGGGAAAGTAAATGAAAGGTGGTTTTGTACAGCCAAAACAATAAAGTAGAAGAGGTGGTAGAAAAGGGATGCAGAGGCAATCCAACAGGTGCTTATCCACAATGCTCTTCTTGGCTGTTCTACAAACATGCATGCCATTCCCCCATATACACAATTAGAAACATGCTTACCTCAACCAAATCCATGGATAAGTGCAAGTCATAAGCAACTACTAATCCAGATATAATGGCATCAAACAGACATGCCCCTTCGTCCTCTAGTTCAGTTACAAAAAAATATGGCTCCCTTGTACTCTTGTAATCTCTGGTAAACGTAGCTTCCTCCAATAGATTCATATGTAACCGTATAGAAATCAACTCTATCAAAATTCCCTCTTAAGGAAGAAGTCACACATTGATCCATCACTGGATCTGATGTTGTATTCTTTTTACCTGAATGGGGATAATGGAAATAAATTACAGGTATATGAAAACTCATGGGAGTCTTTTTCTTATTATTTCCTTGCTTAACCAGTCTATACTTAGGCCAGGGTAATGCTCAAAATGAGGTTCTTAGATTTAGAAACATGTTTGAATCTCCCAGATGGCTAGAGGGGGCTGCAAAGTGCACCAGCACACTCCTTTCATACCCCTGCACTAAGAGATTTGACCCACTTAACATGACTTATGGCAACCTAAGAGCAAATAACTAAGAGAATACAGAGTGCCATTCAAGAAAAACAGTGTTATCAAAAAGAATTCAGTTTATTGTACACTTTAGAGCATTTAGTAAAACTGGCTTCTAATTGTCAATCCTTCTTCTATCCTTAGAGACATGTACATCTCTCCTAGAACTCAGGAGTATCTTTCCTAAGGACCTGTGAGACATTCCTTGGAAACCTAATTGTCAGGAACAATGGGGCTTCTGTCTCTCTGTCTCCTGTTGGTAGGATAGAAATCTAATTGCCAGCCAGCATGCACATTTGGCCTAATCACATTTATATTGATCAGTTCTCTGTAATTTTTTTTTTACTTCCTTGATGCTATTCTACCCCTACTCTGTTTCCTATACTCAGTATTTCTTATGTTGGAAATCGAGGGTAAGGCTTAAGAAAAGTTCACAGGTGTTGCTGCTGTGCTGGTCCAGAATTACTTCTGGGGAGATCAATTATGATCCAGATTCACTAGCTGTGATTTTTTTTTCCTACTGACAAAAGTTCTCTAAATCTTTACTTGAATTCCTGTTGGTTTCATGTTGGGAGATCTCTCAGTAACAAATTTAATAACAAGTAGTAAAAATCTTGTTGTTAGTCTCCTTTCTCTGTTCTTTTTTCCAGTGCTGGGGGTGGAACGCATTGTCTTGCACATGCTAAGTGAGTATTCCACCATGGTTGCAGCTTCTATTTCTTAGCAGTCTACCTAAGATTTTCTCATCCTCTCTGCCGTTCTGTTCAAGATCTCTCTACTAGAGATCCAATAAGAAATACTAAGCTGAATTCAATACTGTGGCACTTTCTCCCTCCTCCCTTCTGCCCTGAGGATGGTCACTTGACCATTTCTTACCTTCTAGTTTGTGCATTTATGTGAGACCTCATTACCTATGGCAAAGTTGGAGTATGAGGAGTTTCTACTCTGAATACACCTGTAGATAATTTGCTGATGTCAGTTCTCTCATTAGTGAAATCCTTGAGACTTTGACTGCAAGTCAGGAGGCTCAAAGATATCTGCCTTCAGCAACCAAAGATTTTTTAAAAAGACTTATTTATTTATTTAGGTTTTTCAAGACAGGGTTTCTCTGTTGTAACTCTGGCTGTCCTGGAACTCACTCTGTAGACCAGGTTGGTCTCGAACTCACAGAGATCAGCCTGGCTTTGCCTCCCGAGTGCTAGGATTAAAGGATTAAAGGATTAAAGGCATGTGCCGCCACCACCTGGCTTTTGTTTTAAAATTTAATTAATTTTATGTGCATTGGTGTGAGGGTGTCAGTTCCCCTGGAACTGGAGTTACAGACAGCTGTAAGCTGCCATGTGGGTGCTGGGGTTTGAACCTGGGTCCTCTGGAAGAGCAGATAGTGCTCTTAACCTCTGAGTCACTTCTCTAGCCCCTTAAGATTTATTTTTATGTGCATTGGTGCTTGCCTGCATATGTCTCTGTGAGGGTATCAGATTCTCTGGCACTTGAGTTACAGGGAGTTGTGAGTTGCCATGTGGGTGCTGGGAATTGAACCTGGATCCTCTGGGAGAGCAGCCAGTGCTTTTAACTGCTGAGCCGTCTCTCCAGCCCAGCCAAAGTTCTCTTGATGACAGGCAGAGATGCTACATTGGTTTGTTTTTGTTTGTGGTACTGGGGAATGGAAGCTGGGTTACCACTGAACCACACGCACAGCTTCCGGGCTTCTCTTTTGAGTTCCAGGAACAATAAGTAACTGCTTCACTGCCATATCTTACAAAATGTCAACTCCCTTCCAATCAATGAATGCTAGAGGATCCCAGTCTTCTTTCAGTTTCACACATTCAGGGCTTGTGATTTGCCACACCTCATTTCTGGATTTTTTTTTTTTTGTAACCAAATATAATGATCTCATATCTTGGTGAGTGCAAAGACAAAACAAGAACAGCCAAGACATGAAAGAATGGAGAAAAATTTGTAACTCAAAACAGACAAGGAGACCATGACTTTCTTAACCAGCATGGCTTTGGGAATGACCTGACCAGGGCAACAGGGAATGAAGAAATGACAGAGGTACTGAAAAGCTAGGGTTGGGTGGACCTTGTAGTCTTTTGGAGACCCACAAGCAACAGTCTGGAAACTCGGCACATTTATCATATACAGAAATAATGAGGTCTCTGTAGGGACCAGTCCAGACTACAGTCACAGGGTGATGCTTTTTTGCACCCAGTATCAGCATCAGTACTCAGACCAGGGGAAGGCCTTGCCATTCCCATGGGTCTGAGTCACTGGAGTCCTTGACATGACTCTGCTCATGTCATCAATGCTCGTTCATACAGGGTACACTCACCACACATGGGAGTTAGTTCCAAAGCACTGCCTTCTTTGAACAAAGGAAGCATGGGGACTTAGGGAGCCTATAGTCATATAGGAAAGCACCTTAGGGTGGGCAATTTTTGTGAGCATGCTCAATTAAGGAGCACAGTTCCAAGTATGTTCTGTTTAAGGTCATCATTTAGGAAAAGATACAAATTTTTGATGTACTTAGCCCAAGTTCAGAGTGTTAAGATGGGGAAGGAGTACATCTGGGAGTTCTCAGCTTATATCATAAAGTTTTAGCTGAAAATAAAGGACAGTACACTTTGTGTTTGTGTGTGTACAGATGCACTTGTGTGTCTGGGTGTGCATTCATATGTGTCCTTGAAAACCAGAGGGCAAAACTTGCATATTATTCTTTAGGAGTCCTCCATCTCAGTTTTATTTATTTTTGGTTTTTTTTTCAGACAGGGTTTCTCTGTTGTAACTCTGGCTGTCCTGGAACTCACTCTGTAGACCAGGCTGGCCTCGAACTCACAGAGATCCACCTGCCTCTGCCTCCCAAGTGCTGGGATTAAAGGCGTGTGTCACCACTTCCTGGCCTGCCTCAGTTTTTGAGACAGGGTCTCTCACTGACTTGGAACTCAGGAATTAGAGTAGGCTGCTTGGCCACTGCATCCTGGCAGCCCACCTGTCTCTACTTCTCCAGCACTGACATTACAAGTGTATTGCACCGAGTCTGGCTTTTTGATGTGGTCTCAGGTTTGAACTCAGATCCTCTGGCTTGCAAAACAAGCATTTTAACCAGAGATCTATCTTGCCAGCCCAGAAAGGATATTTTAAAGGTAGATTAATATGGGAGTTTTCCTCTAAAGATGTCTCACTGAGGATAACATTTTCATAAGTGGTTTATGGTTTGTTTTTGTTTTTGTTTTTTAAAATTGTGTTTGTTTCATTCTTACCCCAGGCCTACCTGAAAAACACTAGCTCCAAAGTTGTGGCAAACCTCCTGCCTCAACCTTCCAAATGCTGGTAAGCCACCATACTCAGTTAGAATATGGCATTATAAGAATATGTGGACATGATAGGTTTTGTTTACTTTTTTGTTTCCTGGAAATCACTAAGTAGCCTAGGCTGGCCTGGAACTTAAGGTGATTTCCTGCTCCAACCTCCTGAGTACTGGGATTGCAGGCACATATCACCATGCCCAAGATGGCAGTTTTTGTGGTAATCTTATCAATTTAACAACGAGAAGGCCAATTTCTAGAAAAGGGATGCTGGGCAGACTATTTAAAAAGCACATTTTACTAAAGACATCTACTTTCTCAGTCTTTAATCTCTTCAAGCCCTTCCTTTCACCTTGCCTTACCACCCTTGCCATTCTGGCTTGCTCAACATCATCCACTCTTACGACAAATTCCTTTATAGACTTTGCAGCTTGTTTTCATTTTCATCCTAACAGACCATTCTGACATCATTCATTGTGATCACTCCTGGGTTCTGCACCTTCATGTTCTGTCACCTTTCAGGAAATTCCAAGCCAGACAGGACTACTCTTCACCGCAGATCTTATTTTGGGCTGTGTTCTGGCCGAAGGAGCAGGCCCTAAAAAGCTTGACAGAAGACAGACACTATGTGGATTTCATTGGAGAAGCATGCTGAAAATATAGTTTTCAAGAGACTGTGATCAAATTAGAACTATTGCAGCTTTTTTGCAATGATCCTACATGGGTAAACTCATTAGGTTGAAAACAAATCCCCTAGCCACAAGGCATAGCTTAGTGAGTACCAATAAAGTCCAGGTTGTCGTTGAATTTCTATAGGTGTTTAATCGCCGTGACCAGAGATCCTGAGATCAAATCATAGTCAATTTCATTTCGTCTGTGCATTATCATAAGGGGGACAGATTCTTCAAATAATGACAGCAGCCTAAAGCAAGTGGATGGATATAGAAATGGTAGTGGTTGTTCTGTTTCATACGTGTTCTTTTCTATTCACTAAAAGTTATGCATATCATGTTTTCTATGAAAGGGAAAATTCTCCCTCTTAGGAACTTTAGCTCACTTTAGCCAAATTCAATCAAGCCACTGTACTTTCTTTCCCATGATGCATCACCTCCACTCCTTTCCCTGAGAATGGCGGTATAATATCCCGAGGCAACTCGGTTGGATGCTAGGAGTTCTGGTGCAAATCCTACACACACAATTTCATGTCCCGCTTCGTCTGACCCTATGAACATCAAGGCCTGACATGAGGAGTTGGTCAGCTCCTCGACTGCATCCTAAGGCCATCCGAGAAAAGACTACAACTCCCAGGATGCCCATCTGCCCCGCCCAGATTCCCCTCCCCCAGCTAGAAAGCGAGTATCACAGAGAAGACGAGGCAACATGGCTCCCGGAGGTGGAAGGCAGAGGCTTCAACCCCTTTGAAGCAGTGAAGAAGAGCAGCGGAGGGGATCGGAAAAAGAGAAGTGACTACGATTTGTCATCGCTCTTATCTTCCCAGCCTCTTCTGAGTCTGGTCAGCCTCACCTCTGATCTCCACCCGCACCCAATCTGTGGTCTCCTCCCCTCCCCGCCCACGTTCCCTCGCCCCTCCCGTCGCGAGCCCTTTCCCCGCCCCCCCTCGCCTCCCCCCCGTGGAGTGCGCACGCGCCCGCCTCCGGCTTCGCGCGGGGATCGCCGACTGGCCCGCTTGCGCAGCCGCTGTTTCTTCTGCCCACGGAGGAAGCATGGGCGTCCAGGGCTTCCAAGAGTTCCTGGAGAAGCGCTGTCCCGGCGCTGTGGTGCCTGTGGACCTCCTCAAACTCGCGCGCACCGTCTCGCGCCAGCAGCAGCAGCAGCACCTGCACCGCCAGCTGCCACCGGCAGCCCTAGCGCCTGGGGCTCCACGCATCACCAGGGGCTCTGCTCCTCTGCCTCCGCCGCTCCCGCCCGCTGCCTTTGGTGCTTACTCCGGGGGCGCGGGGCCGACTCGGCACCATCACCCTGCTCACCATTTCCACCACCACAGCCAAGCGCCGCCAGGGCTGCACCCGCCGCCGCCTCCTCCGCTGCCCGGGGCTCGGGTATTGGTAGATGCGGGTTCGGCGCTGCCGCGGCTCTATGGTGGCTACCAGACGGATTGGGTTTGTGGCGGCCAGTGGAATGCCATGCTGGGCTACTTGTCAGCGCTGTGCCAGGCTTGTGCCTATCCGGGCGGCGACGGCCTGGAGCTGGTGGTCATGTTCCCTGGGGGCCTGGGAAAGGACCGACTGGCCGAATGGGGCCGTCGGTGCCAGGCGGAGCGGCAGACTGCGCAACTGATCGTGGGACACGTGGGCAACAAGGGCACCCCTCCACCGCGGGCCTGGTTCCTGCCACCTGCCTGCCTGAGCCACTGCGTGAGGCTAGCACTCATCCGCTTCCGGGTCAAGGTGAGGGAGGGGTCAGATTTTAAATGAAATGCCCCACACCTGTTCCTTCCAGACTAAACATCTAACCATTTACCGACTTAACTGCCACTTAATCAGCTAACCTCCTGGAGACCATTTTATCCACCTGTGCCCCTTCGTATGGCCTCCTACCAATTCACTTACTACATGACTGTATCTTTATCTTGTCACCCTAGTAACCTCCTTTATCTTTACTTACCCAATTGGCCTACCTGTTGGTTTTACCAGAATTGACTAAAAATTTCTTTGGGGCTTCATCTTTCTCCTGCTGTCTCTGTCATACTGAAATACGTTTTTTTCTTCATTTTCCAGTTGACACCCCGTCCCCATATCTCTTTTCAACCTCATGGCAAATAAAACAGATGTTACTCGAACACCTTTCTTCTGCATTCCCCCCCCCCCCAGACCTAGTGCTGTTTTTTTTTTTTAATTTTTTTTAACACATCGACTGAATCATTTTCATTTCAACATGCTTTATCTTGGCATGCCTTAGCCCTAACAAACAATCCACTGATTGATTTTAGGAGGATCAACACTCTTGAGTAGGGGGATTTCAAAGACTGGGGTGGTTTTCAAAGATGTGAGACACCGTTCTTGTTCTTGGAAGATCATATATGTAACATTTATTTGATGGTGTAAATATGCATGGTGACTACGCTTTCTGGTGCAGACAGTACAGCACCTGTTTGGATAGGTGGGTGGGGTAATATCCGGGCTAAAATGGTCCAGGGAAACTTCCTGAAGACAGACCTCATCTAAGTCTTCGAGAATGGGCTAGATTTGAGTGATTCACAGGTTTTGGAGGAGGTTGTTTTAAGTGGTTGAAGAAATTGAGCAGCGGCCAAAAGAAATACCAAGTGCGTGAGGCCCCATGGGCTTGAATTTGAGTCCAGTCTGTGAGTAGTTGGGCCACTGCATATGGAGCTTGGGGAAAAGCTTGGCAGCGTCCCCGGTACTTGGCCCCACTGCTATTACACTGTTGCTTTCCCATACTCTTAGGTTTCAAGTTCCTACGTGTAGGGAATAGCAAGGCTTGAGAAGTAAGGAGGTGGGCAGGAAGAAGAAAAAGAGAAACAGTACAGGGTTCGGTAGGAAGAAACCACAAACCCATTTTCCAACCAGAGTTTTGGGGATTGTCCTCTCAGGATTTTGGGTTTGGGAATTCTGAGACTAAACAGATAACAGCTGGTGGAGTAAGGAGGAAATAGAGACCAAAAGCTCTGCTACGTAGAGAAGTTTGCAATGCTTATAGAATTGACTAGAATCCTGTTATGCTAGACATGTAGGGCTCGGCATCAAATCTGTGCCTAGGCTGGAAAGATTATAGTTTTGTTTTTTTTTAATTTGAAAAGCCAGTAATGACTGGGGGCATAGATCAGTGGTAGAGTGTCTTTACCAACCAGGAGGCCCTTGGATCAGTCTCTAAGCACCATGCATGCAAAAATTCCAATCGTCAGCTAACTTAAAATACAACTGTAACAAAACCGCGTTTGCCTCTTCTGACCAAATATTTTACAGCAGATTCATTGACAGTCATTCTTTCCAAGTTGTTTTCCATGGCATCACTCAGGCCTTAAGGAATTTTTTAACCTCGTTTTTTATCTTGCTATATTACTGGCAACTTGACTGCTGGCACTAGTGATGACTCTGTTAGTGGAGCAGATTTTTCTTTTCTTTTTTTGAGGGGGTTGGGGGGTAGTACTGGGGAAGTGCTTTACTGTTGGACTACACCTGCAGCCCTTAAAGATTTTAAAAAATTGTCTCATTGGATCTTTACAGTAACCCATGAAGCAGCATTACTTTTGTTTTCCAAAGGAGGGAACTCAGACCCAGGAGCTTTACACATTTGCCCAGAGAAAACCTAGTAATAAATGCTGGAGCTGGGATTCTGGGATTTGTGTCTCTTTAGTCTGATTTCACAGCTCATGCTCTTAACAAGTGTTCAAAGATGAATCTTTCTTAAGAGGCACTGTGATTAGATTATTTCCACACTGGAAGAAATACCTCATTGGCACCTGGATAAAAACAGGTTTGGTTTATTCATTTGTATTATTCTTTTACTGAGTCCTTGCTGTAGGGTAAGTATTGTACTGGTTGCAGAAAATTCATAAGTTTGGACTCTCCAGGATGTCAGGGTTTAGTAATGGCTGAAAACAAAATTGCTGATGCTCTGTGCTAATTGCACAGGATGAAAAATGTAGCCCATTTGCAGGGGCATGGTAATTTCTTAGTAAAATTTGGGAGCACCTTTACAGATTGGCCATGAAGAGGTTTAAGAGTAGCGCAGATAGTGGACAAGGGTATGGAGACCTCAAGCATCTGGTTTGTGAGCTCTGAGTAGGTTATTATTTATTTATATCATATTTACAAATGTTTTCTGAACAGGCTTTGATTGGTGGTTGGCAGGAGAGAGGAACACTGTAGTTTGTGATTTATTCGTATTCCTCACCAGTCAAAATTTTTGAGAACCAACTGTAAGTGTATTTTGTTATACTTCACACAGTTTTTTGAGACACGTTTTCATGTAGTTCAGGCTACCCTTGAATTTGATGTATAGTTAAGGCTGACCTTGAATTCTTCCTGATTCTCCTGCCTCCACCTCTCAAGTGCTGGGATCATGAGTGCACCATCACACTCGATGCAGTCTCGTTTTTTAAAAAATCTCAGCAGTGTCATAGGTAGTCATGAATGCCTATATAATTCCAGTTACTCAGGAGGCTGAGGCAGGAGGTTGGCTTGAGCCCGGGAGCTTGACATCAACATGGTAATATAGTGAGACACTATCTGTAAGTAAATGCCCCAGTGATACATAAAAAATGATGGCTAAATCCTTAGAGAAAAGATTATAGGAGTAACTTCTAAAAAAGTGTTTAGTGTGATAGGTTTGAGACACACATTTTATCCCAGTATTCAGGGAGCCTGAGCCAGTTCTGAGTTGCATAATGAGAAATGTCTCAAAAAACAAAAGTTAAGAGCATGTGGTGATCTTGGAGAGGACCTGAGTTCAGTTCCCAGCACCATACTGGGCTTACAACTGTCTGTAACACCCTATTCTGGACACTGTGAGGACCTGTATGCATACACACACACACACACACACACACACACAACAAAGCAAACTGGCTATTTTAAGAGCTAGAATGTCTTCAGGATTGTATAGTGTTGATGTTCTCAGGGGGTTCTCTTGGCTGTGATGAGTGAGTTTTTTGTTGGAGTGATGAAGAATGAATGTCTTGGATTGTGGTACAGACATGAAAGGGATGGGTCAATAACCGTTCATTGACTTCTCAGGAAAGAGCTGTGTCCTGTCTTAAAGGTGGCAATTTTTTCACATGGATTATTTGCATCTAGAGCATTTCTTTTGCATGAATATTAGTGCTTCAGAACAAAAACTGGATCTCCATTGTGCCTTGGTTTTGTTCTTTAGAAGGCAAGATGAACCTTTATTTCTAGTCTCATTTTCATTTTTAATAGAGAGCATAGAAGTAGCAGGATTAAATATTTGATAAAGTGCTGGGTTGTCTGTTTAGCTTTAGACAAATTTGGAGTTCATAAAAATTTTTGGTGTTTATTGTTGAAATGTTTCTAATTTGGTTTGTTACAGTTATTTGCTCAGTAAACCTTTGTGAGTGAAAACAGCCAATAGCAAGAAAATTTAGTAATGCCCAAGTTCCTGGCCCATTCTCTTCCAGAGGGTCTCAGAAATAGAGCGACTTAAAGTAGGTTTAGTCTGACTTGGGAGATGAGGTAATGTGATGTGGGGGAATGGAAGCTTTATTTAATGGTTACTGTAAATGAGCAAAAAGATAACCAGCACATAAAGCCCTCCCCCACTTCAACAGCTGTATATTTTAGAAGGCTAAATGGGTTGATGTAAAGTTTGGTTGTGTCTGAAATCATATTAGTGGGACGGGAATAACCAGACGTGGCGAAATCTGACCAGGCGCAGCTGTCGTCGTTTGTGCTTTCCTCCTTCACGGAGGAAATGGCTGGTATGCCTCCTGATTGTTTACTAATCCTGACATCCAGACCCTGAAAAGTACACAGTTCTTCTACATGGGAAATGATCATAGGACTAATCACTGTCACTTCTTGAGTACCAAGTTGGGTATAAAAATCTTTTTAAACAGTGCCTTGTTTCATCCTCACAAATTTGCAAGAGCCATGTTATCCTCCCTATTTTACAATTAAATCTCGGAAGTGCAAAGAGGTAAGATGGGGGCTGGGGATGTAACTCAGTGTTGAACAAGGAAGATCTTGGGTTCAGTCCCCAGGATCAAAGCCAACTCAAACCAAGCAAACAAAAACCAAGAAGTGATTTAAAAAAATACTTTGGTGTTGTGGATTAGTACTTATGCATGGTAGGTACATACTGTACCACTGAACCAAAACCCAAGCCCAGTAATGTTCTTTTTGGGGGTGCCTCACTGCTAAGTGGGAGATAAAAATGATTACTTTAGATCTCTATTGCTTAAGTCTTTTCTACAGAATCCCACGACACCTCCTTCTTTTTGAACATTTTTGTGTAAGGTTTCGTGTTTTTATTGACTAAGTGCAGAGAAACAGTGAGAATTGTTGAGCATTGCATTTGTGCCAGCAACGCTGAAATCCACAGTCCTGCCAATACAAGACAAATATGTTAGCTAATTGCCAAGTGAGTCACACAGTGATGTTTAGGAATTCAAAAGTAGCAGTCCCTTTCTATGCACAAATAATTGGGGTGTGTTTGTGTGTTGCTACCGATGGAACCCAAACTCACATGTAGATGAGCACCCTTCCCTTGAGCTGTATCCCTGGTCTTATAATAATCTTTAAAATTGAAATCAATTGTACTCATTTCCCTTAAGCCATTTTCCTTATGTCCAGTCTTCCCTTCCCACCATTATTTTTGAAAAAGACTATTCTCATTGCTTAATCTGTTGCCATTTAAAAGTTTGTTTTATTTGAGTGGGGGTGGGCGTGGGGGTGTGAATGAATGTGGGTGTGTATCAAGTGGGTACATGTGTACCATTATGTGACTATGGAGGTCAGAGGTCAAATTACTTCTCTTTCACTATGTACATCCTGGTGAATTCCAGGTCATCAGCTTTGGCAAATGCATTAACCTGCTGAGCCATCTCCCTAGCCTTCTAGTGCCACTTTTAAATTTTAAAAGTTGGGTTATTTTACATTTATTTATTTGAACGTTAGTGGGAGAGCACCTGCATGTGTGTGTGGATGGGCACAAGTGTGCTATGGTTCCTGTGTGGACATCAGAGGACAACTTATGGGAGTCAGTTCTCTCCACTGTGTAGGTTCTGGGAATGGAACTCAAGGTTGTTAGACTTGGCGGCATCTTCACGTGCTGAGCTATCTTGACGGACCTAAATTAATTTTTTTAGCTAGCACACACACTAATGGGTTCATTATAATATCTTCATATGTATATATCATTGTAATTTGCTCATATTCATCCCCCCTCATTAAACCCTCTCTGCCCTCCCTACTGTTGCCCTTCCTCTTCCCAAATAATACTGCTATCATGTTCATATTTAAATGTACAAATACATACAGGTTTCATGTCATATATATTTTTAAATTTTTTTATGTATAAAAGAAAATGTGATACTTACTTCTTTTTCTTGCCCATTACCTTCTTTTGTTTCCCTTGTTTGCTCTTAGTCTTCTTCCTCCTCCAAACATTCCCCTTTCTTTCTCATACCTGTCTGTATATGTGTGTGTATGTATGTGTGTATATATATATATATATATATATTCATATGTGATAGAAGACATGTTTGCCTTTATGAGTGTGGCTTATTTCCTGCAAAGGACATAATTTTGTTCTTTTCTCTGACTAAAATTACATTGTGCGTACGCACACACACACACACACACACACACACTAACCATGTTTTTATCCATTCATTTATTGATGAACATTTAGGATCAGAGCATAACTTGGCTTCTTTAATACTACTGCAATGAACATGGATGCACAAGTGTCTCTGTGGTATGTTGATTTAAATTCTTTAGGAATATATGCCTGGGAGTGGTATAGCTGGAGTGTATAGTAGTTCTATTTTAGTTGATGAACCTCCATACTGATTTCAATAATGACTAGGCTAATTTACATTCCTGCTAGAAGTATGCAGTAGTTAACTCTGTGTGTGTGTGTGTGTTTTAAGATGATGTCTCCTGTTGTAGTTCAGGCTGGCCTCATACACTCATGTAAACCAAGAATATCCTTGGACTTGCCTCCCCACACACACACACTGCCACATTTTTTTAAGGCAAGATCTTGCTATGTAGCCCCGCCTGGCTTGAATTTAACCATGCCTCTGCCTCCGCAGTACTGTTTATTTGGTGCTGAGGCTCAAACTGAAGGCCTCGTGTATGCTAGGCAAGTGCTCTTATAACTGAGCTATGTGCCCAGCCTAGGCTTCTTCCCCCCATCCCCCCACCCCCCGCCTGCATCCTCACCTACCTCCAGAGTGCTGGGATTAAAGGCATGCACCGCCATGCTCACCCAGAATATATATTTCTACTAAGTTCCTTGGTGATGATGATGGTTGAGGTCAAGGTTACATTTTTCTGTTTTGTTTTTGAGATCAGGTCTCACTATGTAGCCTTGGCTGGCCTGTAACTCAGTATGTAGAACTGGCTGGCCTTGAATTCACAGAGATCAGCCTTCCCTCTGCCTTGGAGTGCTGGAATTCCAGGCATGCACCACCATGCCCAGCTTTGAATCCTTACCTACAGCCTTTGTTGCTCGCTTTGTTTGTGATAGCCATTCAGAATAAAGTGAGATGCAGTCTCACTGTCTCATTGTAATTTTGATTTTCATTTACCTGACAGCTAAGGATGATGAGCACTTTTCCATATATTTATTGGCCATTTGTACTTCTTTTGAGAATCGTCTAGTCATTTGCCTGTTTATTGGTTGGATAATTGGGGAGGGTGTCGATGTTTACTTTTTATTTTTTGAGTTTTATACTATTCTCTTGGTATCAGATGTATGAATTCAATGACCATCTCCTATTGTGTAGGCTGGCTCATCACTCTATCGTTCCCTTCTTGTTCCGAAACTTTAAATTTCATGCAGTGTCATTTGTCAGCTCTCTCTGTTCCTTCACAAATATTGGAGCCTTTGAGAAAGCCCTTGCTTTTCCTAGGTCTTTTTTCTCTTTCTGTAGCAGTTTCACAGTGTTGGGTCTTGAGTTCTTTGATCATTTTGAGCTGGTTTTTGTGCCTGGTGAAAGATACAGATCTAGTTTGATTCTATCTTTGGCTATCCAACTTTTCTACTACCGTTTGTTAAAGGAAATCTGTTTTCTTCAGTGAATGTTTCTAGTACCTTTGCTAAGAGTCAAGAGTTTAACTGTATGAGTTTTAGTCCATTCCACTACTCTGTTGTCTGTTTTTGTGCCCAAACTATGCTGTATTTGTTACTGTGTCTCTGCAGTATAATGTGAAATCAGGTAATATGATACTTCTAGCATTACTCTTACTGATCAGGATTGTTCTGACCATTCCTGATCTTCATGGATCTATATTAATTTTAGATTTTCTTTTTTCTATTTCTGTGAAGGATGCTGTGGTGGTTTGAATGAAAATGGTCTTCGTAGGCCCATAGGGTGTGGCACTATTGGGTGGTGTGGCCTTGTTGGAGGAAGTATGTCACTGGGGGTGGGCTTTGAGGTTTCAGATGCTCAAGCCAGGTCTAATGCCTCTCTCTTCCTACTGCCCACTAATCCAGATGTAGAACTCACAGTTACCTATAAGAGTTGCTGTGGCCAGGTGGTGGTGGAGCACACCTTTATCCCAGCACTCAAGAGGCAGAGACGGGTGGATCTCTGTGAGTTTAAGGCCAGCCTGGTCTACAGAGTGAGTTCCAGGACAGCCATAGTTACAACAGAGAAACCCTGTCTTGGAAAAGAAAAAAGGAAAAAAAAGAGTTGTGGTCAGAGTGTCTCTTAATAGCAATAGGAACCTTGACTAATAAGAACTCTTTGGAATTTTTATAGGTACTATATAAAATCAAATCTGTAGATTGCTTTTAGAAACTAATTTCGTGTTTCTTTTCTTTTCTTTTTTTTTTTGTTTTTTAAGACAAGGTTTCTCTGTTGTAACTCTGGCTGTCCTGAAACTCACTCTGTAGACTAGGCTGGCCTCAAACTCAGAGATCCACCTGTCTCTGCCTCCCGAGTGCTGGGATTAAAGGCGTGCACCACCACCTGGCAGCTTTGTGTGTTTCTATGTGAGTGGAAATGTGTGTGCCATGGCATTGTGTGTGGAGGTCAGAGGACAACTTGTGGGAGTTGGTTTTCTCCTCATACCATGTATATCCCAGGGAACAAACTCAGGTCATCAAGCTAAGCCATTTTGCCAGCCTTTAATTTAAAAATTAGCTTTTACATAAAGTGTGTGCATATGTGAAGGCCAGAGAACAACCTATGGGAGTCAGTTCTCTTCTTCCACTATGTGGATCAAGGGGATGGAACTGAAGTTTCCAATATCGGCAGGGAATGCTAGGCCACAAGCTTTACCATCTGAGTAATTTTGTAGACCTGCTTTTCACATTCTTGATGCTACCAATCCATGAGCATGAGTGGTCTTTTTATCTTCTTGGTTCTTCGGTTTTTTGGTGTTCTAAACTTTTTGTTAAAGAGATCTTTCACTTTCTTGGTTAGATTTGTTTCTAGGTCTTTTTAAGGGCTATTGAGAATAAGATTGTTTTCTAGAGTTCTTTCTCAAAATGTTCATTATTAATAATACACAGAAACAGTACTGATTCTTGCATGTTGATTTTTGTATCTTCCTACTTTGGTGAAAGTATTTATTAGATCTAAGATATTTATCATGGTGTCTTTATAATGTCTGCAGATAGGGATAATTTGACTTTTTCCTTTCCTGTTTGCATACAGTTTATTGTTTTTTTTTTTTTGTTTGCCTTATTGCTGTGGCAAAGACTTTAAATATTCTGGTTAAGAGTAGAGATAGTGGGGAAACCTTTGTTTAGTTCCTGATCTTAAAATGAATACTTAAAAATTTTCCCCACTTGGTATAATGTTGGTATAGATTTTTGTATGTACCTTTCATTGTGTTGTAGTTAGTTCTTTCTGTTCCTAGTTTCTTCCTGTTTTTTTTTTTATCATGGAATGATATTGAACTTTGTCAAAGGCCTTCTGCATCTCTGGGATGAACATGTGACTTCTGTCCTTGAATCTATTTATGTTCTGTATTACATTTATTGATTTGTATATGTTGAACCATTCTTGCATCCCTGGAATGAAACCAAGTTGACAGGGGTATCCTTTTTTTCAGTGTGTTTGTGGGGTGATGTGGGTGAAGTCAGGGTCTTATTGTGTAACTCTGGCTGTCACTGTGTAGACCAGACTGGCCTCCAAATCACAGAGATCCTCTTACCTCTGTCTCTGGAGTTCTGGGATCAAAGGTGTGCAGAATTCTGCCAAGCTGACAGTGGTATCCTTTTAATGTGTTGTTCAATTCAGGTTGCAAGTATTTTGTTGAAAAATTTTGCATCTACATTCATGAAGGACATGAGTCCATAGTTTTCTTTTTAGTTGTGTCCTTATATGGTTTGGGCATCAGGAATACTGCCTTCTTTGAATGAATTTCTTACTGTTCCTTTCTATTTTAGTTTGGAGACCTTTGATGTTAATTCTTCCTCAAATGTCTGGTGGAATTGGTCTGTAAATCTGTTCAGTCCTGGTGTTTTAGGAGACTCTTTGTTACTGCTTCAATTCTGTTGCTTGTTATAGATCTGTTAAAATTATTTACATCCTCTCTATTTGACTTTAGTATGTCATGCATGTAACTTAGGAATTTATTCAGCTATTCTGGATTTCCCAGGTTTAAAACATTTATTATTTTTTAACATACATTTATTTATTTATTTATTGTGTATGTGTCTGGATGTGTGTGTGCCATGGTGCTCATGTAGAGGTCAGAGACCTGACCTGCCTTTGGTATGTTCCCAGGGTTATATTTAATTTTCATTTGATTCTACCATTTAAAAAAAAGTTCCTTGATGATTTCTTCCACGATCCAGTTACCAACCAAAAATGTATTGTTAGGCCAGGTATTACATGTCTGTAACCCCAGCAATTGAGAGGCTGGGTTTGAGGGGTTACCTTGAAGTTGAGGCTAGCCTGGTTATATAGCAGATGCCAGGATAGCTAGTTCTACATATCAAGACTCTCAAAACACAAGCTTAAAAAAATGTATTGTTCGGTCTCCTTGTGTTTTTATAGTTTCTAATAGTTTCTTTTGCTGTCAGGTTTCTAGTTTTATTCCACTATGATCTATTAAGATACAACAAAATTATTTTCATTCTTTTATATTTAAGATTTGCTTTATGGCCTAAAATGCATTGCATTTTAAAGAAAATTCCATGGCCTACTGAAATAATGTGCATTTCACAGTTAGTAGATGCACTATTCTGTAGATATTTGTTAAATACACTTGACCTATGATTCAGTCCAGCTCTGAAGATTTTTCCTTGGTTATTTTTGTCTGGTTGATCTATTAATGAGAGTGGGGTATTTAAAGTACCCTCTATTATTGTATCTGGATTTATTTGTTACTTTATTAGTTTGTTCTATGGTATATTGATTATTCTCCAGTATACCAGAACATGACCTACTGCTACAGGGTTACAAAAAGGGGAGGGGTATCATATATACCTGTCACACTGTGGAAATATGTCAGGATGTTGAATTGCTAGTGCATTGCATGTTTTTTAATTAAGTAATATATATAGTTTTAATCAAATCCACCTCCCCCGATTCCCTTCCCTCCAAATTCTCCCGCATCTTCCCTACCAGTTTTCCTTCCCATCTTCATGTTCTCTCTCTTGTTTTATAAAAATGGAGCGAAATTCACTTAGTGCCTATGGTAAGTGCAAGGGTGTAGGGCCCACTATTGGAGTATGGGTAGCTTCTCAGGGTTCCAAGTGAGGTAACCCAAACTCGGAATGATAAACACCACATATTTTGTCTCATATGCAGATGCTAAATTTGAAATTTGGGCTGTGTGTCTGTTTAAATTGGAGTATGCACAAAAGTTAAGAAGTTAGCAAGAGGCTGTGAGTGGTGGGCGATTTCCAGAAGTTAGCAAGAGGCTGTGAGTGGTGGGCGATTTCAAGGGAGAATAGAACACAGGTGGTAGTTGATTTGTGTTTTTCTTGTTGAGATTTCCTTTTTATGAATGTGTGTTTTCTCAGCTTTTTGTTTTTACATTCTTTCCAATTCTTTAGTTGCTTTTCTCTGTTAACATCCTCTCTTTGTCTTCAGTCTTCATCATGACACTTAGTTCAGATTTCTGATCCTCTCTGTTCTGCACTGTTTGGCATTTGTTGCCTCTTTTGCTCCCTCCAGCATTGGTGATGACTCATGAATGTTGAATCCCTGGCACTCTCAGAATGACTTGGGAGGGAGCTGTATGAATTTGTAAGTTCCAGGAGCTTCCTGAGACTTTGAGATTTTGTCTTTGTTGTTGTTTGGTTTTGTCATTGCTTTGCTTTTTTTCTTCTCCAGCCTTGCAAATTTCTTTTCCTTTCTGAATCATGACTCCTTCCCAACTCTCTGGGAAGCAATACTTCAGTTCCAAGGAAGTAACTACATATCACCTGTGCTCCTGCAACTGTCTTTCAACTTCCTCTGCGTGTATAGTACCTTCATGAATCTTCTGCAATGATAATTCGTTGCTCTTTGCTGTAGTGTGATTGTCCTTGGAAGGACCTCAGTTCTTAATTGACTGTAAAAAATAGTTTTGCTGAATATAGTTTTAGTTGGCAGTTGTTTACTGTGATGGCTATTTTTAGTTGTCAACTTGAATACATCTGGAACTAAACCCCAAAATGGAGAGCACACCTGTGAGAGATTTTTTTGCTTAATTTGAAGTAGAAAAATCCCCTTTTAATCTGGATCTTTGAGTTAGGAAGACATACCTTTAATCCACATCTTGAGGTAGGAAAACACTTAATCGGGATCTTGAGGTGGCAAGACACACCTTTAATCTGAATGTGGAAGAAGGAAGCCTTTGCTCTGCCTGCTTGCCCTCACTCTCACTAGCAAGTCCATTCCTTCACTGGCGTGAGAATTTACTTCTTTGGGATTCCAGCGTACACTGAAGACCAGCTGACACATCTAGCCTTGTGAACTGAGCAACTACTGGATCTTTTTTTTTTTTGGACCTTTGGTTCATAGCCAGCCATTGTTGGGTTGGCTGGACCACAGCCTGTAAGTCGTAAGTTCCCTTCATATGTGTATGTGTGTATCTATATATATATGTGTGTGTGTAGTATATATATATACTTTTATTTATAGTAATTATAGAAATTATAGTAATTTCCCTCCATATATACATATATGTATATATGGAGGGAAATTACTATAATTTTTAAAAATACATAGATTTGTTCTGCAAGTTCTGTTACTCTAGATCAGTGGTTCTCAACTTCACCAGCTCTGCAACCTTTTAATACAGTTCTTCAGGTTGTGGTGACCTCAACCATAATATTATTTTCGTTGCTACTTCATAACTGCAGTTTTGCTACTGTTATGAATCATAATGTAAATATCTGAGATGCAGATGGTTATAGGCAACCCCTGTGAAACAACAACAGCTGTCTCCTGCCAGAAAAGCCAAGAATTAATTCAGTAGTTGCTCAGTTCAGGAGTCTGGAAGTTCAGTAGTCCCAATCTCGTGCTGGAGTCTCTTCAGCTATGTTGAATCCCAAAGAAATAGGTTCTAACACCAGTGAAAGAATGCCTCACCAACAGGGTAGATGAACTTACCAGCAAGTGTGAGGGTAAACAGGCAAAAAGCAAAAGCTTCCTTCTTCCCTGTTGTTTTATGTGGACTGCCCACATAAAGTGGTGTGGCCCAGATTTAGAGTAGGTCTTCCCCCCCTAAAATGAGCCATTAAATAAAGTCTCTCACAGGTGTGCCTAGCTGCTTGAGTTTTAGTTGATTCCATCCAAATGATGCAAAATTGGCAACCAAGATTCTTTGTTTTGTATTTTTGGCATCTTGATTATATGTGTTGTGGAGAGATTCCATTATGATCGTGTCTATTTGGGGCTCTAAATGCTTGTTGCATGGTTGCCCACTTCTTTTCCTAGATTTGGACATTTTTCTGCTGTAAAATTGCATTGATTATGTTTTCTATTCTTTGTGGAGTTTTTTATTTTTGTTTTTGTTTACTACAGGGTGTAACTATGCAGCCTTGGAATGCAGTCTGGCCTTGAACCCTTAGAGATCTACCTGCCTCTGCCTCCTAAATGCTGGGGAAAAGGCATGCACCACCAGGCATGGACATAGGTCCTATTCTTTGGTTTTTATCTCAGCTCCCTTTTACTACATAAATTCTTTGGTTTCGTCTCTTAATCATATTCTAGGATTCTTGAAAATTCTGGTCATGATGGTTAGATATTTATCCATTTATGTATTTATTTAGGTATCTATTCATTTATCCATTTATTTAATTATTTGTTTGTTTGTTTTTTTATTAAGGACCTCATGTATCCTAGGCTGTCCTAGAACTTGAATGGCTCTGAATTTCCCTTCTTTCTGTCCCTACCACCCCATGCTGGGATTGCAAACATGTGCTACCATGCCCACTTTATTCCATGTTGATGATCAACCATCGACTTTGTGCATGCAAAGCAAGTACTCTGCAGACTAAGGTACATACATCCTCAGCTATTCCAGTTAGGCTTCTATCGCTGTGATACAACATGGACAAATACCAGCTTGGGAGAGGAAAGGGTTTATTTATTTTATAGTCCATCACTGAGGAACCTGGAGGCAGAGACCATGGAGGAACCCTGCTGACTTACCTCTCCCATGCCTTGCTCACCCTTCTTATACACCCTGGACCACCTGCCAAGCAAGGTTTTGATGTGCAACTGAGCTTGCCTTCTGGAGCTTCTGCTGGCCATACTAAGCTTTACAGCCTATCATCCACACAAGTTCTCACTTGCTCCAGAGACTCTCCCATTTCTATACTCTTGGCTGGCTAATGTCCAAGGCAAGAGTCGTCCTCTGAGTATGTTGGAGAGTTGCAGAAGGCATCCAGAGTGCTGAGATCTGAGGTGGAGCTTGGCCTGAGCTTCTGTGCCACCCGCAGCAAACCAGGAAACAAAGTTGTTCCCAGAAGCTCAACAGCCTATTAATGTAGACGTGGTCACTGCAGTTTTTCTCTGTAACTCCAATTTCAGGGGCTCTGATGCCCTCCTCTGGCATCTGAGGGTACCAGACACATACCTGGTACGCACACGTAAATGCAGTCAAAACACCCATATACATAAATAAAATAAAAATATCATCGAAAAAAAAGTTGTCCATATGAAATCTCTCATCCAGCTAAGGTGAATGACACCTTCCCATGTTCTACCTGAGTACTTTTTCTTATCTCTTGTATTTTTTCTGTATTATTCTAGTATTTACATGCCATTATAATTCTCTTTCTTTTTTGAGGCAGGATCTCACTGTGTATCTCTGGCTGGTCTAGAACTCACTATGTAGACCAGGCTAGTCTTGAACTTACAGAGAGATCTGCCTGCCTTTGTCTCCTGAGTGCTGAATTTTCTTCTAAATGAGTTCCAAGAGATAATAATAATTAGAACTTGTATTATGTGTTAATCCTAGCTAGATTAATTAAACTATATTACCAAATTCTTACTTGTGGCATTGAAGTTTGTTGTGTGTGTGTGTTTATAATACATAATGTATTTATATGTATATAATGTATATAATACAGTATATAATGTATTTACAGTATATAATCCCATTTGATAAAAATAGTAATAGCTATTACATGGGCTGGGTACCATACACATAGATCTTTTAGTCCTCAGAATCTCCATCTTTATAACTAAGATAAAAATAGTCTCAGTATAGTTATTGGCCTCACTGCTATAACATGAATGGGCCAAGATGTGAACCTTTTACTTGACATAAAATCTTTATCTCAAAAGAGTATAGTTAAATTTTTGTGGATGCATTTTACTTTCTTTAGAATACCTCTTATCTTTAATTTATGTAAAATAATGCCTAACAGCATTGATTTTGAACCAGACAGCCTGGGTTTAAATCTCTGTTCTTTTTTCTACTAGCAGCTGTCTCTGGAAGATGAAGATAGCAATAAAAACTATACCACAGACTTTCAATGTTCAACTATTTAATATAATAAAGTTGTAAGGCACATATAAATACCATCTACTGTTACATTGATCAAAATAACTTGTGTGCCAAGTTGATTCAACATAGATCACCTCACTCTTAGATTTTATTTTATTTGTTTTTCAAGACAGGGCTTCTCTGTTGTAATGTGACTGTCTTGGAACTCACTTTGTAGACCAGTCTGTCCTCGAACTCACATAGATCCTCCTGCCTTTGTCTCCCAAGTGCTGGAATTAAAGGTGTGCGCCACCACCGCCTGGCTAGATTTTATTATGATGATTATGATTTTTTATTTGCTTTTCTGAGACAGGGTCTCTCTATGTAGTCCTGGCTGTCCTGAAACTCGCTCTGTAGACCAGGCTGGCCTCTGCCTCCTGGGTGCTGGGATTAAAAGTATGTACTACCACTGCCTGGTATGATTATGATTATAAATTATTATTGTATGTGCATGGGGAGGGCATACATGTTCCATGGCCTGCGTATGGAGGTCAGAGGACAGCTTCTGTCCCTTCTACCATGGATACAAGAATCAAACTCAGACTCAGGTCACTAGGCTTGTATGACAAGTAGTTTTACCTGCTGAGCCATCTCACCAGCACAATCACCTCACTCTGTGCTTTAAACTTAGTTTGGCTTGGTTGTGTAGGGTTTTCATGATATGTCTGCTATTCATTCTCTGGCTGATATGAATATCCTGTTTTTCTTATTAGGATTCTAAGTCCTTTTTAGTTCAATTAACATTTTTGAGCATCTACTTTGTGCCAGACAACTTGTGCTTAACAATGCCAACAGTGGAATATTCTAACAAATATTCAACCAATACTCATTGAGTTCTTAGTCTAGTTGATAATAACAAAAAGAAGGAAAACAAACTATGCTTCCCTACAGACATTTTTTCCTAGACCTTGTCATAAACCAGGACCATGACCACCAGAAGTGTCAGAATCCACGATGTGGATGCCAGACACCTAAAACTTATAACAAAGGTTAAGGCAGGGCTCACTAACTGGTAGTCTTTAGGTCATACATGACCTATGTACATATAGTTTTACAATGCTCATGCTTTTGTTTAGCCTACACTTTTTTTGTGGGCGAGAAGGAAAACGAACGTGTTTTTCTTTCATCAAGTGTTCCCTAGGACTTGAAATCAAGTATTTGGACTAAATAGTAAGGGATCTACTTGATTCTCATTTCATAATATCATTTGTATGGACACATTAGTTTTTCAGGAAATTGGAATGTGTTGTCAACTACTAACAGTTGTGAAATGTTGCCCCCAAAAGTTAGACATTCCAACTATTCTCAATGTATCAGATCCTCTAGCACAATGGTTCTCAACCTAACTCATGCTGTGTCCCTTTAATGCATGTTGTGGTGACCCCCAACCATAAAATTATTTTCATTGCTACTTCTTAACTGTAATTTTGCTACTGTAAATATATTATAGTCTTACGGGACCCCAGTGAAAGGATTGTTCAGTTGTGACCCAGCAATTGAGAGCCACTGCTCTAGCAGTACCCTTTTGGTCAACCACAAGGCATTCATTTATTGGCATCCTTGTCACTCCATGATGTCTTCATGATAAAGTGATACAAAGGGCTTGCTACTTATCTTTAATAATGGAATATTCTATAATGACTCTCAGTGATCACCACCTTCTGATAGTCATAACTTTACATGATCTCTTTCTACCTCCTATGTTGGATCTAGTTACTTGTTTCTAGTGAGCAGGCATAATAAGATTTGATTATAAAATGCTACAACCTCCATCTCTTCCCTCCCTCCCCTTCCTCTCTGCCCCCCCCTCATTGTTTGATTACTCCGATGAAGCAGGCTGCCATGTGAGCTGCTCTGTCCTGAGCTTCACATGATAATTATTGTGGGGCAGCCTCCTACCAGCACCAAGTGAGGAACAAGCAGCCTTCAGTTCAATCTGCAAGAAACTGGATCCTGCCAGCACCATGCGTGTGGTCTTAGAAATGGATATTTCCCATTAAGCCTTGATGACTTGATTATAGCCTGATGATGTAGATGCCGTTGAAATAATAAATGCTGTTTTAAGTCATTGAGTTTTTGGTTAATTTGTCACATGGAAATGGATAACTCCATTATTGTTGTGTTTATACTTTTAAAATAATAGTTTTGATGACTGAAATACTCAACTATACTCATCTCTGCAAAGAAGAGTCACATATTTATGGTATGTTGCTATATCTCCATAATATAGTATCTGTTAGCTTGTGTGTGCAAAGCCATTGGTTCTATTTTCAAAATTACAAAATTAAATAAGTAGAAGTGCACATGGTGATTCACCTCTGTATCCCACCACTTGGGAGACTGAATTGCTGTGAGTTCAAGGTCAGTGTGTGCTATGCAGTGACACCCTGTCTCAGTAAACAAAAAATAAATAAAACATACATACAAAAAGAAGATCATATACTTAAGGGAAAATACGACTATTTTTTGTGAAACTGTTTAATTTTGCCATGTAACTAAATAAAATGTGGGTGCTGAAAGATTATTTTAAGATACCACTTAAAAACAAACCATTGAGCCTGGCAGTGGTGGCACACCCTTTAATCCCAGCACTTGGGAGGCATAGGCAGGTGGATCTCTGTCAGTTCAAAGCCAGCCTGATTTACAGAGAGTTCCAGGACAGCTAGAGTTAAAAAAACAAAAACCAACAAAAAAAAAAAATCATTGCAAGAGGTATGGCCAGAATACAAAAAAATGAGTGCTGAAAAGCTCTTTGAAACTGGCTTGGAATTTAACTATATTTTAATACAGACAATTAAGTGATGCTTCTATGAAATGCAGTGATCAAGTAAAAATACTTAGAAGACTCCTGTAGTAGTTTTATTAAAGAATTTCTGTTGAGTACAGCAGAAATTACACCATAAACAAGCATTTATAAAGATAGAAAAGTATGTTAGTATGTTAAAGATGGTGGTTGACCATGTATGGGACAAGTAGTGCCAGGACGTTCAGTTATTTGTGAAGCTTTACAAAGCAGCCACAGAAAATAATAAATACTACCCACACAGCTATACACTTAGCTTCATCTTAGCTAGTGAATCGTAAAGTGTGGTTCAGACCTACATCAGTGTACCATCTAGAATCTAGTTAGAAAGGCAGGTTTTCAGGCTCTGAGATTGAGGGCAGCTTCTGATCCAATGGCCAGTGAGGAGCTGAGACTCTCCACCGAACAGCCTGTGAAGAACTGAATCCTACCAACATTCTGAAGCGTGAGCTTAGAAGTTGGGGTGATGGCAGCCCTCATGATTAGATTGTAGTTGGTAAGAACGCCCCAGCCAGACCTACTGAATCAGACAATAAAGAGGAGGCTCATCATTCTGTTTTAGCAAGGCACCCAGCTATTGGAGATTCTGCTACATTTGAGTTGTATTTAGATACAACTACTGTTAAAGAATTTTGATGTAAAACCAGCGGTTGTAGCATGTACTTGTAATCTCAGGATTGAAGGACTAAGGCAGGAGGATTTTTGCTAATTTGAGGCTAGCCTGGGCTAAACAACAAGGACTGGGCCACTCATGGCTACATGGCAAAGCCCTGTGTCAGAAAAATCAAAAAGAAAGAAAACATACCATGCAGCCTGTCAGTTAAATCTAGAAATACCTGGATTTTGTGTGTTGGGCAAAAAAAACCCCACAAAATGAACCTGCAAAATGTGACTTTTAATCCCAGGCAGAGGTAGGCAAGGCCTCTGAGAGTTCGAGGCCAGCCTAGTCTACAGAGTGAGTTCCAGGACAGCAGCAGAGTTATAACAGAGAAACCCTGTTTGGAAAAATCGAAACAAAATTAAAAAAACAAACAAACTTCATTTTTAAAAGTTTTAACTAATTTATTTTTTGCAGTGCTGGAATGAAACCTATGGCCAGTGTTTTACCCAGGCAAGTCTTGAAAATTGTTTGTTTTTTTGTTTTCATGAGACAGGGTTTCTCCGTTGTAACTCTGGCTGTCCTGAAACTCACTCTGTAGATCAGGCTGGCCTCAAATTCACAGAGACCAGCCTGCCTTTGCCTCCCGAGGGCTGGGATTAAAGGCACCCCCACCCCCACACAAGTCTTGAAAATTGTAATATCCATGGATAAAATTTAGTAAACATGAATACAGGTACTGCTTTTGGGGTCCTTCACTGTTGGACTTTTGAAACTTCCTTTTGAAGCAAACACCTTCTAAGCAAACACCAAACTTAACAGCTGTTGTATCACTCCTCAGGATTTGCTTCGTGCTAGAAAATTTAAAATCAGGAGCAACTAAGGAACACTGTGATTCACACCAGTGTTGAAAACTTTGCTGGGTGAATGATTAGGCACATGTTATGGAAATGCACTTTATTGTATGGCTTAGTTTGAGACACAGCACTCGAGATACCGAAAAGAAAAGTTCTTCTCTTTTTGGCGTCTAGTGGGTAATTCAGCACACCCATAAGGACGGATCAGATATTTGACTTGTGTGGTCGACTTTACAACCCGCCTAAATACTTTAAATAGAAGCAAATTTATGGCGAAATACCTTCACAAGTACATGGTTGCATTATGTTTGCTTATTCTTAGTAAAATGATGCTTTTGGTAAACTAACTTAGCAAGAGATGCGCTGGCTGGCTTTCTTTTGCCAAAATTGACTCCAAAAACTGTAAATAATAGTCTGAACTACACCTCCACAATTATGGAGTTGTCCCAAGTTCCAGAAAAGGCTCTCAGACATTTTCTTTGCATGTGCATGTGTGCACATGCATTTACAAATGTGCATTTACACGTGGAGGTCAAAGATTGATGTTGAGTGTTCTCCTTGATAACTAGCCACTATATTGACTTAGGGTCTCTAGCTGAACCCATAGCTTGCCAGTTGAGCTAGTCTAGCTAGCCAACTTGCCCTGGGGATCTCATCTACCTCTTGTGTCCTAGGATTGCAGGTGGCTTACCACGCTCACCTACCTTTTATGTGGGTGCTGGGGATCTGAACTCAGATCCTCATGCTTGAACAGCAGGTGTTTTATCCATTGAGCTATCGTCCCAGGCTCCTTTGACATATCTTATTAGAATGAATGAATATTGCGCAGTTAGAATTCTTAGTGATCATGATGTGAAAAAGAGCTACAAAGGGGATATTGAATAGCCATGCTTTGACACTGAAAATGAAGCATGATGTCATTGAAATACCAGAATTCCACAGATACCTTTGAAGTAATTACCTAATTATAAAACACTGTAAGATCTTTGGAAGTGTCTACATTTTTTCTTTCTTCTTTCTCCCCCTCCCTTTCTCCCTCCCTCCCTTCCTGCATTTCTTAACAGCTACTTTCCATTGTGAAGGGGATCAAATTACTCCCAGTGAAAGAATTCAAGATTGGGTTCTATACTACAGGGCTGGGACATAATTTGGTAGCCCTGGCATTAGGTTTGATTTTCCAGCACAACAAAAGATTACCTCACGTGGTAAATGTAATTATTTGTTTAATGTATATGGGTATTTTGCCTGCATCTGTGTCTTTATATCACATGTGCACATGGTGCTTACAGAGGCCAGAAGATGATCTTCTGGGATTGGAGTTAAAAGGTGGTTTTGAGCTGTCATGAGGGTGCTGGGAATTGAATCCAGGTCCTCTAGAAGAGTAGCCAGTGGTCTTTACTGTTGAGCCATCTCTCAAACCCTTGCACCTCACATAATATAAAAACAGACCTGAAGACCTCTTGGCAATTAGGGGCATCAGGCTTCTTGTTCTAAGGAGAGTGTTGTTTTTGTTTTTTAATGTGATGATGGAAATTTTCTGTTTTGTTTGTTTTTTATTGTTATTGTCTTTGAGACAGGGTCTCATTATGTAGCTCTGACTGTCTTAGAACTCACTAAGAAGACCAGGCTGGCCTCAAACTCCAGAGGTCCATCTGACTCTGTCTCCTAATTTCTGGGATTAAAGGCATGCACTACTACGTAGGCTGGTCTGGGCTTTTGTTTGTTTTTTTATTTCTGAGACAGGGTGTCACTGTGTAGACCAGGCTGGCCTTGAACTCAGAAATGCACCTGCCTATGTTTCTTGGGTGCTCAGATTAAATATATGCACCACTGAGTCTGGCAAATGTCTATTTTTTTATAAACATTATTATCACTGTGTGCATTTATATGAGTGGATGTGTACATGTGTGTGCAGGTGCCTATGGAATGCAGAAGAAGATGTTGAGCACTTGGAGCTGGAGTTACAGGCAATTGTGAGCCACCTGACATGGGTCCTGGGATTTGAACTCTGGTCCTCAAGATGAGCAACCAGCACTCTTTAACGACTGAGCCATCTCTCCAACCCCAGTTGTCTTTTTTAAAAACATTTTTTAAACTTAATTTATGTGTATGAATTATTTGCCTGCATGTATATACACTACATTTGTGCTTTGTGCCCAAGTAAGTCAGAAGAGGTCACTGGACCCCCTGGAACTGAAGTTATGGATTATTGTAAGCTACCATGTGGGTGGATGCTGGGAATCAAGCCCAGGTCCTCTACAAGAGCAACAAGTGCCCGAAACCACTGAGTCATCTCCTCAGTCCTCACTTGTTTTTTGTTTGTTTGGTTTTTTGAGACAGACTTTCTCTGTTGTAGCTCTGGCTGTCCTGGAACTCATTCTGTAGACCAGGCTGGCCTCAAACTCACAGAGATCTACCTGCCTCTGCCTCCTGAGTGCTGGGATTAAAGGCGTGTGCCGCCACCACCAAGCCTCATTTGTTTTTTAACTCAAATGTTTAGCCTGTAAACCCCAGTATTTTTCTTTATGTATTGTTAACATCTGGAAATCACAATTTAGTTTAAAAATTACATTTCTAGAAATTGATGTTTCTTGATTCAGTTTCTGTTATTCATGTTAGCTGCCTACCTCCTGTAAGCATTTAGCAGCCCCTGGTTCAAGGACCCTTAGATGTTTCTCATCATAGTTTCACTCTCTGCAGTTGTTTTCCTTTGTGACATAAGTTCGAAGTGCCACTCTTGTTCATTACTTGTAAGAATTCCTTCCATTCTGTCTTTCCTAATCCAGATGATTTACCTTATGCAGCAAAAAAACAAGTTCCTGTTTTGATATCTGCTGGTCTCAGATGATTTCTCAGGGTTTCCAGAGAGAGAGAGTACGTACCATAGATTTCATTTTTTTCAGAACAGACTAATTTATTTCATAACTACATTATTCTTAGAGCTTAGGTACCAAGTACTTTATCCAGTAATTTTTAAAGTTTAAAGAGATTTTGGATTTTCTGTGTGTGTGAATGTCTGTGCACTACATAAATGCCTGGTGCCTCTGGAAGCCAGAAGAGGGCCTCCAATCACTTGGAACTAGGGTTACGGACTATGGTGAGCTGTCATGTGGTGCTAGACTCGAATCAGAGCTCTCTTCAAAAGTAGCCAATGCTTTTACATGTTGAACCTTCTCTCCAGCCCCTTATCCAGTAATTTTTAAGTCTATGAATGGCTAGAAATTACCTATATCTTCATTATACAGAGAAGATGTGAAATGACTTTCCTGTGACTTGTCCCTGCTGCTTTGGTTTGAGACTACACTGGGTACCACAGCTCTGAGCAATTAGTACATTGGTGTCAAAGTAACATTTTTGGTCCCCAGATGGACTGCATTTTCAAAGCTTTTTTATTAAAAAAATTTATGTATTCTATTTGTTTGCATACATGGTACATGTATGTAAGTCAGAAGACAGTTTACAGGCAATGGTTCTTCCCTTCCACTGTGTGTGTTCTGCTGACGGAACTCAGGTTTTCAGGTTTGATGACAAGTACCTTTACCCACTGAGCCATCTCACCAATTCCATATTATTTTTTAAAGAAACCATCTCTTTAAATCTTTTTTGCTGTTTAAAAAAATTGAGACAATGTCTCTCTGTGTAGTCCTGGCTGACCTGGAACTCACTCTGTAGACCAGGCTAGCCTCAAATTCACAGAGATCTGCCTGCCTCTGCCTCCAGAATACTGGGATTAAAGATGTGTAGTACTATACCCAACCTACTGTTGTTGCTTAACATGATAGAAAGTTTCACCTATAGAAACGGACTGACATCAGGCAGCCTACAGGTAATTGAGGGTACTAAAATTGAGTACTCAGAAACTTAAGTCAGTATTTCTAATACTGTATACTGAACACCAGATCATTTCTCCAGAATCTCCTAATTGGTTACAGCATTTCATGGCAAAAATTCTACCAATAGAGTATATGTCATTGAAATTTTACAGTTGGAAGGCAAGGATACTTTGAGTTGGCTGTGTTTTTTTTTAATTGCTGCTGTCTTAATACATTATTCTTTAGCTTTGTGGTCATCAATTTTGTCTCTTAATTGTTTGTTCAACTCCACTGAGTATAGTGATGTATACGTGGATGAAAAGTAGTTTCAGATTACCCAGTAATTAGACTTAAAGTCACATAGACCTTCAAGTGGACTGTAAGCCATCCACATTTGTGTTGCAAAGCAAACTTACACATAACCCTGCCTCCCTCAATTTTCTTGTCAACTCTAGTTTTGTTTGCCTTGAATTAAAACTCTAATAATAATAATAACAACTCTACCTGGGGCATTAGAGCTCATTTCCCAACAGAGCATAGGAAAGAACAGAGAACACCAAGGATCGTAGAGGTCATTTGTATGACACTGTACCCTAGGGAGACTAGAACAAACATCTACTAACCATAGATAGGAAACTGACGACATACCAAAGTAAGTATACCACATACCAAAGTAAGTATACCACCAACAGTCCACCTTTTGGAACCAATGAGGTTTTTTTTTTTTGGCGGTGGGTGTTAATTATAGGAGCAGAAATGACTCAAAGGGAGCTGCATCACCAAAGCCCACCCCAGCATGGGTGATAGCTGAAAAAGATGGAAACTTGAAGTTCACTGCAAAACAAAAGGCAGCTTGACAGGTTGAAGAGTGCCCTTTCTAGACAGCTGCTTCTGGTCTCTGCTGCTTCTAGGTGGCTTATCAGGTCTCTTGTTTTTCTTCTAGACAGCTTGAATAGTCTGAGCTTCTAGTAGGCAGCTCAGCTTATCCAAATGTCTCTAAGGCTTAGCATCTAAGTGGTCCTTGCTGCTCATATACACTCAGGGAGGGAGACGCCTGGTAAATCTGATCAGTTTGGGGGTCACCATGAAACTATTGAGTTGTTTACTTTCTGAGCCTAGTTGAGTGTCCCTGAGGATAGACTGTTTCACTTCCCCTTAGAATGTCTTATTTCAACTTCCCTTTCCCATCATGTGTCTTAAGTGTTCCTCCTCCAAGATAGAAGGTTTTAATTTTGGGAGAAAGTGCTACACAACAAGGACAGAAAATAGTATTACCTTTGGTGTGAAGTTACTTTAGATAATTTATTGTGCTGTTTCCATAGTCCTGTCTGAAGATATAAATGGCTGTAATAATTGTGCCATTAACAGGCTCAAAGCCTAGTTATACTTTGTGGCCTGGTGTTTATTATATTGATCAGAAAAATGGATGTTTCCTAGTTGTTTATATTAGAGAGATAACATACTTGGTATGAAAGAAAAAACTTTTAACAGAATTCAAGTTCTGCCATTCAAGTTCTGCTGTGTTTAGGCCAAGTTAATAAAAAAAAAAGTTTCAAGCTTCAGCTGTCCCAGTTTAAGAGAAGGAAGGGGCATTAATGATATAACATGCATTTCAGCAGGATTAGAAGAATAAACAAGGTGACTCACTATGTAGCCCTGGCTGCTGTTTAGCTCACTTTCCCAGGCCAGGATGGCCTCAGACTTGAGGCATGCCTCCAGCCTCAGCCTCCTCAGTGCTGAACTTATAGGCACATGCTCCTGTGCCCAGCTAAGATGTGTCTTAAATTATGTAGTCTAGAGTCTGTCTTAAATATCAGTCTCTACAACATCAGCTCCACAAGAGCAGGGAACTTTTCTCTTTTGTTTAATGCTGTATCCACCACATGTAGATCCGTGCTGATTGTAGTGAGTACTTGTTGACTCAGCTCTTGTACAAGCTTAAGTACAATAATGGACCACATGTTTCACTAAATTATCAAAGTATGGAATAAACAATGACTCGAGAAAGTCCTCAGTGAAATGACTGAGAGCAACAGCTGAATGGGCATGCATCTGTTGGTTTCTCTGCTTCCCCACGGATTAGAAAAGAATGGCAATCACCTTTGGAGTTCCTTTTGGAAACTACATACAAAATATGTAGCCATCTGACTCACAGCATTGCACTACCTACCTTAGTCTAGGATAAGGATCCTGAAGAGAAGGCAAAACAAAAACATTTTTTTGAAGCAAGATGTCGCTATGTAGCCCTGGCTGGCTTGGGACTTGCTGTGTAGAACAGGCTGGCCTTGAACTTACAGAAGCCTGCCCTACTGGAATTAAAGGCATATACCTTCATGCCCAGTACAAAACAGAATTTGTCTTACTTAGAATTCCTTCTGATTGATGGTGAAACCGTTCCTAATGGCAGATAAGGCAATTAATCCTGCGTGCCAGTGTTTTGTCAGTATTTTGAAACATTTTCATAATGTATTCCTTGATCATTGGCAGAATGACTTTTCTACCAAGTCCACAAGCCCTCCATCCAGTCTAAAGCACTCTCACCAGTGACTGCATTGCTATCACAATCGACATCTCGTTCATCATTTGCCCAGTCCTCATCTTCCAGATCAACCACCATTGCTAACATCTGAGGAACCGTATGTACAATAATATTAGTATACTTTCTTCCTCTCTCCACCTCCCTCTTTCCTATCTCCTCTCTTTCTATCATTTGTTCTTTTTTTTTTTTTTGTTCATTCACAGAGTCTCATTATGTCACTCTGGCTGCCCTGGAACTCACTGTGTGGACCAGCCTGGCCTTGAACTTATAAAGATCCTCCTGTCTCCACTTTCTGAGTGCTGGGATTAAAGACAGGCACCACAATGCTGGACTTTGCCTTCTTAACGTAACAGGCGAAGTGTCAGAGAGGGTCTTTATTACTCCAAGGGCAGGTGGGTGCTGCCTAGTTTCTTCACATGTTAGATTTAGCTGTAGAATTGCTTCCAAGTGTGGGACTAAGTATCTTGAAGCAGTACCTGCAATCTCAATGAAGGAATTTTAGGACCATATCATCATTCTGGTAGTATGTGTCATTAACTCTGCAAAAATTTTCAACATTATGATCATTTACAAGTCTAAATGCTGATAGAGCACTGGTGTGAGGTAACTACCAGAGCATGCACACATGGACATTCTCAAAGCCGAATAGAAAGTCTATTGCCAGCCAGCAGCTCCATGGAGAACCTGCCCAATTCATGTAGCTCTGAGCTTCATCGTTCTTTGTCTTTCAGAAAACCCACATCCTGGTTCAGTTAGCAAGAACAACCATAAAGCAAGGTTAGTAATTTAGGGACTTTACTGAATCCTGGAATTATGGCCTCGGTCTCTGATGGATTGCGTCTTTGTCCCCATTTTGACAGGTGTTGGGGCCTATACGCTGGGTTCCAAGGCCAGAATGGTACCTCCAACATGGTGCCAGTTGTGCTAAGTTCTCGAGGCCTGTTAGAGCTCTGGCTGATAGTATCTTTGTCTTCCATACAGTCAATTGATACTCATTTAATGATGACTGGATAGTGCTGTTGCTGATTTTTAAACATTCCTGAAAATCCAAAACACATGAAGCACAGCTTCTCCCAAGCCTGTGTTTCAAGAACTGAATGAATGAATGACTGAATGAAAAAGGACCTTCAACCCTTCAGGCCACTCTTTGTTGCCAACCTCATCTGTTAACTTCATGGTCAGTTCAACAGTTTTTTTTCCCCCTCATGCTATCTGAACATCTGATAGAAGTGTTGGGATAAGATTTATCAAATGTAAATACCAGAAGATAACTTAGGAGAACATTGGCCATTTGTCTAGCCTCTTTAGCAGCTGGTATATTTCTGATGGCTTTGTAAGAGGGATAAAATCTTTGATTGGACTGGAAATTCTCAAGGCTTTCTCCATCCATTTCTGGCACTCAGCAGACCTCTCAGGATAGAACTTTTGCTGCTATACAAAAGTGGCCTCCATTGTGCTAGGCCTGAGAGAAAGAAAAAGAGGCAAGATCATGAGTCACACAGACACAGGCAGAAGTGACATGGTGATTCCTTGTCTTTTATTTTTCTAATGTGTTATTATTATTTGTGTGCACATGCATGTTTGTGTACGTGTGTGTACTTGTAGGCATATGTGCAGCTGTGAGTCCATGTTTCCTGGTCTCCTCCCAGGGATAGCCAAGCTGTTGCGCACTGACCCAGCCTTGAGGAAGGAGATGTAAGCAGGGACCATCTGGAGTTCGAGGGTCTTGGGCTGAAGCCTGAGAGAGGTGAGAGACTTCTCAGCAGACAGTATCAGCCAACAACTCAGTTTATTGACGCAGAGGAGGGAAAATGCCTTATGTGGTGGTAAGTTATTGGCTAGGACAGTGATACTAGGAGAGCTCTATTTGCATATGGGGGTTGCAACTAGATATGGGTAAGGTTGCATGTTATTGGCTGGGGCCAAAGTCTTGAGGAAGCCTCCTTTGCATAAGCAGAGGTCTCACAGGGTCCAGAGGAAGAGATCTTATAAGGTCATATAGAGAGAGAGGAAGTCCAGCCCAGGGTCCTCCAGTTGCTGTGGTTAGATAAACATTAACCAGGCCACATACCTTGGAGAAACAGGATTTTAACACGTGCTAAATGTCATAAGACATGGCAACACTGGAGGAGCTTTGCTAGCTGTTAATGCTAGCTGGGGTCTGTCAGAATAAGAAAGAGGAGCAGCCCAATGCCTTCTGCTCTCAGGATGAAAAATCTGGAGTTCAGGCACACTTCAACCCCCTCTTAGCTCTAGGCCAGTCCCACATATGGTGGTGCACGTGTGGAGGTTAGAAGACAGCTTTGGGAGATGGTTCTCTCCTTCCACTTCTTTGTGAGTCCAAGAGATTGATCTCAGGTTGCCAGGTTTGCATAGCAAGTACCTTTACCTTCTGAGCCATGTCACTGAAATTCATTCCTTTTTTGTTGTCATTGTTTTTTGTTTGTTTGTTTGTTTGCTTGCTTGCCACATTGTAAATATCACTTGGAGTTCTTGTTCAAATCAGAGTCGCAGTCTTCCCCTAGCCTGCTGAATTGGCTTCTTCAGGGGATGGGTCCAGGGAATGAGGAAAAGTTACTTTTCACTCCTTCCTATATCATTTGGTTTTTCTCCTGTGTCCCCTCATTGTTTGACCTTAAATTTTGTTATTTATTTACTTGTTTTTGATGTACTGGGGGTTGAACCTAGGGTCTTGCAAATGCTAGGCAAATGCTATACCACTGAGCTGTACTCCCAGCCCTTCTCCTTTCTTTTCCTTTCCTTCCTTTTTCCTTTCCCTTTTCTTTCTTCTCCCCTTCTCTTCTTTTCTTTTCCTTTCTTTTTTTGATATAGCATCTCACTCTGTATGCCAGGCTGATTGGGAATTGACTGTGTAGCCTAGTGAGTCATAGCAATCCTCCTTTCTCAGCCTTCCAAGTGCTGGATTTACTATGCCTGGCTCCCCAGCCTACTTTTTGCTTTTTATTTTTATTTGTTTGTTTATTGAGACAGGGTTTTACTGTGTATCCCTGGCTGGCCTAGAACTCACTCTGGAGACCAAGCTTGCCTCTAATTCACAGAGATATACCTGTTTACTGCCTGCCGAGTGCTGGGATTAAAGGTGTGCACCATCATGACTGGCATTATTTATTATTATTATTAGTAGTAGTAGTAGTACTAGTAGTAGTAGTAGTAGTATTTATTTTTAGAGTTCTTACAAAATTGTCCAGGCTGGATTTGAACTTAGCTGTAGCCTATGGAGGACTTTAATTTGACAATCTCAGGCTTCAGCCACCATGGTAGCTGGGGTTATAGGTCCATAGTAGCAAGCCCAGCAAGGTTGTCTTTTTAAAAACATCTTTATTATGGCATTTGGGTACATATATATGTGTATAACATATGTTCATCATCTTCACTGCCCCTCTGTTGTCTCTGTCCCCCTTTCTCCTGCCACCGTCCCCTTTTCTCCCAAATGGCCCCTCTTTTACTTTCAGATCTTTTGGTTTAACCTATATTATATATGAGAGAAAATTAATTTGTCTTTCTTAGTGTGGCTTATTTCATTTGATATGATGCTCTTCCATTTCCCCATTTTCCTGCAAATTACATGATTTTTTTTTCCTTTATGGATGAATACCACTCCACTGCGTGCACGTGTGTGTATGTGTATGATGAGCATCTTGGCTAATTCTTTAACTTGCCAATTAACCAATAATGCTGGGGAAATATGAGTGTGTATGTATCTCAACTCTGTGGCAACTCTTGACTACTTCTGATATAGCTGTGTCCTATGATAATTCTATCAAAAAACTCTATTTTTTGAAGGCCCTCCGTATTATTTTCCAAAATGGCTGTACTAATTTACACTTCCCCAACACTGTGTAAGAGTTCCTTTTTCCTCATATCCTCACTAGTATTTCTTGTTTATTTTCTTGATGAGAGTCATTCTAATTGGGGTGGTATAGATTCTCAATACAGTTTTGATTCATATTTCCCAGATGGAAATACGTGTTCAAAGAAGTAGAGAAATGAAAGTTTAGTATTGATGGGATTGTCAAATTAATGTGACCCTTATAGAAAAGACCATGGAAATTCCTCAGAAGTTAAAAATGAAACTTCCCTGATGCAGTAGTTCTACTTCTGGGCATATATCTTAAAAAACTGAAAGCAAGAGCTCAAATATTTTCACACCTATGTCTATAGCAGCAGTATTAACAGTAGTAGCAAAGAAACTGAAACAATCCAAATGTCTATCATTGATGGATAAGTAGTTAAACAAATGTGGTATATGTTTGCAGTTGAATGTTCTTCAACTTAAAAGAGAAAAGAAGTCCTATCCCAATGTTATAATGCGGGTAAGCCTAGAGGACATCATGCTAAGTGAAATAGGCTTGTTACAAAGGGACAAATGCTGTATGTTTCCATTTACATGTGGCATGTGAAGCAGGCAAATTAATAGAAAGAAAATAAAGCCAAAGGGAAGGAAAAAGGATGACTGTGGAATTTTAGGTTTTCATGATAAGTTCTAGAGATCTTTCATACAACAGTGTGATTATCATTAACACATCTAAAGTATATAGCTGAAAATTGCTAAGATGGTAAAATTTGTGCTTTTTTCACAAGTAAAAGAGAGGGTAAGTAGATGAGACATGTTTAATTTAATATTGATAATTAAATTGCTAATTAAAAATATCTATAATGAGGGGCTAGAGAAATGGCTTAGCAGTTAAGAGCACGGACTGCTGTTCCAGAGGACCCAGGTTTGGCTCCCAGCACTCATATGGTGGCTCATAACTGTCTATAACTCCAGAATCAGTGGATCAGCACCTCTTCTGGCCACTGTATGTAGTGCTTAGACATGCATGTAGGCAAAACACCCATATAAACAATTGAATTTTTTTCCATAGTGAGAAATTAACCACTGTCATACCCTGTCTTCAGTGTCTAGCTCTGTAGCCCTGGCTGCCTTCAAGTTTGTGATTTTTGTTTCTATGTTCAAGTGCTAAATTACAGACAGGGGCGTATAGACACCCAGCTTGAAAAAAATTTTTTTCTCCCCCGTGGTAGGCAGGTAGCCCAAGCCCTTGTCATAGTTTTGATTTTTGATGGTCCCATTAAGTTGTCCATGTTAACCTTAAACTTGCACTATAGGCCACGCACTTGAACTTGTGATCCTCCTGCCTCAGCTCCTAAGTAAGTAATATTACAGGTCTGTGCCACCAGGCCAGGTAAAAGAAATTCTTTAAGTGAGGTTTAACGAGCTTCTTGGCTTTTATGGACACAGCCAAATTTGAACCCAGGCTGTACTTTAAAAATAAACATATTGGCCAGGTGGTGGTGTGGATCCTTCTGTGAGTTCAAGGCCAGCCTGGTCTACAGAGTGAGTTTCAGGACAACCAGAGTTACAACAGAGAAACCCTGTCTCAAAAAACAATAAAAATTTAAAAAATAAAAAATAAATGAACATATCATCCATATATCATAGAATTCACTATTTTAAATTGTATGAATTGGTATATTCACAGTTAACGCAGCTATTTCTACTAATTCCAGATGACTTTTATAGCTTCTAAAGCAGCGGCTCTCAACCTGTGAGTTATGATATCTTTGGGTTTGAACAACCCTTTCACCGTGGTCACCTAAGATCATCAGCATATCAAATATTTATATTATGATACATAACAGTAGCAAAATTACAGTTATGAAGTAGCAACGAAAATAATTTTATGGTTGGGGGGGTCACCACAGCATGAGGAACTGTATTAAAGGGTTGTGGCATTTGGAAGGTTGAGGACCACTGCTCTAAAGGAAGACCAGCACCCATTTGCAGCTGCTGTTTCCCCTTTCTTCTAATTGCAATCAGTCATCAGTCTTTTGTCCCATCTCTATAAATTTATCTATTTAGGACATTTCATATATAAAGGAGTCATATACTATTTGGCTTTTGTGTCTGGCTTATTTCCCATGCACAGTGTTTTATTTTTGGGGGGGGGAGTTGTTTTGATATTTAGAGACAGGGTCTTAATACATAGCCCAGTCTCACCTTAAACTCATGATCCTGCTACAGCTTCCCCAGTGTTAGGATTACAGGTGTGTACTGCCACACCTACCTTCGCATGTTTTCAAGATTCCTTTACATTGTAGCATTGATCCACACTTTATATTCCACTTTATGGCTGAATAGTCCTTTTTACAGTTATACCACTGTACCACATTTTGATTATCCATAATTTGACGTTTAAGTCGTGTTTATTTTGTGGTTATTCTGAATAAGGCTGTTATGACTATTGTGCATTGTTGGTTTTTTTGGTACAATTGTAGATTTTTCAATTATTTTTTTTAAAGATTCATTCATTATCTTTATGTGTGTGTGTGCCTGTGTGTTTATGTGCACTATATGCACGAGTGCACATAGGAAGAGAACGACAGATCTCTTGGAACTGGAGTTATGGGCACTTGTGAATTTTTGCCTGTTGTGAGTTCTGGGAACTGAATCTACTTTCTCTATAAGAACAGTAAGCACTCCTGATTGCTGAAACATCTTTCAAGCCCCGATTTAACTTCTTTTAAGTTATGTCTTGCAATGAAATGACTAGATTATGAGATAACTGTTTAGGGATTTGAGGATCTCCTAGACTTTTCCAAAGTGGCTGCACCAGTTTACATTTCTCTCCCGCCCCTCTGTGTGTGTGTGTGTGTGTGTGTGTGTGTGTGTGTGTGTGTGTGTGTGTGCATGTGTTCTGTTTAATTTTATTTTGTTTTAAGAAAAGGTCTCAGTTAGTCCAGGCTACAAATCTAGTTTGTAGCTGAGGATGACCTTTAACTCCAGATTGTCCTGCATCTTACGCAAGTGCTAGGATTATAGGTGTTTAACACTATGGCTGACTCTTTTCTTGTCTTGCTAGAACTCATGATTCTTGTCCTATCCTCTTGAGTACTGGCATTACAAGTATGTGTTAACACACCCAGCTTGAGGATTCCAATTTCTTTACTATTTGCCTTTTTCACTCATTTTCCATTTTTCAAATTGCAGTTACCCTAGTGGGTGTTAACTTATTTCTCATTGTGGTTTTGATTGGCAGAGAGTAGGTGACTGTGGGGTGCCCAACCCCAGTTGGATCATCTACAGCACAGCCTTTACACCTAAGGCTGAGGAAACACCATGGAAAAAGAGGCAGAAAAATGGTAAGATCCAGATGACCAGGACACCTGTTAGACAGCATCTTCTAGCCATGACAGAGAAGCTGCACTTGTGACACCTCAACAATATGTTTTCTTAAACAAGACCTGAAAAAAGATAGCAGCGGTCAACATGCCAACGTGGATGGACAAAGTTTCACAGGGTCCCACCCTCAGATGAAGAGCTACAGGCAATCAGTAGGTGCTGAAAAAGGAGGCTCAGTTTTCTCCAGAGATGATGAATCCTCTTACAGTTTATCCAACCCCATGTGGTCAGCCCTAAATGCATACACATACGATCAACACTAAATGTTCTTGGGGTGAAGAGCAAGAGAGCGCAAGCGCATAGTAGATAGAGAATTTGGGACTATCAGCTATTTCAGGTACTCACTGGAGATCTTGGAATACAGCCCAGTAAATGAGTAAATATTATTGTAATAATGCCTCATGGTGTTATCAAAAATTTAGTATGCAGATGAGTTTGAAACAGTGAAATCGTACATACCTAGTTAATTGGTATTGCTTTGCTACCTGAGATGTAAATAATCTACAATCCAGGTGTACATCTGGCTATAGAAGTCAGATGCTGAGATAGATAATGGTGCTTGGTCACTGCTGCTTTCCTTTTTTACAACCTTGGTAGGCCTTTCTTAAGTATTCTTTGTGACTTGTGTCTTGTGGTTAGACCGCAGAAATAGAAACAAGTTGAGACAGAACCTGTGGGAAGCTGGAAAGGTGGCTCAACAGTTAAGAACACTTGGGCTTTCAGAAGCCACTGGTTTGAATCCCAGAACCCACATGGTGACTAACAACCTTCTGTTCCAGGGCATCTACTGCCCTCTTCTGGCCTCTAAAGGTGATGCATGCATACATGACATACATGGCAAGCAAAACACTCATATGCATAAAATAAGAATTAAAAAAAAAAGATAGAACCTGTGAGTTTTCCAAGTGAAGATGATATTGTTGTCAAATTGATCCTGTGCCTCTATGCTCCGTCTTGAAGCTGTAAGGCTGAAGGGGCTGTGTGTATGTGGGGGAATGAGATGGCTCAGTGTATGAATAAAGGTGCTTACCACTAAGCCTGATGATCTGATGTCAGTTTCTGAGATTCATATGATTAGAAAGAGAAAACCAACTCCTACAAGTTGTCACCTGACCTCCACACACATGCTGAAGGATGCTCCCCAAACAGATACATTAAATAAAGTAAATAAAATTTAAAGAGAATGAAGAAGGGAAAATCACCAAGGAATTTGTCTAAGAAGAAGTAGGCCTATGGAAATATTTGGAACATTAGACAAGGCACTAAGGCATTTTAGGCAGAGAAGCTAAGTGACCAAGATCAGGCATGCAAAAGTAATCTTGGAAATAGGTAGGTATGGAGTCTTGAGGAATTATAAGAGAAATTGATGATTTTTTTAAAACTTCTGATGTTTTTCATTATTCTACTTCAGAATATGTAGTGCAAACATCCTGTACTTGGAACTTTGAGTCTTTTGTTCTAATCCTGGTTCTATTGCAGACTAGTTAAGTAATCGTGTCAAGGCTTTTATCCTTTCTAGATCTTAATTGCCTAAGAAGTAAACTGAGTAAGGGCATTATTTTAGTAGTTCTTAAGGTGGGTTTCCACCTTAAATATAAGTGTTTGGATCATGGGAATGGTTACAGTACATCTGAGTTGAAGGATATTTAAGAGTGCCTTTAAAAAAAAATCTTTTAAGTGATTGTGATTTATATTCCTAGTATTTGAAGATCTGCTACATTAAAGATCATTAGTACTACTATATCTGATGGTGCAGAAAAATCCCAACTTTGATGCCTAGTTGCCTAGTTGGGCAACTAGTAAGACCCTCTCTCAAAAATTTTAAGATGTCTACCATTCGCAAAGCAGTGGGTTCAATCCACACTACCATATACACAGAAAGTCATTAGTTATTCTCCTGTGTGGTGGCATTAAACTAAAGTCCCAGCCACTCATGAGACAGAGACAGGAGGATCACTTGAGCCAAATCAGCCTTGGTAATATAGCAGTATCCCATGTGTATCGCCCCTCCTTGTGGGGGGACAGGGTGGGAGGGAGAGGAGGAGGCGGTTACTAGGCCTTAGCTTTCTGGAGTTGAAATCACTTGGACTGGAATAATCAGCTTCAGCTGGGCTAAAAGTTGTGTGTCATGGAAAGAACAAAGATTTTAGTGACAGTCTGACCCAGGTTTCTCTCTTCTAGGTCTGTGCCTCTGAGCACGACACCTCCCTTTTCCAAGTCTGAATTTCCTCATCTGTAAGATAGAACTTAGAATGCCCACATAATCAGATTATGATGATACAAGAGGCTAGAGCCTAGTTTGTGCTCATTTAGCTGTAGGTTGACAGATAAAATAACAACTTGTATGCTAGGTGTGCTGGAAGAAACTATCATCAGAGGACAGCATGAAATAGTTCTCTTACTCCGACACGTCGGGACTTAATTGTATCTGTAGGTATAAATATGTTATAATACTTTCTGGTTCCTTTGCCTAGATATAAAATTAATAGTAACTTTCCTTTGCTTTCTGCTTATTAGTGCTTCTGCCCTTATTGTGACCTCATGTGTGACATGAATATCAATAGTAATTAAACTCATTCATATGTACCTTGCTATGATTGTTGTGATAAGATTATAAAGGTAGAATATGCACAGCACATAGCTACTGAGCAATAAATAATGATTTTAGTGTTTTTCTTATGAAGATCTCTGTGACAGTTTAAAGCAAAAAACGTAAGTAATTTATAGTGTACTGATTTCACGACTTTAAAGATTGGGCAGTTAGTAAACACATGTACAAGCATAATCATGTTCTAAGCTGATGCACGGTTTGCTTGTTTTGTTCTGTTCATCACAGATAATCTTAAATTTTATTATAAATTAGGTATTACACTTCTTGATTTTTAATTTTATTAGATGTATATAGATCAGTTTCTGTGTCATGACAGGTTTTCTTTTTCTTCTGCCCGTAGGTCTTTCAGAGCCTTGAAGACCATCATCTGGAAGTGGTGGCTTTTTTCAGGGAAAATGGCTTTCATGGACTTCTTGCTCACGACTCCGAGTATGCACTCTACAATATTCCCTCTTACTACAGTTCCCATGCGCTGAAGCTGAGCTGGAATGGGAAGAACCTCACAACCAACCAGTTCCTGATGCAAGAAGTGGCCAAGCAGCTGGGTTTGAAGCGAATGAATTTTCCCATATTTGCTGCACTGCTAGGTAGGTAGTCTAAAACAGAGAACCCAGCGATTGCATTGAAAAGGTATGCAGACTAGAGTGATTTAGCCTGGCAGTATTGTGTTTGCCTTTTTAGAGTCCTCATGCTGGCTTGGGATGTGGCTCAGTTGGGTGTGGTGCAACATGACTATAATTCTACCACACAGGAGGTAGAGACAGAAGGATCAGAAGTTTAAGACCATCCTTAGCTACATAGTCAAAGCTAGCCTGAGCTAAAAGAAAGACCCTGTCTAAAAAAGAAAGTATAAAGTTCTCTCACATAGAATGGTGTGGAAAAGCAGTAGGCAGTTAGGGATTCTTAGCAGGCCATCCTAAAAACTCAGTATGTTGTGAACTTATTACCTTGTGATAAGAATGTGAACATACAAATGTAAATTATGAATGTAAGAATATCTTATGAATTGCTGTATGATATTCTAGAACATTACTTTAATTCTTATAAAACTTTCCTTTTGTTATATTCTGGAACTTACAAAGACTTTCTTTCAAAACATCTAGACGTAGACCAGGAAGATATGTGGAGTATATTTTTCTCCATTTCTCTTTCAGTTTATTATAAAAAATTCTGAGCAACATTCAGCAAAGTAGGGTTTTCGGTGAAAACTATCCACCACTTGTATGCTGCCGTTAACCTTTTATAACACCTGCTGTTTCATGTATCTACCCATCCCTCCATCTACCCACCTACCTTTTTTTTCTGCTTTTGATCAGTGTTTCACTGTTAGGCTGGCTTCAACCATAAGATCCTCCTGCCTTAACATTTCCTAATGCTGGGATTGCAGGCATGTGTTATTATATCCAGTTTTCAGTCTTTCTTTCAAAGGTGTATTTCAAAGTAAATTATAGAATTGATGGTATTTTGAATTGGTTTTCCAAGTACTGACAGCATAAACATTAATAGGCTAGCATAGTTGTGAACTCTGCCCTATAAACCCAAAGAATATCACTTTGGATAATCTAACTGAATCAGCCCAAGTTTTAGAATTAGATTTTTGTGCAAATTGCTGAAGTCACACTTCCCTGGATTCAGTTTCATCAACTCAGAAATGGAAATAGTAACATCCCATGCTGTTATTCATGAGGTTAAGCAAGATGAGATATGTAAAGTGCTCTGTACTCATCAAATAGCCAATAATTTGCTATTATAAAAAAAAGGCAGCACAACTAGATAATATTAATGTATTACCTATGATAATAGGTAGTACCATGTGTTTGGGAGTCATACAGTCTTAACTTTTTGTTCTAGTGTATGCCTAACTTTGGCCAAGTCACTAAAATTGTTTGACTCTCAGCTTCCTTGTCTATAAAATGGAGATCATTATAAAGGACAAACATGATACACATGGTTCAGAGTAGGTAATCAGCAAAAAGATAGCTACTATAATTATTACATTAAGGATATAAGCCTACTGGGTGTTATGGTGCACACCTTTAATCCCAGCACTTGGGAAGCAGAGGGAGGTGGACCTCTGAGTTGGAAACCCAGCTTGAGCTATATATTGAGTCCCAGGCCAGCCAGAGGTATATAGTTAGATCTGTTTCAAAAAAATAATGACAGTGATGATGGTAATACAGGCTGGCTAAGCATGGTAGAGCACTGCTTTAAGCCCAGCACTCAGGAGGCAGAGGCAGATGGATCTCTGAGTTTGAGGCCAGCCTGATCTTCATGGTGAATTCCAGGTCAGCCAGGGGCTACTTAGTAAGATACTGTCTCAGAATTAAAATAAAAAGAACACAGGCTTCTGTTTAGTTCAGTTATTTCCTTTTCCAGGTTCTTCTTTATGACCTAAAAGATCTAAGTGAACATTTGTGTAGTGAATAAATGACATATATTTTATAGGCAACCACATTCTACCAGATGAGGACTTGGCTGCTTTTCACTGGAGCCTTTTGGGACCAGAGCATCCTCTTGCATCACTTAAGGTAATATACTCTAAAGTATCCATGCAAAATTAGGAGACATCGAGTTTGGATTGAATTTTGATTGAGTAGAATAGTTGTCTTTCATTAGATTTTTTAAAATCCTCATTTCTAAAGTTTTTTTTGAGATTTTATTTTAATTGCAACATTTCTCCCTTCCCTGTCCTCCCTTTAAACCGTCCCATATATCCCTACCCACTCTCCTGCAAAGTTATGGCCCCTTTTTTTCAATAGTTGTTATTGCATATATATACATATAGGTATGTATATGTGTGTGTGTGTGTGTGTGTGTATATATATATATATATATATATATATATATATATATATATATCCCTATATTTTCCTAAATATAACCTGATGAGTCCATATCATATTACCTGTATGTATGTTTTCAGGGCTGACCATTTGATTCTGGACAACCAATTGGTGTGCTCCTCCCTGGGGAGGACCACCTCTCCCTCTCCCAGCTTTCCTCACTTGCATGTGGTTCCTCGTGTAAGGTTGAGGCTTCATGGGCTTTCCCCATGCAGTTTGGCATGTCCTATATCATTAGGTTTAAAGTATTTCACATACAGTACTTACATGGTAGTGGAGACACCATGATCAAGAACGGGGTTTTCACAGGGCAAGGCTCCTCTGTTGCCTTTGGAATGTGCTGGACTCCTATGATATACTAAAATATGGGAAATTGGACCTCATAATTTGTGGTAGAATGGGACTGTGTTCACACTCCCCCCTTAAAATAAAGTAAAACTATATTTTTCATGCAGATAAAAATTAGTTCTCATGATACCCATAACTTAAGAACTCATGAAACTAGGAAAGAAAAATAACCTCAGTAGTGGGAAAAATGAGTAAAAGGACTGAACTGACCAAAGCAGAAACACAGTGGCTACTCATGACTCTAGATGCTCAACCTGACTACTGATCAGACTTGCACATTAAATGGGTGGCGTGATCATATTCGTTAATAATTTAGCAAATATTGAAAAATAAGTTTACTGCTACGGAACCTATAGAACTGATACTTTTGGCACTTGTAGTCGTATGAATTGGTGATGATATCACATCTGTTTTTCACTGTCTTAGATCATGATTTTCTACCGTCTGCCTCCTTCGGTCTCTAATATTTTCTCCTCACTGCCTCACCTACATTGCATGATCTCACTTCCTATTTCACTGAGTAAATTGAAGTGATGGAAAGGGAATTTCTGTGACTTCTACTTCCTCTTCACCTCTCCCATTTTAATCAGTTTGTCTGTATTCTGCTAGTGTCCTGATGTTCATGGGTGACTAGTCCATGACCCATCTAGGGCAAATGCTTCCATTCTAAAGGGTTCAGCAGTTCCTCTTTCTCCCGCACCATCCATTTTTTTCACTCTTCATTGGTTATTTCCAATTGGATGTATACGTGTGATCTTTTAAAAACTTTTTATTTGTATTTTTTAATTTAAATTTATTTTCTATGCTTGGATGTTTTGCCTGCATGCATGTCTGTGCACTGCATGCATGCATAGTGCCTGCAGAAGCCAGAAGAGGGCATCAGATCCCTTGGGACTGGAGTTACAGATGGTTATGATCTGCCATGTGGGTGATAGGATTGAACATGAGTCCTCTGGAAGAACAGCCAGTAGTCTTAACCTCTGAACTATCTCTCCAGCCCTGATTCTTTTTTTTTTATTGGAGATGAGGTCTGATGCCAACTATCCTTGAACTCAAAATCCTCCTACTTCAGCCTCTTGAATGCTGAGATTATAAGCATATGCTACTATGTCTGGCTGTGCATGATTCAGGTTTAAAAATGAAATAAAAACCTGTGTGTGTGTGTGTGTGTGTGTGTGTGTGTGTGTGTGTGTGTGTGTGTTCATAGCACTGGGATAACAGGTGTGTGCTGCCATATTGACTTTCTATATGGGTACTAGGGATCTGAGCCCAGGTTTTTGTTTGTACAGCACACAGTTTGCCAATTAAGCAAACTGTCGAGCCCCAGACCCACTCTTAACCTTACTCCTTGCAACTTAAGTTATTGCTCTATTTTTCTTCTTATAGTATACTCTTCTAAAGAATTGTCTATGGGCTGAGGATGGTAAATGGTCCCATTAATAAAGTACCTGCTGCAAAAACTTAAGAATGAGAGTGTGATCCCAGACGTGAAAAACAAAGCAAAACAAAAAAACAGGGATGGTGGCACATGATTATAACCCTAGTCCTGGGGACGTGGAGACAGGCGAATTCATAGGGCACTCTGGCCAGCCCGCTAGCTTAACTGGTGAGCCCCAAGACCTAATCAGAGACCTTGTCTCAAAATACAAGGTGGATGGCTACTGAAGAACTATTAATAAGGTTGGCTTCTGGAGTGTGCCCCCACCACACACATGAAGGATGAGGGGAGACAGAGACAGAGAGAGACAGAAGAGACGGTCCTGGAGTTGTTTACTATCTTCCCACCTCTTTAATCTGACTTGCTGAAATTGCCAGGAAACCCAATGGCCAGCTCTCTATTTTCATTTTACTTACCAGTCTCCTAACCACTCAGCCATCATTCCAGCTCCAATTTGTTGACAGTTTTCACAAAGGCCTTTTCAAAGTAAGTGTTTAAGTTGGAGTTGTAGCTCAGTGATACAGAGAGCTGACCTAGCACATGTGAGTACCTTGGTTCAATTTCTAGTACTGCCAAAAAAGTGTAAGTTTTTAAGAACTTTGAAGGTGAAACTAAGATGGCCATTTGGAGGTGACTATATCATTTATATTATGTACAAAATTACTATGCCACATGCCATTTTAGTGTTTGGGGAAAGTGTAGAATAAAATCCATCCTTGGGTCTGAAGAGGTAGCTCAGTTGATAAACTGCTTGCTACTTAAGCATGAGGACCTGAGTTCTAGCCCCAGCACCACATGAAAAAGCCAGGCAAGATGGTTTGTGCTTGCCATCCCAGTACCAGGAAGATGAGGATAGGCAGATTACCAGGGCTTGTTGTTTTGTTAGCCTACCCTAGTTGAAGAGCCCTGTGTACCAGAGACTCCGTCTTAAAACAAGATGAACCACTTCTGAGGGACAGTACTCCAGGGCGACATATGGTCTACCTATGCATGTGCACTTGGACCCGCACACACTCCCTACACAAGTTTGTTTTGGAAAAAAAATGACATTACTAGAGATTGAACCCAGAGCCTTAAACACCATAGGAAATCATTCTACGTCTGAACTATATGCACAGCTCTAATATTTGTTCTTTAGCATTATAAATCTGTCTTATTTTGCCTATGTGAAAAAGACTGATAGGGTAAGGAGACAAGACTATTTGAGAAAATGAGGTGACTGTTGAGAGGGAAGTTGAAGGAGTAATAAGGAGGTGAATATGATCATATTTGTACAGGAAATACCATAATGAAACCTACTTTTAAAATCTACTTTGGTTGGTTGGTTGGTTGGTTTTTTGAGACAGGGTTTCTCTGTTGTAACTCTGGCTGTCCTGGAACTCACTCTGTAGACCAGGCTGGCCTTGAACTCACAGAGATCCTCCGCCTGCTTCTGCCTCCCAAGTGCTGGGATTAAAGGCATACATCACCACCACATGGCCTTTTAAAATCTTATAATGAGTCTTTATGTCACTTAATCCTTCTCATAGTCTGCCAACCCCAGCACTTCCTAGCCCCTTAGATGTTTCATATTTTACACTCTGTACTTGAATTGCCTTTTTTTCTTACGTGGCCATTTCCTTACTCCTAAAAGTTTTGTCAAATGTCATTTTCTCAAAGAGGCCTTTCCCGGTCCCACTGTTTAAATTTATATGCTCATGCATGCACGCACACATGCATACATGCATGCACATCACCTTCCCAATATACCTATACTAGTATTTCCTCTGCCATGAATGCAGAGTTCTTGTCTTTGGTGTTCACTGCTGTGTCCCTGGTACCTTAGGACAGTGTCTGGCCAATGCCTGGCAGTAACTGTTTGTTTGTTTGTCTGTTTGTGTGATACAGGGTCTCTCTATATAGCCCCGGCTGACCTGGGACTTATTATGTAGGTAGACCAGGCTGGCTTCAAACTCATAGGGATCCACCTGACTCCACCTCCAAATGCAAGGATTAAATAAATGTGTCTGCTACTATACCAGACATAGTAATTGTTTTCTTAAATTTTTATTTCTATTTAATTGTATGTATATGGGTGTTGTGACTGCTTATATGCCTATGCATCACCTGTATATTTGGTGTCCATGGAGATCAGAAGACAGTTTCCTGGAGTTAGAGGCAGCTGTGAGCTGCTATCTGGATGCTAGAAATTGAACCTGGATCCTCCGGAAGATGAAGTGCTCTTAGCCTCTGAGCCATCTCTCTAGCTCCATCAATAGCTGCATTTTGAGGAATGAATGATACAATATGATGGCAAAATACATTTTTTTCTCTCCAAATATACTTTTATGATTCTGCATGGTTATGAATTTTGATTTTAAACTCAATTTTTGTCATGTGTATGTATGTAGGGGGTATGGGCATGTGAGTACATTTTGCCCACAGAGGCCATAGGTATGGCTCCCCCACAAGTGCCTGATATGTGGGTACTGGGAATTGAAATCAGGGCCTCTTGAAGAGCAATATGCGCTCTTTTCTGCTGAACCATTTCTTCAGCCCCCACCAAGATAAATTTTATCAAAAGCTTTTTGAAAATTGATACCATTTAACTCAATAATTACAAGATGAAGGAACTTATACTTAAATAATTTTGTTGTAAAGGAACAACAAAAATTTACATTTTTACAAAAAATTCACTTTAAGTATTTTGAGTATCACAAACATGTGCAAAAGAATACATTATTACAATTATTTACCATTGTTTAATCATTTAGATCAATTACTAAGATTCTGCCATGCTTGCTGGATTTTCTGGTTATTGCCAATATGATTTTAAACAAATAGCAAGACAAGTTATTTCACTCGCACATTCTTTGTGTACATTTCTAAAATGTTTGCACATTTTCTTACATATGCACGCAGACATTATTACTCCTAACAAAAGTAATGCTAATTTCCTGGTGACATTTTTTTATTTGGGGGAGATTTTTACATTTATTTATTTTGTGTGTGTGTGTGTGTGTGTGTGTGTGTGTGTGTGTGTGTGTGCGCACCACAATAATTGTGTGGTCAGAGGACAGCTTGAAGGAGTTGGTTCTCTCTCTCTACCATGCGAGTTCTGAGGATCCAATCCAGGTCATTAAGATTGGCCCTAAGTGTCTTTATCCACTATCTTAATATCTAATACATTTTGCAACTTTCCTAGTTGTTTCCAATAGGCCTTTTTATGTCTAGTTCAAGTCAGGATATAAAGATCTTCCACATAGTATAGAATTATTTTTATTTAAAAAATTTGTAAGTGTGAATATGTGTATAGTATATATGCAAATTGCATATATGCTGGTGTGTGTGTGTGTGTGAGAGAGAGAGAGAGAGAGAGACAGCCAGCCAGCTACAGGAGGATAGTAGGTGTCATGCTGTATAACTTATCACCTTATTTTTTTAAAATAGGGTCTATCATTGAACCTGGAATTAGGTTGGTGGTCGTTAAGCTCCAGCAATGTTCTTACTCACCCATGGCACCAGGGTTATAGACACTATAACCATACTCAGCTTTTCATGTTGGTCTGAGGATTCAAACTCAGGTCCTTGTGTTTGTGCAGCAAAAGCTCTTGCCCAATGAGCCATCTCCCCAGCCCCCAGAATGACTTTTTTACTTTTATTATTAAATGTATTTATTTTGGGGCTAGGGAGATGGTTCACTGATAAGGAGCACTTGTTGTTCTTGCAGAGGACCCAGGTTTAGTTCTCAGCACTCCCATGTTGGTTCACAACCATCTGTAATTCCAGTTCCAGGAAATCCAATGCCCTCTGCTGGCCTCTATATGTGTAAGCAAAACATTTATACAAGTAAAATAAATAAATTTTAAAATTTATTAATTTAATTTTATGATTTTTAACTATGTATAATGTGGGGGGTGTTATATGTCTCCGAGTACAGATATGTGTAAATGCAGGTTCCCACAGAGGCCGGAGGCATTGGATACCCTGGAGCTGGAGTTATAGATGGTTGTGAGCCATCATGTGGGTGCTGGGAACTGAATCCCAGTCTTCTAAAAGAGCAGCAAGTGCTTGTAACCACTAACCCGTGTCTGTAGTCCCTCTATTAATTTTGTTACTGACTGATTCATAAAAACATACATTTCTACGTATCAATGGAGTGTTGTGTGATTTCTTTTAATAATTTCCAAATTCATTGACAGTGTCATACACGTAAATAATGAATCTAGTCATTTTCATCCCCTATTACCTTTCCTCATCCCCACTGTGTTTTCTGATGGAACATTTCTTTTTCCAGACAAGTCCCCCTGCTACTAACATGTCCTTTTTGTGACCCATTTTGTTAGAGTTGCTTGGATGAGCATGGGTATTTTTTAAAAGATTTATTTCATTATTTTTATTTTATATATATATGTATGTGTGCTTTATGTATGTGTGTGTGCCATGTGCATGTCTGGTGCCCAAAGAGTTCAGAAGAGTATGTTGGATCCTCTGGAACTAGAGTTAAAAGCATTTGTGAGCCACCATGTGGATGCTTGAAATCGAACCCAGGTGTTCTGCAAGAGAAGCAACTGCTGAGCCATCTCTCCAGCCCTGGATAGAGGGTATTCAATGTCACATAGGCAACTTATCAATGGCTGCTCTGCTGAAAATTTGATCTTTTCATATTGTTCTGTTGGTCTTGCATGTTGTTGCTATTGTTTGTTTGTTTTATTTTTAACTACCTTATCTTTGTTGTTGACTGAGTGTTGCTGTTCTACTTTCTCCGCAAGCCCTCACATTGTGGCTTCCTCATGGTTCATTCTATTGATGAGGCTTTCCACTGAGCTTTTAATTTGACTTACTGAATTTTTAATTTCCAGTAATTCAGTTTGGGTTTTCTTCAGTATTTCTGTATTTGTTTTGAATTCTATTTCAATATCTTGCATTGACTTCTTAATTTCATTCAGCAGTTCCACCCTTCTCCTTTGGAATTCCATTGAGATTCCAAAGAAATCCTTGATTTCTTTGAACATATTTATAATTATCTTTTTGAATTCTTAGGAATTTTGTTGAAGTCAGCCCCATCGGGGCATTACTGTGGACTCGGCAGTTTTTAGAGGAGACATGTAACATTGTATTTTCATGTTTCTTGTGTTCTGTTGGGACTTGCAGGTATACAGTTAGGTCCCTGCTTGGATTTTCTGTTCAATGCCACCTTTATTTTTGTGTGCAAATGTTGGCAGTGTTCAAGAAGAGAGAGTTTTTGATGGCTTGAGGTGTCATTTTCCTGTTACACTGATGCTCAGAACACCAGACTTGTTCACTGGTATTCCTCAAGAATGCTGTTGCAACAATAGTCACTATCCAGGCAAGGCCCATTATGATACTGTACAGAAGTAGTAAAATACAAAGCCATCACTACTTAGACATCAATCATTTTGAGAAGAGACACTGATAGTATGTGTGTGCCAATATATTAGTTATCATGGATCTAAGGAGAAAGCATAATATGTCTGGTGGTTAGAATTGGATTGATTGAAAGTTGAGAGAACATGACTAGAAAGGAAAATGGCAGGGACCAAGAGTGGAGGGCATGAGTCAGTTTTCACTAATGGTAGGCTGAAAAGGGAATGGTAAAGATGAAATCAGGTAACACAGAATAGTCCCAGTTCCCAGAAGGCTAAGACAAAGAGATATAGGCAAACTAGGCAAGCCTATGTTATTTGGAACAGAAAAGTGATAAAAGGAAGTTGTAAGGAGAAAGGAAAAGAAGAACAGCTACAAGACAAGAACAGAGCAGGACCAAATCTGCCTGCTAAATTGACATTTTGTATTGAGGAAAGGAAAAGTAAATGTAAAAGGGCAGAATGCTTGGTTTGGGGATATAGTGAAGGAACACTAACTAGTTCGATTGCTGGTTCAGTTTGGAGTTTCTTGGCATTCATTTCTGGGTTCCCAGGAGACCGGCTTGCCTTCAGGATTTTCTTGAGATGTCAGGCAGCAGATGCTGACCATGTCTTGGGTAACCGTGTTTTTGTTTCCAGGTCTCCATTTGGGGGACCAGATTACAGACAGGGTTCCAGTCCTTGTGTGGCACTTCACAGATGAAGTCTCAGATGTTGCTTACACATCTGGGTGTTCCTTAACAAGGCTGATTGTAAATGCTGGCTTCACTCCAATGAAATCTTTCCAGTTGTCTAGAGTACTACTTTGAGCTCATGTGAAGTTCCTCTGCAAACTCTGGCTCCTAGTAAGTAGGTTTTCTGCTAGCTGTGGTTCCAATTCAAAGTTCCTTTACCTCAGTCTAGCAGTATTCTACTGGCTATATTTCAGTATATAGTCCCTGCGGCTTTTCATAATTTTCCCCACGGGTGTGTTTCTTAAGAGTGTATCTTGGACAGCCTAACCACCTACACAACATGGCCTCTTTGAAATGGCATTTCACTGCTGCTCTACTGAGTTCTGAGTGTCAACCACCCAGCACTGAGAACAGTTTTTCTAGCATCTCTTTCCATCATTTTTGGTGCTGTACAGGATCTGCCCTGTTTCTCTGCTGCTTACAAGTCTTTTACAGGGTGGGCAAGATGGCTTAGTGCGAAGAGGTGCTTGCTACCAAGCCTGAAAACCTGAGTTCAATCCCTGGAACCCACATGGTGGAAGGAGAACTGACTCCTCCTATAAGTGTATGTGTAATAAAATAAGTTAAAATGCCTGATGCTGAAACAACTATGTAGATTGTCTGAGCTTCTCTAGATCCTGCCTAACTATTGTTGGTGCTCTCTCTCACTGAGAACAGGGAGCCTCCCAAACCCACCCACTCCCTCTAGACAGACTCTAGATTTTCCTGTTTTGTAAAGCTCCCTATTTTGTTATTTAAGGTAGAAATGTCAGCCACCTCTTCTGATAACTGTTATCCAGTTCTTTTCCCTTCTATTTCCTGGAGACCCTAGCAGACCATGCTGGAGTGTCGTCCATCTTTGGAATTTCTCATAGTGATCCATCTTTGACATAAATAACCTTTACTTATCTTGCCTTTTCTAGGTCAGAGCTCATCAGTTGGTTCTTCCACCTTGTGATGTCGTGATCAAGGCTGTTTCTGAGTATGTTAGTTCCATCAAAGACCCCTCAAACCTGGATGTGGTTGGGAAGGATGTTTTCAAACAATCTCAGGTGAGTTAGCCTTCCCTTTCCCAAGAATCACCAGCTTTCTTTATTTTTTAATTTAAAAAATGTGTTTTGGGTGCACACGTTTGCAGGTGTGTGCCATGTGTGTGGAACTCAGCAGACATCCGTTCTCTCCTTCCACTATGTGGGCTGTGGGAATCAAACTCAGGTTGTCAAGCTTGGTGGCAAGTATCTTTACTTGCTGTGCCATCTCACTGGCCTTCCTCAGCTTCCTTACATTCGCCTGCTACACTACCCAGTTCTGTTTTTTTCTGTGGTCCCTAGCTTCCTCCTTGCTACTTGGTTTCTCCTGCTTACTGACTGAAATTCTAAAATTTTATTTTAAAATCTTCTGAGATCTGAATAGAAAGGGTTCTTTGTCTTTTTTCCTACTGATGATTAACATGCTACAAACATACTCTGAAAAATTAGAAAATAAAACAAGCTGCCGAAACTCTCACTCTCTAGAAACAACTTACTACAGTTAATGCTCTTCTGTATCTTCTTTCAGTGTTATATGCAGGGAATCAAACTCACGGATTGACACATGCTAGAGAAGCACTCTAAACATAAACTATACCCTCAGCTAATTTTGATGTATACATATTTTTAAATTATTTTTGTTTATTTATTCTGTGTATAACCCACAGTGCACATGCGGCCAAAGGACAACGTTAGGGGGTTGGTTCTCTTCTTCTACCATGTAGGTTCTGGGGATTGAATTCAGGTTGCTAGGCTTTGGTGGCAAGTGCCTTAACACTATGAGTCATCTCATAGTTTGTAATATATATTTTAACATAAAGGATGGCTTACTTACTGGACAATAAAATGGATAACAAAAAAGACTTTAAAATGAGTATCCAAAACTGGGCGGTGGTGGCACACACCTTTGATCCCAACACTCAGGAGGCAGAGGCAGGTGGATCTCTGTGAGTTTGAGGCCAGCCTGGTCTACAGAGTGAGTTCCAGGATAGCCAGAGTTACAACAGAGAAATCCTGTCTCAAAAAACCATAAAAAAGTCTCCATAAAATAAGAATCAAAATAATTGTTAATATTGGAAGAAAGAGCCCAACTAGGATTTTATGATAAGCAGTAAAAGTTAGTTTCATTTTTAGAAATTTGATTTATATGTTCAACTCTGAGTTTTTAAGCTTGCATTGTTATTTTTTAACATGCAGTTTGATTCTTTTGTACGAATGTACAGTTCTATGAATTTTAAGTTATTGATTTATGAAATCATCATCACAATCAGAATACAGAAAAGTTATAATGCCCCATTCCCTCCGACTCTCAGGCTATCCCTTTGTAATGCCACTGAAACCCATTCCTAACACCTGGGTATTCTGTCACTATAGTTATGGCTTCTAGATAATATTGTATGGATGGACTCATAAAGTATATAATAGTTAGAGAATGTCTTTTTTCATTCATTCAACATAATGCTTTTAAGATTCTTTCAAGTTAGGCCAGAGAGATGGCTCAGTGGTTAAGAGCACGACGTATTTTTTGTGCAGAGGACTAGAGTTCACTTTGCAGCATCCATGTCGGGGAGCTCACAACTGCTTGTAACTCTAGCTCCAGCATATACGACACTCTGTTCCGGCCTCCAGGGCCATGTACATGTATGTGGCATACACACACTGCCCCCCACGACACACACACACACAAAAGAAAATTCTTGTGTGTGTGTGGTGGGGTGGTGGGGGCTAGGGGGAGGGTTTCAAGACATAGTTTCTCTGTTGTAACTCTGGCTGTCCTGGAACTCACTCTGTAGACCAGGCTGGCCTCGGCCTCACAGAGATCTGCCTGCCTCTGCCTCTCAAGTGCTGGGATTAAAGGTGTGTGCCACCACTGCCTGGCTCAAAAGAAAATTCTTAAAGAAAAACAAGTTGTTGGCTGGCTATTTTTTGTGTGTGTGTGTTTGTGTATGTATGTCAGTAATTCATTTTTGTGGCCATATGAACAGCTCATTTATCCACACATGCCTTAAAGAATATTTAGATTGGATATAAATTTGGGTAGTTATAAATAGAGCTGCTATAAATACTTGCATACATGTTTTTGTAGGAATATAGTGTTTCACTTCCATAGTGTAAATATCTAGAATTGAGATTTCTAGAACATACGGCAAGTGTATGTTTAAATTTATGACAGTGCTAAATCTTTCAAAATAGCTATCTGTTTTCTTATCAGTGCTTGGTAATATTTTAAATTAAATTTTTCTGAATTTATTTCTTTTATTTGTGTGCATTTGGAGAGGAGTACATGCATGCTCTAAAGCTTATGTGGGGGTCAGAAGACAACCTGCAGGCGTCCGTTTTCTCCTTTACCATGTTAAGTACAACTCATGTGACTGGGCTTGGTGGCAAGCATTGTCTTGCGGGTCCTGACTTATTTATAATAGTACCTTGTGCTAGGCAAGTACTCTACCACTCAGCAATACCCACGGTGCTAATTATAGTTTTAATTTGTATTTATAAATGGCTCATATTGAACTTACGTGTTTTTGAGACAAGGACTCACTATCTAGCTCTGCCTGTCTCCAAACTGGCTATGTCGACCACATTACCCTTAAACTTGCACTGATCTCCCTGTCTCTGCCTCCTGAGTGATGAGATGGCAGGCAGGTGCCACAATACACTTACTGTCCATTTATGCTAGCATTTTTATGTAGGTTCTAGGGATCAAGCTAGGGGTCCTCATGCTTATAGGATCTTACTGAGCTATCTCTTCAACTTCTCTTTTTTTTAAAAAAAAAGTCAAATAATTGTATATTTTACATTTATATCTTTAGTTGATTTGCATATAAAATGAGGACATTTGTCCTTTGTTTTTGCATGTGGCTATCCAGGTGTTTGAATTTAGTTTATTGAAATGACTATTTTTTTTTGTCTCTTGAATTGCCTTTGTGTTTTTATCAAATAAAATACCAATTGGCTATATTTACATGTGTGCATTTTTGAACTTTTTTTCCAATTAATTTGTGTACATTGTTTTATCAGAAGTCCACTGCTTTAGTTACTGTAGCTCAATATTAAGTTTTGAAGCTGGGTAGTGATTCTTCCAATTTCAGTCTTATCTTGCCTTTGTAAGCTCTTTTGCCTTTCCATATAAACCTAGGGTCACATTTTGTGTCAGCCATCTATCATGGGGTTATATCCCCACCCATTTGTTTCTTTACTTTTAGTTTTTAGATAAGGTCTCATTATATTGCCTTGAACTAATTTTGTAGCTCAGTCAGGTCTTGAACTTGTAATCTTCCTGTCTCAACCTCCCTAGTAGGTAGGATTACAGGTTTGTACAGCTGAGCACAGTTATGAGGAGTAGTTGAATCCAGTAATATGGTAAATCCATCTTATTTATGTCTTTTTTTAAAATCTGTTGAATGGTTTATGGTTTTTAATATAAAACCTTGCATTTGTTTTATTTTTATCTTTATGCTTTCCTTTATTTCTTATGGTGCTAGATATTGACCTCAAGGCCTGTGCATGTTAGACAAGTGCTTTCAGGCTCTGAATATGGTTTTCAGTATTTATACTTAAATATTTCATTTTTAATATTCATTTAATTTTAATTATTTGTGTTTCATTTATTGTAAAGAATACTCTTTTGTTCATTTCTATCTATAGTTACTCATATAAATCTGATTGATTTTTGTGTGCTAAGTCTTGCCTTGGACCTTTCTATGCTCACTAATTAATTCTAGGAGGTTTTGGTAGACTTCTTGAGATTTTTGGTATAGGTGGTCATGTTTCTGAATGGAGATGATTTTGGTCTGCCTTATTTGTTTTCCTATTGTGTGCCTCCCTCCCAAACCTGAGTTCTGGTACTGTTCAGGATTTCCAAACCTTGCTCAGTAGGAATGCTGAGACTAGAATTCCTTTTCTTATTCCTTTAGAGAAATTATTCAGTCATTATTAAATGTGATATGAGCTGTAGGTTTTGTAGACATAGGTTATCAGGACATGAATGTGTTCTTCTAGTCTCGGTTTGCTAAGATGATTCATTGTCACCATTATAAAGAATGCATAGTATATATATTTTGTGTATGTGTATGCTTGCATGTGTGACAGTGCACTTGGATGTTTATGTACATGCATGTGGAGGTCAGAGTTCAATGCCAAGTGTGTTCCTCAGTTACTCTCTATTTTATGTTTTTAGATTTATTTTATTTTTAATTATATATGTGTGAGTATGTGCATGTGTACACACATGAGTAAATGTCCTTACAGGACAAATGCACTGGGTTCCCTGGAACTGGAGACAGATGCAGGTGTGGATGCTATGAACTGAACTTGGGTCCTACATGCTCTTTTTGAAAAGATTTGTTTTAATTATGTGTCTGTGCACATGTGCGTGTATGCATGAGTGTGCACATACAAATGCATTTTACACATCTATGACAGAATCATGTTTTTTTTCCTTCTTTAATTCATCTGTACTTAGGATTGATATATTTTATATCAAACCTCTCTGAAATGTTTATATTTCTGTGTTTGAATTGTTGGCGTTTCACAGAGTATTTTTGTATTTTATTTCATGGATGATAGTTGTAGTTTTTTGTGTTGTGTTGAACTTTTTTTCAAGTAATGAAGTCTCAAAAATGAGCTGGCAAGTCTTGTGGTTAATCTTCATTGTGAGTTTGATTGGATTGTGTGTGTGTGTGTGTGTGAGAGAGAGAGAGAGAGAGAGAGAGAGAGAGAGAGACATGGACTCACCCTGTAACTCTGGGTGTCCTGGAACTTGCTATGTAGACCAAGCTGACTTTGAACTCACTGAAGTCTGCCTGCCCCCTGAATACTGGGATTAAAGGTGTGTACCACCACAGAAAAAAACCCAGCCTGGACTGGACTTTTGTTTATTTTAATGTATGTGTAGGTATGTGAGTGTGGCATTGCAAGCATGTGGCTGTCAGAGGACAACTCTCAGGAGTTGATTGTTTCCTTGCATCGTGTGGATTCAAACTCAGGGCATTGGATTTGGGAGCAAGTGCCTTCGCCCCAGCCCTTTACTGGCTCCAATTTAACTAGATTTAGATTCACCTAGGAAACATTTTTCTGGATAGTTCTGTAAGGGTATTTCTTGTAAAGTTTAATTGAGGAATGAGGACTCCACCTGAATAAGACTACCATTCCTACGGACTGAGACCTTAAAATGGACGAAAAGGAAGAGGTAAACTAAGCACTGGCATTATCTTGCATTGCTCCCTGAATGTGGATGGAATATGACAAGTCCCCTCATGTTCCTACTGCCAAACCATCCCTGCCATGATAAAACACATTCTCAAACTGTGAGTCAAAATTAGTCCTCCCTTATTTATTGTCAAGTTGCTCTTGTCAGTTGTTTGTTTCAGTATTGAGAAAAGTAACTAAGATACCAAGTGCTCCTTCTTCTATTTATAAGAAGATTGTGTAGAGAGCCAGTGAGGTGGCTCAGCAAGTAAATGCAGTTGCTGCCAATCCCATAACCTCAGTTTGTTTCCCAGACCCAGTATTGTAGAAAAGAACCCTCTCCTGAAGGCTGTCCTATGGCTTCCATATGTGTAAGGTGGCATGGATTCATGTATACAATTGATTGAGTTTTTTTATTAATGTATAGAGTTAGTGTAAAGTTAGTTCTTTAGTTGTTTCATAGAATTTGCTAGTAATGTGTCTGGTGTGGATTTCTTAGAATTTATCATGTTTAGATGGTGTTTAGCTTCTTGATTCTCTCTTTTACTAAGTTTGGAAAGGTTTTTGATTGTTGCTAGGAAGGCTGGCCAGTGAGCACCAGGAATCCTCATCTCTCTCTCCCCAGTGCTGGGATTATAAGTATGCACCATCATGTCTTGCTTCCTTCTATGGGTGCTAGGAATCAAACTCAGGTCCACATGCATTCCCAGCAAGCATTTTACCAAATTAATTATCCCCACAAACTACCTCCTTCCTCACCACCTGGGGGGGTATTTTAGACCTTTTAGTATTAGTCAGTAGATTCCTATGGCTCTTTCTTTTCTTCCTTTTTAAATTATAATTTATCTGTTTCACAGCTGATTATTTGGTATTAGTCTTCCCTGTTCTCAGCATCCCTCATTTGCTTGTAGTTCTTTGCATAAAGTCGAGACTTCCTGAGCTTCACCCCTTCCATGTCTATTGGTGTAGTCCTTGCTCAGGTCATGTCTGTTTAGGCAACAATGCTGGTGAGACTTCATGATTATAGCTCCCGACATTACTAGAAGATACAACCTTACAGCAAACCCCCTTGATCCTCTGGCTCTTGCAGTCTTTAACTTCCTCTTCCACAATATTCCTTGAGTGTTAGGTGAAAGAATTGTGTTATAGATGTATCTGTTGGTACTGGGCTCCACTACTCTGCATTTTGATTGGTTGTAGTTTTCTGTAATGGTCTCTGTCTGTTGCAAGGAGAAATTTCCTTGATGAGGGGTGAGGGAAACACTTACCTGTGAGTATAAGGATGAATATTTAGAGTATAGTTTTGAATTATGCTGGTTAAGTAAAGTGGTGGTTGGAGGTTCTCCTCCAAGATCCATAGCTTAACTAGTCCTGAGTAGTTGGTTAGGTTTCCCGTACCAGTGATGATTTCCCTCTTGGTGGGTAGTCTTCAGGTCCAATTAGAGAGAGCTTTTGGTTACTGTCAAGGCTCATGCCACCATTGCTCCCTCTGGGTGATTGTGCCATGCTGGTCATTGTTGTGGTTCATAGTTGTCATATCTGGGTAGAACTGTTGGTTGCTGTTCTCCTTTGAGAGCTTGCGTGGCACCTCCTGGTACCATGAAAGCTAATTCTCAGGGAAGAGGCTTGCAGATCATATCCAGCTTGGGTCCTCTGTACCCTGTATCTGAAATTCATTGTGTCTTTAGGAATAGGGGACTTACCTTTCACCTCGCGTGGGCAATCAAGATCAATAGCAAAAGCTAATGTTTTAAGACAGTCCTGATCAACAACTCCAAAGGTGGCTTCTCACGTCTGATATTGGGGTTTTTGTTAGATAATCTATGGCTCATGAGAGGGAAACATTGTCGGCCCAGATGGGAAAACGTCATATAAACTATATATGTATTATATATATACAGACTTACATGTATTATAGGTATTTTTAGATAATTAATAGTATGATTCCTAATGACTTTTTCAGACATTGTTACTGTTATTTTATCCTCCTTCCTCCTATCTATCTTTCTGAGTCTGGGTTACCTCACTCAATATGATCCTTTCCTAGTTCCATTTACATACAAAGTTTATGATTTTGTTTTTTTCTTTATAGCTGAATAGTATCCTATAGTGTACCACATTTTCATTACCTATTTGTCAGTTTAAGTACAGTTAGATTGTTTCCATTTCCTAACTATTGTGAAAAGAGCAGCAGTAAACATGGTTGAGCAAGAATCTGTGGAGTATAATGTCAAGTCCTTTGGGCATATTCCAAGGAGTGGTGTACATTATATAGTAGATTTGCGTTTAGCTTTTTGAGTTCTTTGCATATTCTGGCTATTAATCCTCTGTTGGATGTATAGGTGACAAAGATTCTTTCCCCTTCTGTGGGCTTTCTCCTCATTTGATTGTTTCTTTAGCTGTGCAGAAGCCTTTTACTTGTATGAAGTCCTATGTGTCAATTGTTGGCATTAATTCTTGGGTAAATGGTGTCCTCGTCAGGATGTCCTTTTGTGCACCTACATTATGTAGGGTACTGCCTAGGTTTTCTTTTAATGGTTTCAGTGTTTCAGGTTTCATATTGAGGTCTTTGATTCAGTTGGAGTTAGTTTTTTTGCAAGGTGATAGATAGGGGTCACATTTCATTCTTCTACACGTGGACATCCAGTTTTCCCAGCACCACTTGTTGAAGATGTTTTGTTTTCTTGAGTGTGTATTTTTTGCTGTACTCATGTTTGGGTCTTAGATTTTGTTCCAGTGGTCTCCATGTCTGTTTCTGTGCCCATACCATATTGTTTTTATTACTGTGGCTCTGTAAAATATCTTGAGATACAGAATGACAATCCCATTGGTATTATCCTTTTTGCTCAAGATTCTTTTGACTGTCTGGGATTTTTTTGTGGTTCCATATGAATTTTAGGATAGTTTTTTTCCTATTTCTGTAAAGAATGAGATGGGGATTTTGATTAGGATTGTATTGAATCTATACATGGCTTTTGCTATAGTGGTCATTTTCATAATATACTATCAACCCATGAGCATGAGACATCTTTCTATTTTCTAGTAGTGTGTTTATCTCTTTCTTTAGATGTTTCAAGTTTCATTGTAGGGCTCCTTAACCTCCTTGGTTAAGTTTATTCTTAGATATCTTTGAGGCTATTATGAATAGGAGTGTGTCCATGATCTCCTTTTATGTATGTTTGTTGTTGGTGTATAGGAAACGTTTGATTTTTGCAAGTTGATTCTGTATCCTGTGATGTTGCTGGAATTGTTTATTATTTTTAGAAGTTTTCTGGTAGAAAACTTATGTGTAATATCATGGCTTTTACTAATAAGGATAGTTTTACTTCTTTCCTATTTGTATTCTTTAATTTCCTCTCTTTCTATATTGCTTCAGCTAGTGCTTTAAGTGCTGTATTGAAAAGGAGTGGGGATAGCCCTATCTCCTTCCTGATTTCAGTGGCATTATTTCAAGTTTTTCTCCATTTAGGATAATGTTGGCTGTGAATTTCGCATAAATAGTTTTTTTTATTATATTGAGGTATGTTTCCTCTAGCTGTACTCTCTCTAGGACATTGATCATGAAAGCATTTTGTCAAAGGCTTTTTGTGCATCTATTGAGATTATTATGTGGTTTTTATCTTTAAGTCAAATTATGTGATTTATTATATTTGTTGACTTGAATATGTTGATCTATCCGTGCATCTCATGGATAAAGCCAACTTGGTCATGATATATAATATTTTTGCATATGTCTGTATTTTGTTTGCAAGTTTTTTTTTGAGCATTTTTGAATCTGTGTTCATCAAAACTATTGGCCTGTAGTTTTCTTCTTTGTTGTGTCTTTACCTGGTTTAGCTATTAGAGTGATACTAACTTCATAGAAGAACTTGGGGAGTGCTTGCTTCTTCGGTTTCTTTCTTTTTTGAAAATAGTTTAAGAAGGATTTTTCTGTAGATCTTTGAAAGTCTGATAGATTTCTGCTTTGAATCCATCTGGACCTGGACTTATTTTAATTGGAAGGCCTTTTATTACTATTTTAATTTTCTCATTTGTTATGGTTCTGTTCAGTGGTTTGTCTGGTTGGTGGTTTGTCTGAATCAAGAAATTTGTCCATTTCGTTTAGATTTTTCGGCTTGACAGAGTACAGGTTTTTAAATTATTCCCTTACAATATTATTGTAATATTTCCTTGTTCATTTCTGATTCTGTTGATTTGGGTCCTCTCTTCCTTTCTTTTGGTTGGTTGGCCAAGGGTCTGTCAATCTTGTTTATCTTCTCAAAGAACCAGCTCTTAGATTCATTGATTCTTTGTATTGTTTTGTTTCCGTTTTTCCTTTTATTGAAAATAGATTTCTTGTCTCATATAATATGTACTGATTATGGTTTCCCCTCCTTTACCCCTCCCTGTACTCCTCCCAGTTCCTCCCCACTTCCCCTTCCATCTAATCCACCACTTTCCTGTCTCTCATTAGAATACAAACGGGCTTCTAAGATATAATAATAAAATAAAATATAATAAGATAAAACAGAAACTAAACATTGGAATTGGACAGAACAAACAAAATAAGAAAAAGAGATCAAAAGAAGGCACAGGAATCAGAGACCCACTCATCTACACACTCAGGAGTTCCATAAAAACAGTAAACTGGAAGCCATAATATATACACAGAGGACCTGATGCAGACCCGTGCAGGCCCTGTGCATACTGCCTCAGTCTCTATGAGCTTTGCTCATGTTGATTTAGAGGGCTTTGTTTTCTTGGTGTCTCTACCTCCTCTGGCTCTTACACTCTTCCTGCCTCCTCTTCCTTTGGACTCTGTTTTGATTATTTTATTTCTTACCGTTGACTGGATTTGGATTTGCTTTGTTTCCGTTTTTCAAAAGTTTTGAGTTGCGTCATCAAGTCATTTATTTGTGCTCATTTTGATTAGTTGTTGTTTTGAGACAGGGTCTCACTATGCAGCCCTGGCTGTCCTGAAACTGGCTATGTAGGCTATGTTGGCCTTGAACTCACAGAGTTGTGGGATTAAAGGTGTGTGCCACTGTGCCCAGTTTTTTTCCTGTTTTATTTATGAATGCACTATAAATTTCCCTTTTGGAACTGCTTTTAATGTGTCCCAGAGGTTTTGTTATGTTTTCATTTTGTTCTGGGATTTTTTTTTTATTTCTTGATTGGTTCTTTGACCCATTCATCGTTCTGTAATGAGTAGTTTAACCTCCATGAGTTTGTGTATTTACCAGAAATTTGTTTGTTGTAAATTTTAAGTTTTAATGCATTATGGTCAGATAGAATACACTGAGTTATTTAAGCTTTTCTGAGTTTGTTAAGATTTGTTTTGTGTTCCAGGATGTGGTTTGTTGTGTGTATTCTTTGGTGTTTGGGTGGAATATTCTTTAGATATTTGTTAGGTCCAATTTTATAAGATGTCTATTAATTTTGATGTTTCTGTTTATTTTTTGTCTAGATGACCTGTCTATTGGAGAAAGTGGGGTATTGAAATCACCTACTATGTCTTTAATTCTAGTAGTGTATCATTTTATGAAATTGAATATACCAGTTTGGTGCATATATATTTATGATAATAATGTCTTCTTGGTTAACTTTTCCCTTGATTAGAATGAAGCGTCTTATCTTTTCTGATAGTTTTAGTTTGAAGTCTATTTTGTCAGATATTAGGCTAACCATGCCTACCTGCTTACTAGTTCTGTTTAATTAGAGTACTTTTGTCAATTCTTTCACTCTAAGGCAATCTGTCTCTTCTGATTGGAGAATGGAGGCTATTAATATTTAAAGTTATCACTAAAGGTGTGTGTTGATTGCAATTATTGTGTTGTTTGTAATTCACTTCATAGAGTCTGTGCTCCGTTGTTTTTTTGTCAGCTGTGTGCATTTGCTGGCGAACTCAGCTGTTTAGAAACAAATTTGTGGTTTTGTTTATTGAGCCACTCCCTTCTCAGTCTTCCTTCTATAAAGTCAGGATATTAATTACCCGAAGTTTTTGTGACTAGGCCCATGACTGAGGCCAAGCAGCAGGATAGAAGAGATAATTACATAAAATAAAGCATTGCTACTCTAATCAAAGAGGAAGGTTTTTGTCATTATATATCTTAGTTTCCTGCTATTTTCCCACTGACAAAGATTTGATTCGGGCTAGCCTTAAACTGCCACAAGTGTGATTCAGACTAGCCTTAAAAGGCACAGGGAAAAAAAAAAACAAGAGAAAATGGGATTCCTTAATACTCTCAGTTTCTGCAAATCTTTTGTCATTCATCAGGCCAGAACTAGGCTGGAGTTTTTCTTAGAATTTTCCTTCTCCCTAGGTTTGGGTTTTGTTCTGTATTATGTTTACCAGGGAATATCAGAAGAACAAGAGATGCTCATCTCACTACTGGATCAGTATACTCTAAGCCCTGATCTTCATCCATCTGCCTGCTACTGTTCATCTTCAAGAATTAACTGTGTGGTGAACTGGATAGTCTCTTTATTGATGATGGGAATATAGCCTGAGATACTTGCTTGTTGGTTAGGAGTGGGAGCCCATGTCCACTTCTCCCTCTCAGTGCGGAGACCCTTCCCTGTTTGCCTCGAACCTGGGCATGTTTCCCTAGTCTCTGTAAGTTTATCTGTGTATCTGTTGTGTCTAGAAGACACTGGCTTCCTTGGAGTCATCAATCACCTCCTGCTCTTACCATCATTCTGCTTCCTCTTCCACATGCCTTCCTGAGCCCGGGGTGGGGGTGGGAGACTAATGAAGACATCCCATTTAGGACTTAGTATTCCAAAGTCTCTCACCATCTGCACATTGTTTACTTGTGAGTTTCTGTGTTAATACCCATGTATTGAAAGAAGAAGCTTCTCTGATGATGGCTGAGCGAGGCACTAATCTGCTATAGCAGTATGTAATTAGGAGCCATTTTATTGTCATGTTCCTTTAGGTGAATGATAGTAATAGGCTCATGACCTATCTAGTCTCAGGTTCTTGGCTACTTTAGTAGTATCAAGTATGGGTTCCATCTCACGGAGTAGGCCTTAAATCCATTTTTTTTTTTTTTTTTAGCAAGTGGTTGGTCATTCCCATAAGTTTTGTGCTACTATTGTGGCAGTGTCTCTGGCAGGCACTGTTGTGAGGCACAGGGTTTATTGCTGGGTGATACTGATGATTACCTTTGTCCTTCAGTAGCATGCAGAGTAACTCTCAACACCAAAACCAATAGTCAGTATGTGTGAAGCTTCTAGTTAAGCACTAGCTTGAGTTCTCTGTTCTGTTACATAAGTAAGTGTTGTCTTCAGCAATAGGGCCTTACCATCAGGTTGTGGAAAGCAACCAATAGCCTTAGCAATAGCCTGTGATGTTTGGGAACCCCTTTGGTAAACAACTCTCCAGGATTTAATCCACTCCTGGCACTAGAGGTTTTTTATGGTAGCATAAGATGTCTAATTGGGATATTATCTCCCCTATTATGTGGTGACTCCATTCAGATTCCTTTCATATAGTAATAGGTTTCCATATGGTTTTTCAAAATTCCTTGAGTGTTAGTTGTTCCTCACCATATTCCCTCCTTTACCCTTTTTACCCATGCTCTTCCCTATTTAATCCTCCTATTCTAGTTCCCCCTTTGTCTCTCCATAACACTATATTCTATTTCCCCTTTCTTGTGAGGCCCTTTCCTCCCCCATGATCCCTTAGTCTGTACCTAACCTCTGTAATTACTCAGATTGTAGCATGTATATCGAAAGCTTAGAAGCTAACATCCACATATAAGATAAAAGCTAATGGGAATATAGCCTGAGATACCTGCTTCTTGGTTGGGGGTGGGAGGTCTGTGTTACCTCACTCAGGATGATTTTTTTCTAGCTTCATCCATTTACCTGCAAATTTCATAATTTCCCTTTTCTTAACAGCTGAATAATATTCTATTATGTAAATGCACCACATTTTTATCTATTCATCTGTTTATGGACATCTAGGCTGTTTCTAATTTTTGACTATTATGAATAGAGCAGCAGTGAACATGGATGAACAAGTGTCTCTGTAGTAGGATGCAGAGTATTGAGTGTATGCTCAAGAGTGGTATAAGCTGGATCTTGAGGTACATCTATTCTCAGCTTCTCAAGGAACTGTCACACTGATTTCTATAGTGGCTATACAAGTTTGCACTCCCACCAATAATGGATGAGTGTTCCCCTTGCTCCACATACCTCGCCAGCATGAGCTGTCACTTGTGTTATTGATGTTGGCCATTCTGACTGGGGTCAAGTAAAATCTCCAAGTAGTTTTGATTTTTCCATGATGGTTAAGGATGTTGAACATTTTTTAAGTGTTTTTTTTTTATCATTTTATCATATCCCATTTTTGATGGTGCCTCAAGTTATCCATTTTCTATAGATAAACATTTGAGTTTCCAGTTTGAGGAAATTATGAATAAAGCTGTTATCAACAGTTTTATGTCTTTTGGTAGACATACATACTCATTTCTCTTGGGAAGGATTGCAATACCATATGGTAAATGTGTTTGTTCTTGTAAGAGACTGCTAAACTATATTCCAAACTGTACCAATGTACAATCCCACTACCAATGTGATAGTTTCTGTTATTCCATAATCTTTCATTTCTTAATATTAATTATCTTTAATTTTAGCCTTTCTAGTAGATATGTAATTGTGTTCCATTATGGTTTTATATGTTTAAGTGATTTTGGTTTTGATGATCATGCCTTTCAAACTAAGAATTTTGTTTTTATGGTATTTTTCTAAGGGAATAATCTACAACCTAGCCAAAAATAAAGTGGAAAGTGTATCTGTCTGTTGTATAACCTATGATGGCCAAATTTGAAAAATAATCTAAATGTCAGGTATTAAGTAAGTTATTGTACGAGTATGATATATTCACAACAATAAAATGTGGAACCATTCAGACATCAATAGATTGGTATAATAGATGTTGGGGTACATTATACATATAGTACCAACTGTAGAAACATACATGTATTAAAACAGATTGGATTTACTTGGTGGGGCATAGTAGTACATACCTAGAATCCCAGTAATATAGAGGCTGAGGAAGGAGGGTCATGAGTCTGAGGCCAGCTTAGGCTACATAGTAAATTCCAAACTAGGATGGGATACAGAATGAGATTCTGTGCCAAAAATACAAACCAAGAGAAGAAGAAGGGATACAATTCTTTTTGATGAGTATGCTTTGGACTTCTGAGCTAGATGGCAGTTTGAAAGCTGCATCAGAGTGAGCCAGTCAAGGAGAGACCGAAAGCAAGAAAAAGGTAGGCTATCTCAAAGAGAGAAATAGAGGAGAGCTTCAGAAATCTATGAAGGAAGTGCAAGGGTACCAGTAACCAAACAAAAAGGCAGAGTAAGAGAAGTCCTCCAGTGGCAAAGAAAAATGTCTTAGCCTGCCAGGTGTGGTGATGCATGCCTTTAATCTCAGCACTGAATAGAAACGGAGCCCAGATAATCCCCTGGAAGATACAGAGAAATAGATACTGTGCAGGAGACAGAATATAGCACATGCCTTGGCACTGACAGAGCTGTGCAGATTCAGAAAAGGAGGCCATATAGCAGGCAGAGCCCTGCAGAAGCTGAATGTATGAAAGTCAGGCAGGGAAGACCCCAGGACCGAGAGGAGCTGTTCCTTTCCTGGTGTCCAACCTTGCGTGTCAGACTGCCACTAAAGTTGGCTCCAGCAATCATCAGAGCAAGAGATCCCCTGGAACCTTGGGAAAATGGAACACAGAGTGTGGAAACTGCTGTGGCATCAGGATTGGAGCAAAAGACACCAAGCCGAGCAGCCCAAGGAGATGGCAATAGAAACGTGGCGAGAGTGGAAAGCTGAGAGTTTCTCAACTTCTATCACCTTGGCCACAGCAGGAGGAGCTGCATCGTTCACAGGAAGTTGACTGCCTGACAGCTCTAAGGTATACACAGGACAGGCTCTCTCTAGACCAGAAAGAAACTTTGACTAAGAATTTAATACTTTCTATGTCATTTTATCGCTTCTGTGTTTCTATACTTTAATTTTTTAAACCTTTTATTTCTATTTTCTGTATGTACATGCATGTATTTTTAAAATTCTTTACCTTTTCCCTATCTTTTAAGACCTGTCACATGTACACTTTGGTAAGTTGTATCTTGTATGTTTTCTCTACTGGTTTTCATACCTCTAACCTATGTACCTTTTTTCTCATTCCTCCTCTATCTTCTCTTACACTCTACTTCATTCATTCTCTACTGTACTATTTAAATATACTACCTATTCCACAGCTGGGACCCCAGTGCTCCTGTCTCTCAACCTTACTGGGAAAATAGGTCAAGATCACAGTATTGTTTCCGGTAGCTAACTGAGTCTTCTGCCAAACTATCTTGATTTTTACTGCAGTGGATTTTCGTAAGCTCAACTGAGGACAACCTACCAGGAAGACTGATATAAAACAAACAGAGACCAAGAAGATGGCAGTGAGTAAAGCACTTGCTGCACAAGCATGAGAGTCACAGTTCTGATCCCTAGCTTCCACACAAAAAAGCTGAGAAAAGGTACCAGATATTGTCCTATGGATTTCACATGTATGTACATGAGTATGCACACGTGCACTCTCACATGCGTCACATTCAGAAAGAGATAAAACAGTGGGAAGAAAAAAAACCTATAAACTGGAGAATGTACACACTTTAACAGATATGTGAAATAAAATAAAGAACCTCAAGAAACATGAGACAACACCCCGCTATAACACCTCCACCAGCATCCTCTGAAACATGGCATAAAGAAGATGAGCTAGCTGAAATGCCAGAAAAAGATTTCGCAGTCATACACTTTGAAAGGATCAACAACCAGATAGAGTACTCAAATAAGAATACAGAATTTAATTCAAGACACAGACCAAAAAAGTTTACAAAGCCAATTCAAGAACCAAAGTGGGTGAAAAAAATCAGTAACTTAGAGGAAAAATTTAAATCATGGAGAACAAATTCACTAAGGAAATCAAGATGCTGAAAAAGAACCAAACAGCAATTTTGGAAATGAGAGAAGCAGTCATTTATATTAAAAACACAGAAGAAAGCATCAACAGACAAGACCAAGAAGAAAAGCAAATCTCAGGGGTGGAGGACAAGGTCAGGGCAATGATATATATAGACTTGTATAAAGAAAAAAAAACAATGGATGTGACCAAAATTTCCAATAAGACTGGTATACACTCAAGAAAACAAAGAATCTATGGCAGAAAAGAGGAAGCTGAGATAAAACCAAATGATTTATACAATGTATTCTATTAAATTATAGCCAAAAAATTCACAAACCTACAGAAATACACATCCAAACACAAGAACCAACAAAGAAGAACCTTTGCATGGCATAAAGGTGTCAAATACACAAAGCTAAGGAACAGTACTAAAAGCTGTAAGGAAAAAACATGAAGTAGCATGTAGAGGCAGAAACATCAGAATGTCTGACTTGTCATCAGCAACCCTAAAAGCCAGGAAAGCTAGATACTAAATTGCCAACAAAATGATTATCTATTAAAATAGATGGAGAAATACTTTTTTTCAAGACAGTCTCAGATTAAGACAATTCATGACCACTAAGCCAGCACTGCAGAAAATTCTTAAAGGAATGCTGTACAGAGTTTAAGAAGAAAGCTTCACACAGGAGAACACAGGAAAGAATGTATTTAATGAAAACAATAGATGAACAGAGGAGAACTGAGAAGGTCTCAGTCATATCCAACACATTAAGCAAGCAAACATCTAGTATTACCAGGGAGGAAGATCAAAACTACCAATCAACAGAACAAAAAAGCAAGAAATAATAGCAAACAAACCCTTTCTATTCCAATGGTCTTAACTCACCAATTAAAAGACATACTATCTGACAGGATTAAAAACAAGATTCAACTATCTCTAAGAATCTCATATAACAAGGAAAGACTGAAAGTCAAGAGCTAGATACTAAATTACCAATGAAATAGAAGATGAAAATAAATCGATAAATAGCAATTCTCATATCTGATTAAGTAGATATCAAACTAAAACTAATCAGGAGAAATAAAGAAGTATAAATAAAAGAAATAAATAAAGAAATAAAGAAGTCCACTGCATGTTAATAATAGGAACAATGAATTAGAAGGCCATAACTATTATATCTATGTACCAAATCTTGGAACTCAAATTTTATAAAATAAATATTAAAAGGCATAAACACATACAGATAGGTTCTAAAGCAATAGCAGGGGGAGACTTCAATATCCTACTCTCATACCAAGATATTCTTTCTAACTAAAATCAGCAAAGAAACTTCAGAGCTAAATTATACCACAGATCAATTAGATTTAACAGATCTCTATAGACTTTTCCACCTAAAAGATAGAGTAGATTCTTCTCACTGGCACATGGAGCCTTCTCTAAAATTGACCACAGTATAGGCCAATAAACAATATTTAGCAAATAAAAATCTGAACTAATTTCCTGTATCTTATCAGATAATGGTGGACTAAAACTAAAAATCGACAAAAAATATCTAACCTCAGAAAATACACAAATATTTGGTTACTAAACAATATACTTTTGTGTCATCAAATAAATGAGAGGGAAAATTTAAAATTTCTAGAATCAAATGAAAATAGCACAACATACCAGAAATATCTAGGATTCCATCCTAAGAGTAAAATTTGTAACTATACATGCTCACATTAAAAAAACTGGCATTTTATACACACTTATACACAGATGGCTCAGTGCATAAAGACACTTGCTGCCAAGCCCATTGAACTTAGTTCAGTCACAGCCAGTACTGTGATAAAGGAGAGAACTGACTCGTGCGAGTTGTCCTCTGACCGCCACATGTTTGCATACACACACTAAATTAGTAAATGTAGGACTTGTAGAAAAATAATCAGTGATCTTGAAAAAAATAACTCAGTGATACATCCCGAGCTTCTAGAAAAGAAAAAAAGAATCCAAACCCAAATGCAGTCGATAGCAAGAAATAATAAAAATGAAGGTTGAATCAATTAAACAGACGTTAAAAGAACAAGACAGGGGCTCAAGAGATGGCACAGTGGTTAAGAACACTTGTTGTTCTTGCAGAATACCTGGGTTCAGTTCTCAGCATCTACATGGCAGCTAACAACCCCTCTGCATCTCCAGTTTCACAGGTTCCAACAACTCATTGTGGCCTCCATTGATACTGCACACATGTGGTGCACAGACATATATGCAGGCAAAACACCCATACGAATAAAATAAGAACAACCTTTAAAAAATTAACAATTAACCTTAAAAAAATAGAATTATCAGACAAAAAGTTTGTTCTTTGAAAAGATTGACAAGGGCCAGAAAAATGGCTTCATGGGTCACAGCACTTGCTGTGAAAGCCGGAGGACCTGGGCGTGATTCCCAGGCCCCACGGTGGAAGGAGAGAACTGACTCTCAAAGGTTGTCCTTCATATGCATGCTGTGTCTTTCACATACTTGTGTGTGTAGACAAAAATAAAGTAAAAATTTTAAGGTGTATTTTTTAAAAAATTAAAAAGGAGCCCATAGTTAAGAGGCTTTGGCTAGGTAGAGAGGCTTTAGGTGTTTTGGAAAAGGTTTGGATGTTGAAAGAGACCTGTAATGTTAAGTATGTTTTATATTGTGATATTAATATTGACATGAGATCTTGGAGATGAACAGGAAAGGAAAGGTTATGATTTCACAATGATGCATTTGTGTGTCAAGTTGACAAGGGGTTAATCGTCCTGACTAGTTTTATGTCAACTTGGCACAAGCTAGTATCATTTTGGAAGAAGGAACCTCAGTTAAGAAAATGTTCCCATCAGATTGGCCTGTGGGCAAGCCTGTGGAGCTTTTCTTTATTAATGATCGATGTGAGAGGTCTCAGATCATTGTGAGTGGTTCCATCCCTGGGCTGGTGGTTCTGTGTTTCATAAGAAAGCAGGCTGAGCAAGCTATGGGAAACAAGCCCTATGTATGGCCTCGGCATCAGCTCATGGTTTCAGGTTCCTGCCCTGAGTTGCTGCCCTGACTTCCCTCAGTGATGGAATAGGACCTGAGAGTTGTAAGATGAACCAAACCCTCTCTTCTCCAAGTTGTTTTTATTTGTGTTGTTTTAGTGTAGCAATAGAGACTCTAAGACAGTCCCCAAACCATGGGTCTGTAGTTAAAGGCCTATGGGTGCAGAAATGGCAGTAGATAGAGGGAAGGATGGAGAGGAAAGAGCCAGTCAAATATGGTTCTTGATGAAAGCGGGTTTGAAGGCCACACAGATCTGGAGCTAGACCTGTGGTTGTGGAGATAGGTACAGCAGGGTGGAGGAGAAAAGGGGTTTTGGGGAAGTGGGTAATTACAAAGGAAGGAAAGGACTTATTCAGGCAAAATATCCCAGGAACAAAGAGTTCATAACCATGGTCTGGAACAAGGCTTGTGGTTTGCAGATGAGGGGGGAAGGGAGGAAGGGGTGGCAAGGGGCAGAAGTGACTGACATTAGGCAAAGGGAATATACTTAGTGTTCAAGGCTTGTGGGTTTGGAGATGCAGTAGGTTGGGAGAAGGGTGGGGCTTTTTGTTTATTTGTTTGTTATTTTTGAGTCAGTGACTCTGTGTATCTCCGGTTGGCCTGGAACTGACTATGTAAACCAGGCTGGCCTTGAACTCACAGAGATCAGCCTGCCTCTGCCTCCTGAGTACTGGGTTTAATGCTTTTCTTCTACCTAATCTTGTGCTCCCTTGGGTTGTCTCTTGGGTTTCTTTAAATATTTTATTTCTGTTATCATTTTGACTTCCAATGTATACACTGTATGAAAAAGACACTCTGATGTTGTTTCTTTTTCTGAAAATCTGATGTTCCAACATCCAGTCTAGGACAGAAGACAAAATAGAACGATTCAAGAAAGCAGTTGAGTACTATTCAGTCACAACCAAACTCTCTTCACTGCCAGTGGGTCCTTCCTTTCTAGGTAAGGCTTCCAACTGCTGTTAAATGAGTTTATCCCTTAGGGCCGGAGTGGAATCCCTTGTTTCTGCCTGTGTCCTGCGTTTTCACATTTATAGGTGGGGGGATAATGCCATTTCCTTAGCTTTGGCTTCTTCTAATACTAACCCTCATTGTGACCTGGTGTATGTAAAAATAGCCCTGTCTTTGGCAGCAAACTCAATTTTGAATTCTACTTCTGTTGCTTACTAGCTGAGTGATCGCGTCACTTCACATTTGTATGAAACAAGGCTCACAATACCTACTATGTAGTGTTGTTATCATATTAAATACTTTATGAAGATCCCTGGCATGCCACTTACCCATTCGGCCAATATTACACCAGACAGATGCCATCTCACCACAGAACCTTCATGTCACTTACTTTCTTGATGGAAAGGCTAGGATTAATTGCTGCCACTGTATATTTGGCAGGATTATCAAAGTGAACTGGGAACTCAGTTCAGAGGAAGTAATATTGAATATAGCATCCAAGCAACAGCTTGTGAACACACCTGTACATAATCTCAGGCTCATGGGCCCAGCTTAGATATCTTGAGGATGTCAAAGACTGTGTAAGGAAATCCCATGGAGAACAAAAGGCTGGATTATTGAATGGCCCATAGTAGCTGGTCAATTAATTATAACTTCTTGTGGTGCTAGGGATCTAATCCGTGGCTCCGTGCATGCTAGGCAATTGCCCTACCAGTGTTCCACATCCTCAGATCATAAAGTATAACTTTATAACAGATTTTTTTAATGCAGAGCTGGTTTAACAAGATGTAATAAATATGGTAAAATGATTAAGATTGGTTGAAGCATATCACTTTTCTTGGATTCAGGCTTTCGAAATAATCGGCTTGGAAATCCTCCCCTTCCACGGAATCAAATGGGCCCTACTTCTACTGGAAAGCCAATTGTGAGTGTTTGTTTATTACATATTCATTAAGAGAATTAAGATCACTTGCTCATATTAGTCTTAGGCTCATTCCTAATTTTTATAATCTGAATTGAGGAGTTAGGATGATTCTGTGTTAGACTATGCAAACCATATACCTATACTGCTTTGTACTAGAAGAGTATTGAAAAATAGTATCCAAATTGGTAATCAGTAGGACATAGTAGAGGACATTGTATAGAGATCTAGTTTAGTTCATTTTCCTAGCGTTGGTAAATTCTATTCAGATATCACTGTTAGAATTATTTCTTAATATATTCAGTAGGTACTTAATACCTCAACAGGCTCTACTATTGGTATCATCTACTACATCACAGCTTCTGAGGAAACCATCCTGTATCCTGGTACAATGTTAAATAACTTTTCTGTCTGTTTTATCCTTTAGTTTTCTCGCCAGGTGCCCCAGAAAATGAAATATCCACCACCATTTCCAATGGGACCCAACTCGTCTCTTCTCTTCTCCCATAGTGTGGGGGAATCCCATGCTTTTTCTGAGGATCCCATGCTGCAGGACAGTTCCTTTGCCAATTGGGCTGTTTCTTATGACTCTTCTACACCCCAGTTTCCTAACTGCCTGACTTCCAAAACTTCACCTCCTTTGGGACCAGAGTCTTCTCACTCCTCTTCCTCTGATGGTGATGAGGCAAATGGAGCTGGTTCTGAGTAAGTATGTGTTAAAAGAAAAACAGAACAAAAGATTTCAGAAGAAATGTGAAGTGTATGTTCTTGGCCTCCTTTTGTTACTCTTTGCCCTTTGGCCTTTTGCAGGTGGTAATTTTCAGATATCCAGGCCATAGCAGAATGGCAATTGCTTAGAAAATCCAAACATGGATGTGCTACATAACATGCCTGTCATTTTTCAGTTTTTAAGGAACATAGATTGAAGGTTAAAAAAAGAACAAAATTTATGTAGTTGAAATATTGGAACAGTTCCTTAGTAATGAAGACTGATCTCATATACTGGCTTGATTGTTTTTAGTGTATTCCTCTAAAAAGATTATTTCTGGGAAACAGGACTGCTTTGAGGTTGTAATTTTAATTATTTCCTTAGACTATGAGTAGACTTTGAGCATGACATCTTAAAGGTATAAAGGATCCAGAGTGACTTTCGTGACTTTTGATTCTTTGATCTATTTCAGGTAAAGGGGGTTGGGGGACAGGGATGACCACTGAGGGGAATGTTGTCAGGTCCAGCTCTATCCCAGTGTCTTGACCATCAGTGGGTTTGTTAGAGTCCTTGAGATCAGGTCAAACATCTTGAATGTAAGTATATTTATCAACCTCCCTTTTCTGTCTTATGTTGTTTCTGAATTTTTTTTTAGTCATATCACAGAAGCACTTCAACAACAACCTGGATGGGAAGACACAAGTGGTGACAGAGGGTCTTGGGTACAGCCTGTTGATGCTGGAGTTTCGGAAACTAGCATAGGTGATAGTGAACCTCACATCCCATCTCTGTTATCTATGTCTACAAGGAACCACATGGATATCACCATTCCACCCTTACCTCCAGTAGCTCCAGAAGTCTTGAGGGTTGCCGAACACAGACACCGAAGGGGTCTTATGTATCCATACATTTACCATGTCCTTACTAAGGTGAGAGAGCACATCCCTATCTACCTCCCTGTTCTTTGCAGAATTTCATACTTATCCTAACTTACTTACCCTAACCCTAACCCAAGTTACAAAGCCACCAGAGAAAAGTTTGATAATTGGTATTTTTATTCAGGGGAAGCAGCAGTTCCAGAGATTGAACCTAGGGTCTCGTACATGCAAAACAAGCCCTCTGGCATTAAGCTATTCCCTCAGCCCATTGAAAATTGTATCTCAGGAGATACAAAGAAACCATGTATGCTGTGTTCTTCTTTGCATTAAGGGTCTCCAAAAAGGTGAAATTAGTAGGAATTGGGAATAAGCAGTAAATAAGAACTATAAGAGAGAAGCATAAATTTTAAAATTTTGAAATAAATAATGTACTAAGTTGATAGACTGCGAAGACTCTGAAGATAGGCACCATCTAAGAGGTTTTGTTCCCTTGTTCTTTATCTCTTCTTCTACTTCTACATACCTGGTCTTAATACACAAATTACCAACAAAATGCCTAAGCCAGTCATGGTAGCACAAGGTTTTTGTTTGTTTTTGTTTTTTCAGACAGGGCTTGCCTGCGTATCCCTGGAACTCGCTCTGTAGACCAGGTTGATCTTGAACTCTCAGTGATCCACCTGTCTCTGCCTCCTGAGTGCTAGGATCAAAGGTGTGCGCCACCATTGCCTGTCTGAAAGCACAAGCTTTTAATACCATCAATCTGTAGGCAAAGACAGGTGGAACTCTGAGTTCCAGGACAACTTGGTCTATATAGCAAGCCCCAGTCCGTCCAGAGTTATATAGTGAGACCTTGTCTCAAAAAAACAAAACAAACAAAATGTCTAAGGTAGATTCTCCCTGATACTCAACTATATATAGCCCATCATATATGGGACTTATAAAAGGGAATATAGTTTATGGGCTTCTAATGACTTCCTTTAAATCTGAAAATCTCTCTGAATACAAATAGTAAATTTAATGTCTTGACTCAGGGGGCTATAGTTCATTATTCGTTTTTTGTCAGTTCTGTTCTAAGCCTTGAAGAATTCATTTTCTTCTTTTCCCTGAACTATTTTCTTATCAGGGTGAGATTAAAATCCCTGTATGTATTGAGGATGAGTGTAACATGGAGCTGCCTCCAGCTGCTCTACTGTTCCGGGCAGCTCGCCAATATGTATATGGAGTTCTTTTTAGCCTGGCAGAAACACAACGGAAAATGGAACGTCTGGCCATGCGGCGACGGTTACCTATGGAAGGTACGTATTACTCTAGCTATTCTAGCTATGACATGGCACAGGGAGGAAAAAAAAAAGCCTGTGCAAGCATATCATACTTTGGGCATCTTGAAGAAAATGCATCATTTACCAGATTACACATTGGAATAAGAAATATACAAATGTAAGCCCCAATTCAGAAATCATGAAACATTCAGAATGTGTATTATTTTTTAAAAATTTTTTTTGATTTTTCAAGACAGAGTTTCTCTGTTGTATCTCTGGCTGTCCTGGAGCTCACTCTGTAGACCAGGTTGGCCTTGAACTCACAGAGATCCATCTGCCTCTGCCTCTCAGTGCTGGGATTAAAGGTGTGCACCACCACCACCCAGCACATACTACTTTTAAGATTAGTCTTGCATTCTCAAAGCCCACCATTATTCTTAAAAAGTAATACACATTCTGAATGTTTCACAATGTACGGAACAAAAAGAAAGCCCAAAGAAATCACTACTTTAGCATTCTTTGGGTCCCATGGCCATCAAACAGTCTCTGTTTTCTGGAGTATCTTGTGTTTTTGTTTTGATTTTGTTTTTCATAAACAATGTCCTAGAATTTTAGTTGTACTTAGCAAGACGAATAAGGAAAGTATATCTCATTTAACTAAACTTCCTGGAAGTAGAAACCTAAGTTATTCTTTTGAATATACTAATTTGACTAAGTCATTCTGTAGTTTAAAACACCTTAATAGTTTCTACCACCTACAATGAGATTTTACTTTCAGAATATGAGACCTGGAAGCCTGCTTTCTGGGGCCAAAGGACAAACCTAGTAACACAGAAATTTTTAGGTAAAAACTGCTCTATTCAAGACAAGTACCACAAAAGAAACTGTGGTTTACCCTTACCTTCACCAGCAAACACCTTACAAATATCCTCCATTACCAGGCTATAATGAGCTGTTGCTTTACCTAATTCTGCTGGGTGTCCAGCAAGGTCACATAAGGAATCAAAATGCATTTACTCTCCCACCTGTCAGCAATGAATGTCCACCTTCACATACTACAGTCATCAGAAAATGCCTGGTAAAATACAAGATTTGAATAAGATTCAGAAACATCTAAATTAAAACTCATGTATTTGGACTTCAAACTGAAAATTCCTTATCATACCAAGAATTAGGAAGGTTTCAAATTTAGATCTCAGACAGACTAGAAAAAAGTGAACATCAAGATGATAATTAGAGGAGAATTTCAAAGCAACTCATAAAATGTTTTTAACAAATAATTACGGACATACTTAAAACAGATTTAACATAGAAAGCCAGCAAGATTCAGTAGATAAAAGTGCAAATCCCTGGAAGCCATGGTAAAATGAAAGAACAACTCCTAAAAGTTGTCCTCTGACCTTCACACACATGTCATAGCATACACATTTGTCACACATACACACACACACACACACACACACACAGTTTTTTTTTCTCTTTTTTTTTTTGTTTTTTCCAAACAAGGTTTCTCTGTAACTGCCTGTCCTGGAACTCACTCTGTAGAACACACTGGCATCGAACTCACAGAGATCCACCTGCCTCTGCCTCCCGAGTGCTGGGATTAAAGGTGTGTGCCACTGCCGCCCAGCTAAAAATTTTAAAATTGAAAAAAAAAACACTATTTAAAGGATTGAATGGAAATTACGAACTAAAAATTACAATAACCAAAATAAAATCCTTGACAGTTGTGATTGTGTGCACCTTTCATCCCAGGACTTTGGTGGTAGAGGCAGAAGAATCAGGAATTCAAGGTCATCCTCTGAGCTACATTGTAAATCTGAAGCCATCCTGAACTACATGAGAACCTCTTTCCATGAACAAACAAACAACAAAACAAAATTCTCAAGAATAGGTTAAATGGAGTGGGCACAACAGTAAGGAGAATCAGGTAACTTGAAGATAGAAAAATACAAATTATGCAGTCAGAATAACAAAAAATAGTGTGAAAAAATTAAGACCTGTAGGACTACAACAAACAATCTAATATTTGAATTGTCACACTCTCAGAGAAAATTAGGATGGCATATACACAGAAGTCCCATAATAAAGCCAATTCCTTTATATGATGTTTAGTTTTAAAGGAGAAATAATTATAAATAACAGGTGATCTCTCATCAAAATCCTTAGAATCTAGAAGAAATATTAAAACATTTCAAGTACCGAAAGAAAAGAATAACCAATTGTCTTAGTTACTTTTCTGTTGCTGTCATGAAACCAAGGTAACTTATAAAACAAACCGTTTAATTGGGTTTATGGTTTAAAAGAGTTAGAGTCCATAATAGTGATGGCTGAACAAAGGCATGGTGGCATGAACAGCTAAGAGTTTACATCTTTATTCATAAGCATGTGGCAGAGAGGGAGCCCAATGGGAATGGCAAGAGTCTTTTGAAACCTCAAAGCCCACCTATAGTGACACATCTTCTCCAACAAGGCCACACTGCCTCATCCTTTCCCAAAAGTTCCACTAAGACTAAGCATTCAAATATATGAGCCTATAGGGGCCATTCTTATTCAAAGCACCCCAGCAACACACATTATTTATCAAATAAGATCCTTTAGTAATTAAGGAGAACCAGGATATGGAGATATATGTATATATATTTACAATCAGAATGGCTAAAGGCAATTCATGTGGAAAGAGAATGATAAAGGAATGAGTCTTTGAATCTTGGAACATCAGAAAAGAAATAACAGTAAAAAAAAAAGGAACAAAATCATTGATTGATATAATAGACATCTTTAGAATTTCTAAATTGTGTTTCACTGGAACAAAATTATAACATTGTTTCAGTGTATATACAGAAAGTATCTGGGGCCAGGGAGGTGGCTCAGCAGCTAAAGTCCTGCCATCAAGTGACAACCTGAATTTGATTCCCAGAACCTACATATTGGAAGGAGAGAACCACTTCCATGTGCAGGCTGTGCTATGAGCATACTTACCCCTAACACACACTAGATGAATAAATTTTTTAAAAAAGATTGAAGAGAATATATTTGAGACAGTTATATGTGGTAGAGAGTAAAGTATGATAAAACCAAGTATTCACATAATTCTTCCTGGGATGTCTTTCTTTATCTAGTCTGGTTCATCTACTTAAAAACAAGTTTCATCCTGTCAATGGTGGCACACACCTTTAATCCCAGCACTCAGGAGGCAGAGGCAGGCAGATCTCTGTAAGTTTGAGGCCAGCCTGGTCTACAGAGTGAGTTCCAGGACAGCCAGGGTTACAACAGAGAAGCCCTGTCCAGAAAAACAAAACAAAACAAAAAAATGAGTTTCAAAGTACTTTTAAAACTATGCGGCGTGGGATATTGACTTTTTCTTCTACAAAGTAAGCACTACAGCCAATAAATATGTTATCGTGACTTTCTGGATTTTCATGAGAATTCATGTAATAAAGAGTAAATTAGATAGTGTATATACAATAAATATATATTAATAAATAATAAATAAATTTATATATAAAGTACATAAATAATGAATAAAATATAAATAAGTAAATACCACCTAATAAATGCATATGGCTCCTAGTATTTATTAGTGCTACCAGTAACAATTACAGTGAAAAAAATGAAAAGATAACGTGAAAAGATAACGAAATGCAATGGATCCTTCCTGTCAGTTGTAGCCAGCTATAGTAATCTAGATTCCCGGGAGCCTATTGTCCCTTACTTTCTGTTTTTCAGTTCCTTCTGTCATCCTTAAAGAGTGGTCTGCCTACAAAGGGAAGTCACCTCAGACCCCTGAGCTGGTATCTGCACTCACATTCCGGGAATGGACTTGCCCTAACCTCAAGAAGCTCTGGTTAGGCAAAGCTGTTGAGGACAAGAACAGGAGGATGCGGGCCTTCCTGGCCTGTATGAAGTCAGACACGCCCAGCATGCTCAATCCAGCTAACGTCCCCACCCACCTGCTGCTCATGTGCTGCGTACTTCGGTAAGCTATGTGACAGGCTCTCCTATTTTACTTTTTAACATCTTCTTTAAGTGTTTTTTAAAGCATTTCAAGGTGAAGAGATTTTTGTTTTATGTTTGGCTTAGTCTTCAGAAACATTAGGAATGATTGTTATATGGATAGTCTCATTTTATGATTCCATGTCATCATTAGTGCGTGCATCACTCTTTACTTTTTTTAACCTTTTTTTAGACTCATTTATTTGTTTTTTATGTGGATGAGTGTGTACCTGCAGGTATGTTTGTGCACCATGTGCATGCAGTACCCCCAGAGGCCAGAAGAGGCTTTGCATCCTCTAGAACTAGAGTTAACAGATGGTTGTGAGCTGTCAACGTGGGTTCTGGGAATCAAACCCTGGGTCCTCTGGAAGAGCAGCCAGTGCTCCTAATCACTTAACCATCCCGGCCCCAATTTGTTTGATTTTACATTAGGTTTTGTTGCCAACAGTCCTCATTCATTGTTTAATTTTTGATTAGCTCACCTGTTATCACCTTTTTTTTATGTACTCCTGTTTTGGTTGATCCTCTCCCTCACCCATCCTCTCTTACATCTCTCTGCTCCTTCTCTCTAGTTAACTCCATGTCCCTTTTCCATTTTCATTTCACATGTGTTGTACTATCCTCTTCCACTTAGAGCCTCTTTTCTTCCTTTCATGGACCCATTTCTAGTGTCTTGACCATACATACATTCACATCCTCCCAAATACACACATATAAAAATCACAGATACGATAGGATATTAGAGAAAATGTGGTATTTCTCTTTCTGACGTTCGGTTACTTTATATATCGTTCTGTTTCTTAACATTTTTTTTCTTTCTTTCTTTGAATTTTAATTTATCTTATTTTAATAAAATTCTGCCTTAGTTAGGGTTACTATTACTGTGATGAAAATACCATGACCTAAGGAAGTTGGGGAGGAAAGCGTTTATTTGACTTACACTTCCACATTGTAGTCCAAAGCAGGACAGGAACTCAAACAGGGCAGGAACCTGGAGGCAGGAGCTGATGCAGAGGCCATGGAGGGTGCTGCTTACTGGCTTGCTCCCCGTGGCCTGCTCAGCCTGCTTTCTTATGGGGATGGCACTACCCACAATGGGCTGGGCCTTCCCTCATCAATAACTAATTAAGAAAATGCCTTACAGGATTGCCTATAGCCGGATCTTATGGAGGCATTTTCTTAATTGAAGTTCCCTCTTCTCAGATGACAATAGCTTATGTCAAGTTGACATAAAACAAGCCAGGACAAATGGACTCTTGCTATGTTACTAAGCTTGACTAAGTTCCTATGCTCAAACCATCTTCTCTACTCAGCCTCCCTAGTGGATGGTACTGTAGGCATCGATCATCATGCCTACAGCCATTCAGTGTTTTTTTTTTTTTAATCTACCCACATTCATATATGGTTCATTCTTTTTGATTGTTGGGTTGTATTCCATCAAATACTATTATCACAGTATTTTACTGGTTAATTGGTGGGTGCTTCTTTGGATTCCACTCAGTAGGTTCAAAAAAGATTTCTTTAAAAAAATGTACTTATTTATTTGATGTGTCTAGATATTTGCTTGCATGTATGTCTGTGCACCACATGCATGCAGTGCCCACAGAGGTCAGAAGAGGCTGTCAGAGTCCCTAAGAATGGAGTTATAGATGGCTTTGAGCCACTATGTGGGTGCTTTGAATCCACTGAGCTATCGCTATAATTCCTAGAAAATACTTTCATGAGCTGTTTATTTTAATACTTGTTTGTCACTGTATCTAGAGTAAATACCCAGGAATAAAACTTCTGGATCCTATAAAATATGCCTGTAAATTTTTCCTTAAATATTGCCAAATTGCTATAGATTGTAGCTGTACTAATTTCTATAGCTAGAATAACACTTAGGTTTTTCTATTTCTTCATATTTCCAGTAATAACTGTCATACAATCAGAGTCCAGTAGATTTTATGCAATATCTTGTCATTTGTTTTTCTTTACTACAGATGAGGACGACCTTTTGCTTTTGTTTTTCTTTTGGTGCTAGAGATCACATGCAAAGCAGTTGCTCCAACCTTGAACTACAGCAGTTTTGCTTTTCTGTTTGTGTGCCTCCTAGCAACTTGAGGTTTTTTGTTTTTGTTTACTTTCAATTTTTAAATTAATTAACATATTTTATGTGTATGAGTGTTTTGGCTGCATGAATGTTTGTGTACCACGTGCATGCCTGGTTCCTTTAGGGGTCAGAAGAGGGCATTGGATTCCCTGGAACTGTAGTGGCAGATGGTTGCCAACTGCCATACAGGTACTTGAAATTGAAACTGAGTCCTCTGGAAGAGCAGCCAGTGCTCTTACCTGCTGAGCTGTCACTCCAGTCCCTTATAAAAGCTTTTTAATATGCCAGGTGTGGTGGTGCACACCTTTAGTCCCAGCACTTGGAAGGCAAAGGCAAGCAGATCGAGTTTGAGGCTAGCCTGGTCTATATAGTGAACTCCAGGACAGCTAGGACATAGAGAGACTCCCTCTCAAAATAAACAAACAAACCTTTTAAATATAAAATTTAATGTTATGGCATTTATTTCTATTTTATGTGTGTGTGTGCACACGCACCTGGGTGTATGTGTATGAAGGTGCCCAGGGAAGCCAGAGGGTATCAGATCCCCTGGAATTGGAGTTACAGATGGTTGTGAGCCACCTGATACAGATGCTGGGAACTGAACCAGGGTCCTCTGTAAGAACAGTAAGTCCAATTAGCTGCTGAGCCATCTCTTCAGCATCCACTTGAGCTTTCTTGTTCTCTGTAGTGTTCATTTATTTATTTTGCACACACTCTGTTAGATTACTTCTCTTTTTCTTACTGAATACACAAGTGCTTTGTGAGATACATAGCAGAAATCTTCTGTATATTTGTATTCTTATGCATGTTTATTTGTTTCAAATATCTTTTCCAGTCAGTCATAGCCTGTTTAAATTTGTATGTACAATATCCTTTATCAAATGGAATTAATTTTCCAAAACTTTTCATTGCTATAATTTTCTATATACAGAAAAGTTGTTATATAACCACTGTCTCTAGTCCAGTATTAATATCCTACTGTAGACATTTTATCTATAAACTATTCACCTGTCCATTTCTAGTTTCCATTTATCTTTTGATAGATTACTAAGTAAACTGCAGATTTTAATATATTTTTCTCCTTACTGAGAAGCACATACTTTAGTTTGTCAAACCGAGTAATTTAGTGTATAGTTTGATATCTTATTTAATAAATTCTCCCCATCCCTAGGTTATAAAGGTACTTTTCTATAACACTTTCCAGTAAAGTTTTTAATATAGTGGAAACTTAATCTTAGGTATGCAGAAGAAAAGGATCTTAACTTTCTTTTCTTTACATACCAAGCTAGATCCCCATTTCCATGTATTAAATGATAATTTCTCTCTCTGCTGATTTGCTGAACTATCTTAACTACCTTCTTCTGCACACATGTGCACATCTAGCACACACACACACACACACACACACACACACACAACCAGTCCATTCATTGACTATTTTGTTCCATTGGCTAGTTGACCCTTAATCAATATTACTTTGGGTTAATTATTAAGGGTTCATAATTTTCTTTAATATTAGGTAAGGAAAATTACTCTGTATTTCTTGTTTCAGAATCTATTTTTATAGTTCATGAACTTTTAAAAATATATAATAATATAATAATTAGCTTAATTTCCATAAAATGTTATTGCAGTTTAATTTGACATTGAGTTGATTAATTTAGAGACATTGGCATCGTTATAATGTAAGGTCTTCATGTCTAAAGATCATAGTTTACCTTTCCTATTTGTTCAGATTTCTTCCTTCATGACTTCATAGGATTAATTTTTTTCTAGAGCTATCTACAATTTAATTTCTAAGTACTTGATATATTATTGTAATTAGGGGTGATATTTTATTTCTTATTATGCTTTCTAATTGTTGATTTGCTGATGCATTGAAAGTAATTTTTTGCAGTGGGTAGGTCAGATTCTAGTTTCTATAAGTTACAGAACACTGAACTTTGAAACTTGGAAGATCTTAGTTTGAATTATGTTTTTGTTTATTTATTTTCATTGGGCATGTGTATACATGATGTGCGGGAAAGTTGCACGTGCCACAGTGTGCATGTAGAAGTCAGAGAATAACTTTGTAGAGTTGGTTCTCTTCTTCCACCTTTACATGTGTTTCAGTATTGAACTAAGATTGCCAGGGTTGCATAGCAAGCACCTTTACTGGCTGAGCCATCCTGCTGGCCTTGTTTTGGTTTTTGATACAGAGTTTTACCATGTAGCCCAGGTTAGCCTTCAGTTTCGGTCAAGGCTAATCCCAAGTGCTGGGATTACAGTTATATGTCACCACACTCAGCCTTAGTTTAGATTTTTGTTTTGGTCCTTTTTATCTTGGGTCACTTTAGCCTTTCTGAGCACTTGGGGGTTTTTTTGTTTTGTTTTTTGTTTGTTTTTTTCACTGTAAGTCAGCATAATAATTCTTCTCAGAACCATTTGAGCATTTAAATAGTGCATGCAAGATCCCTCCTACGTAATGGATGCTCAATACAATGTATTGGTTATCTGACTACCTTGACAATCAGATTGGTGACCCATGAGATTTTTCCCAAAAGAATAATAGATACAGATTTAATCTTTCTCATCACTAACATATTCCTGAGCCATCAATAAAAATTGTCCTATATAGGGGGCTGGAGAGATGGCTCAGCAGTTAAGAGCACTGGCGGCTCTTCCAGAGGACCCAGGTTCAATTCTCAGCACCCATATGGTAGCTTACAACTGTGTGTAATTCCAGTTCCAGGAGATCTGACATCCTTACACAGACAGGGAAAAATACCAATGCACATGCAGTAAAAATAAATCATTTTTAAAAATTGTTCCATATTAACTCTGAAATTGAACATTTTATTTTCTTCTTTCATTACATATATTTACTTTATTATGTTTGTGTATGCATGTGTACGGAGTGTGCACTTGCCACAACTCACGTGTAAAGGTCAGGGCAACTTGTGGAAGTTGGTTCTTTCCTTCCATCAAGTGAGTCCTGGGGATGGAACTCAGGTTGTGAAGTTTGGTGTCAAGTACCTTTATCTTCAGAGCCAACCCATTTTTATCTTTTTTCTAAATGCTATAGTATAATAGCTTCTCTTCCCATTTATTTGGTTGTCTTGTTTATGTGGAATGTGCCCAGGAGCTACAGTATCTAACACGACAACTGTGTTTAGATATTTTAATAAGGCCTATCAACTTCTGAAGAGAAACTCAGCCTCCTGTTCAACCTGTTTATTCTTAAACACATTTCTGAGCATTCAGAAGTACCAAATAGTAAGGTAAATGTCATTTCTTTTCCAATTTGCTGGGTTAAAATACTCTAGTAAAAGCAACTTAAGGGAGAGAGACTTCATTTTGATTCACAGTTCAAGCATAGAGTCCATCAAGGTAGGGAATTTCAAGCAGTGGGATCTTGAAGCAGTTAGTCACACGTGTCCTTTGTCTAGAAACAGCAACAGGAAGCTGATGCCCAGCTAACTTGCTCCTTTTTATGCAGTTATAGGATCCCAGCTCAGGGAATCGTGCCACCCATAATGGGTTGTTCTTCCCACGTCAATTAATGTCATTAGGATAATCTTACCTGCATGGTGATTCTAGGTCTCAAGTTGACCATTGAAATTAATTTATCACAGTAAGCAACATAGACAGATACTTTACAGACAGCCCTAGTAATAGCAGTGACAAATGATAGCACACTACCCCAACCTCACAGGAAAAAAAAATAGAAAGATTGTATATCTTAAAGACTCAAAATTGAGAGGTGAAGTTGACCTAGATTAATCAGTAACCTAATGTTTATTAAAGAAAAGGTACTGTTCTATTTCCTACCTTCATTCCTGCCTTGTGGTTGATGTTTCTAATCCCTATAATAATAGTGCCAAATAGCAGGTCTTACATATATTGACTCATAAAACCTCGTTTCTCTGACTACCAATTCCTGTTTTTTAAGAGGATAAAATATTTTTAATGCAGTTTTGGGCCAGTGAGATGGATCAGTAGATAAAAGTGTTTGCCATCAAGCTTTATAACTGGATCTCGACCCCTGGAACCCACATGGTGGAAGGTGAGAATACTCCTGCAAGTTGTTCTCTGACCACACACATATACACATGCAGGTGCATGTGTATGCACATGTGCATACACACACACACACACACACACACACACACCAAAAAAAAATTTGAAATGTACTTAGAAATGTACTTAGAAAAATTAATATAAAACCTGGTAGAATTTTTTTAATTAACTTCAAATGAAGATTAAATTTTAACATGATATTGCTTGCCAATATCAAGTAAATTCTGTATATGAACATTGAACATCAGGAGTCTGTACTTCTCAATTACTTCATCTAATTATAAGTAAAAGATGCCTCACATGGAAATGTAGTAATATTAGAGAAATTGTGACCAAAATATATGTTCATAAACTTCTGAATAGTCCTAGAAAAATAGTCTTTTAGGAAAGACTGATCTAATTCAAAGATATACTTTTGTATACACAATAGTCATCACTGAGAAGGGAGGGTTCCTGGAAAACTGTCAGACTTTTAAGGTAGAATACAGAGGGGCATGCATTAAGACCCTATCCTTCCTAGCAAAAGTTCATCCAAATCTAAACAGTTGTTCAAAGTCCACATGGTGGTCCACAGCCATCTGTAACTACAGTTGCAGGGGATCCAATAACCTCTTCTGACTTCCACAGGTACCAGGCATGCATCTGGTGCATTTACAAACACATGGGCAAGCACCCATATACATAAAATAAATAAATCTGAAAAAATCTCAACTTACCTAGAAAAAACTAGAAAACAAAACTTTATTTAATGTTTCTGTTATATATCCTAATGATATGCCACAAATAGAAAACATTAAATCTACTAGGGCAGTGGTTTTCAACCTTCCTAATTCTGTGAGTCCTTAATACAGTTCCTCATGTGACTCCCAACCATAAAATTATTTTTGTTGCTACTTCATAGCTCTAATTTTGCTACTTAGTGTCTCAGATTAAGACCATCAAAAATATGTGTTTTCTGATGGCCACGACCCACAGGTTGAGAACTGCTGTGGTAGGGCTAGCGCAATGGCTCAGCAGATAAAGGCATCTGTCACCAAGACTGATAACTTCAGTTTAAACTCAAGACCCACATAGTAGAAAGAAAGAGCTGACTCCCACAAGCTGACTTCCTCTAGTTTCCACACATGCACCATGGCACCCACATATGTTCACACATATGTGGATGCACACACACTATTAATTCAAAACATTTTAATTTTTTTGTAAAAGTAGAATCTACTAAAGGAAGATTTTAGTGGCTGGCATAGGGGTTTCTTCTATAGGGGCTCATAAAAGCAAAGGATAACTTGCTTTTTGCCTGATCAGAAAAGTGATTATACTGTAGAAGGCCCCAGGAGCCATTTTGTTCCCATAGTCAAGCTGTGTTAGTACATCTGAGATCAGCTAGACATGGACTCTTCAGGTGAGCAGCTTTTGCCAGGAGGGATAGAAGGGTAATAGAAGAAACTGAGCAAACTCTTGTAGACATGAGGAATATTGTGAAAGCTTCAGACTATGACTTCACTACTGTGGTACAGATGCCTGGCTAGCTGACATAGATGACCTTGGTCCTATTGGTGAAACTTACAAACAGTACTTTAGAAATGGTTTTCCTGCTACTGCTGCTTTTCAGGTTGCAGCTTTGCCCACTGGAAACTGTGTTGATGGAAGAATACAGCAGTGCAAGGAACTCTCTTAAACCAGTGTAACTGTAATTGGACCCAGTGTTGCTTACTGTTTAAACTAGCATTTTCATTATGTTTTTAAAACATCTTAATTTTAAAATCAATTCTGGTAAGTGTCAGTTTGACTAAAATATCTGAAGTTATTACTGAAATGCTATATTAACAAGGGATAGTTGAGCATGAAGTAGAGACAATGAAGCTAGTTACTGATATACTATAAATTACATTTATATACATTTACGATGCTAAATATGGGAGAAGAGACTCATTACATAGTTAATCAAATGTATAAAAGTAGAAGGAAAGAACATGCAGGAAAGTTGGGTTATCTTTTTGAGATACAAAGAAAAGCACAGCTAATTATGTGAAATATTTAGTTGTCAAGCAAGATAAGTGATTCTTGTTTTGAGTAAAATCAAAATATGTAAATTTGAACAGTGGCAGTAAAGGTGAAGGAAGTAGAACAGAATTCTATATAGACAATAGTTGTTCTAATGGAAGTAGAAATGTAGCTTTCAAAGTCTAAGTCTGCTCAAGGCATCAGTAGTCTATAGTTCTGAGTCAAGATCACTCCCTTACCCTCACCTCTATTAAAGTGGGTCTATTTTAAGCAGGACTAGCCAAGAAGACAGGGATTCCTTCTCCCACCTCCTATTCTTGGGCTGTTATTTTACCCTGGAAAGGGAAGGCTGCCATTTGTCATCAATCCCATCCCTGTGTCCAGGTAAGTGTGGCCAAGAAGATCATTGACCCCAACCTCACTCATAACAGAGCAGAGACTCTAATCCAAGAGTACTCAACTGATGATAATTGAGGCTTTAATTGTCTCCTCACAGCTCATGTGTTGGAAGGAATTTACACAGTGGTAAACTGCAAAGATGAGGGCTGCCAACACGTCTGTATCCTCATCTTCAGTGCCCACCTGTAGAGCAGAAGTATTGCATACTATACCAGGAAAAACATCCCTAGATCTAGTAAGTCAGAAGATCTTTGCTGGGGCAGGGCAAGCCATAAAGGATGTATGTGTGCTGGTTAGTTTCATGTCACCTTGACACAAGCTAGTTATCTAAATGGAAGGAACCTCCATTGAGTAAAATGCATCCATAAGATCCAGCTGTAAGGCAGTTTCTTGATTGATGATTGATGGGGGGGGGTTCCTGCTGTGGGTGGTGCCATCCCCAGGCTGGTGGTACTGGATTCTATAAGAAGGCAGGATGAGCAAGCCATGGGAAACAAGCCAGTAAACAGCACCCCTCCATGGCCTCTGCATCAGCTCTTGCCTCCAGGTTCCTGCCTTGCTTGAGTCCCTGTACTGAACTTCCTTGATGATGAACTGTGATGTGGAAGTGTAAGCCAAATAAACCCTTTCCTCCCCAAATTGCTTTGGTCATGGTGTTTTGTCATAGCAGCAGTAACCCTAAGAAGGAGGTGGGATGGAGACTGATGTTATTTAGAATCAGATATGGAGAATTTTATGCCTACAAGTTTGTGGAAAGCAGTGGAGATCTTAATAATAAGCAATTAGACTGGTAGCTAACTGACATAGTCAAGTGGCAGAAGATCCAGAAGTTTCATATCAAGAACCATAGAAAGAATCAGCCGCTTCTTGTCTTCCTGGAATCACAGTCAACTTGAGATCAGGAAATTGTGAGTATGTACTAAATCAGGACAGGACATAGGGCAAAACACAAGTCATTCACTAGAGACGCATACACTCAGACACAAGTCATACACTCAGACCCATCAATGAAAGAAACATGCCTCTGTGGCACGAAGGCCTAAATGCTACCTCTGGCCAAACAGAGCCTGAGAATAACTCCTAAGAAGCTAAATTTAAAACAAAACTAAATGTATCCTTTTAGTCTGTGTGACTCTTCAAGACCATGCATTCAAGACCATGACCTGAAAGAGACCTGCATCTACTTGTCCCTTGCTGAGTGTGGGACTGAAGTGTGTAACCTCCTAAAACCCTGATAGAAACCTTACTCTTGAAATGTATTCAACAGTAAAAGCTAAAAATATAAGCCAGGCAGTGGTGTCCCACAGCTTTAATCCCAGCACTCTGGGAGGCAGAGACAGGTGGATCTCTGAGAGTTCAAGATCAACCTGGTCTACAAAGTGAGTTCTAAGATAGCCAGGACTATACACAGAAAAACCCTGTCTCGTAAAACAAATACAAACAAAACAAATCTAACTGGATGAGAAGATTTAAGCGTATTCTTTAACCAATTAGTGGCTTTTGCTTACCACAACTGACAGATAGTCAAGTCAGCGTAAAAACAAAGAATACTTTCAGCAGAGACATCAAATGCTGCATTATGCATGGAAAATAGACATCACTAACTAAACAAGAGAACAACTGACTATTCCTGATCGATCTACAGATCTCCTAAAGCCATGCCAAGAAACACAAATATGTGGCAAACAGTAAATAATTCAGCCTTTTAAAGGAGACTAAACACTTTAAAACAATACAAATATTTTCAAAGAACTAAATGAAGAGCTGGGGAATATAGTTTTTGTAGTGGTATGCTTGCTTAGCACTCACAAAGCCCCACCTTAAAACTCTAGCACTGAAAAAAAAACCTACCTGAATAAAGCCATACATGGAAAATTAAATGAAGGCATGATAACCTACTTTATTGCAATAGTTAATCTTGATCATCAACCTGTTAAAAGTGAGAAACACCTAGGAGATTAGTAAAGCATACCTCTAAGTATATCTGAGGACATGGTCAGAGATCATGAAAGCTCTGACCTAGTTGGTGGATGGATTCAAAGTATGAGTAGTCTTTTGGTAGATGGTAGAACTGTGGCAGTTGAGGCCTAGTTAAGAGAAATAAACCATTGGGTGCGTAGGGATGCCTTCCCTTGGCCCCTTCATGTACCTGTTCTGCCCTGACTCTGTCATCACAAAAGCCACTCTACCTACCTAGGTCCTCTTATCACCTAAACCTCTGAAACCATGAGCAAAATAAGCAATTTCTTCTCGTAAATAGTTTCTGTCCAATGTTTGCTTATAGCAGTGATAAAGCTAGCAAACATACTCATCAAATGCACAATGTCAATAAAAAGGAACTAGTCAAAGGGACCAAATAGGCATTTAGGAGTTGAAAAGTATGGTAAGGAAAATCACACAGTTTCTAGAGAAGATCACCAGTAGATATGTACTGCCTAGAAAAAGAAGTAACATATATAACATAACATAAATCAGTTATGATTGTGTGATCTGATGAACAGAGACTAAAAATTGAACAGAGACCTTGAGAAATAAGTCACACCACCAGTGTCCACGTAATGACTGTACCAGAAGAGGAGAAAAAAAAAGAGAAGTAAAATCACTGAATTTCCCAAATTTGATGAAAAAACACATTTCTATATGTCCAAGAAGCTCAGTGAACTCGAAATAGCATGAATACAGAGAATAACATCTGACATAATTTACATGAGAATGACATCAGGTGCTTGAGTACAAGAAGAAAAACAGTTCAGCACAGACGACGGAGCCACAAAGCTAAGACTTCTTATCAGATACAGTGAAGGCTAAAGACAACATTCAATATGCTAAAACACAACATTGTCAATTATAAATCTTTGTATCTATTAAAGCTGTTCAGAAATGAAGACAAAATAATGATACTTCAAGGTAAAAGAAGACTGAGAGAATTGATTTCTAGCAGATCTACCTTAGAAAAATTACAGAACTTGCACAGGCTGAAAACAAGGCACCTGCCTGTAAGCATTGCACTTGAAGGCTGAAGCAGGATGGTTAGGAGTTCAAGATCACCCTTGGCTTCATAGCAAGTTTGAGGGCAGACCTTTTCTCAAACAAAAGAGCGACAACAGTCATTCAAGTCCATACAAAAAAAATTGGAAATGCTTACGTTGTCACATTTTCTGCCAATTTGAAAATGGTATAATTGCACATGTTCTTTTTTCTCTTGTTTTAAAAGATGTTGTGTACAAGTATGTGTATAACTGTGTTGTTGAGCAGATCACATGTAGAAAAGATCAAAAAAGAAAGTGGGCAGGACAAAGGCATATTAGAATAAGAAAATGATACCATAGGATACCCACCATGAGAAATCCAGGGAACCAAAAATAACTAAGATAATACAACAGCTATATGCACATGCTTTGCTCCCTTTCTCTCACTATTTTTAAAACATTTTTTTAAAAAAAAAAATAGAAGATTGTGGAGGCTAGAGAGCAGTTAAGTCACTGGCTTCTCTTCCAGAGGACGCAGGCTTGGTTCCCAGCACCCACAGGATGGCTCACAAACATTGGCAACTCCAGTTTCAGGAGATCCAATGCCCTCTTTGATGTCTGTGGGTACCAATCGTGTATGTGATACTCAGGCATACATGTAGGCAAAACACCCATTGCTCATTAATTAAATCAACAATTCAGTAAATAAATGAATTTTAGAATATGAGATTATACATAATAATATTTAACAGTCTAGTGTTGGCTTTGTATAGATGGAATACATATAAAAATTTTACAAACTAAAAAGGAAGAAATGGAACTACATAGGAATAAAATTTCTGGAATGAAGTTAGTATATATCTGAACTAGGTACAGATAAGTTCAGATGTACATAAACTCTAGAGAAACTAACACAAAATTTTAATTTAAAAGTGATAGTGAAACATTATTTGAAGTTTACATGAAGATACATATGTATTGTATGTAGTATTATATATATGTATATACCAAGCTGTTGGGCAGGGAAATTCAAGAGACTCCCAGCTTTTGCTGTTGTCCTTGGTTGCCTCCCAGAACTTGAAGGAAAGTCCTTTTTGCTGAAGATGCCTGTGCTGGCTATTTTTGGTTGTCAACTTAAGTACATCTGGAATTATGGCTAGGCACACCTGTGAGGGACTTTTTTCTTTGTTTTCTTTGTTGTTGTTTTGTTTTTGTTTTTTCAAGACAGGGTTTCTCTGTTGTAACTCTGGCTGTCCTGAAACTCACTCTGTAGACCAGGCTGGCCTCGAACTCACAGCAATGCTCTTGCCTTTGCTTCCCAAGTGCTGAGATTAAAGACGTGCACCACCACCACACAGCAAGGGATTTTTTTCTTAATTAAATTATTTGAAGTGGGAAGGCCCACTTCTAATCTGGATCTTTTAGGTGGGAAGATAAACCTTTATTCCTGATCTTTTGAGGTAGGAAGATCCACCTTTAATCTGGGCCATACCATCTGCTGGCAGTCTATATAAAGGACACAGGAAAAGGAAGCATTTGCTTTTTGCTTTCTTACTCTCGCTGGCAAGTCCATTCTTTCTTTGCCATTACAGCCTACTTTTTTGGAATTTCAGCATATATATACCAATGACCAGCTGAAACATCCAGCTTCATGTGTTGAACAAGTACTGGATTCTTGGACCTTCTGTTGTAGACAGCCATTGTTGGACTAGCTGGACCACAGTCTATAAGCCATTCTAATAAATATATATCCATATATATATATATATATATATATATTTCCATTCTATAAGTTCTGTTTTTCTACTGAACCCTGACTAATACAACACCACACATAGTTTGGGCACAAGCCTTGGAGGAATTGAGCTGGAAATAACCTGGAAGCCTTGTCGCTAAGGACTTGCTTTGATAGTACCAGAAGGTGCTGTGTAGACTGCCAAGGGAGAGAAGCCATCAATAGTCCTACACTACTATAAAGCCTATGAGTCACATAGCAAGATACGCCCAAGGGTGAAATAGTGTCACTTTTAGCTTGTGGGTATCCAACAGCCACCTATTTGGACTTAAGGCCCACTAAATAGGAGAAAATTAACGCCTGATACTATAAGCCTAGCCCACTACCTATGTCTGGTGAGGACATGGACCCTAGTGGAGAACCTACTGCTGCCACTTTCCAGAGGCAGTGCCACACAGAGTGAAAGAAGAGAAAGCAACTCTTGGTGTTATTTACCCAAAGTGGGCCTGATTTGTTCTGAAGGGTTATGGTCTCTCTTGATTTGATGTCTTAAACAAAAGTTGTCCTCTCTGTTATTGAACAGCACAGCAAATAATAGTATCGAAAACAAATGAACTTGTGTCTTACCCTGATAGGTTATTCAATTCCAAATGACCATCCCTAAACAATAAGCAACACTAAATGGATCCGTGTGTGTGTGTGTGTGTGTGTGTGTGTGTGTGTGTATGTGTGAGGGAGGGAAGGAGGGAGGGGGAGAAAGAGAGAGAGGGAGAGAATAATAAAGAAGAGGATAATAATTTTAGAGGGAGTAAGGGCACACAAGAGGAGTTATGAGAGAGGGAAGGATAGAAATGATGTGAGTATATTAACATAAATAAACATGTTAATATAAATTTGGATTTAAATTAAAAATCCAACCAAAAGGCAGAAATTGTCATATTAAGTAAGAACAAAATCATTATATGCTATTTGGGGGAGGCACACTTTGTATTAAAAACTACAAGTAAGGGCTGGAGAAATGTCTAAGCAGTAAGTTCACTGGCTGCTTATTTAGAGGAGCCAGGCCTGATTATCAGCACCCACATGGTGGTTCAAAGTTCAAGTGGATTTTAAGCAGGTTAGAAAAAAGTATACACGGGGCTGGATACATTAGGTAGCAGAGCAAGACATGATGAATGTAAAAGGATTACAGTTATTCAAAATATGATCTGTGGCAACTGCAAATTAGAAATAATTCATGAAAGGAAATTTGAAAGAAGTCACAAATACATGAAAATTTGAACCTCTGTCCTGTGTCATGAATCAAAGGAGAAACCACAAAGAAATTAGAAAATAGAGATGACTAAGAACAAAATGGCAACACAATAATTTATGAGACAGACCTATAACAATGCTGATAAACATATAGCTATAGGCATTTTTTAATATAAAAGAAGAAAAACCCCAAACCAATAACCTAATTCTGTATATTAAACTAGAAAAGGCCAAAATTTAAGCTCCACAGATTGCTATTCCTGGCTGTGTGGGAAGCTGCTGGAGGAGAGCCGCATGAGCCTGGTGGTTAAGGTCCAACATAAGCAGTGGAGCGAGGGTATAGCTCGGTGGTAATGCAGTTACCTGATATGTATGAGGTCCTGAATCTCCCAGCTCTGCCAACTAAGGAAACCCAAAGAATCAGAAAGAAGGAAATTAAGTCCACATTAGCTAGAAATGAAATAAGGATACAAAGAGAATAAAGTTACATGATACACAATTTTGTTCATTTTTTTTAACTAGGCTATATTAGTTTACATAATAAAGGGTCTTGATATTTTCATACATAATGTATTTTGATCATACCCTCATACTGTCTGTTGTGACTCCCACCCTGACTAAAAAAACGAAAAATTGAAAGTATCAAATAATCGAAATTAAGAATGATAAAGGGATATTACTTACTTACTGGCCTAGGAAAAATAATGTATGAGGAATAATATGCCAACAAATTAAATGAGATAAAATTGACAAATTGCCAGAAAGTCACAAATTACTGAAATGAACTCAAGAAGAAATGGAAAATCTGAATAACTATATAACAACTCAAATTACTAATTAATGCCAGGTGGTGGTAGCATACACCTTTAATCTCAGCACTGGGGAGGCAGAATCAGGAGGATCTCTGTGAGTTTGAGGCCAGCGTGGTCTACAGAGTGAGTTCCAGGACAGTCAGAGTTACAACAGAGAAACCCAGTCTCAAAGGGGGGGAAAAAAGAAATGAAAAAATTACTAATTAAAGTGTAACCACAAACTAACTACCACATCCAAATAATTTAATATCATAACTGCCAGTTTTATCAGTTTTCCTACAGATGACATAATTTCATTCTTTGACATTGTATAAATAGCACACTATTATTTACTTATCCACTGATGATTTATGAACATTGTTGCTATGAATATGAACATGCACATTATATTCTCTCTTCTGCTTTGTGGAAGTTTTGAATTTGATGCAGTCCTATTGTCCATACTTGCCATTTTGCTGAGCTATTGGCATTCAGAAAATTGTTACCTCTGCCAACATCTTGAAGTGTTTCTACTATTTTTCACTTGTAGTTTGAAAGTTTCAGTTTTACTTTAAGGCCTTTGATCCATTTTAGAGTTTTACATAGAATAAGAGTGAGCCAGCTTCAGTCTTCTACATGAGGATTTTGTCCAGTTTTCTAGGTACCATTTGTTAAAATGACTCTGGTTTCCAGTGTATGTTTTAATCACCTTTGCCAAGAATCAAATTCCTGAAGATATGCAGTATACATATTGTCCTCTATTTCCATTACATTGCTATACATGCCTGTTTTTGTGCCGATACCATGGTTTTTGTTATTAACTATGGCTCTGTAATATAATTTGATATTGAGTGTATGATAACTTTAGAAGTACTTTTTTAATTTTGTGTCTATTTTTTTTATTTTAAGGATTATTTTTCTAGTTCTGTGGGGGGAAAGGTGTTGGTATTTTAATCAGGGATTGCATTGAATCTGTAGATGAATTTCATTGGTATGGCAACTTTACCAATATTGACTCATCCGTGAACATGGGAGGACCCTTTCATTTTTTGTCATCTTTCCTTGGGGTGTTACATCATCATTGTAGAGACCTTTCATCTATTCAGTTAGATTTGTTATTAGATGTAGTTTTCTGTTTTGAGGTTATTTTAAGTTAAATGATTTTTATGTTTGTTTTTTCTCAGCAAGTTCATTTTTCATCATTGTGTAGGAAAGCTACTGGTTTTTAATGTTTTTTTTTTTTATCCTGACACTTTGCTTAAACTGCCTATCAGATCTGATGGTTTCTCTAGGATCTTTTATGTATAAGATCATGACGTTTCCTTCCCTATTTATAATTTTTTTGTTTCTGTCTTTTGCCTTATTATTTTAAGATAACAAGCAGTTTGTTGAAGAAAACTGATAAGAGTAGATGCTTCACTCAATCAGAATGCTTATAATTAAAAAGAACATAACAAACATTTTAAAATGTTGAAAACCTACAGGAGATGTAGTTACTTTGGAGACTACTTTGCCATTTTCTTATTTTAAATTAAGTGTTGTTTTAATAAAAGAACATGGCTTTGCACATAGTAGGAAATGTTTTACCAGTGATGTACATCTCCATCTGGTTTGCCATTTTCTTTTTCCTTAAGTTTTTCTTTTTCAAAATTTTGTGTGTGTGTGTGTGTGTGTGTGTGTGTGTGTGTGTGTGTGTGTGTGTGTGTATGCCTGTGGAGGCCAGACGAGGGCATCATCTCCTGGAGCTGCAGTTAGTTGTGAGCTACCTAGTGTGGGTGCTAGGAACTGAACTTTGGTCCTTTGGAAGAGCTGCAAGCTTTCTTAACCACTGAGCCATCTGTCCAGCCCCAAATTTATTATTTTGTTGAAAGATTAAACATGTATGTATCAGATGACTCATTCATTTCACTCCTAGCTATCGCTCCAAGAGCACTGAAAAGATATGCACACAGAAAGACTTGAATATTAATGGAAGTATTAATCATAATAGCCAAAAAGCTCAAAGAACCTAATTATCTATCAACTGGTAAGTGGATAAACGTACTGAGGTATGTCCATCATAAAAAATTATGTAGCAATTAAGTCAAACTACTGATAACAGGCCAGATGATGAATCAGCCTTAAAATCTTTATGTGAGGGCTGGTAAATGGTAGAGTGCATGCATGTGAAGACCTGGGTTCAACCCCCAGTACTCCAGTAATTATTATGCTAAATGTTCATGAGAGGGTCAAAGTAGATGGACTAGAAATCTTACTTTTATAAAGATGTTATTCTCCCCAATCTGTAGCTTTTATACAAGGTTTTTTGGATTCAGTGAACTTCCTCTAAGATTTATATCAAAAGGTAAAGTCAGCTGGGTGTGTTGGCACGGACCCCTATTCCTAGGTACTCAACAGAAGTAGAAGGATCCCTTTGCCTGGATCAAGGTCAGCCTGGGCACATAGCACAGCCCTGTTTGGGGGGGTGTGGTGGTACTGACCCTTATAATAACTAAAACAATCTTGACAAAAGACAGAGGAATTAGAGTATTTAAGACACAGAGCTATTTGCTAAGGATGAATTCAGTGGAACAAAGAACTCAAGAATATGTGTTCACACTTAACATATTCAATTGATCATTGACAAATACAGAAGCAATTCACTAGACTGAAGATTTTTTTTTTCAACAATTTGTGCTGGAGCAATTAGATAAAACTGTAGTCAGGAAAAGTGAACAGGAACTTAAAGCTTACACACAGTATACAAAAATGAACTCAAAAGCATCTAACTGCAAAAGGAAAGGAAAGCAAGACACATCTAGTGCTAGGCAAAGAGTTCTTAGACTTGTCATAAAACACTGATTCATTAGAGAAAAAAATGGATGTGATGGATTCAAAATCTTAGCCCTTGAAAGGCCACTTTAATCTTTATAGTGTTTGGTCTGTAGAACTAAGGACGGTCATACCTAAATGACAGTATTACTAATCATTTTATTTTTAGTTTTCATCTTCTTTATACTTTCCTGTTTTACAATGTTATGGGTCAAACTTTCTTCCAAGTGCTCTACCACTTTGTCCCAACCCTTTTACATTTTTCTGAACAGAATAAACTTGAAAGTTTGGAATCAGAATAAAATGTTAATTGTTTATGTTACTTAAAATTAAAAGTACAAGTGGTGTAAAAGGAACAACTACCACTTGGTAAATCATGTGTAAATTTAATTCATTATAGTATTGGCTTGACAAATAAACACAAAATTAATACAAAAGTAACAAATCTTTGTATGTATTAGAATTTAGCATCTAATAAAAGAATTTCACCAAATAAAAAGAACTGCATGCTGTGTTATGTACTAATGTTGACTGCTTTTACATGCATGTTCTCCTTTATTATGGCCTTCTTAGATGGAGGCAGTACTAGCCACATTCTAGAGATGAGCAAACTAAATCCTTCAGAGGTTAAGGCAGTTGCCTAGAGTCACAAAATACTAGAATCTCAAAGCCAAGAAAGTTAGCCACCAAAGTATGTATTCTTTGCCACTAAATTCTATACAAATAAAGATCCTACCAATTTGTCTACAACTTACTAGAATTTACTATATATGAGTACATTATAGTTTACTATATAAATTATAATAGGACATATAATACTTGCATGTGTTTTGTATAGTAATGGAATTACTACTAATAGTAAAGATGCTGCCTTGCCACTGAACCTGAGAAGGTTCCTTGGGAAATACAATCATGATATAGGTTTTATTGTTTTTTTTTAATTGATTAATTTTTATTTTATGTGTATATGAGTGTTTTGCCTGCTTGTGTGTCTGTGCACCACATGCATGCAGTGTCCACAGAGGCCAGAAGAGAACACTGAAGCCTCTGAAACTGGAATTACAGATAGTTGTTAACCACCACGTAGGTACTGAGACCCAAACCCAAGTCCTCAACAAGAGCAACAAATGCTTTTTATCACTGAGCCTACTCTCTAGCTTCTATGATACAGTTTTGCCAGAGAAAATCCTCAGTGGAATCATAGTTTGGAAAATAACACTAAATATTGGTAGATTTAATAATTATTATTATTTTCTGCTTGCACTCCATTGACTGTATTCATAATTTATTCAGCACTAGTTGAATAGCAGCATTAATTCAAAACTGGAACTTAACATATGTTGACAGTGACTTATTTGTTCAGAAAGTATTTACTGAACATGTACTGTGCTGTACTTTATACTAAGGCTAGAGAGAGATATCAGATTATCACTGGAATATAAGGCAAACCAAGTAAAAAGCTCTAATAAAAGAAGGTAATTCCTCCTCTGTAGAGCCCTCTGATTCTTCAGATACATTTAGTCACACTCAGAATAATCTGTACGACCATGCCCTATGTGTTGTATTAGACTTTCTATGAGCTTGCCTCTCTTTCACACTTGATGTTTTTAGGTCATTTTTCTTTTATAACATTCAAGATGTATATAATTCAAACAGTTCTGCTTTGGAAGCTTTGTTTTAGTTAAGTTTTGCTGTTGATTATTTTGCTTTTTGTTTGTCATTTGTTTTAGCATGACCTGATTGATACATTTAATTACTCTTCCAATAAATATTTACCAATACCCACTCTATGCCATGTGCTAAAAGGCTCATAATAAATGAGAAATGATAAAAATCATCAAGAACCCACCAGGTCCTAGACCTCCTGGTAACTCATAGAGGTACTTGAATAAATTTTCTTTGTGGAAAATCAGTAAAGCATTTAAACTGTATTCTGTTAATCACAAGTCTATAATTTTAGATGTCTTTTGTACCTTTCATGTCATAGCTTGATGGTAACATTTGAAGTCTCCCAGTAGGAATGCATTTGTGTTCATTTTTTTCTCTTTTTCCCCCTTTGCTTTACATTTTTCCAACAAACTCCTACAATAAAAGGCTTAAAAATAAAACCTTAAGTAAAGCTAAGTCAAGCAATTATAAAAATAGACTTCAAGGTGAAAAAGTATTGGTAAAAAGAACGCTTTATGAGGATACAAGCTATGAATTATGTGCTAAATAATATAGCACCAGAAAATATAAAGTAGGTTTTAAAGTAAGAATAAATTTTCCAAGTGAACAGGAAAGAGGGTACAACCTGCTCTAGGCAAAGGGAAGTTTTGTGGGTGCTGAGTTCCCACCTACCTATCCTAGATATTTAGAATATAGTTGCTAAAGAAGTCACAGGATTTGTTGTCATTCCTGCCATTCCAGAATCATTGTAGAATTCAAAGGAATAATACTTTGAGCCTGAAGAAAAAGTCTTGGTGGTAGGAATGCTTATACTGCCCCCCCTCCTCCGCCGCCCAAGGAGGACAGTAGCTCTGAGAGGTTTCTAGATTCCAAGCCAGATTGTGGCTGTAGTAATTGGGCCAGAGGCTCCAGGAAGACATCCCATGTGTTGCTCAAATCACCCCTTGCTTGAAATGCCTAGTTTCCAAAGTCTTACACAACTCTAGAAGTTATGCATGTTCATTTTCTTATGGGCCTTCAAGGAGCTAAGTACATATATTATACTGATACCTTTGTAGTTTGTTTTTTTTTTCTGTCTCTACATTATCAGTATCTATAATAGTAAGACATGTTCAGTTTGTTGACAGTCAATTCAAATACTCATGAATAGGTACTTAATTAGTAGATTCCCTATCCTTAAAAAAATGGTAGCATGTCATCCAGTTATCTTCACAAGTCAGAGTTCTTGGAGGCTTAGGGTCTTACCTTCTCTTTATTGTCCTATAAAACCTGTGGCCAAGGGTTGGAAGTGACAAAGCATTTGCTTAATGCGCATATAGTCCTGGATTTCATCCCTAGCACTGTGGGACAAGGAATTCCCATGACCAAACCTTGTGCGTGTATATACTGATAGCTCTTACCTTTATTTCCAAATGACCTCATTCCCACTGACAATGCCTTTGTTTAGTCCGTCTTTGGCTGCAGATTCAGTCACCTCTCAACTGATAAGCACGTTCGTATCAGTTTCCTGCTGACAATCCTTAAATGTCTTCCTACAATTTGGGGACAAAGATTGCACATTCCATAATCTTATTTGGAGACTATGTAGTGGGCTACTTAATTTCACCTACTCTCATTCAGCAACCTTAAGCCGGGTGCATCTTGCCAAATCATGCCTCCATAATATTCTTCCCTAGAAAATCCTAGAGCACCCTGTTCCTACCTCATGTCTCACTAAATTATATGATCCCCTCAAAACTCTGCTCCTGCAGAGTTCTTCACGGTGACTTCTTTGACCATTGGGACTCCTCTGTGTTCTCATATAACCCTTGCATTTTTTTCCTCGATACATAACACACTGTACTGTCAGTGTTGCTCATGCCTATCTCCTCTACCACTTGGATTTGGAATCACTATAAATTAACCCGGAGTTTGATAAGTTTGTGGGGATTTTGTGTATGCATGTTTGTGTGTGTTTTTTTTTTTACAGTTTGGGGAACTGATTCCAGAGCCTTGTGCACACTAGACAAGCTCTCTACTGCTAAACTACATTTCCAGCCCTTGTTATTTTTGATAGTGTCTTGCTATGAAGCCCAGGCTAGCCTGGGAACTCTCAAACTTCCTGCCTTTTTCTCCTAAGTATTAGGATTACAAGTGTGTGCTATAATACTTGGCACCATTTTAGGTTCTTACTGTCTGTGACATGAATGAATGGGAATTGTGATCAAATTATGATGTTTTTGTTTCTAGGTACATGGTTCAGTGGCCTGGTGGCCGAATCCTGCACCGCCATGAACTGGACACCTTCCTTGCACAGGCAGTGTCCACCCAGCTTTATGAACCAGATCAGCTTCAAGAACTCAAGGTGAGCTGGGTGGTGGTGGCACACGCCTTTGATCCCCAGCACTCAGGAGGCAGAGGCAGGCAGATCTCTGTGAGTTTGAGGCCAGCGTGGTCTACAGAGTGAGTTCCAGGACAGCCAGGGTTACTACAGAGAAACCTTGCATTGAAAAACAAAAAGAAACAAACAAAAAGAACTCAAGGTGATGTATTCCACCTTCACTGAAGTTTTTCGGCTTTTTAGATTTTGTTTTGTTTTATTTTTGAGACTGGGTCTCAAACTGGGCCTGAACACTGTGTAAGTAAAGCTGACCTTGAATTCCTGATCCTTTTGCTTCACAAGCACTGAGATCATCGATATGTGCCACAACACTCACCTTATATTCTTTCTTTTATAAGAATTCTATAGGTGAATGTTTTATTTACCTTAGCCAAGTAGATACTTCTATTAGTAAAATCAAGAGATACCTGCTACATTACCTGGCCCCCAGAATGATGAATGAGAATACACAGAAAAAGGTATATATTTTATGAGGCTTGTAAACCATGGTAAAGTTTCTGTTGCTTAGAAGATATGCTGCAGGGACTTACCTTAGTTTCCCTACTTGTCTCTGAGCAAATTTCTATCCCCTGCTACTTACTTTGTGTTTGTTTATTTAGTGTGTGATTGTAGGTATGTAGGCATGTGTAGGCCAGATGACAACTTTCAGTAGTCAGTTCTCTCCTGCCACTTTGGAAGATCAAGGGATCAAATTCAGGTGATCAGTCCTATATACAAGTGCCTCTCTGCCTGCTGAGCTGTCTAATCACTGCCCCCATTCCCAACACACACACTTAATAAATGGTAGTGGATACTGGGAGAAATATAGAAAAGAGTAAAAATGAAGATAAATATACCATGAACCGAAAGTGGTAGAAGATAGTAGTATAGCAGGCAGACTGCAAAGATAGGTTGCCATCTGTTGTGGCCATAAAGTCATGGTGGCAGTAGCCTGAAGAGTTAGTCACATTGCCTCCACAGTGAGAGATGATTTGATGTTCAACTTGCTTTCTCCTGTTGAATTACTCTAGTACCCCAGCCCTAGGGTAAAGTTGATCAAATCCCATAAGACCAGATATGATAGCACATACCTATTGTTCCAGCTTCTTGTGAAGCTGAATGGGGAGGGTACTACCCTAGTTTGTAAGGTTTATATGTTGTGATAAAACACTGATCAGTGTCAGCTTGGGGCAGGAAAGGATTTATTTCAGCTTACACTGTAGAGTCCATCACTGAGGGAAGTCAGAGCAGAAACTCAAGGCAAGAATCTGGAGGCAGGAACTAAAGCAGAGGCCATGGAGAAGTGCTGCTTATTACTGACTTGCTCCTTATGGCTTGCTTACACATCAATCATTAATCAAGAAAATGCCCTAAAAGATCCCTCACAGGAGAGTCTGATGAAGGCAATTTCTTAGTTGAAGTTCTTTCTTCTCGGATGACTCTAATATGTGTCAAGTTGACAAAACAAACAGAAAACTAACCAGCACAGATAGTGTAGCCCTTTGATACTAGACTAGGCAGAAGAGATGCCTTCTGAGACGGAGAGGGCACACTAAGTAAGCAGGGTGGCACATACTTAAAAGTTGGGGCAGGAAGGTAAAGAGTTTTAGACCAGCCTGAACTATGTTGTGATTCCAAACAAGACAGTAAGATCGATTTTAAGTCGGGCTGCAGCTCAGTGGCAGAGTACCTGGCTAATATGCAAGAGGCTTTAAATTCAATCAGAAACATCAAGATGGGGGGAAGACTTATAAAACCATAATTTAAGTTAGGTCAGATAAGGAAAGAAGCAACAACCTAAGACAAATGAATGGCTCTTTTGATAGCAAATATATTTCTGGGTCCTAGAGCCACTCTTCATGCCAAATCACAGCCAGAAGGAGACTTGAAAATGCATCAACTTTTCTATTGACTCACCTGACATACCAGCTTTAAGTAACCACTGTGATCAGTATTTATTTATTTGTTTTTATGTGTATTGATATTTTGCCTGTTTAGTAGTTAGTCACTCTGTGGGCTCAGCAAGGAAGAGACAGGGGCATACTCATAGTTGGAAGCCCTGCCAGACCTCAGCACAAGGAACCAACATCATGGCCAATGCCATACTCAACAGTGGAACCTTGAGCATCTCAGCTCAGGTGTTTTTATTGATTCAAAACTCCTCAAGTGCAGATCATGAACAATCAAACATCCCCCACAGAAATCTAACACCTGCAGACAATGTAAAATGCCAAGACCTAGGCAGACCCTCACCCAAAAGTGCACAAAACAATATTTTAAACACAACTGAAAATAAACTTCTACATCAATTCCCTTTTTCTATATAAGCCAATCAAAAAATTGCTTTATCTCTACAACACAATTTAACACTACACCAGCAAAATCATTTACAAGAGGAAAAAACATGGGGTTGCTAATGCACAGGACTAAATGAAACCAAACCCCTATCAAGCTTTGCACAATGTTTTTGAATAGCAGAAAAACATTATCAATGTCCAATTATCTGGAATTCTCCCATGATCTTCTGGGGTCCTCCAAAGGACTTGGATCTGGCTCTGCCCTCTGCAGCACACACAGCTTATCCTCCAGGCTCTGGCTGGCTCCACTCCACTGCTGCTGCTTGTCTTGGTGGTCATCCCATGGCACTGGCATCTCCAAAACACTAGGGTCCCTTGCTGCATCTGGGCTTCACTTTCACCAATGGCCTCTCCTGGGCTCTTTTCATGGTGCCAAGCCTCAACTTCTTTACATGACCCTTTCAATCTGGGCCTTCAACTGCTACTGATGCTGCACTTTTACCAATGGCTTTTCCTGGCCTCTCACAGTGCCAAGCCTCAGTTGCTCTCCATTTCCCCTTCATGCTTTCAAAACCAGGGCCACCTGGGTGACTCAGTACCAAGTTCTGCTGCCAGCAGGAGATACAGCCTCAGCCAAATCTGGAAGACCGTTTCTGTGTGCTGACCCTAAGAAAACACTTTCCAGATTTTAAGATAGAGTCTGGTTTGCAGGAAAAATAACAGGTCACCTTGAGTGCAGGAAGGGTTCCCTCATGGGTGCAGGTCTCATCATCATCACCAGTATCTGGACCACTTGTAGTCAAGTTTGCAGGGAAAAAAAACTGTTCAGTTTAACTCAGTGACTTTTTAGCTCTAAAACCAAGGCTTCCACAACAGCAGGGGGTCCTGGGCCAATGGGAAGACTCTTAGACTGAAACATTCTGATGGTTTGGCATTCTTTTTCACTACCACTACAGGTAAACATATACTCTTCTTCATAGACCTCAAACACAAGATCTTGAGCTTCATACACATATAACACAGCTATCAGAAAACTCAGTTTGTGAAACAGTGTGATACCACGAGTAGCTGGAGAGAGCGTCAGCTCCATGATCAGGAAAAGCAGTAAGAACCTTGCTTTTTCCTGCTCCCAACTGAATTCTTTATCTCTAAGGGCCTCCATTCTGCGGCTCTCACATCAGAGCTTTTTTCCCTCATTTATTAATTACACAGCCTTTTCTCTTCATAGAGGCTTATTTCCTTTCTCTCTCTCCTCTTCCTTCAGGAGCCTTCAATTAATACCTTAATCTCTATCCTCTGGTAGATTCCCTGCGCATATTTTACCCGACTCTGTGAGGTCTGGAATTTCTTTTTCTTTCTCGTCTCCACGTTGGATGTTAGCTGTCCTGATGTCCTGCCCCACATTGATGTGCCATTTGTAGTAGTGTGTTGTTGTGGCAGCTCACCAAGAAGGACAAGGAGGTGCTTTCATAACTGCAAATCCTGCCAGTCCTCAGCAGAAGGAACCACCATCATGGCCAGCAACACACTTGATCAACAGTGGAACCCCAAGAGTCTGTGCTAAGGTGTTTTTATTGACTCTGAGCTCCTCAGATAGGGATCATAAAGCAGTCAAACATCCCCCACATAAATCCAACACCCAAAGACAATACAAAATGCCAAGACCTAGGGTAGCCCCTCACCCAACAGTGCATAAAACAACAAATAACTTTTAAAAAAAAACCAAAACTTCCACAGTATCCCTGTGTGAATATTTATGTACTGTGTGCATGTCTGGTGCCTGCAGAAGTCAGAAGAGATCATTAGATCCCCTGGAACCAGAGTCACAGATGATTTTGAGCCACCCTGTGGGTGCTGGGAATGAACCTGGATCTTCTATAAAACACCAAGTGCTCTTAACATCGGAGATGTCTATCCAGCTCCCACTATGATCAATTTTGATGTTAACTTCCTTTGGTTGGTGGTGGTGGGTTGCTGATGGTCAAATCTTGCCGTCATTTTGTATGTTTGTCCTATGCATTTTGAATATCGTTTATAAATTACATCAGCCATTTTACATACAAAAAGTCAGTCAACTGTGCATCAAATATACTTTTCAATGTTATACCTTTTGGCTGGGTATAATGGCACAATCCTATAATCCCAGTATTCAGGCAGTTTAGGCAAGAGGATCACCCATGAGTTTAAGGTCAGTTTGATCTCTACATAGGGTTATTGTGGTTGGTGCATGCCTTTAATCCCAGTACTTGGAAAGCAGAGGCACGCAAGGCCAGCCAGTCTACGGGGAAGGACAGACAGGGCTAGACAGGGCTAGACAGAGAAACCCTGTCTCAAAAACCAAAAAAAAAGGAAAAAAAAGAAAGAAAGAATTGGTCTGAAGGGATGATTCTAAGCACTCACAATACACAACCATCTATAACTCCAGTTCTAGGGAATCCAAGGCCCTCTTCTGGCCTCCAAGAGCACTTCACACAAGTGGTGGTATACTTAATGTACATACAGGCACAACACTCACAGATATAAAATAAAAAAAATAAAAATTAAATTAAAAAAATTGATGAATCTTAAAAATACCAAGTGTTTCATCTTAACTCTACTTCTTGTCATTATTCACCAAACAATACAATATGAAATATGTTCATAATAAAGTTTTCTAGAGCTAATTTAGCATATAGAAGAGTTGTGTGGACTACATGCAATTATACCATTTTCTGAAAGGGTCTTGGGCATCCACAGATTTAGTTATCGTCAAAGGGTCCTGGAACCAGTGTCCCAAGAATACTAAAAGACAACTATATTGTGCTTTCTTTTCACTTATCATAGTGCATATTTCCTATGTGTTTAAAATTTAGTGATTTTTTTGTCATGAAGGTATCATTTAATTATTATAATATTACCCATTTAGATTATTCCAGTTTTCCTTGATATATGTAATGTGATAATTGCATGTTTATGCATAGAGCTTTATTGACATGTGCAGTTCTTTAGAATACAGTCTATAATCCTGTATAACGGTTTTAGCATCCTTGTATTTTGACTGCAACCTGTCACATGAAACCAGGTATTGAATCTTCCAATTTTGGTATCATGTCAGTACTCAAAAGTTTCAGAATTTGGAACATGTTGTTTCTCAAATGAAACCTAGGTACCTAGGCTGAACTCAAACTCCAAGATTGGATGATCCTCTCACTTCAGCCTTTTGAGTAGCTGGAACTATAACTATCTATAGTGCTTGGCAGAAGAGATTCTTTTTTGTTTGTTTGGTTAGGTGGCTGCTTGGTTTGAGATAAGATTTATTGCCTTGGCCCAAGTTGGCCCTGAACTTGGAGCAGCCCTCCTGTCCCAGCCTCCTATGTCCGTGTACCATTATCTGGCTAGAACTGATTTTTAAAAGTAGACTTTCAGAATTGACAAGATGTGAACATTTTCAGAGTTCTTGATGTATTACCTAGTTGCAATATATATCCCTCAGCATTTGTATGGCTTCCCATTTATTTCATTGCACTATCATCAGTATTAAATATTTTTTTTGGTTTTTCACTTTTTGAAATTTTCAAATTTGATGGGCAAAATAATGAGTATCCTCAAAATCATCTCAGGAGAGGGTAGACATAAAAGCTACTTACGCACTCAAATGACTGCTGAAAGGCAATATGTATGGCAACTCATGATTGTAATCCCAGTACTCAGGAAGCTGAGGCAGGAGGATTACCATGACTGTGAGTCCAGTCTGAGCTACAGAGTAAGATCTTTTTTTTTAAAAAAAAAAAATTTACATTTATCTTTTATCTATTTGGGTGTACCGTGCAGAGTAGAACATATGTGCCATGAAGTGCAGGTGGAGATCAGAAGATAATAAACGAATTTGTTTTCTCCTTCTACCATGTGGGTCCTGGGGATCAAGCTCAGGTCATCAGTCTAGGCAGCAAGTGCCTTTACCCACTGAACCATCTTGCCAGCCCAACATGTTGTAATTTAACTGGAAGAGTCAACATGACAAGCTAGGTTAAGTATCCCTGAAATGTACAGAAATGACCAGACATATTTCAGATTCAAGGTGTTTTTTTTCAGTCTTCTGATATTTACATATCCACAATGAGATATCTTGGGATAGGATCCAAATCTAACTGTGACATTCATTTATGTTTCATATATGCTTTATAAAGGTAGCCTGAAGATAATTTTATGCACTATTTAGGGCATCTGCATTTTAACTGCAGTCAACCACACGACGCCACAGATTTTAGATTGTTTTAAACTTAAAGTCTTTGATTTCTTTCTTTTTTCATTTTTTTTTCTTTTTTTCCCTGTGATGGTTTCAGATTGAGAAACTGGATGCTCGAGGGATCCAGCTTGCTGCCCTGTTCATGAGTGGGGTTGACACAGCTCTGTTTGCTAATGATGCATGCGGCCAGCCAGTCCCTTGGGAACACTGCTGCCCCTGGATTTACTTTGATGGCAAGCTGTTTCAGAGCAAGCTCATTAAAGCAGGCCGCGAGCGAGTATCCCTGGTTGAACTCTGTGATGGCCAGGTACCAGTACACACTTCTTGTCTGATATGGGGATGAATTAATAGGCATGGAGGTGGAAAGGAGCTAAAACATTGGGCAGTAAGGAACGGAAGTGTGACAATGTGTCAGACCCAAGCTAAGTTTAATCAACATGGTCCCTGAAGCCTATAATCTAATATGTGTCTATTACAAAAGGATGGTTTGGAAAGTTGTCTTTTTTCCCCAAGCTTAAAGTTTTTATAACTTTTTTTTTTTTTTTTTTTTTTACTGAGAGTATCTCTTCTCCACAGGATTCCAACCTATACTATATACCTTTCCTGGAACTCTTGGGGTTTCATTTTCACTTATTTACAAACACTACAAGTCTCTTTTCTAAGTGATTTTTTTAAGGGAAAGGGGGGAAGGTTAGAAATAGAAGAGAGTAGTTAAGTAGAAGTGGAGTGGGTTTTACAATATAACCTTGGACAAGTTGAAAAAAGCCAGGGAAAGGAAACCTGACTCAGTATTTTATGTATTTAGTGGGGAGTGAGCTGAGGAACCAGAGCAGGCACTATCCTGCCCTCTGTTCTTTATAAATTACATTTTATTGGAAGATGGCCATATTCGCTCACTTACATATCTGTAACTTCTTTCATGTTACAGTGGCATAGAGAGTAGTTGTAGCAGACACAGTGTGGCCCACAAAGCCTAAAGCATTTACTTTCCTAACTTTTCCAGACGTTTACCAACCTCTGGGACTAGGTGTTTGCACATACCCTCATTAGCGCTAAGGGTCTCCAGTTTTGAGTTAAAAGGCTCTGTATGTGTTGTCTGGTCTTTTCTCTAGTACCTGATTTTGTTACCTCTCCCTTAAAAGTGACCTAGCCTATTGTTGGCTGTGCAATCATTCATTTACTGATGTCCTTATTGTTCTATTAATTGTCATTGCCATGGATGATGTTCCTCACAAGCTGCTGGTCAGAACTAATCTTATAGTATTGTGGGTGTCTTGTGAAGAGGGGAATTTTGATGCCAAACATGCTTCCTGAGGCTGTAGTCTAGAAGCGCTTCACTCTGGGCAATTCCCACAGTAGGGATAGAATTGTGACCATATGCCTAGAGTGCTCAATACTGCGTGTGACACACAGGGAACGTTCAAAACAGTACTGATGCTTTTCCTCACTTGAAGGCCGACCTTGCAAGCAAAGTGGAAAAGATGAGGCAGAGCATCCTTGAAGGCGTCAACATGAATCACCCACCACCTTCTGCTCTACTTCCATCACCTACATTTGTGCCTCCCATGGTGCCCTCTCTCTACCCGGTTTCTCTTTATTCCAGAGCCATGGGCTCATTTCCACCTCCCCCTCAAGCAAGGAGTCGGGGGTTTGCAGGTCAGTACCTAAGAATGAGGTGTCATCTAATTTATTTCATAATGAACCATCCAGCTCACTGCCAGTTATAGAGTCAACAGTTTCATGTATATCTTACCTTGTTTGAATTCCATGCTGTGGTGTAATAGTTTGAAGTGTAACCACAAATATTATATCCTGGGGAAGAAAGTCCATTGAAATCCAAAACCATTCTCAGTAGAGGTGATTGGTTCTCAGTGATTTGATTCTCACCATGCAAACTTATGCAGTCTGGAATGATGCTAAGCCAAGAGTCTCTTGTCACTTCATTATTTTGATAGTTATTATTCATACCATTATTCACATTATTGATAGTCATATTATTTATGACTCTTTATGAATAGTCAATGTTCATTATTCATATGAATATTATTCATATTATTCATGGTTGCTATTAGTTCATTCATTCCTTATAGGCTGTTGCAGGAAGGTGTTTGTGGGGAAAGCGTTGGAAGTACATGGCAGTATTAGAAGATGACAGTAGCTTGATATAGCTATATTCTCTCTAGGGGTAGACCTGATACATTGCCTATGTCAGCTCCAAAAGCATGGAAAGAAATGTCATCATCCATACTCTGAAAGGATTATATCTTAGTAGAGAAAACAAGTATATACAAGTATAAATTATAGTAACACCCAAGGCTTCTGCTTAATAGGGAACAGACAAGCATACTTCAGGCAGCTCAAATATTGATATATTAAACAACTTGTTTCTGATGAAACATAATTTTGTGTGTGTGGTAGTGGTTGGGATCAAACCCAGGACTTCATTACATTCTAGTCAGGCAGCCTACCTTTGAGTTACATGCATCCCCAGCGCTGAAGCAGGATATATCAGTAGGGATATTTTAATATGAAATGGCAAGAATCTGTCATCAGGTGAGTGTATCTTTGCTGTTGAACATATATATTGTGTGTTGCTCCTCTATTTAAAAATAATAAAGCTGGAAGTTGAACTTAGTCTTTCGGGTCACAAAACTCTGCAGTTATATTTAGCTCAAAGGTGGGCTTACATGAGCAGTATGAAAGTCAGCCCCCTATGTTGGCAAGTCTTACTGACCAAGGAGCCAACCATTTCAGCCCTTTAAGCTAACTGAACTGATCTCTGATTGTTTGTGTGTTAGTTCTATTATGTGAGTCTCAAAAGATGCCTTAATTAAGTCCAAGTTCTTGGGAAATTCTCATCACTGCCTAAGCTTCTGAAGGATCACAGAAACATCCTGCCTGCATCCTGCTTCTTGAAAGGACACAATAAAATCAGCAAGTGCAATTTTTGGTCCTGTTTTTTTGGTACTTATATTTCTATAACCCCTTAGAATCTCACTTTCACACAAAGGTTATCCTGGTTAGTTTTCTTTTTTTTCTTTCTTTCGTTTTTTTTTTTTTTTTTTGTTTTGTTTTGTTTTTTGAGAGAGGGTTTCTCTGTTGAAACTCTGGCTGTCCTGGAACTCACTATGTAGACCAGGCTGGCCTCGAACTCACAGAGGTCCACCTGCCTCTGCCTACCAGCTGCAAGTGCTGGAATTAAAGGTGTGCGCCACCACCACCTGGCAATACTGGTTAGTTTTAACTGTCGACTTGCTACAACCTGGAATCACCTGAGAAGAGAGTCTTAGTGTGGAACGGTCTAGATTAAGTTGATCTCTGTACGTGTCTATAGATAATTGTCTTGGTTGCCTTAACTAGCCTGGAGAAGACCCAGCCTAAAATGGGCAGCACTATTCCCCAGCCTGGGGTCCTGGACTGCAGAATAAGCCCCCGAAGTACTAAGCATGCATTCTCTCTGCTCTTGACTGTGGATGTGATGTGACTAGCTGTTTTAAGTGCTTGCTGCTTTCATTTCATTTCTCTGCTGTGATGGAATGTGAGCTAAAATGGACTTTCTCCCACAAGTTGCTTTTTTGTCACAGTATTTTATCACAGCAACAGAGATGAAACTGGAACAAGGGGCTAAGTGTATTAAGTTATTAACCTTTGGCTTCTTTCCATATACGGAAAGACTTAGCAGAACTCTAAATTCATTGTTATTTTTTATTGTTTATTTTTGACACAGAATGTCATTAGGCAGTCCTGTTGCCTTTGACTTCTAAGTGCTGGGATTACAGGCATGTGCCATCATACCCAGCCACATTAGGGAACTCAACTGTGCTTGTGAGCTCACACACAATTGCAATTTCCTGCCTTAAGGAAATAATCATGTTATCTTGTCTTGAATTGTTCCTGTTTTTTACAACTGTTATGGTTAGTTTTTGTTGCTTTCCTCATGGCTGTGACCAAATATGTAACAGGATGGAGAGATTTGTTTTAACTCATGTTTAAGAAATACTGGACAGTCAGGCAGTGGTGGTGCACGCCTTTAATCCCAGCACTGGGGAGGCAGAGACAGGTGGATCTCTGTGAGGCCAGAGGCCAGCCTGGTCTACAGAGTGAGTTCCAGGACAGCCAGGGCTACAACAGAGAAACTCTGTCTCAAAAAACCAAAAACAAAAAGAAAAGAAATACCACATGGCAAGGAAGGCATGTGAGCTGGAGCTTGTCAGTGGTTTGTTTTGTTTCTTGATCTTTGTGAATCCAGAAGCAGAGAACTCAGGCCAGAAATGGGGCCAGTTACAACCCTCAAAGCCTACCCCCCAGCAATTATAACCCTCAAAGCCTACCCCCCCAGCAGTTACAACCCTCAAAGCCTATCCCCCAGTAGCCCACATCCCCCAGCTAGGCTCAACCTCCTAAGGGTCCCACAACCTCCTGAAAGGCACTACGATCTGGGGACCAATTGTCAAAACATAGGAACCTGTGGGCCATATTTCATATTCAGACTGCTATGTTGTTCTAACCAGACCAGTATTCACTCGTAGCAATCTTTCTGCCTCTGTCTCCTGAGTGATGGGTTTAGGGCTATGCGTCATGATGCTTATCAAGTCTTAGCTTTTAAATTATATATTTGTTTCATTTTTTTTTCATTTAGTTTGCTAATCTGGCTAATCCTATATTGTATAGTGAGGCATATTTGTATGGAAAGTGGTTTGCCCTGCAATTTTCCAGTAACTAGATTTTAATAATTCAATTTCTCTTTGAGGGCAGAGAAAAGAGGGTAAAGGGAGGGATAACTAACACTTAAAACTTTGTCAATGACAAATGGAAACCTACTATTATAGAAGTTTCCTAAAATATATGCATATATAAAAAGAGTTCAAGTGGAGTTACCCTATAATTGAGGAACAATGTCTCTCTCGTACACCAAACGCTATCAAACAAAAAGTCCATTGCCAGAAAGGGGTTATGTCTTTACATGGTGTTGGTCAGTGGGGTCTCCTGGAGTCCCAAAATGATGCAAGGTATTACCTTTAAACTTGGTTACCCTCCAGAGCTTGAAAATAAGATTTTCTTGCTGAAGACACTCTACTTGAGTCATAGAACATGGAGAAATTAAGCTGGTACCAACTTGAAAGCTTCATCCATACTGGCTAGCTACAATAGTGCTAGAAAGTGCTATCCCCACTACTGGGGAAGAAACCTAATCAACAGTGTTACTCAGCTATGAACCGTGTAAGCCAAAATAATGTCTGGCTTGGCAAGATGTGCCCACTGGTACAGTAGTGGCATAAATGTTGTGGGAGTAACCAACTACTTTTTGATTGGATTTACTTACTAGTATTATTCTTCCAAGTGGACATATATTAAACTGTTCCCTACATACTTATCTTTATACCCATAGGCTAGTGCATCTGTCAACCCTCACCAGTGAAGCTTCTATTTGCCATACACGGAAATTAATACAGAGACCCACAACTGGTCAATGTGAAAGAATAAGACAGTGCCTTAAATGGGACATTTATATCATGCTCTCTCCCTCAAAGTCTCAGGGGTCATTGCAGAATAGGGAACAGAAAGATTGTGAGAGCCAGAGGTAGTGGGTAACTGTTGTGAAACAGTTTCTGGACACGACTGAGCCATTGCACACATGCACTCACAGTGGCTGTGACTGCTTTCACAAGATCACAGGATCAAGCCAGGCAAAATCCCAGCATGGATTTGGGGAAGGGGTCATGACTTCATCTGCAGCTGAGGAGCTATTGGGAATCAGTGGCTACTGGAGGAGTGAGAGTCAGCTTTCCTTGGGGATGTGGCCCCTCAAAGGTTCTATCCCTGTAGATGCTCCAATAGATGACCCTACATCCATGCACATACTGGCAGCACCAAGTGGGTTCAGTGGGGGGTTTTGTTTTGTTTTTTAAAAGAAGGTGAAGTACGGAAAGAAAAGTAATGAGCAAGAAAAGTTAAGCTTTAGAGTGGAAAGGAATGGGGTAGGTTTGATCAAAACACATATGCAAGTATGAAAATTCTGAATTTTTTATAAAGGAAAAAATATGTATTTGGGCCAGCAAAAAAAAAAACAAACTCATTTTCCTAAACAAATTCCTATTATGTGGCAGGCTGTATAGTTGAAAAAAAAAATCAACCACTTACACTCCAGTTATTGAAGTGGATAAAGACAGAGGCCATCAATCCCCTCCTCTGCATTTGCTTCCTTGTTAGTATCACAATCTTATCAGAGAGAAATGGGGATAAGAAGGATAGGTAGATTGTATAGTATCTTTTTTCTACCTCTCATCCTATCTTGCCCTTGCCCTTGCCCATTCCTCATGCTGTTTTTCAATTACCAGGTCTCCATCCAATCCCACCCCAAGGAGGAAAACTGGAAATTGCCGGGATGGTGGTGGGCCAGTGGGCTGGCAGCAGATCTTCTAGAAGTCGAGGTTCCTTTGGCATGCAAGTGGTTTCTGTCGGTGGGCCAGGAAAAGGGTATGTACTTGAATGGGTTGGTATGAGCTAGTGTCAATCAAGGTACTTTTAGAGAAATGCCCAGCTATTGAATCCTTCTGTTAAGGTAAGAAGTATTAATCAACTTCCTGTACTTGAAATCTGCTTTAAGTTTAGTTCATCAAGTGTGTAACAAATACCCTGCTTGATTAAAAAAAATTTTGTGCTAGGGGACAAGGAACACAAAATAATTCAACCTAGAAGTGATAGGAATAGACATTTGCAGTAGTAATACTAAAGAGTGTCATCTAAAAGAAGGCTAACCTTCTTCCTTGAGATGAGTAGCTAACCAAATGAAAATGGAATTTCGGCTTCTTGTGTTCTCATTGTCACTTTTCTCCCTCTTGCTAAAGGCATGGAAAAGAACAGGCTGGTAGAGGATCCAAAGGTCACAAAAAAGGAAATAAACAAGTAAGTATCTTTTTTTTTGAGACTATCAAGCTGGTTTAATACCATTTGCTTCTTCTGGCTAAATTTCAAGAGATCATGTCTACATGGAAAGCTGTGCCCACTACTCTAGTGTGGCGGTTAGTAAGGGTTTGTCACTCTGAATTGTTCCTACAGGACTGCAGAGGCTGGAAGCATTGCTATTCTGCTGTGTGTGTGTGTGTGTGTGTGTGTGTCCAGGCCTTGCACATGCTATGCAAATGATCTGTCACTGAGCTACACTACCAGCTTTCACCTATTTGTGTGTATGTGCATATGTGTGCAGGTGTGAATGCATATGTATATGGAGGCCAGAGGTAGGTATCAGTTATCTTCCTTTTTCACTCTCCCCCTTTTCTCCTTCCCTCTCTCCTCTCCTCTTCCCTCCCCTTCCTTCTTCTCTTCTCTTCTTGTCTCTTCTCCAACTCTCTTTCCTTGAGATAGGGTCTCACTCACAATGTAACCTTGGCTGGCCTAGAGTTCTCTTTGTAGACCAGGCTAGCCTCGAAAAGGTCCAGCTGTCTCTGTCTCCCAACTGCTGGTATTAAAAGCCTGTGATACCACATCAGGCTGTCATCAGATATTAATCCAAAATCTACCCATCCTTCACTGTATCAATAATAAATCTAACTATTAACCAGGCATAGTATGCATGACTGTAACCCCAGCACTCGGGAAGCAGAGACAGGTGGATCTCTGTGAGTTCAAGGCCAGCCTGTATTACATAGTGAGTTCCAGGACAGCCAGAGATACATACTGAGACCCTGTCTTGAAATTTAAAAAAAATAAATAAATAAATCCAACTATTTAATGTTTGTTTTGGTGTTATTTTGAGCCAAAAATGGAACTAGGATACTCACCACTACCACCACACACACACACAGACACAAAGTATTCTATGATGTACTCCAAAAGTACAAAGCAGTAACTTTGGGAATTTCCTAAAGCTTCTCAGTTCCTCCAGAAACTGGTCAATAAGATAGAAAATATTGTATATAGAAGGAAAACTAGTCACCCAAGAAGTCGCCCATAAAGTAGCAGCATGCAGTGTGAAAGACTTGCTATTTTCAGTATGTAAAGAATAGAGTACTCTGCAATTGACTCACACTATCACAGAAATAGTCGTGTGGATACATCTGGAGTGAGTTGCAAGTGAATGAGAGCTAAGTACTGACTTATGATAAGAAGGAATACTTACAATGACACATTGCACACTCCTTACCACTCAGGTTTACTGCATTAGGTCATTGAAACCACATGAATACCTTGTGGAGTATTTATTACTTCTCCTTTAGGAAGAAACTGAGATTTAGAAGAATGGTGTTATCTCACCTCAGGGTATCCATCGAGTCAGCTCTCAGAATTGACATTCCACAGCCTGAGCCAACTGATTGCAAAGTCCTGTGCTCTGCTGTATGGATTCCAATGCAACAGAGCAATTTTGATTGCTAAAGCCAGAATCAGAACCAAGGCGGGTTTTGCTGACTCGGGTGAACACACTTACGACAATTATTACGAGAACTTGCTTTCTCTAAAGGCAAGTCATGGTATCAGTAATTTCCTTGGGGGTGTGAAACAGAAACAGTGAATTTAGTTACTATTTATTTAGTTCTTCTGTTGCTTGGTTTGGGGTGGAGGGGTAGAGGCTAGAAGTTTGAAATGAGCTTTGGCCATGTAGTCCATTTATTGAGTTCCTAGAGCATGCCAGGCACATAATTAAGTATTTTGCATGGAGTAATTCATTAAATCATTGTGGAAATATATGAAGTACACACTAGTCAATTTCATGGGTGAGGACAATGAGAGAAAGAAGGGTGTTGGGGATCTTCTAGTTCAGAGTACTTCAGCCACTATTTTCTTCTCTAGAGGCAGGATGCTTCCATTAACTTTATTCTTCCCTAAGTCACCTTCCTTGGACACAACTACTGTTGGCTACCTTGACTGCCTTGCTCATTTTCCTTTTTCATTTCAGTTCTGTTTGTAATTCGTTCAGTAACTAATTGTTCCAGCGTGTATAATGCACATACACTATATTTCTCTCTTCGTAAGCTTATTCCTAGGGCTTTGAGTCTCATATGTTTTCAAATACTTAAATCACTTATTTATAGTACTATTATCTCTTTGTTGAATCCATCAGGTGACAAGTTCCACCCATTGGGTGGATTTTTACTAATTCCATTGTATTTTCACGTTTTTGGGTAATACTTCGTAGTAGCCCTTGTATACTATAACTTAAAAAGAAAGAGAAATGGCAGGTTCATGGAAAGGAACTGACATGAGATTACTGTTCAGAGGAGTTTTATTAGACAATGGCTCCCTGGAAGGGAGGACAGGACTTCAGGTCCAAAGAGGAGCTTTATTAGGATATACCATTGCACAGGACTTTGCAATCATATACCATCCCGGTATACACCTTATTGCCCAAAGGCAGCCATAATAGAGCTTTGACAAAAAAGGAGGGAGATGGAAAGAAAGAGATGGGAGAGGGTCCTTTCAGATCTGGAGTGGTGGGGGGGGAGTTTCTGATTCTTCAGATTGTTTTCAGGAATGTATGCAAGCTTCATCATACCAAGTGACCTGACCTCGCCTGGCCTACACAGAAGGCAGTAGGGCCATAAACTTCTGTTCCACCTTCAAGGCCATAGCACAGCATGCTTTCTCAACTGGGTTCCGAAGGAGAGTTGCAGGAGTTTGTGGCCTGATTTCTGAGGAAGGAAGAGGTATCAGTAGGGTCTGTGATCAAACACTATGTTGTACAGACTTTGGAGCCTAATGATTTAACTTTGTATCCAGTTCTGCCCTTTCAATTCTGTACGTTAGGCAAATTGTTCCATATTTTCCTGATTTGTAAAATGAGTAAATTACAGGATTATGAGGGTTAAATAAGATGATATCTGTAAAGAATTTAGCATAGACCCTGGAATATGAAAACAGTGAAAATTAGTTGTTGGGGTTTTTTAAAAGATTTATTTATTTATGAGTGCTCTATCTGCATGTACACCTGCATGCCAGAAGAGGGCATCTGCTCCCATTATAGATGGTTGTGAGCCACCATGTGCTTGTTGGGAATTGAACTCAGGACCTCTGGAAGAGCAGCCAGTGCTACTAACTGCTGAGCCATCTCTCTAGCCCCTAGTTGTTATTTGTAATTGACCAAAATTCAACAGTTATGAGCATTTGTTATATCTCACGGTAATGGTAAGGCCATTGGAGTAAAAAGTTCTAGGCATGCCAGTGATCTTGGGTACATCATTATGCTTCGTTTGAGCTTCTGTTGTCTTATCCATAAAATGAACAACAGAGTGTATGAGATGCCTAGCTACATAGTAACTAGAAGCTGTCACCATTTCTTGTAATATTCATGGAAAGTCACCACTACGCTGTAGATGCAGTTCATGTCATTTCCAATAGCAGTCACATTTCTGGGATTAAGAGTACCAGGTTGATGGTTTTAGTTATAAAATTGTGAGATATTGCAGTAGATCTTCTGCCTTTTTTCCCATTGGTGTTTTTTTTCCTCTTATAATTTGCTCTTCTGGTTATCAGCATTGGTCATTGTTGTGTGGCAGTTCAGCCTGTAGAAGCTGACCCACCTAAAATAGATTCGTAGCTGCATTACTCTCTGTCTTGAGCAAGTTATTTTAGCTTTCCTGTGCCTTAGCTTTCTTATCAGTAAATTGGACATGGTAATATATACTATTTCAGTCACGATATATATTTTAAAATGCATTTTAAAGCTATGTGAGTAGTAGTTGTGTCATCATTGTATCATCATTGCTGTTGGATTGCAGTTCTTAGGACAGTATCAGAAAGTAGGACCTTTAGGCTTTCCACTGTTTCTGAAGAGTTTCTTGGGCTATCTTATGAACATGCTTGGGGCAGCCCAGCCAGTTTGGGATTACCATTTCTACCAAGTACCTCTTGTTTTTGACAGGGTTCTTCAGATGGAATTTCTAAATCCATAGAGCTTCATCAAGGTCGGTCCCGCTCACAGGTAAATGGAAACAGTGGCACATTGATTATGGAAGAGAAGAGTGATAATCTTCCAACTCCATCCCAGTGTGCCTTATCCAGAGACAGTAATGGGTGCAATAATGATGACCACTGCCTCCCCGTGAAGAATGGAGAGAAGAGCCATGTGCAAGAGCAAGAGCTAGAAACTGTGGCCCAACAGAAAGAGGAATGACAAACTGAAGATGGCTTCGCTTATCAGAGAGAGGAGAAGACTATACTTTTCTGATCCTAGGCCCAAGTTAGAGGAGGATATAAATGTTTACCCTAGATTTATCGGGGATTTTAAGGGGATACATATCTATTTTTTCCTTATCTTCTCTGGCTCCAGACTTAGAACCTGGGAGATTTCTGGCTAAATATGATAGCATCAAGACTAAACTCAGATTCTCAAATACGTAGCACCAATATTTTCCTTATATCTCCTTGAAGTCTAGTAAGGCAGTAACTGTCAGAAAGCAGGTGTTACCATGTAAGTCCTATGGAAAAGTTCTGGCTTTGGTTTTCTGAGTATTCAGTGTGATACTCGTTTTTAAACTTACATGATAAATACCACGTTGAAAGGTAAGCTGCCTATGGCTTCCTTTTTTTTTTTTGTCTTTGAAGTGATGGAACTTTGATACCTAATCAGTATCCTCCTTACTCTTTCCCCTCAGTCACCTACCCTAGGATTTTGTATACCACCTCTAGCTCTGGCCTGAAAATCAGATAGGTAGATGTTTTCAGGGAAGTAGACAGTGTTGGTTTGGGTTATTTTATTTTATTTTTTATTTTATACACTTTAAAATAAACTACAATGGCCTTTGTACTGGGAGATTCAAGTGAGTCAGAAAAGTACTGGGCAGATTTTTCCTGCCTCCCAACCAGTGCATTGTTTATAAAATAGAAGATATGGTGCAGTTCACCCACTTTCTGCTGCCCACACTCTAAAAGGGTGGGAATCAATGTTATAAAACTGAGTACAAAAGGGACTCAAAAGACTCTATGTGTGTGTACATGTGTATAGGTGTGTGTGTGGGTGTATATATGAACATGTGTATCTATATGCATACACATACCCTTTATATAAGAGACAGATCTATTTATCTATACATATTTTATATATATAAATGTGTGTATACAGATATATATACACATACATACATGCTAAAGTTCCAGAAGATTTACTGAATTTCCCAGAAATGCTTCCACTGCTATGGAATGGTGGGTTTCAAAAGACCATACTTTAAATCTGAAATCCTTACTAAGTCAGCACAGCCTATCAAAATTATGAAAAGATGGGCTACTCTAAATCAGACACAAAGTACTTTCCAGAGATTGCCTGTTCAGAACAACAAATACTTCACTTTGAACAGAGCCCTCACATCCCATATGGTGAAACAGGAGGTTGAAATGGGATTGGGAAGAGCTGTACATTTTTTATGAAGGTTTGGAGATAGAAAAGGGATAGGTGGTGACTGCAATTTGAAAGGGCTTTCAGCCAATTTGGAAGAAATTTCTTGTGGAACTCCAGGATCAAATTGGCTTCAGGCAAGAACTGATCGACATGAATCCAAGGAGGGAAAACTAGCATTGGAATGATGGGGTGAGGAGATGTGAGGATATTTGACAATTTGATTTTACATGCTTAGATTGTTTCATTTATTCATTGACATTTTGACTACAGGATCTTTTCATTTGCTTTGCAAGGAAGACGTCAGAGAACTTGGCCTGGGATTAGAGAGGTCTTCTATAAAAGATTCTCAGTTCCTATGGGGCCAAGATCTGCCCAGGATAAAAAGGCTCTTCCTCCTTGCTGGAGATAATCTTAAGAAAACCTTGATTTCCAGTTTCCCTCATTTTGGACAGCCAAAATACAAGGGATGGAAACATGGCTTGTAACAAACTTAGTAGTGTATCTTCATTCAGGAATTGAGGCTTCTAGCCACACACATCTCTCCTTTTGGACTTTGATATTCTTGCCCAAGAAATATCATTTCTACAAGAATATAACTGACTAGACTCCTAGCAGGGTTCTCTATTTTTGGAAAAAACAAAAAACAACCATGTATCTTAACCTACAACAGGTCCTTGGTGATTTTTTTCCAGACAACCAGAAGGCTATATTTGCTATCTGCCCACTCTGTCTGAAGAAACTAAAATGTCTCGGGCTTTTTAACCCGAGTGTAGCCCAGTTTAAGAGAACTCACGATTTTCAGGGGATAGGAGCCCTGGTATGCCTTGCCCCTTGTCCAGACATTTCTTAAATAAGCTTAATATAGGTGGCAAGAGTATATACCTGGCCATATATAAGAAGAAAAAGTATACAACACTTCCTCTTTGAAATGAGCTCCCCTGATTTGGTCCCCTTTCTGATCTTGGACCTGCTCATTCTTTCACAATACCTTGAAGGTTAGGACTTTTATATCCAGTAAGGGAAAGAATTCGTAGAAAATGTAGATGGCTTAGAATCAACTTCTGAGCCACAGAAGGATGAATCTTTTGGAGCTAAAAGTAACCAGAATCACTGAGTGAGTGAATGGTTAGAGATATGGACAAACATTGAATAGGAAGTACTTGGAGTTAAATGGTAGAGTATCTTCAGTTGCTGTTTCTGTGCATCGTGATTCTATCTGACACAATCAGATGACAGTGTTGTTAACTCTCACATCCTTCTCACAACATGAAGATTTCTTTTGTAGCCATTCACTGTGAGAGGTAAAATTGCTGCTTTGACAGAAATGATTCCAGTTTGCCAAAATACTTGCTTTTCCCCCTTCCACAAACCTCTGCTTCTCCCTAGCCTGGCCCAGGATGAAACATGTGGCTTACTTCCAACTTTGAGTTTTGTTTTGATTCAGTGTTCGGGGTTTCGGAAGTTACAAAATAGAACTACAAAGGGTTATGTTCCTAGGTTTCAGTGTACCTCCCAAAACACATAATGTAAAAGCTAGGAGAACAAGGATTCATTGTTGAGAAATGAACTCTTTCTAATTGGAAGAGAAATTGGGGACCTTTGCTGTACCCACACTTGAGGTTCCACTTCTGATTCTCACTGGCTGCTCTTGGACAAAGTCATGTTGAAACCTCCAGAATGACTGCTTTACCTTGGAGGGACACAGCAAAAACAAAAACAATACCCCAAACCTGGCTGTGTCCAGCCACTGATCCTCAAGGTCTTGCAGTTCTTCTGCCTGTGTGTCTCTGGATCAGCCTGTAATTCCTACTTTTTTTAAGTGATCAGGTCTGACAGACTTCTGCTCATTTTCACCGTTTTTCGTTGTACGTAGGTAGGACTTCAGGTAAACTGAAGCCCAAGAAATGGCACTTTCTTTAGCAATTTTTGTCTGCATCTGGATTTTCTGACGTTGTTGGCCAAGTTACCCTAACATTTTCATCACTGAGGGGAAAAAAAAGACAAGGTATTGGGGGGAGGGAATACAAAACTGTGTAGGATAGAAGGAGTAAGAGTAGCCCTTTGGGTGTGATGATTCAGTCCTCTGAGACCTTAGAAAGCCCCTGTGGGTATACAGTGCCACCCTTTCAGCCTCTAACCACCCCACCCTTTGAAATGACAGTAAAAGTAGACCACAGTTCAAAGTAGTTAGTCTAATTCTACTAAAGGTTTAATCATACTTCTTCACTTTCAAATGCATATTTCCTAAATATTCTTGGGGCTCAGAGGGGGTAAGTTTTCACTATTCCATTGTGTGTCCTCCTCATTTTACCCCTTCCCATCACTTTGGCTTCTTTTTTAATGTTCTCTTTTCTTATTGATGTAGTCTGCTGGTACAGATAGCTCGTGAACCTATTCCCCTTTGATTGCTGATTATCTTCGATATTGTCTGAGGATATTTTGATGTTCTAAGAAAATGTCACTTTTTACAAAAATCATCTTTTCTAAGTTAAAAGCAAAATAAAATATCCCCAATGCTGGGGTGCCCATTTCAGCTTTTGACATTGTCCCTGTACTTTTATAGATGACTTTTTTGTCTGTGTTGGTAGTAAATAATGGCTAGTGAATTTTCATGTAAATGAAGCAAGTTGAATATTTCAGATTTTATTAATCTCTCATAACCCTGCCAGATCTGATGAATTCATTTTAATTACTTCCCAGAAGGGACTTTCCTCCTACCTTTTATTTTATTCTATTTTTAGACTAACGTACTAGATTAAAAAAAAAAACAAAAAAACACAAAAAACAAAAAAAAATTTAACTGCAAAGAGTCAGTGATTTTTTAGTGCTCCCTGATAAATGATGTTATTGACAAAAGTAAGAAATTCTTTTGTTGTTGTTTTTTTTTTCCTGTGCTCTTGACAGTGTGTTTAGTGGATGGATAATATGTATTTCTCTTTGCCACTCCCAGATTTCCAAGTTCCCTGCCTTTTGGCCCACCTCACCACAAAAGCTCCATAGTTTATTAATGTAAGTTTGAGTGGATGCTTCTTGGGGGAAACTGCAGGACTTAATGGAAATGTCTCAGAAAGGAATGAGATTGTCTCAGGAGTTCTGTGATGGAATTTGATCTGTTGTTCTGTTAATGCTGATGGAAAGAAACTTACAGCGCTTAATAAAAGTCTATTCTTTTAGTTTAAAAAACGTAATATGACTCAAAGTGTGTGAAGTTTGATTTCTTCTCCCATCTCTAGATTGCCTCTCTGCAAATGGAGAATATTCTTGTCTCAATTCAGAAGTTACACAGAGATTTAAGAGTCTGTAGAGTATCAGAGCAAGAGATGCTGTGTGTGAAACATCATAATGAAGAGCATATCAGCTTCCTAGCTAATTTATTTGATGTTGCCAAAGCACCTTTCCCAAACTGAACCCACCCCTCCACAGTCTGTTTCTCTCCAAACAAGACTATGGGGTGTTGACCTTGACTCACGTCTTTCCCTTATTTCTCAGTTTTAATTTGTGACAAAATCTATTGGTAACACACAGCTATATAAGTAAGGCATCATTCCTGTCCTCAGTCCTGTGACTGTTCAAACTTCATCATATCGCACCTGGATTATTGCAGGTGCTCCTCATTCTTCCTCCTAACCAGATAATTGTAAGCAATAATTTGCATCTAAGTAAATGCACCTTTTCTGCTTAAAGGGCCTTTTTTCAAAATAGGATTTTTTTTTTAAGACAGGGTTTCTCTGTTGTAACTCTGGCTGTCCTGTAGACCAGGATGTCCTCAAACTCACAGAGATCTGCCTGCCTCTGCCTCCAAAGTGCTGGGATTGAAGGTGTGCACCACCACTGCCCAGCTAAAAATACTTTTTAAAAAAAATATTCTTAAAGATTTTAAAGGGCTCTGTGGCAGTAGAAAGTTGAGAACCATTGCTTTAGTCTTCCATGACAATGAACTTCCAGAATAATATATCCATCTAACACACTACACAAAATCTTCCATGGCTCCTTCATTATCTGACTGACCTTTGACTACTTTTCTAGCCTCCTTTCCTTTCTTCCTTATTCTACTGCACTGAGAATAATGTTTATTCCCCATTCATTAAGTTGTTAATAACTGTTGTATGACAAGACTTTTCCTGGGGAGATGCAACACATACCCCAGATAAGGGAGTTCACAATAGACCAAAGTATGGATACCACCTGTGTTCACTAAGTCCAATTTAGTGAACCAATGAGTTTTACTGGGGTTACTTACAGGAACAGAAATGACTCAAAGACAGCTATATCAACAAAGCCCACCCCAACATGGTGACAGCTCACAAAGCCTAAGATCCTGGAGCACACTGCACAGCCTGCAGGCAGCTCACAAGTTCCAGAGTGTCCTTTTAAAGTGACTCTGGTCTAAACCTCTTCTAGGCAGCTTAGCTAGTTTCTGCTGCTTCCAGGCAGCTGGCCTGGTCTCAGAGTCTTCTTTGTAGCTTGTCTTCTCTAAGAGTAACTCTCAGCTGCCTTTATTGCTTACTGGTGCCAAAACACTCTGGGACATATTCTTTGTTACTATGCAGATTGTAGACTTTTGCAACAGACAATATGCTGGCAAGAAGAAAGATTGAGTGTAAACATTCATCCAGAAACAGTATTCATTTAAATGTGTTTTTAAATTGGGCTTTGTGGGGCTGAAGAGATAGCTCAATGGTTAAGAGCACTGGCTGCTCTTCAGAGGACCCAGGTTCCATTTCCAGAACCCAGGCGATGGCTCACAATCATCTGTAATTCTGGTTCCAGGGGCTCTGATCCTCTTCTGACCTCCTAAGGCACATATGTGGTAGGCAGACATAAATCCACAAAAATACCCATACATAACACGTTTTTAAAACTAAATTGGTGTTTGAGGCTGGAGAGAAATGACTGAGCAGTTAAGAACACTTGCTTCTCTTTCAGAGGACCCAGGTATGGTTCCCAACACCCAGGAGTGTAGCTCATGACTACCAATAACTCTAGCTCTAGTGGCTCCTATACTCTTCCCGTTTCTGCAGGAACTCACATTCACTTGCACATATCCAGATACACATACACACATAATTAAAATTAACTTTGAAGCAAATTGGGCTTTGGGGAACTGGGTTGATGGGTCAGCAGTTAAGAGCACTTACTGCTCTTGCAGAGGACCCAGGTTTGGTTACCAGCACCACAAGGCACAGCTCACAATCATCCGTAAGTACAGTTTTTCAGGGATCCAGTGCCGCCTTCTGAGCTACATGGACAGCAGGCTTGCATGCAGATTCTCTCTCTCCCTCTCTCTCTCTCATATATATATATATATATATATATATATATATATATATATATATATATATATAGTGGCTTTGGAAGGGGGAGAAAAAAAGCACTATGTTACTTTGAGCAATAGAGAGGTTTTGGAACAGAGTCTGAACTAGGGCGTTCTTACTAATTCTGCTGAATGACACTGGCATGGCCTTCCTAACCACTCTGTGGCCTTGCATGTACAAATTATAAAAAGGATATAGCTGAACCTAAAGGGGAGGTTGAGAGGCCTGCCAAAGCTTGTAAACACTTTAAATGAAATTTATTATTTATAACATACTTTGTTTTATGTAGGATCATATAGTAGCTACAGCTGTCTTTTCCTAGCCTATCATCTTTGGGTGTTGAGACTCAGAATTTCTCAGTAAGAAATCCTTGGTATTTGGCTTTTAAAAGTTATGTTGCAGGCTGGAGAGATGACTCAGCGGTTAAGAGCACTGAAAGTTACTGGTTTTTGAGGACCTGTTATGTACTGACCATAAATTGAGCTCTTCAAAATTATCTCTAATCTTCATACAACTCTGCAAAGTAAGTTTATCCCCACATTACACATGAGAAGAAACATCCAATTATACCCAACTTCAGACACTAACAAGTAATAAGCAGGTTTGTAAATCTAACTCTGCTTTGACTTAATATCTCTGAATGGAATACTGGTCTACTCATTCTCATTACAAGGTACTAGGGATTATCTGATCAAAGATACCTAGTGTATTTAGACTAATATGTGTCTGCTTACTCAGTTATTCTTTTCTCTCTTGGAAATTAAATCCAGATTTTTCCATCAGGAACCTGCTCCTTCCTATCTTGCAGATAGAGGTGACTTAATCATCAGTCATGTGGTTTTACTTCCTCCAACATGAGGATGGAGGGATATATGGCCAAGCAAGGATGATTAGAGTGCTTTTTCATGGGCTCGAGGGATAAAATAAACAAAGAATGAAAATATCTCTCCCAAGATCACAGACATTAGGAATAAGTGAGCACAAAACACTGATGCATATCTTCTACAATTACTCTTTATGTGTATATGAGAAAAAACAAAAGTTCCCTAGTCCCTTAATAGCAGATTGAGAGGGGCAGAAAGTTCTAGATATTTTGCATATGTTTCACTTTATTGCACAATTCTTACATAATAATAATCTCTAACTCTAGAAAAATTAGAATGCATTGGTCAGAACAGGCTACACAAATACTCTTTAAAATAAATCAGTATCTTGCTAATTTGCCCTGGCTAGCACTGAACTTGCCTTATAGCCCAGGCCAGCCTTTCACTGGTGATCCTCCTGCCTAAGCCTGTTGAGTAACTATGATTACTTAAGTTTAGCATTCAATGCAAGGTTTCTGTTCTCACTATACTTTCTCTTGGATCATTTAAAAATTATCCATTTCCATTGCCTTACCTGTTACCTTCATGCAGATAATCCCAAATCCCTCTCTAACTGAACTCCACTGAGCTATAAATGGTGTTCAGATGTCTGGTAGACAAATCTACCTACAATTCTCCACGAAAAAAAAAAATACAACTGAATTTAAAATGTGAAGTTTTATTTTGACTCCTCCGTCACTTCCTATATTTTCTCCTCACAAGCTTGATTCTTTTCTGTGACTAGTGTTACATTCATCTTCATTGTCACTGAGAGCAGAAACCAGTTATTCCAGACTCCCCTCATCCTATGTGTCCAGTCATTCTGCTTCTTTAGTGTCTCTTATCTTTCCTTTTCTCCCCTCAGTGGCCTCCCCCTGTCCTCTTCTTCCTTCCTCTTTCATTTTTTTCATTTTTAAAATGAGACAGAATCTCACCATGTATCCTGGACTGGTCTCTAACTTGTGAAATCAAGTGATCCTCCCATCTTAGCCTCCTGTGAAGCGGGAACTACAGGTTTGTGCCCCCAAGTCCTACTATAATTCTCTCGTGGTCAGTGACTCAGTAATATTAACATTTCCTCAGAATCTATTATAACTGCAGATTATTGGGCCATTCCTCAGATGTACTCTATCAGAATCTGTGCTCTAGTAGGATCCCTGAGTGATTTGTAATAAACATGTTAAAATCTAATAAGGAGTACAATAGTTTAATATTAATCTGCAAAGACGCAAATCCTCATCATCTTATATAATATGCCCTGTGACAGTGACACTTAAGTCTGACTGTATATTAGAAAACCTGGTAAGCCTTTAATGTATTGTCTATTTTTTTCATGATTTATGACATTTATTAGTTATGCTTTTCAATATAGAAAATGTTTTCAGAAGAGAAGAAAATTTAAATAGGCTTACGTCTTGCTCAGCTACCTCCAAATTATACTTTCTTTAAAAACAAACATGAGAAAAGGAAAATCCGGCTAGCGTAAAACAATTCAAACAGAATTAAGTATATAAAGAGAAGACTGATAAACTTGTTGCACCACTTCTATCCTGACCCTCCCCCTAAATAAGGCCATCTTATTTGTTTGTTTGTTTATTTATAATTAAAATATAATTACATAATTTCCTCACTTCCCTCTCTCCCTCCAACCCTTTACATGTCCCACTGCCGTGCTCCATCTCAAACCCATGGCCTCTTTTTTTTAAACTATTCCCGTTACAAATATATAAATGATGAAATGTATAAATACAAACTGCTGACTCCGTTTTGTGTGTGTGTGTGTGTGTGTGTGTGTGTGTGTGTATACACTTTTTTTGTGGACCCATAAAAGATCATAGATAACCAAAAGAGTCCTGAGCGAAAAGAGCAATGCTGGCGGGATTACCATTCCAGATCCCAAGATATAGCACAGAGCCATAGTAATAAAAACAATATGGAGCTGGCATAAAAAAACAGACATGTAGCAGAACAGTGCTGGTGCACGCCTCTAATCCCAGCACTTGGGAGGCAGAGGCAGGTGGATCTCTGTGAGTTTGAGGCAAGTCTAGTCTACAGAGTGAGTTCCAGGACAGCCAGAGTTACAACTGAGAAACCCTGTCTCAAAAAAATCAAAAAAAAGAAGAAGAAGAAGAAAGAAAAGAAAGAAAGAAAGAAAGAAAGGAAGGAAGGAAGGAAGGAAGGAAGGAAGGAAGGAAGAAAGAAAGAAAGAGAAAAAGAAAAGAGAAAAGCAGACATGTAGACCAATTAAATAAAATTGAAGACCCAAACACGAATACACATAACTTCAGCCATTAAATATTTGGCATAGATGCCAAAAATATATGCTGGAGAAAAGAAAGCACGTTCAACAAAGGGTGCAGGGAAAACTGGATGTCCACATGCAGAAAAATGAAATTAGAAACCTGTATTATCACCTTGCACAAAAACTAACTCCAAATGGATCAAAGACCTAAAGGTGGAACTTTAAACCCTGAAACTGCTGGACAAAACATAGGCAATACCCTATATGATACAAGTATAGGAGAGTACTTTCTGAATAGGACTCCATTTGCTCACAAACTAAAGCTAATAATTGACAAGTGGGACCTCTTAAAACTAAAAAGCTTCTGTGCAGCCAATGAAGCAACCTATTGAGTGAAGAGGAAGCCCACAGAGTGAGATAAAACCATGACAAGTTATTCAGCTCATGCAGGATTAATATCCATAATATATAAAGACTCAAGAAGCAAAGAGTCAAGAAAACAAATAACCCAATTAAAAACTTTGCTATGGCTCTGAGCAGAACATTATTAAAGAAAAAAATAAATAAAAATGGCCAAGAAATATGTCAAAATGTGTTCATCACCTATAGATATTAGGAAAATACAAATTAAAACTACTATGAAATTTCATCTTACCCTAGTTAGAATGGCTAATATCAAGAAAACAATTGACAACAAATACTGGCAAGGATATATTGAAAAGGTAACCATCTATCATTGTTAGTAGAGTTGAACACTGGTGCAGCCACTCTGGAAAGCAATGTGAAGAAGCTACAAATAAATCTACCATATGACCCAGCTATACCACTCCTTGGCATATACCCAAAGGACTCAACATCCTACTCCACACATACTTGCTCGGCCATGCTCATTGCTGCTCTATTCACAATAGCTAAGAAATGAAAACAACCTAAATGTCCTTCAACTGATGAGTGGATAATGAAAATGTGGTCCAAAATGTAGTTAGTTCTATATACTAATTGCTTATTCCTTCATTCATTTACTATTGGGTTTTGAATTTTTCCTTTTTAATATTTTATTTTATGTGTTTTGTCTGTATGTTCATCTGTGTACCATTTGAATGAATGATTGGTCCTCACAGAGACCAGAAGAGGGCATCAGATCCCCTGAAACTGGGGTTACAGATGATTGAGCTGCCATGTTGGTGTGCGAATTGAATCTAGGTCCTCTGGAACAGTAGCCAGTGTTTTTAATCACTGAGCCATTTCTCAAGCCCCATGTGTTTTTGCATTTTTCATACAATTTTTTTCTTTATAAATTGAAACCCTTTGACATATATGTAGCAAAAGTGTGTTCCAGTTTTGTTGCTCTTTTGAATTTGCTTTTTTGCCTCACAGAGCTTTTAGTTTTTGTGAAGTCAAATTCATCAATATTTTTCTCTATGGAATCTGAGTATGAGGTTCAGGTATAAAAGGGCCTTTCCTATTCCTAGAGTACAGAGAAGTATCTATTTTCTTCAAGAATTATTGTATTTTGGGTTTTTTTCCAATTCTGATGCACCTAGAATCATACTTGGTATAAGAAATGAGTTATAGATACTTTCTTCTTACTACCAGTTATCTAAGTGTTATTGGTGGAATAAGCCCTCTTTTCCTCTCTGATTTCAGTTGCTATCATTATCATAAATTAAATTGCCATACGTTTTTTGATTTTCTTATGGAACCTATCCATTCTATTGATTTTGTTTGTTTGTTTGAGACAGGGTTTCTCTGTTTAACAGCCCTGGCTGTCCTGGAACTTACTCTGTAGACCAGGCTGGACTCAAACTCACAGAGATCCACCTGCCACCAACACTATGAGTTTTCTAACACTCATTTTTCAGAAATATTCTAGTTATGCTTCTATGTGTATTTTTCCAGGTGTATATTGGCATGAATTATTTTTTTATTTATTCTTCTCTCATATAAAACATCACAACCTGTTCCCTCCTCCCTCACTTTCCCTCTCCCCCAGTTGCTCTCCCCCTCCACTTCCCTTTAGAAAGGAGCAGGCCTCTCAGGGATATTAAGCCATACATGGCACAATAGTATGCAATCAGGCTAGGCACCAACCCTCATATCAAGGCTGGACAGGGCAACCCACTAGTAAGAAAAGTGTCCCAAGAGCAGGAAAATGGGTCAGAGGCACACCCACTCCTACTGTTAGGAATCCCATTAAAAAATACCCAGCTAAACAACCATAATATATATGCAGGAGACCTAGTGTAGACCCATGAAGGTTCTATGATTGCCTGCTTAGTCTCTGTGAGCCCCTATGAGCCCTGCTTAGCTGATTCTGTGGGCTGAGTTCTCCTGATGTCCTCGACCCACTGGTTCTTGTAATCCTTTTTCCTCTTTATCCATGGGGTTCCCCATGCTCCACGAGGAGGGATCCAATGAAGATCTACAATTTGGACTCTCTCTCCACCTAATGTTCAGCTGTAGGGCTACCATTAGCTACCAACAGGAGCCTCTCTGGTCATGATTGGGCTAGGCACTGATCTATTAATATAGAAGAATATAATTAAGAATCATTTCAGTGATTCTTTTTTCCAGTGGTGTTTGGTTCTACCCTAGGTCTCAGGGCTATCCAGCCTCAGGTTCCTGGCCATGCAGGCAGTGTCAGGCTTGGGCTCCCTCTCATGGCGTGGGTCCCAGACAAGTCACTGGTTGGCCACTCCCCCTAGATCTGGGCCACCATTGTCCCAGCACTTCTTGCAGGAAGGACAGAGTGTAGGTCGAAGGTTTTGTGGCTTGATTAGTGAACCTGTCCCACTACTGGAAGCCTGGCCTGGCTACAGAAGATGGCTGGTTCAGGATCCGTATCCTTCATTACTAGGAGGCTTCACTATGGTCACTCTCCTAAATTACGGAGAGTTTTCATTCCACTAGGTTTCCACATCTCCTCTGAAATGCTCCCCAATTCCCATTGTCTCTCCCCTCATATTCTCTCCCTCCACTTCAGCTGATCCCTCCTGTTCCCATCTCCACCTGCCCCAGTGCTGGAGGCAGGAGCTGATGCAGAGACCATGGGGAAGTGCTGCTTGCTCACTTGCTCTCCGTGGCGTTCTCAGCTTTCTTTCTTAAAGCACCAAGGACCACCAGCCCTGGGGTGGTACCACCTATAGTGGGCTGACCCTTCCCACATCAATCATCAATCAAGAAAATGCACCACAGTGTTGCCCACAAGCCAATCTAGTGGGTGCATTTTCTCAATTGAGGTTCCCTCTTCCAAATTAACTCTGGCTTGTGCCAAGTTGACATAAAACTAGCAGCACACCATATTGGTATTAGACTTCATTGCTCTGCCAAAGTATTCAACATAAACAACTTAAAAGAAAGATTTGTCTTAGTTGATGGTTCAGAGGTTTCCCTGCATGGTCAGCTGGGCTCACTGCTTTAGGTCCATGGTGAGGTTGAACATCATGGTGGAGAGCATGTGGTGGAGCAAAGCTGCTCACATAATAGTAGCCAGGAAGGAAGAGAGCAAGAAGGAGCCAGGAATTAAATGAACCCTTGAAAGGTACACATCTCACTTAGTTCTTACTAGATCCTACCACCTCCTGGCATCCACAACCATCCAACAATGTCACCAAATTATATGTGATAAATCAGTGGAATGATTCATTGATTTTGTAAATATCCTCATGAACCAGAAGCCCATCACTTGGCAAACAAGCCTTCAGGGGACATTTCACACTCAAACTGTAACAATATCAAATTCACTAAATTAAATTCAGAGAGATGATCTCTGACAAAAATAAATCTTAATAACGAAATACAGCACGTCCTAGAGCCGTGTGAGGATGCTAATCATGGTGACCAGGTCATGACTCTCCAAAAGCAATATTTGAGTTAATTTGTGACGCTAACAGCCATAGGAAGATCTAGGGGAAGAGAGTACCAGAAAGGATAGAGGATAAAATGAGTTTAAGTTTAAATTAAAGATTTAAATGGAAGGCACTATAACAAACTGAGAAAAAGGATAAGATAGTTGTTACTCAAGAGAAGGAAAATCTTAAAAACAATTAACAGTCTCAACCCACTGTCCCAAAGGCCCGTGTGCCTAAGCACCAGAGTCTTTGAGGCTTTTCTGTCACCCCAGAGGCTAGCATGTCTTCACTACAGAGGCTTTGGCCTCTATTCATCACCCCAGAAGTCAGTACTCCTTCAACACAGAGGGTTTGGCCCAACTGCTGCCCCAGAGGTCAGCATACCCCAGCCTATTGCCCCAAATGTCAGTAAACTAGAAGGCTTTGACCATCCTGCTATTATCTAGCCAAGGCTGGAGCACCTCAACCATCCTAACAATGAATCAACATCAGTAGTCTCCAGTTTCCACAGCTTAATTTCACACATATCAGAACCCACTCCTGCTATATGGATGAACATCCTCCTCCTACCTCCAGAACACAGTCCTATCATCACACTGCATGCACCCTGGCTTGTGAGAGAGATCATGTGCCCCAAATCCCAGTACACTCTCTGCTTTGCTGCAAGACTTACTGGATGAGAATGCACAGCTGTCAATTGCTGTCCCTGGCCCACACTCCAGCCCTGTGTGCAAAGAGGTTCATGAGGTCAGAATATATATGACCTCCAGTTCTCATTCTACAGGCACCCTGGTTCACGAGATCATAGAATGAGCATCTCTCAACCCCACCTCCTGCACTCTCCCTTGCTGCACACTGTAGTCAAAGATCATACCACCCCTAGCTACATGGAGATAATATTAGCTATCCCATCCACAAATCAGCAACAAGTGTCTCTACAACTGAAGCTCAAGCATCACCAGGTTGAGCCAACAAGAGCCAAGCTGAGGAAACACCAAACACCAATCAAAATGCTCACTCAACACAGGCGTGACAGAAAGAGTTAAACCAACAAACTTACTCTGGATGTGCAAGTCCCAAGACAACTCGTCTCCCTCAAAAATCACCAGTACCATAGTAATGGTCACCAATGAGAGTGACTTAAGACAAAATCTCATAAAAATAATTCAGAAAAAAATGATTACAAATATGTTCAGAGAACTCAAAGAAATCAGAAATAAACTCATGAATGAATTCAAAGAGCATACCAATAATCTCCTAAATGAATTCCAGAACACAAACAGCAGAATGAAATTAGGAAGTCAATTCAGGATAAGAAAATAGTATTTGATAATCAGATAGAAATACTGAAGAAAAATCAAATAGAAACAAATCTATAAATAGAAAAAAATCATCAAATCAAAATGAAAACTCAGTGGAAAGCCTTACTAATAGAATGGAACATGTGGAGACAGAATATCAAGGCTTCACAAGATAGAAAAACTGGATCATTCAGACAAAATCAGTGATAAATTTAAGAAGACATGTGAGATGCTTTTGGCAGTTGATGGGTGCTGGGGGGAAGAAGAGTCAGTTTTCTTCCACAGTATGGATCATGATAGGTTATCCATGCTCCAGTGAATGGTGCTCTACACCCACACAGTTATAGGAAGCACTAATTGGACTTGGTGAGTTATTACAATTCTAGACATATATGCACCGAACACACAATTTTATAAAACAAATACTACTAGACACTAAATCAGTGATTCATCTCAACACAGATATTGAGGTAGGTGACTTCAATATATCATTCTCACCATCCAGACATAAAAATAAATAAACACTGGGGTTAAATGATATCATAAATCAAATGCACCTAACAGACACCTACAGAACGTTCCATCCAAACACTACAGAATACACATTCTTCTGAGAATCCCTAGGATTTAATGCTAAAATAGATAGCATATTAGAAAGCAAAGCAAGTTTCAATAAATACAGGAAAATAGAAATAATTTCTCGTTTTCTATCTGACCACACTGAAATAAAGCTAGAAATCAACAGCAAGTAAAACAGGAATACCCAAACCCATGGAAATTAAGCAACTCATTTGAATAACATGTGGGAGGAATTCCTTCTCTGGCAAAATAACTGAGGGGATAAAACCACCTCCCCAACAAGCCAGAGAATATGAGTTTGATCCCCAGAACTCACAAAGGAGAGAACCAACTTTTGAAAGTTGCCCTCTGACTTTCACATGTGCACCATGGCACACAAGGGTCCATATTCTGCACCCCCACACACACACGTGCATGTACAAGAAGAACAGTGATACACAGAATACAGTAATGATAAAATAATAATAATGGATGGAACCATTGAACGAGTCAAGAAGGAAATAAAAACAAATTCCTAGAAGTAAATGAAAGTGAAAATAAACCCTTCCTAATCCATTGGATACAATGAAGGCAGACAGAAGAAGAGAATTTTATAGCTCTAACTGAATCCTCTACAGAATCAGTGGGATCTTAAATAGCTAACTTAATTATACAAACAAAAACAAACCAAACTTGTTTACCACTCTAGTTGGCATAGTGAACCTGGGAGAGTGGAACCTAAAAATGAGACAGACTAAAGTCTCATGCCAATTTTATTCAGAGTATCAGACAATTTATATTCTAACGGTTAAGAAGAGTCATGTGACTCTTCTTTTGTCCAGTAGAAATATGTGTTAATCTCATTAACATGATAAATCTTTTTAAACATGTCTCCCCCAAAGAGTTATAGCATGCAAATATTCACTATTATAAGGTAATAATAATTTTGTTTCAAAAAATAGTTTTACAGATAGTTTTGAGAATAATACAAATGAGCAGATTTGAAAACCTTTCAACACCAGGGGTGGCCTTTAATCCCAGCACTGGGGAGGCAGAGGCAGGCAAATCTCTGTGGGTTTGAGGTCAGCCTGGTCTACAGAGTGAGTTCCATGACAGTCAGAGTTACAACAGAGAAATCCTGTCTCGAAAAACCAAAAAATAAAAAATAAAATAAGAGTCACATGAGTAAGGTGTTCAATCACAAGGACAAGCTACACATAGCAAAAACGTATTTTTCCATAGAGGCATATGAATAACAACAGCTGAAATAAACTCATTCCTATCTGTTACATCTGGGAGGAGCACAACATTCCAAGAACAATTCTGTGTTTTGAAGAAACTGAGGTCACAAGATTTGTGTCTTATTTTCTTGGAATTTTCTCAAAAGCTCTCAGAAATCTCTTCACAAAACTCCATTCTTGGACCGTGTCCTGACATCTCCCCCTTTATTTTTTGAATGTAGGATATCCAGAGTAGTTTTGATTTGAGGTGTTATAGATAAATCTAACTATCATTTAATGCATGAGTATACTATGAGCAAGTAAATTATAGTATTAGAGCAATGAAAACATTTTGTGTAATACTGTGCCACTAAGAAAGGGATCCAAACTATGTCCAGTACTATTGGTTACATTATTATATTAATTAGAAACATCTAGAGAATAGCTTAAAAAGAAACCCATATGATTAGTAGTTCTGGTGTAGAGGAACATTTAATCTTTTAATCCAGTAGCATGGCTCCTCTAGAGTAGAAAGAATGTTAGTTAGGCTAATCTTGTCCTCTGTCTATGATAATACTAAATGAAAGGTAATTCTGTGATTCCTTCCTAGAGATTAACAAGAAGATATGAGGAACACCCTGTATCTCTCAGTCTGACCTTCGCCTTGTGGCAGCAAGGTTGACTGGCCTGGCATTTGGGAAGCAAATTACAAGATTCTCTTCATTAATGCAAAATTAGACTTTGTATCTGAAGACAACTTAGCATAGGCCTTTAAACCTAACTCAGTAGGCAGTGGTAGGTAGCACATGCCTTTAAACCCAACTCTCGGAATATAAAACGAGCAGTCAGTAGAAGCAGAGAAGAAGCAAGGTAGAAGCAGAGGTGGAAGCAGACAAGAAGCAGAGAGTAGAAGCAGAGAGTAAGGAGAGAGAGAGAGAAGGCAGAGTTTAGAGTGAGAAGCAAGAGAATCAGAAGCAGGAAATTGAAGAAGCATGCATATGGAGAAAAGGCAGTTGAGAAGGCAGAGTTCAGTTCAGAGTAAGTCAAGTTCAGTTCAGTCTCAGAGGCTGAAGCTCTCTAGGTCCAGGCTTGTGTCTTGAAGATTGTATTTCATTCTTCCTTGAACCCCTAGGAATAAAAATATTTTTACATCTGGTATCCTGTAGAACTTAAGTCCATATTTGGTTTTAATAGGAATACAAATGTTATGATTTCCTTTGCAAATAGGAAGAAATTTAAATCCAAGGAAAAATTAAACACAGTCCCTTTTTCAGATGAATGAGTCTACTGCAGTGTCAAGGTCCAGTCATAAATAGTCATTAGTAAAGTAACTTCTCCCTTAGTGCATAGGGCCTTAACTTGGCCCCAGGTGGGCAGACTTGACTTCTGATGATACGGTCAATATCTCCCTTTGCCTTTTAGCTGCATGTTTGCTATCTTTCTGATGACTTCCACTTTCTACTCACCTTCTACCAGTGTCCTTGATGGCCTGGGGCCCAAGGAGCTGTAGAAAAATCCATAATGTTTCAGTGGATCCATCTGTAATGACAGATGCATACCCCTTTCCAATTTTCTTCTGGAGAAGTTAAAACAGGGCAAATTAATGCATCAGCTTGCTTATTTCCTTCTGCAATAAAACCAGGATGGGTTAGAGTGTGTACAAGTATGAGTAATTGCTGGAAATAATCCTACAACATAAGCAGAATCTGAAACAATATTTAAGGGGTTATGAGTTAACCGTAATAGATGAATAAAAACAGCCAGTTCCACCTATTTAGCTGAAGAAAAAGAAGTATTAATAGATTGATGAATATCTGGGCCATAATCCCTTTTATACCATTAGATGAGCCATCAAAAAAATAAGTATCTGTCTGTGGAATGGGAAAAGGTTGAACAACTTTTGTAATCACAAATTCAATTCATATGAGGAAATCCCATAGTTTGCCAGCTAGGTAATGATTTCCTATCCTTCTGTGGTAATACGCAAATGAAATCTGAAAATTTTCTATAGAGTTCTATAATGCTCTTAAAACTGTTAGTTAAAGGATCAAATCCATATAATTGTTGACATTGGGTCGGTCCCCTCCTGATTTACTAATTGAGCAAGCAGAGTAAGGTAAGCAGTTAGTATTTTTTTGGTCCTTATGGTGTATGTAAATAAGTCCATTCTAAAGGTTTATCTTCTTGTGCTATAACACCTGTGGGAGACAATTTAGTGGAGAAAGTAAGTTTGAAGGCAGTGAAGGATCCACTCAATTCACAAATGCCTCCTTTAGTTTAGATTCAAATAGCTCTTCCTTTGCCTCTCAAGATAATGTTTGAGGACTGTCCAATGCCATCTTTACTTCTAGAGTTTTAAACGGATTGGCTATTACATAATTAGGTATAAACATATTCCCTTTCCCTGCCATGCCCTAGATTGCTGTGGTTATAAACTTGGTGTTTTCATAAGCTCTCCTAAGTCCTCATCAGAAACTGGAGAGGATTCACTATTAAATTGATTATCAAATTCCTCACCTCATGCTTCAGGGTCATTTTCAGGCAATAGAGGATAAATATCTAAAGGAGGCTACAGTAAGGGAGCTGAGAGAGTTGTCACCATCATCACCATAGTTGTCAGTGGCACTGAAAAACTTTTTGTCTCTTTCCCCACCCTTTTGTATTTTGGTTTGGTTTTTCGAGACAGGGTCTCTCTGTTGTAACTCTGGCTGTCCTGGAACTCACTCTGTAGACCAGGCTGGCCTCGAACTCAGAGATCTGCCTGCCTCTGCCTCCCCAGTGCTGGGATCAAAGGCATCTGCCACTGCCACCACCAATTTTAAGGTTTGATCATCCAGTGTATATGTATCCAAGGAATTAGCCATCTCTTTCTCATAATTGATATCCTCCTTATCTTCCTTAAGCATTTTGATAACAGTCAGAATTAGTGCTCAAGTGACCCCAAATTGAACGGGGATCTCTTCCCCTTGTTATTGTTGCCTCTTCAATATTGTTTTGACCTCTGTCCCTTACTTCCTCATCTAAAGTTACTTCTTCTTGGAACTAGGAATTATACTTGTGGTCCTCCTATCTCTGAAAAAAAAATGCTGTACAAGCTCAACATAAGGCAAAGCCTGTCCCGGTTCCTGCCCCATAATGCTCACTCACCTCCTTCTGTGAGGCTCCCCACTCTCTTATCTCATAGCTGACTTCAGGTCCCTGATTTGTGGTGCTCTAGAGAAGACTGCTCAAACATGGGTTTAAGCCACTAGAAAGTCTTTATCAGCCAATCTGCAATTCACTGAGTATTTGGGATCCCAGTGCAGCCCCAAGCCTTTCTGAGGATGAGCTCTTAAGCACAAAAATTAAGTTCTGGGTTGACATAGTTCATTTAACAAGAACAGTTAGCCAGAAGTGGGACTACAGAAGCTAAAGAGCAAGGTTAGTACATTCTGAGACTTCCTCAGAACTATATGGCTTTGATAGATTAGGCCTTTGCTTTAGTTTTGGCAGGTGGTGCTGCTTATGTGCTGAGTCTCACAGCCTGAATGGCACTTCCATCATAAAGTCAGTAGTGCTAAGGTCTCAGGGCCTATTAAGGTCTGAGGCCCTGTTACAGTGCTACTTGTTTACTGCTCTAGTTGGCAGCATAAAACTGAGGTCACAAGACTTATGTCTTGTTTTCTTGGAATTTTCTCACAAGCACTCAGAAATCTCACATAACTCCATTCTTGGACTGTGTTCCAACACAAATCCCAAACTAGAAGATAGAAAGAAATAATAATTAAGACCAGGGCAGAAATCAATGAAAAAGAAACAAACAACAAAAAAAAAAGATAAGAATTGATTAAACAAACAGCTGGCTCTTTGAAAAAAAGAAGACTGACAAACTCTTACCCAAATTCACTAAAAAAGAGGAAAAGACAAAAATTAATAAGATTAGATATGAAAAGGGAGAGGTTACAACAGACATCAGTGAAATTTATAACATATCATCATACCTTAAAAACCTATATTCCTTCAAATTGGAAAATCTAAAATAAGTGGATGAATTCACAAATACTTAATAACATAACAAAGTTAATCAAGATGAGCTTATTTAAATTGACTTATAACAAGCACCAAGATTAATACAGAAGTAAAACAAACTCTCTTACTTTAAAAAAAAAGCCTACATCCAGATATATTCAAATCAGAATTCTAACCAAGCCCTTAAAGAATGAAAAACAATACTTATCAAATTATTCCATAAAATAGAAAGGAAGAAGTGCTTTCTCACCTCTTTTTAATGAAGCCAGCAATAGCAGAGACACAAGAAAAGAATAATTATAGAACAATTTCCCTGATGAAGATAGGTGTAAACATTTCTCAACAATAAAATGCTTCCAATCAGAATCTAAGAATACATCAAAAAGATCCTTAACCATAGTTGGGCGCATGCCTTTAATCCCAGTACTTGGGAGGCAGAGGCAGGCGAATCTCTGTGGGTTTGAGGCCAGCCTGGTCTACATGGTGAGTTCTAGGACAGCCAGAGTTACAACAGAGAAACCCTGTCTTGGAAAACCAAAAAAAAAAAAAAAAAAAAAAATCAAGTTGGCTTTATTTCAGAGGCTCGGGGATTATTTACACATGCAAATCACATAAATGGACTCAAGGACAAAAATTGCATTATTATCTCAATAAATGCAGAAAGGGCCTTTGACAGAATACAATGTCCCTTCATGATAAAATCTCTGAAGAGACTAAGCCCTGAGTACATGAAGGCGTGAGTCAATGTGTGTTGTTAACCTAGGCACAGCCAAGTTAAGGACCAGAGCCTCAGACCCATGGAAAAATGGTAATACCTTCCTCCCAGGGTAAGACTCAGAAAATGGCTTTCTGAGTCCATGTGTGAATATTGATAGTGTGTGCAGAAAATGTCCACTATAGCTTCCTCCCACTGGATATTTACCACCTGAAGACTGCTCCCCTACAGAGACTGCCCCTACTCAGATAAGCTAAACCTGCATTCTTGTCCATCTGTATGCAATAACCCTGCCTCTCTGTTAAACTGTATATGATAAACACACTGAGATTCTGGGATGCTGCAGTTTCTCCATCAGAGATTCCAGTCCACTTGATCCAAGCTTTACTGTGTATCTGTGTGTTTGTCTTTTTATTCCTTCACTGCCCTGTCCCTGGAGCTGTGCAACATATTTCACCATAATAAAGGCTATGTATAATAAAACTATAGCTCAAATTATGCTAAACTCAAAACATTAGCACTAAAATCAAGAACAAGAGCGATCACTCCTATTCTATATAGTGCTTGAAGTCTTGGCTACAGCAATAAGAGAAGGAAATAAAAAGATAACAAATAAAAAAGAAGTTAAGATAGTCCTATTTGCAGATGATATGATTCTATACATAAGAGACACTAAAGCCTGAACCAGAAAACTTCTGGAGCCGATAAACAATTTTAGGAAAGTGGCAGGACACAAAATTAACATAAAATCAGAAGCTTCCCTATATACCATTGACAAGTATACTAAGAAAGAAATAGAGAAACAACCCCATTCACAGTAACATCAAAAATATCTTTGAATAAACCTAAACAGGAAGTGAAAGACCTCTACAACAAAAACTTTAAAACACTGAAGAAGAAATTGAGGAAGACATCAGAAGAGCTCTGTGCTGACTAGTTTTGTTTTGTTTTCCAACTTTACACAAGCCTGAGCCATCTGGGAGATCCAGGAAGAGAGATGCTCTCAATTAACAAAAATGCCTCCATCAGATGGGCCTGTAGGCAAGACTGTAGGGACATTTTCTTGAGTAATGATTGATATTGGGAAGACCTAGGTCACTGTAAGCAGTGCCACCTCTGGGCAGTGGTCCTGAGCTGTATAAAAAGGTTAGATGAGTGAGCCATGGGAACAGTTTAGTAAGTAGCATTCATCTGTGGTCTTTGCTTCAGTTCTTGGCTCCAGGTTCCTGTCTTGTGTTGTGGAAGTTTATTTTTAGTTGTGCTTAAAATAATTGTTTTTGTGCACTGTTGGAAAAAGGGATTCATAGGTCTTCGCATTTTGTATTATCTGCAGGTGTTGGATTTCTGTGGGGCATGTTTGACTGCTTATGATCTGCACCTGAGGAGTTCTGAATGAATAAATATACCTGAGCTCAGATGCTTGAGGTTCTATTGTCCAATATGGCACTGGCCGGGATGGTGGTTCCCTCTGCTGAGGTCTGGAAGTGTGGGCACCTATGAAAGCACCTCTGTATTTTCCATGCTGAACTGCACCATAGGCATACAACTACAAATGGGGCACCAACATGGGGTATCACATCACGCTAGCTAATCCAACACAGAGACAGGACAGAAGAAAAGAAACTCCAGACCTCGCAGAGTCCATTTTGTTTTCTGCAAACCTGTCCAGATACCGGTGAGGTGAGGCAGTGCTGATAAGACACATCTACTATGGTGATGAGAACTCTACCCCACAAGGGAACTCTTCCTGCAGACAAGCTTACCAGTTACTTTTCCAGCAAACCAGACTCTTATCTTAAAACCTGTAAAGTGTTTCCTAAGGGTCAGCACACAAAAAGTGTCTTCCAGAATTGGCTGAGGTTGTATCTCATGCTGGTAGCTGAACTTGGTACTGTAAGAGTTAGCCAGGTGGTGTAGGTTTTGAAGGCATGAAGGGGTCTTTGGAGAGCAACTGCAGCTTGGCATTATGAGAAGCGAGGAGAGGCCATTGGTAAAAGTGCAGAGACAGTGGCAGTTGAAGGCCCAGGTTGAAGGGGTCATGTAAAGAAGTTGAGGCTTGGCACCATGAAGAGAGCCCAAGAGAGACCATTGGTGATGGTACAGCCTCAGTAGCAGTTGAAGGCCCAGACTGAATGGGTCATGTAAAGAAACTGAAGCTTGGCACCATGAAGAGAGCCCAGGAGATGCTATTGGTGAAAGTGCAGCCCAGTTACAGCAAGGGATCCCAGAAGTCTTTGAGATGCCAGTACCATGGGATGACCACCAAGACCAGTAGCAGCAATGGAGTGGAGCCAGCCAGAGCCTGGAGGACAAACTGTGTGAGCTGCAGAGGCAGAGCCACAGAAGTGACCCAAAGCCCTTTGAAGGAGCACAGAAGATTGCCAGTGAATTCCAAATAATTGGACATTGATAATGTTTTTCTGCTGTCCAAAGATGTTGTGAAAAGCTTGGTAGATGTTTGGTTTCATTTGGTTCTCTGTATTAGCAACCCTCATGATTGTTCTTCTAAATAGCTTTGCTAGTGCAGTGATAAATTGTGCTATAAAGGTAGAGCAATTTTTTTTTTAATACAGAAAAGGGGAAATGTTGTAGAAGTTTTTTTTAGTTGTATTTAAAATAATTGTTTTGTGCACTGTTGGAAAAAGGGATGCATAGGTCTTCGCATTTTATATTGTCTGAAGGTGTTGGATTTATGTAGGGGAAGTTGACTGCTAATGATCTGTACCTGAGGAGTTCTTAACGAATAAAAACACCTGAGCTCAGGTGCTAAGGGTTCCACTGTCCAGTATGGCACCTGCCATGATAGTGGTTCCCTCTGCTGAGGTCTGGCAGAGTTTGCACCTATGATTATGCCTCCTTGGCATATGGTGAGCCACATAGCAGCCTAACAACTACAATCTTGTCTTCCCTCAGTGGTAGATTATGATATGGCAATGTAAGCTAAAATAAACCCTTTCTTCCCCTAAGTTGCTTTTGGTTATGATCTTTATCATAGTAATAGAAAACAAAACAAACAAACAAACAAACAAAACAAAACTAGACAACCTCCAAAAATTAATTGAAATTAATATCGTGAAAATGGTCATCTTACCAAAAACAATGTACAGATTCAATACAAATTCAAAAAAGAATTCCAGCAGTATTCTTCATAGAAATAGAACAAAATCTGAAAAATTCATATGGGTGCACAAAAGTCCCAGATATCCAAAGCAAATATTGCACAATGCCTGATTTCAAAGTTATACTACAGAGACATAGTAATAAGAACAGCATGGTACTGGCACAAAACCACACCTAAAGATAGAATCCCACAGAACTACAGTCACTTCATTTTTGTCAGAGGCCAAAACATACACACTATAAAAACAACAGCATATTAACCAAAGAGAATTGGAGAAACTGGATATCAAGACATAGATGTATGAAATTAGATCCTTATCAACTCCAAATGGAACACGGACTTCAAAATATGGTCTGCTTCCCTGAAACTAATATAGGAGAAAGTACTTATTCACAATGGGCTTGTTTTCAGTTGTAAAGAAGAAAGAAATTATGAAATTTACAGGAAAATGAGTAGAACTGGAAAATATACTGAGCAAAAGAACCCAGGTCCAAAAAGACAAACACCATATGTTCTCTTTCATATGTAGATCTTGCTTCAAAGTTTTATATTTCTGTATTCGAATAAGACTCAGTACCTGTAGGGAGCAGGAAGCAAGAAAGGAGCCTTGGGGCATGGGGGGAGGTCCTAGGGAGAAACACATGAAATATAAAAGTTGAAAAGGGAATACTATCATGGAAAGACTTAAATTGGGATGGGGTGGGGAGACAAATATATGAAAAAACTGTAGAAATAAACTACTTCATAAACTAACTAAAAAGGTGTAATTAATAGAAAATAGGGTTTGAGCTGGGCAGTGGTATCATACACCTTTAATCCCAGTACTTGGGAAACGGAAGCAAGTGGACCTCTGTGAGTTCCAGACTAGCCTGGTCTACAGAGCGAGTTCCAGCCAGAGCTACACAGAGAAACCCTGTCTCAAAAAACTAAATAAATAAATACATAAATAAAATAGATAAATAGAGTTTGACCAGGAACATGGAGAAACGTAATAAACAAAACAGAAGCCATAGAAGGAAAGATTGATATAACTGTATCAAGTGACTTTATCAATATTTATACTTCTTCATGGCAATACAAGCCGTAAGCAAGTTAATGTTGCGAGGTTAATCTTGATTGTTAACTTTATTGGATGTGAAATCAACTAAGACACGTCTTTTGACTAATCTATGAGGGTACTTCCAGGAAAGATTAACTAAGGGAAGATGACCTCCCCCATACCAGACCTTTACCTCCCCCATACCATACACCTTTCAGCTGTAACTTAGATATACAGATCCAAAGAAAAAAGTGTTACTTGCCTGCCTGCCTGCCTTTCTTGCTGGTGAGTCTGTCTCTCTCTGCTGCTGCTGCCATTCTATGCTAACATAAGATTCCAATTTATTCAGGTTCCAATGTGGACTGACATAGTGACCTTCCAGGAATTTTCCAGGTTTTCAGCAGCAGATGGCTTTGTGGACTGCATAGCTACTAGGTTGTTAGCATCCAGACCACTACTGTTGGATTACCCAGTCCCTATTGATTGCAAGCTATTCAGAAACCCCCTAATACATTTTATCAGTTCTGTTCCTGTAGAAAAGCATGGCTAATACTCAATATTATGGGAAAATATTAGCAGTATAAATAATAAATGAAGTTAATATCCAGAAAATGAAATGATCTCTACAACTTTGTGATTGGTAATCTTGGTTGTCAACTTGATACACTTGGGAAGAGGGAAACTCCACCAAATAACTGCCTCCATTAGACTGGCTTATGGGCATGTCTGTGGGGAAATTTTCTTGATTAGTAATTGATGTAAGAGGGCCCAGCCCACTATGGGTAGTACGACTGTGGGCCTGGGCTATGGAAAAGTAGCTGAGCATGAACCTGTGAGCAGACAAATCAGGAAGCAGCATTCTTATTAGCACTAAATAATGAGCCCTAGCATGCCCTTGCCAACATTCATTGTTTGTACAACCAATATATGTTAATAGTAACAATAAAAATGGAAGCAATCCAGATATAGTAACTTATATACTATGTAGGCCAGAGCAGTTTGAGGCCAGCATGAGCTACAGCGTGAGGTCCTATTTCAAATAAAATGAAAACAAAAACATGGTGAGGGAAGAAAACAAAGATGAGTTACAATTTTTCACACACCAGATGACAAATGATTTAAGTAAACTAAAGGCCATGTTTTTAGGAAATCTAAAAAATGTGAACATATACTGTTGACAGGAGTGAAAACTGGCATAGCCCTTTATAATTATAATTTAGCAGTATAAATGGTTTTCAATTTTTAAAAAATGGCAATTATTTGGTGGAGTTTTCCTTTTCCCAAGTGTATCAAGTTGACAACCAAGAATACCAATCACAGAGTTGTAGATATTGTTTCAATTTCTAGATATTAACTTTATTTATTACTGTATACTGCCAAAGAATCAATAAAAATATTCCTAGAAAAGAGTAGTTTACAGGGCTGGGGTGTTATTTAGTGGCAGAGTGCTTAATCTCTATGTACAAGTCTCTGGCTTTCATCATGAGTTCTCACTCCAAAAAAAGAAAAGTAGTATGACAACATTTTGATATGCTCCTTTCCACACTTCCCCTTTTACTTTTTAGGTGCTGGAATGAAATCCAGGGCCTTGTGCATGTTGGCAAGTCTCTACAATTGAGCTACATTTGCTAGTCCATTGGGATACATGTAAAAAAAAAATTTTGACAGGGTTTCATTATATGACCTTGCCTGGTCTGGAACTTGCAGCAGCCACCTTCTTCTGCCTCCCAAAAACTGGGATTACAGGTGTACACCACCACTCCTGGCCTAAATAACCCTTTTTTCTCAGCACTGGAGATTGAATCTAGAGTTTACTGCATGTTAGTCAAGTGTTTTACCACTGAGCTACATCCTCAGCCCATTGAGATTTCATTTTTTCTTTCTCTTTCTCTCTCCCCCTTCCTTCCTTCCTTCCTCCCTCTCTCCTTCCATCTTTTTTCTTTCCCTTCCTCCCTTCCTTCCTTCCTTCCTTTTTTCCTTCCTTCCTTCCTTTTCCTTCCTTCCTTCCTTCCTTCCTTCCTTCCTTTCTTTCTTTCTTTTTCTGAGATAGGGTTTCTCTGTTGTAACTCTGGCGGTCCTAGAACTCACTCTGTAGACCGGGCTGGCCTTGAACTCACAGCGATCTGCCTGCCTTTGCTTTCCAAGTGCTGGGATAGATTAAAGGCATACACCACCACCACTCAGCCAGAGATAATTTTCTGATAAATTATTTCAAAATGCAAAAACTTCAGTATATCTATAACTGATGATTCTTATACATCTTTCCCCAAAAGACTGAATTCTCCATACAAATCAGTTTCCATTGGATTCAGACTGAGTTCAGTTTATAATATAAATCCATACAATGTCATTTTAATGCTTCCCCTGTCATATCCTATAAAATACAGAGGTCATATAACGACTTGGAGAATGGCTTTATTATTTCTATATAATTTAAAACTTCAGCCTTATGTATTCTTAGCTGCATGGTCTGGCACTTGGGTCATCATCCTGTTTTTTTTTCAAGAGTGTACAAACCGTACTTGGTTTCTGTGACTCAAATTATGCATAAAACTGCTGATTACTTTCTCTCGTATAATCCACAGGAGTGGTACATCTGAGTAGATAAGGATCTGAACTCTGGAGCTGCATATTAGTTAATTTTTCTCATTGCTATGACAAAATAGTTTAAAATATATGCTTTAGGAAGGGTGGGTTGCTTTTGACTCACAGTTTGAGGGTATACTTTATAATTGCAGGGAAGTCATAGCAAGTAGATTATGAGGTGGCTGGTCACATTTTATACACTGTCAGAAAGCAGAACTGGAAGCTCATATCCAGCTTGTGCTCTCCTTTTAGTTTAGCCTAGAACTAGCCCATGGAATGGTACTACCTACAATTCAGATACCCACATACTTCACACCTCAAGTAATCCAATCTAGAATTCCCTCACAGACGGGGCTAGGTGTTTATTCCTAGATGATTCTAGTTCTTGTCATGTTGGACAATCAATATTAACCATTATAAACTGAATCATCAGGAAACTCAGCTTGGATAGATAGATACTAGTGATGTGACTAGTGTTGAGCAAGCAAATTAGAAAGTGTTCCTCAGTTTTCTCATCCATAAAATGGAGATTCTACCAGTACTTGCCTCAAGGAGTTGCTGTAAGAACTGGATTAATATTTGGAGAGTTTATATGATTCCTTATTAATTTACTCCTTTATTATGGACTAAGGATTGATTGCATGGCCTTTTATGTGCTGGGCAAACAATGTTACCAGAGCTACAAACTCAGTCCTTTAACAAGTTTTATTTTGAGGCTGGGCTGTTGGCACATTCCTTTAATCCCAGCACTCAGGAGGCAGAGGTATCTCCGTGAGTTCAAGGCCAACCTGGTCTACATAGGGAGTTCCAAGACAGCCAGGGCTACATAGAGAGAACCTATCTCAAAAAAATAGTTTTACTTTGAGAAAGGGTCTAAGTTGTGCCAGCTAGCCTTAAACTTACTCTGATAGGTGGGCCTTAAACTTGTGACCCTCCTTTATTAGCTTCCTAAGGAGTTGGGGTTAGGGAACAGCACTACTCTGCTGGGCTATAGGTAAGCCTGTGTTCAGAGCAGTGCTAATTAATCACTTAGTAATCCTCAGATAATGTCATTATTTGCTCTTTTGTATTCAAGTGCTTTTAAGTCTGTTTTGGAACAAACCGGTTTTTCTCATCTTATCATTTTCTTTTCAATTCTGTCCCCATCTCTTTTCATGTATGTTGTAGTTCACTTTAGCTCTCATCACATTTATTTTTGTCTCAACAGCTAGATGTACATTGTTGTTGTTGCTGTTTTTGCTTTTCAAGACAGGGCTTCTCTGTTGTTCTGGAACTCACTCTGTAAATCAGGCTGTCCTCGAACTCACAGAGATCCATCTGCTTCTTCTATCTCTTGTGCTGGGATTAAAGGCATGCATCAACACCGCCCGGCTTGATGTACATTTATGAAGAGAAATGAATTGAAAATTTCCCTCTGAGATTCTCTCTAGCAGGGTATTAGTGGATGTATGAATCATCTAGGTTATCAGTGCCTATCTGTTTGAATGCATTCAATTATCTGTCTACTTAAATGCTTAGAAGTGTGAAGTGGACATGTATGTGTGGGAGGAAGGCTTCCAGAGCAACCTTGGGCTATTGGAGCCAATTCAGATGATATACTATATTTCGAGAGAGACACTTCCGGGGTAGCAGCAGGACGACAGTGGCAGGAGTCCTTTATCAGCAACTCAGACTTGGCCTTGGATTCAGTCAGTTTCTTGCAATTTGGTCCTTCACCATATCCCTTAGCTTCCCCTTCCCACCTCTCAAGAACAATGCAGAGGAATTTCCTGGGGAGAGGAATTGAATACCACAGTAGGTGGCTCTTTGTTATCACCCAGGTTGTTCACACCTCTAGGTAGCACTTAGGCTTTGCCACATTTCATCACACCTTATTCATTATATTGTATACTCTTGAAGAGTACACACACGGTTTCTTATTCATAGTCTACAGTTTCTACCCTAATCCTTGCCTTACCACATCAGGTCCTCTCATTGCCATTTTCAGTGCATTCAGTGCATTTACACTTTTGAGTGTGTCTTTTCCCTAGCTAGCCCTTATTATTCAGGTCTAAACTCCGATGTCACATTCTCAGAGAGGACTTCCTTGGCTACGCTATCTAAAGTGGACTGCTTTTTCTCTGGATCATTCTCTATTTTGTAACTTGTTGTGCTTCCCTGATAGTATTGACTACAAGTAGGAACTGTCTTATTTGCCTCTATTGTCTGTTTCCCTTACAGGAATGTGAGTCAAAAGGGAACATATGTCTTGTCTGTTTTATTCATTCCCAGATCCCTGGTGTCTAGAAAAAATAATAAACACGAGTGAACTTTTCTTTTATTATTCATTAACACCATCAGCATCCAGCACAGTGCCTGGTGCACAATAGATGGTTAATAAAGAATTGTTGGATGTGTCCTACAACAATAGTTGATGGAAAGTAGGAGTATGAGTTCGAGGCTACCTTGGTTATACAGTGAAACTTTGTCTCAAAAAAAAAAAAACTAAACTAAACTAAAAGAGAAAGGAAGAAGGGTCGAAAAGGGAGAGGGAAGTAGAGGATGATTCAGTTCCACACACACACCTTAACAAGTTAAAACCACATTTTATTCTTCCCCACAAAACCTGTTTTTTCTGTATGCCCTGGCTCAGTAATACCATCATACACTCTGACATTTAACTCAGAAATGAACTCATATCTCTTTACTTCATTCACCTAAAGCTTTTGATTAATCCTCAAGGTCTGCCTATTCAGCCTCCAAAATATCCAGATCACTGGCCCCATTATTTCGATCTTCCTTTTTCCATTTTTCTCCCGTCTAGTGCAACATTATTCCCTTTCTGATTCTTTATAAAGTTAAAAAAGCTTAAGCTGCAAGTATTGTCACCTTGCTATACTGTCACATGGTAATATGTTTTATAAAGTCTGTAATTTATTCAAACTGCTGTTTGTTTCCATTGAGAGCCTCATCATAGTTTTCCTTACGTTAGGGGGTATTGGAATGGTCTTAGAAATTTTGAGGTTCACTAAAAAGTTTATTTGAGGGTACATTTTATTTGGGTTTCACTGGACATTTATATGTGGATTATATCATTTCTAGTCACAGTTATTACCCAGGTGCTGAATTTATTCCTAAAAAATATTCTAACTACACATTTTGAAGCTAACTTTAGTATTTATTGGTCTATATTCTTTTCTAAGATGTCCTCTAGTTCTACCATGTCCAAGTATCTAAGTGTCAGGTCCCAATAAATTGCACACTACTCTGCCTAAGACACAACTATGACTCAGTTACTAGGGAGATAGGCCAGTGGTTAAGAGTGCTTAATGTACCAGGCAGTGGTGGCTCACGCCTTTAATCCCAGCACTTGGGAGGCAGAAGTGGGCAGATCTTTGTGAGTTTAAGGCCAGCCTGGTCTACAGAGAGAGAATTCCTGGACAGCCAGAGTTACAAGAGAACATCCCCCCCCCCCCCCCCCCCCCCCCCCCCCCCCCCCCCCCCCCCCCCCGAGAGAAAACCCAAACAAATGAAAAACCAAAAAAAAAGTGCATACTGCCCTTGCCAGTTCCAGGGGATCCAGTGCTCTCTTCTGACCTTTACAAGGTCCTGCACACGTGTGGTTCACATATATACACTCAGGCACTTGCATTCGTGCACGCGCGCGCATACACACACACACACACACACACACACACACACACACACACACACACACTTTTAAAAACCTTCAGTAGTTCCTTATCCCTTAAAGGGATAAAAATCTAAACACTTTCATTTTTGTATTGTCATATCTCTTGATCTAATTCCTTACAGAACGATTCCCCATGTGCCTCCATGCATGTGTGCACCTTATTTTTGTGTACAAAATGTTATTAAACTTTTCTTTTTAGCTATGATCTCATGTATCCCAGGCTAGCCTGGAACTTACGGAGCTAAGAATGACTTTGAACTTCTGATCCTCCTGAGTAGACAGGCTACCATCCAAGGTTTATGCAGTGCTGGGGATTGAACACTGGGGCTTTGTACATGCTAAGCAAGTTATTCTACCAACTGAGCTACATCCCAAGCTTTGTTACAGCTCTAGAAAGCAGCCTTTGGGGGCTCTTGCTTATTTTACTCTTTTTTCCCCCTCCCTTCCTCTTTCCTTCCTTGTTAAACTTGTGACTGTTCTGTCCCATCCTCTCAGATATATTTTTAAGAATTTTTTAATTCTCTCTCTGTCTTTGTCTCTCTCTCTCTCTGGGTTTTTGTAGACAGGGTTTCTCTGTTGTTACTCTGGTGTCCTCGAACTCACAGATTCGCCTGCCTCTGGGCTTAAAGGCATGCGCCACCACAGCCTGGCTCTCTCAGATATTTTTAAAGTGTTCTCCACCAGCTGGTAGTCACAACACTCAAGATGCTGAGTCTGAGGTGGAGGGGAGGAAAGGAGAAATGGGGAGACAAGGAGACAGGGAAATTATTTTTCACTGACAAGGCCCTTTTTCGTCCTTTCATTTCTGTTCGCCGATCAGAAAATCCGTGTATACACATTCTCTTTTCCATCCCACTTTGGCTCTTTCGGTGAGAAAACAATTTTAACACACCTTCTTTTATAAAGTAACGAGATCCTCTGGGAAAGTGATACAGTAAGAGAACTAGAGATATTTCACTAATGTTTGAGGGGGGAAAACGCCATTTTGAAACATACTACATTCAGTCAGAAAATCCTGTACAGACTTACTGAAAGCCTTGACCTGTATTTGCTCCTTACGGAATTGAACCTGCGGGATCGGTGAAGAGAGCACGGGAAGACAGACAGCTCAATGTCGGGGAAAATTCGAAGGTGCCATTTTCAGTTTCCAGGCTCACAACCACTTGCCTTCTCTAAATCTGTTTCTTCATTTGGGGTGGGTAATCACAAATTTTCCTCGCACAGAGCGAAGATTAGAGAATACACCGACCGTGGGTGTATCTAGCCCTCGGAACTGCGGGCAGGGAGTATTTCCTTGCTCCCAAGGCTGAAGCCCGCCCTCGCAGCCCTCCCTATCAGTTTTGTATTTTGGAGTCACAGAGTTCACCTCCTCTCATAGGAGGAGACTAGGGAGGAGCAGTGTGTGTTAGGAGGGAGGGAGGGAGGAAGAGGGTGCCGGGTTTTCTTTAACTCCCACTTTGCCCCGGGATAGGGAAGACTTGGGTTCCAGGCCCCACTCAAAATGGAGCCAAACTACCGCCTCGCCTAAGATGGCGGCTTCTCCGCCTATCAGCTCAAGGTCTCAAGCGGCAATTGGGCTACAGAGAAGAGGAGCACAGCCTAGACGACTGGGCACCGCCCCGCTTTCCACAAGCTGTCGGCCCGCCCCATGACGTCACGCAAAGACCCGCCGGCTTGCCGTTCTCGGCTCCTCCCCCACCTCAGGTGCCCGCGCCTCACAAGATGGCGGCGAGCCTGTCTCCTCGCAGGACGCCGCCACTCTCAATATGGTAGCTGTTTACCATATTTCTCCTCCCCTCTCCGCTTCAACTTCCTCGTTATTTTGAATAAACTTTATTGATTGCTTGAATTTCCTACCACTATTACTGGGTTCTCCTGGCGACTTCTCCGGCAGTCTTTCTCCAGACCTGGCGGCCAGTTCATCAGCTCGAGGCTATTTCCTGACAACCCAGCGACAAAGCCACTTGCCAGTTCGCTTGGCGGCCCCTGGATTAAGCCTCGGTCCTCTAGAAGGCCGTAACGGGCAGACTGTGGGAGAACTGTGGTGAGCGTTGCCTTAAAGCCCCCTCAGACTACGGGCACTGCGTGACGCGGCATGTGGTTTCTAGGAGAAGACAAGTAAGGTTCACAATTTTACAGCGGCAATCCCAGAATCCACCGCGCGCTGCCTTTGGGGCCGGAACTGCCCGGATAGCCTGTGCTTAAGCATAGCGCCGTGTTGCCCCGGAGCGAGCCCTGCCGCTGGCGTGTCTCTGGGGCTAAGCTCTGCGACCTGAAGAGTCCCTGCAGCCTTGGGGATGAAGAGGTCCCTGTAGGGACCGAGGACATTCTTGTCAGGTTTGGAGCGTGAAAGATTCCTGTCAGTCGGGGAGGCGTAAAGAGATCCTCGTAAGTTTGGGGGGTTACAAGCAAGATATTTTTGTCTAAGATGAAACCTCTGACAACTAAGGGGTACAGCAATGCCCTCGGCAGTCTGAGGGGACTGCAAGGAAATGCCTGCCTTTTCGGAGCAGTGGAAACATTTTTTTTTCTTAGTTTCCCGGGTGTGAGGAAATTCTAGTCAGTTTGCTGGGGCTTCGGAGAGATCATTTTTAGTGTCAGGGTGAGATGTGATCCTTGTCAGCTTTGAAGTAGAGGACAAAATTGCAATTTATTCCATTTTGGAGCATAATGAGACTTCTTACTGATCGGGGACGAATGATATTGCGAATGACGAAAAGGATCATTTAAACTCTCCCGAATGCCATCCCAGAACTGTGATTTGAGTTGGGTGCCTAGTCTTGTTTGTCTTGTATCTGAAGCTTTGGGGGCAATATCGGAATAACCTGCGCAGACTTTCAGGGATTTCCGCATCTCTGGTTCTTCCTATTTTGGGGGCTAGAGAGGGTCTCTTTCTCAGCCTCCCTCTTCCTAGCCTCATCCTTTATGCTGTGGTTTGCGTCATAATAAAGGGAGCTGAGAGTCCTGGGAAGCCTGAGGCCAGCAGAGAGGTGGTTCAGTGAGGGATTAAAGAAGCTTCCCGAAAGCTTTCAGATATTTACATGAAACCCGGAAAGAAGTTGTCACTGACTTCAGGGTTAAAAAATGGTAAGGGGCTGGGGGTGAGGCGTTTGGAAGGCAGGACAGAGCAGAACACAGAACGCAGAACGTTCTTTCTGTTCTTTCCAAGTGAAAGAAATCCTGAAGGGTGGGTGGACTTTCTCCACTTAACTCCCGCACTCTCTCCAGCTGGGTTGAGTCCTGGCTTGGTTACTCCCTATTTCAGAACTGAAGGTTGGTACCCAGGGGGCGGGGTGGGGGCGGGGACACGGGACGATTTGGAAACCCGGCCGGAGATTCACTTTGTAAAAAGTGTTGTTTGTGTCTAGCTGTCCTCCAGGGAAGGCGCTGGTTGCTGCCTTTTGACCTCTTAAAGCCACAAACCTGGCACGACGCAAAACCATCCACCCCCCTGTGAAGATGGCTTCGGTGCCGGTGTATTGCCTCTGCCGACTGCCTTATGATGTGACCCGCTTCATGATCGAGTGTGACATGTGCCAGGACTGGTTTCATGGCAGGTAAGAAGGGCGGGCCAGGCTGGTCTGGGTGCACTGACTAGGTGTGTTGTGTATTCATTTGCTCTCTCCTCTCAGCCCGGTTTTCTACTCCTGCTTGGAAATTAGTCCCTCCCTCAATTTACTTTCGTCTCTTCAGTACTAGATCTAGGTTTTTCTATCCCTCCTTGCACACTAGGGCCTAGCTGACATTGGCCTCTGATTTCTCTCTTGTTTCCTCAAATGTATTTATTGTACTTTTAGTGTGTGTATGTGTGTGTGTGTGTGTGTGTGTGTGTGTGTGTGTGTGTTGGGGGGGCGTATTTGTCCTTGTAGGTGCCTTCTAGCGACAAAGAAAGTATCAGTTTTTTATCCTGGGAGTTTTTTCCTTCATGCTGAATTTGGGGGAGGCAGTACTGCATTTTTTAGATATCTGAGTCCAAGAACATGGATTTCTTTGTAGCGTACTATCAGTGGCCTTGGCCGAGTTGCTTTTGCTTCTGTAAGCTTCACTTACAAATCAATACCTCTTTATTAGCTGTAAAGCAGTTTGCATGCATTCAATAGATGGAGGCAGAACTGGAACAGTATATTTATTTCTGTGCTGTCTGCTGGACTATCTAACTAAATTGAATTAGAAAGATACAGGTTAAAACAGAGTAAAAAACCACTAATGAATGCTTTGTCACCAGGTTTCTAGGGAGGTTAGTGTATGTAATAAAAATCTTAATATTGTCCTATTACTAGGGGGGGTATGTACACTGGAGTGTAATAAAAACAGTATGTGGTACCTTTCTCCTGCTATAAGTTAGTTTCTGGAATTTTTAGTTATCAGTCTTATCTTTCAGAGGAGCTGTTTCTATTATCCTCAAAATCAAACTAAAGGTACTGGTATTGCCAAAATTCTGATCAAAGCTGGGACTGCCTTGATGCCATACATCTAAGTTCACATTTAGTTGATCTTTATGTGCCTGGTAGAGAGTTCTACTTTCTGTCCTATGTTATTTTGTGTAACAGAGAACAAACTTGGGTGAGGCCTTTTCCTTTATTCTGGAAATCAGTAGGAATTAAGATATCTTTTATATAGTGTAGTTGGTAAAATGCTTATCTAGCACACTGGAAGATCTGGATTCAATCCCCACCACTGCATAAACTGGGTGTGAAGTCATATACTTGTAATCTCATTACTTGGGAGTGGCATAGTACTTCCATGCCATCTTGGGACACATGAGACCTTGTCTCAAAGAAAATTTTTTTTATCATAGCCAGACATAATAGTGGCACACACTTGTAATACTTGCTTCCTGTTGGAAGTCCTGCGTAATTTGCAATCCTATCTAATTTACTAGCTGAGGCTAATTATTAGGCTAATAATTAGCTGAGGCTAAAGGGTCTCATGTTCAGGACCTGCAAGAGCTATAGAGCCAGTTCAAGGCTAGCCTGGGCAACTTAGCAAGATTCTGTCTCAAAATAAAAATAAAGAGCTTAGGATATAACTTAGTGGTAAGCTCTTGCCTAGCATGTTTTAGAGACTAGATTCAATTCCCAGTTAAACACACATACACACACACACACACACACACACACACAATTCAATATTCCTAGTTGTTTTTTAACAGTGCAGATCAGGTCATCATGCCTCAGCTTAAATTATTCTCTCAGTGGTTCTCCTAGTGAGTAAAATTTAGTTTTCTTTCTATGACAGACATAGCCAATCTAATTTTCTGTCGTACCCATTCCCCTGTTTTTGAAGACAGAGTCTCACTACTTAGCCTGGCTGGCCTAAAACTTGTAGTATAAGTCAGGGTGTCCTTCACAGACATCCACCTGCCTCTGCTTTCCAAATGTGGGAAGCCCCCATCAGTCTTGCTCTTTATGACCTATCAAAGCTAAGTTACTTTCAACTCTAGGAAACTATCCTCCTTTACAGGATAGTTTACAGGGGGATGGATAGCTCACAGAATACCTCCTCTATAAAATACCTTCTTTTTCTTCCTCTGGGTTCCTATTTTATTTGTATACATCCTTTAAAAAAAAAGTTATTTCTGCCAGGTGGTGGTGGCGCATGCCTTTAATCCCAGCACTGGGGAGGCAGAGGCAGGCAGATCTCTGTGAGTTCAAGGCCATCCTGGTCTACAGAGTGAGTTCCAGGACAGCCAGAGTTACAACAGAGAAGCCCTGTCTCAAAAAAACAAAAAAAGTTGTTTCATCTTATACATATGTCTGTGTTGCTCCCTGGCGATAGAGATATCTTTTTTTAATTTCCAGTATTTCTAGAATATGGTTCAATGGTAAACATGAAATAGAAGTTGAGTGTATTTTTGAATAAATGAATGAGTCTTCATGAAAAAAAGCCCTTAGTTTGGATTATATAGGAAGTGTATAAGTTCAGTATGTGGAAAAGGGGCTTTTGTTTCATAGTATAGAGATCTGGGAACAGAGAACAAGGACAGACACTTCCTAAGTTCTTATTCTGTGTCAGACTCCATAACTGACATTCCATAAATTATTTTGTGTATACCCAAGTTAAAAAGTTAAAATTTTTCTTCTGCTTGTGTATGTGCTTGCTTATGTGGGTGGGTACACATATGTATGTGTGTATGTGGAGGCCAGAGGTCAACCTCAGGCTTCATTCCTCAGGAGCCAGCCACCTTGGGTTTTTTTTGTTGTTGTTGTTTCGGTTTTTTTTTTTTTTTTTTTTTTTTTGAGACAGGGTCTTCCACTAGCCTGGTATTTTATAAGTAGGCTAGGCTGGCTGGCCAGAGAGCCCCAGGGATCCTCCCATTTCTGTCTCTCTACCACTAGGATTACATGTTCTCCAAGCTTTTTTACATACTTTCTAGATTGTACCGAGGTCCTAATATTTGTTCAGTAAACACTACTCACTGAGCCTTCTCCCCAGCCTGAAAGTTAGACCTGTGACCTGTGAAGTATGGTATATATGCATCCACAGGTGCAACAAGCAGGGATTTGAAGAGGATGTCAGATATCTTCCTTTATTTCTCTCCACCTTATTTTTCACACCAGACCTGGAACTTGGCTTAGGCTAGCTGGCTAGTGAGCTCCAGAGATCCACTTGTTTGTTTCTCCCCAGTGCTACGGTTACAAGCATTTGTGGCCATGCTCAGTTTTATGTTTTTTTTTTGGGGGGGGGGTGTTGAACTCAAGTCCTCTTGCTTTCATAGAGCAAGCACTCTTTACCCACTGAGCTTTCTTCCTATTCTTGAGAGTTAGGTTTTAAAATTACATTTATTTGTGTGTGTGTGTGTGTGTGTGTGTGTGTGTGTGTGTGTGTGTGTGTGTGTATGTGTGTGTATGTACGTACATGCTAGCTTGCTTGTGCTCTTACATGGCATGATATGCATGTGGAACTCAGAAGACAATTTGTAAGAGTCAATTTTCTCCTTCTATCATGTGAGAGCAGGAATGAACTAAGGTTTTTAGGCTTGGTGACAAGTACCACCTGCTGAGCCATCTCATCAGACCCAACTCAGATTTTGTAAAGAATGTATTTTTTTTTAAAGCTGGACTTTGAGCACAGGCTTGTAATTACAGCTGCTTTGGACACTGAGGAATAGGGACTGCAAATTCAAGCCTGGCCTGGGCAAAAACACATTTTTCCCCTTATTGTGTAGGTGAGACATGTCCATTATAGAAAATATGGAAAATAATAGAAGGAAATAAAAAGTCATTTGTGAGTCTGTCTGGTACAATCCAATGTTAATTTTGTTGCTGTTGTTGTATTAACTCTTGTCTTTTGATTTACAACATACGTTTTTACAGGATGAAATTATATCATAAATACCATTTTGTGACCTACCTCCCCCCACACCTAACATAATGTGGGTATTTGCCAGCTTGTTAAATAGTCATCTAAAACCTGTTCCTGATACCTTGTTTTGTATGTATTTGTCATCAGTTAACTTGGTCATTTCCTTTATGGTTGTACACTTAAATTTTTTATACTTTTTTGTTATATTTTGGAGACAAGAGTTTCTCTGTTGTAACTCTGGCTGACCTGGAACTCACTCTTGTAGCCCAGGCTGGCCTCGAACTCACAGAGATCTGCCTGCCTCTCTCTGCCTCCTGAGTGCTGGGATTAAAGGCCTGCACCACCACCGCCTGACTATACTTTCTTATATTACAAATAATGTGAGATGATAAAACTTGGAGATTCTGGAAGGTTTTTGTACCTGATGTGATTGTTGGTCAAAACAAAAGGAAAAACATGACTGATAAACATCTTTATATAGTAGACATTTGACATTTACAAGAATAACCACTGAGACCTCTAAGAATTTACAAATGTTTGTGGGTTTATGGCTCAGATTTGTCTTAAATCACATTTCTAAGGTGTATTCTGCCATTGTTTGTACATTCTGACGCAAGTTTCATGAAAGCATTCCAGTTTTTAAAATCTCTTCTGCTTCTTTCTGTGCGTTGCTTGAGAACAAGGAACCTAGCTGAAAACCAGATCCTTAGTGGGTGGCTGACTGCTCTTGCTTATTTAGTACACCCCCACCCTGCCATGCTCACTGTACTCTAAGTTTTTACTTTGGCTCAATTGTAAATTACTAAATATTATGGAATTTTTGTGATTGCTTACAGTAGTTAATCACACAGACCCAGTATGCATGTTGTATGACTATGTGTGTGCTTATATGTGTGTGAGTATGAGCATATGCTTGTGATCCCACAGAGGCCAGAGGAGGACATTAATTGTTTTGCTATATCATTCTGCTTTATTTTCTTGAGAAAGTCTCTCACTGAACCTGAGTTCAACTGGTGGCTAGCAAGTCCCAGTGATCTCTTTCTGCTTTTGCCCCTCACAGGACTAGGGTTACGGCTACACCCAACTTTACCTGGGTGCTAGGATTTGTGTATTAAGGTCCTCAAGCTTGCACTACTGAGCCATTTCTCTAGTCCCAGTCCCACAGATTTTATGTTCACAGATGCCTAGACATTACAGAAATCTGTTCACAACTTTTGAAGTTCAGTTAGAGATTATGGTGCATAATGACATCTTACTACCTGGAGTGGTTATAGGAAGGAAGGCAACTGTGCTATTTTGATGCTAAGAATCTGGAACTGTGGAGGTTAAGTGACTTTCTGAGTGTGGATTTGAATCTCAAATTATCTGATTCTAGAGCCATTGTTCTCAAATTAGGAAAAAATACTGAAGCCTTGTGAGCCCCTTCCTTTTCTAGGACAGAATGTTAGCAGGCCCAATCTTGTGGAAATCTACAGGTAATCAGCTGCTGTGTGTTGAAGTTTTAACAGCCATGCTCTGCCCAGAACTCAGTGTTCTGAACTGCGCCCCCCACCTCCCTCTAGGTCTTACATTTTTTTGTCTCTTCTTCCAAGATATTCCATGAACTCTGGAGGGGGGTGCTATGTAGATGTTCTATTTATGGACAGTAAATAATCATTCATTCTTTGTTCTTTGTTCTTTGATCAGTTTGCATTCACCACCATTAACCACTACAAAAAGAAGCTTTTTCTTCTTTCTTTTTTTTCTGAAGTCAGGTTCTTAGTATGTAGCCCTGGCTGTCCTGGAACTCAGTCTGTAGACCAGGCTGGCCTCAAAACTCAGAGATCCTCCTGCCTCTGCCTCCCAAGTGCTGGGACCAAAGGCATGCACCACTATGCATAGCTGTTTATTTTCTTCTCACTGTACAGCCTTGGCTGCCCTGGAACTCAGTATGTAGGTAAGACTGATCTCAAACATAGAGATCCACCTGTCTCTGGCTCCCAAGTGCTGAGATAAAAAGGCATGAGCCACCATAATTGGCAAGAAAATCTTCTTTTTCTAAAGCTCAGAGCGGTATTATTCTGTAGGTATAAACATAGATATTTAGACAGCAAATTGATGGGCACATCTTGTCCACTTAGCAGAACAACTGTAGTACCTTCCTGGTAGTAAGGCCCGTGATTTCCCTAGGTATAAGCTTTTGATCCATTTTATGGTACCAGGTTTTTTAAATTTATTTTATTTTTTTGGTATGGAATTCCTTGTTTGTGTGTTTGGAGGAAAATATTCTTGTTTAAATTAAATTTTATGGTATGAGGGCCCCCCCTCACCTTGGCTGAAGAAAACTGACTCTTTTTCTTCAACAGCCATCAACTGCCAATAATTTCTCAGATGGGGTAGAACCTCATGAGCCCCTTTCCTCTCCATGCTGGAATTTTCACTGGCTTGATCTTATGTAGGTTTTGTGTTGTGCTGGCAACCATAGCTGTTGTGGGTTTTTGAGGGCAACGGCCCCATCCTGTCCAGAAGATCTCATTACACATCTTCCCCATTCATACATTTTTTGTGCCAGTTCTTCCACAGCGCTCCCTGAGCCTTGAGGGGAAACAGTATGATGTAGATCCCTATTCGTTTTGTTTGTTTTTTTCCGTAAGAGGGTTTTTCTATTGTAACTCTAACTGTCCTGGAACTCACTCTGTAGACAGGCTGTCCTCGAACTCACAGAGCTCCGCTTGCCTTTGCCTCCTGAGCACTGGGATTAAAGATGTGTGCCACTATCCCCAGACTAGATTCCTAATCTTATAATATTTCTCCCCCTTCCACTATGTTTCCTGAGCCTTGGAAGGAAAGGGGTGTGATATAGATGTCTCATTTAGGGCTGACCACTCCACAGTGACTTATTCTTTGTATTTGACCAGTTTTGAGTCTCTTTATTAAACTTCATCTACTACATAAACTGCTCTGATGAGGGGTCTAGATATTTAGAATTATTTAGAAGGCAGTATAATGGAGGAAAAGTGAATAAATGGAGCTAAAGGTTTAGGTGGGGTGTCGAACATGAAGGTATAGTGGGGGAGGAAGATGGATAACCAACACTAAGGATGTTTGAAAAAGTCATATAGAAATGCTATTTTATAAGCTCCCTATTATGTGTGCATACATGCATACAGATAAGCTTAATTCAAGTTATCCTACATAGAGGGACAGTGCTCATCCCTGAAGCCATAGGTTATCAAAAAGCCCAGAGCCAGGTGTGAAATACTCCATTTTTCAAGGTAGTCCTTGAGTACTCCCCCAAAAAAACAACAACAAAAACAATACAGGGTTTTGTCATTACCTTTAGTTACTCATTAGTACTTGATGGTAAGATTCTATTGCTGAAGATACCATATGCTTTGATCACAGGACATGGAAAATTCAAGTTTGTTCTGACCTGGAAGCATTCTTCCTACTAGCTAACTTTCATAGTGTCATTGTAGGCTGCTGGGGAAGAAAAACTATCACCGTCTTACCCAGCTGTGAACCTGATGAGCTACAATAATGACTTGCCTGGCAAGATATACTCATACTCAATAGTAGCATGAATGCTATGGGGATAGCCAGTAGCTTTCCAATTTGTCTTGAGGCCTTATCCACAATAGGAAACTCATGCCTCTTGTTCTATAAACCTGGCCAAGAACCTGTGGCTAAGGAAGTTATAGGTCCTACTACTATTATTTTGCTAAAGAGACATAGTATTAAACTTTCTTTTGAATTCTTAAATAATTTTTGATTCTTTCCCTCCTCCCCTTTTTCTCTCCCTCTGTGTGTGAGCATTCATGCCTGTGTGTGCCATGGTGCTTATGTGGAGGTCAAAGGACAACTTGCTGGAGTCAATTCTCTCTTTCTACCATGTGGGTCCTTGGGATCAAACTCTGGTCACCAGGCTTGCAGAACAAGCACCTTTACCCTGTGTAGCTGTCTTGCCAAGCCTACTTTTTGTCCCTCCCTTTTTCAAAATTTAACTTTTATCTATTACTACATGTGTGTGTGTGTGTGTGTGTGTGTGTGTGTGTATGTATGTGTGTGTGTTTTGATGTATGTGTGTTAGTTGAGGGCATGAGGGCTGGGATTAAAGATGTGTGCGACCACCTCCCAGTTTCAGAGGACAGTGTTTAGAAGTCAGTTCTCTCCTCCAGTCATGCTGAGGCAGGATTTCTTTTGTTTCTACCTTGCTATATACTCTAAGCTAGCTAGCTAGCTTGCGAAGTTCCAGGTGATTCTCCCATTTCACTTCTCATCTTCCTGTAGAGAGACTGCTGGGATTACAGATGTGCACCACTTTAAAACCGCTTTTTACATGGAATCTAGAAACCAAACTCAGGTTGTCAGGCTTGCATGGCAAGGCTTGCATGGCACTTTTACCCATTGACTAATCTTCCTGCTCTCTTTGCATAGAATTGTACTTTATCTGATATTAATATAGCCACTCCAACTTTCTTATGATTAAGAGTAACATTGTGTGTGTGTGTGTGTGTGTGTGTGTTTTCCCTTCCTTTTCTTTTTGCAGTTCTAGGCCTCAAACTCAGCCAATGCCAGGCAAACATTCTGTCATTGAACTAGAGCCAGCCTTCATCCCTTTCCTTTCAATCTATACTAATACGAAATGAGATTTTGTTTTTAAATTGTGTGTGTGTGTGTGTGTGTGTGTGTGCGCACGCGCGTATGACCCATGTTATGGCAGGGTAGGAGGAGAATGTATATGGATGTTAGAGAACAACTTTGTAGAGTTGATTATCTTTTTACCTCTACATAAATTCCAGGGACATCTTTAGGCTTTGAGGCAAACACTTTTACCTAATGAATCATTTTGCCAGCCCCTGGTTTTATTTTTGCCCAACTAGCTTCAAATTTGGCTGTGTAGCTGAGGGTGACCTTGAACTCCTGATCTACCTGCCACCACTGCCTGAGCTTTGGAATTACAGTCCTCAAATAACATACCTGTTTTTTCCAGTGTTGATTAAACCCAGGGTTTTGTGTATGCTAGGCAAGCATGGTACCAACTGAACTATATCCTCAGCCTTTCTTCTGTTCTCTGTGGCTCTATTTACATCCCCCTGCCTTTCTGGGGGTTACTTATATATGTTTTATAATTCCATAGTTTTTTCTGTAGTATATTTGAATGTGTCTTTGTATACATTTTCACTTCTTACCTGTAGACAGTATTTGTAATTTACTATAATCACTTGGTATTTATATCTTTCCAGTTTAAGTAGTAAAAATTTCTCTTTTTTCCTTTACATTTCCTTGTTTCTAGCATAATTAATCTTAAACATGTGTTCTGCATACATTGATAATCACATCAAAGTACTATAATTTTTGTTCCTGTATTTTAAAAGCCCCTCTAGATGTTTCTAACGTTGCTTAAAATTTGAGAACCATGAGTTGGGGTTGTAATTCAGTTGGTAGAGTGCTTGCTTGGCATTTGTGAAGCTAGGGTTGGATCACATATACCTGGCATGGTGGTTCATGTCTGAAATCCCAACACTTAGGATGTGGAAGCAAGAGGATCAGAAATTCATGGTCAGTGTTGCTACATATTTAGTTTGAGGCCATCCTTGGATACATGAGACCCTGTTTCAAAAAAACAAACAAACAGAGAAATATTGGTCTAGTTAGAAAATGGTGACTTAGACTAGAATCTGTTGGTGAGAAGTAGTTTTATTTTGAATATATTTCAAAACATTATTTGCTGGTAGATTGGATTGGGATTGTGAAAGAAAGATGTCAGGAATGACTTAATTTTGAGAGGTTTTTAATATAAATGGGAATAGAGTAATGGGACAGTGACTGAGAAGCTCACAAGAGATATAGAGAATGTCCTATTTTGTCTGTAACCTAAAGTTATCTGGAATTTAGTGAGGTCTTTTAAATGACAGTTCATGTGCCAGGTACTGAGCAGAAAAAGTTGAAACTTCTCAGGTACATGGAACTTGTTTAGTTTCTTCTGCACCACTCTGAGTCCTCTGAGCCTAGAGGCAGTAGAGCCAGTGGTGAAAACTGTGGGTGCCTTTGCTTCTGTTTTTGTAGATTGTGTTCTAGCTGATAAAGGTTGTTGCAAGAAGCCAAAAATTACTTGGATTTTTTCTGAGTTTTTTTTAAATGAAGGAAGGTAAAATATGCTCTCTCCCTTCTTTATTTATGGATGAAGATATTGTCTTTCCAAGGCACAGGGTGGTGGCAAGACCTGGCTCCTTGGGGATCCTCAGAGAGCCGAGGCTGAGTAGATAGGAAGCCAGACTCTGTTCTGGCTCCTCTGATCTTTGGGTCCTATTTGGTTCCACAGCTCTGGATGACGCAATTGAGTGCCTGATTTTTTGTTCTTGTAGCATTTGGTTCTAACTACCCCATTATATTCTAGCTATATACTTGCTTAGATATTATAGACTCATGAAAACTAAAACTTTTATATTGTTCTGCTACTTAAATAGTTTTGTAATTGCCAACAATTTGCCTAACCAGATTCGTATTTCCCATCTGTTATAAATGATATTTATCATGTATTAGGCATTTGAGTACTTTCTTTAAGTTCATTGAATCCTTTCAGTGACTCTATAAGATGGTTACTATTAATTTTTGTGTTTCACAGGTATAGAAACTGGGGCACAAAAAATTATATAAATGCCTATGTTCATATAGCTATACATGGAAGAGGTGAAATCAAACCCAGAAAGTTGGCTCCCATATCTTTGTATCTTTTAGCCTCTGTGTTTTAATGTCTCAGTGCTATACAGAGTGTCTCTATATAGAGATTAAATATGATAATATATTAAATTCCATAGCTCAGTTTTCTTCTGTTACTTTTATGTAGGCTTTAAATGTACTCATCCACTTAGCAATTATTGTCCTGTTTTACTCACTTTGTAGCACTTAATGAAACTGTTCTGACACTGCCTGTCTCTTTCCCCCTAGAATGTTCATTCTATAGGTATCTGTATATAATTAATATTTATTTATGTACTCACTTTTAGTAAATATTTGTTGAGTGCCTACAGTGAGCCCAGGTTAATTTCAATACCCCTTTGCAGTAATAATTCTCTTCACCAAGGAAGCTACCCAGGGCAATACAACATTTACTACCCTTGGTACCCAGTGATAATTATTGAGACAGTGCATCTAAGATTAATTTTTATTTACCTGCCTCCCTTGTCTGAGGAGCAATCTAGCTCATTGAATGTTTGCTGAATTAGACTGGATAGTAAATAAAGCAAGACTTGAGAGATGGGGGGAGCTGAGGACTTTGGGTGAACACCAGAATTTCTGTTGCTAAATGTAGTAAGTACAAATGGCAAGTAAATGAACGTTTGTTGTAGGTCAGCATAGGTAGAACTGAAATAGGTAGTATGTGTATGTAGGGGGGTGTCAGCAGTAAAGAAGCAGAAAAGCAGTTGAGAGCATCATGGACTGGCACTAAGAATCCAGCTGGCTTTTTATTCTTATTCTTTTTCTTCTGTTCATTTTTTTTTGTGGTACTAGAGATCAAACACTTACGGCCTCGCTCATGTTAGACAAGTGTTCAGCCTCTAAGCCACACCCCCAGCCCCTTTTTAGATTAAGAGTGGCTTCATGAACATGTGAATGCTCTTGTCACATGGAGCCCCACAGTTGAGGTTTAATGTACTGCTTCTGTTGTCCCAAAGTCTTAATATATTTTACCTTTGAATTTTTGCATGTGACATCAGTGGAATGTGTGCTGAAAACTTAGAGCCTTGTGTTCCTTCTTGCCTCCCTGAGTAAGGTGCCTGGTTAATTGCCTGAAACCCTGACTCCAGGTGGGAGATGTGGACCAATTCAGGGACCAGACAGAGCATGTACTCTGTACTGAGTCATGTTCCCTCACCCCCAGGATAGTGTGACAGAAAAAAATTAAAAAAGATTCATATTGCCAAGCCTAGGTCTGTCATTATAGCTAGGAAGGAAGCTGAGGCAGGAGAATCACCAAGACAGGTTAATGAGACCCTGTCTCAAGTAGGATTTTTTTTTGTTTGAGACAAGGTCTCAGCTCTGGCTGTCTTGGAACTTACTATGTAGACCAGACAGGCCTTGAACTCACAGAGCGCCTCCACCTGCTTCTGCCTCCCTAGTGCTGGGATTAAAGGCATACACCACCACGCCCTGTTTGAGACCCTATCTCAAACGGTAGAAATAGAGCTAGAGTTTTAACTAAGGGCTATTAGAGTACTTACCTAGCTAGCATGTATGGCCCTGGGTTCAGTCCCCCGCCACAGAACAATAACAGTAACAACTGAATTAGTTACTTTTCTATTGCTGTGATAAAACACCATGACTGGAACAACTTATAGAATGACAGGTTTATTTTGGGTTTGTGGTTCTAGAGGGATAAGAGTCCATTACCATCATGGAGGGGAGGCATGGAAGAAAGCATCAGGCATGAACAGCATCAAGCAGAGAAAGCACATGGCTTTTGAAACCTCGGAGCTTGCTCCCGGTGACATATTTTCTCCAGCAAGACCACACTTCCTAAGCCTACCCAAACAGTGTAACTAACAGTGGACTAAGTTTTCAGATGCCCAAGAACATGATATTTCATTCAAATCACCACACAATTAATAACCTGAGAGACAACAGAAAGGAAAAGGTTCTTTTTTTATGTTTCGGAAAAAAGCTCTTGTTTTTTATTTTCACTAAGCATTTTCATTTATATTACTGGTACTATGTGTGAGAGATGGAAGATGAGACCAGAGAGGCAAGGCCTTTTTAGGCCATGGTCAATTCATTCTTTAAGAAAAATAAGAAGGGACTGGGGAGATGGCTCAGCAGTTAAAGAGTACTTGCTGTCATCTTTAGAGGACCTGAGTTCAAATCCCAGCACCCATGTCACAACTACCTGTAACTTTAGCTCCTGAGGTTCCAAAGCCCTCTTCTGGCTTCCAAGGGCACCCTCTAACACATACATATGCATACATAAATTTTTTAAAGTTAAAAGAAAAAGGGGAGCTTTTGAGGGATTTAGGTATGAGATAAAACCACATTCGTGTTTTTATTTAATTGATTTTATATGTTTTTATATGTCTGAGTGTATGTATATGCACCATCTGTGTGCAGAATATATGAGGAGGGTGTTGAATCTCCTGGAACTGGAGTTTCTAGATCCTCTGCAAAAGCAGTAAGCACTCTTAATTGCTGAGCCATCTCTCCTAGCCCACATTTTTTGATTTTTTTAAATGATTGTTTTGGTATGGAGAATCATTTTGTGTGGAGACAGGGTAGAGACTTGGAGTTTTGTTGGGTGAGTAGAACAGTAATTCTAGTTAGAGGTTATATTAGGTCAGCAATAGTATGAATGACAGAAGGACACAACTGATAGCTAAAGAATTAGGATATAGAGCTGATATTTTGAGTTTTGTACCATGTTTAACTGTCACCTATTAAAAATGGTCATTTTGAGCGATAGAATTGTAGGCAAAGATATTTGGCTATGAACTTTCAAAGAGGGGCAGGCAAGAAGGAATGAAAGGAAAGTAGAAGAAAGTTTTTTGTTTGTTTGTTTGTTTTTTAGAGATAGAGTTTCCCCGTGTAGCCTTGACTGTCCTGGAACTTACTCTGTAGATCAGGCTGGCCTAGAACTCAGAGATCTGCCTGCCTCTGCTTAAGGTCAGTGTGCTTGCTTAAGTGGTATTGTAAAGAGAGAAAGAAACAGAGACTGAAGATACTTTAAAAAGAAGGGACAATTAATTGAGAAAGTTAAAAAAAATATATGACCTGGATGCAAACACTGGCTTAAGGAGGAAGAAAAGCTAGCACTCAAGAAAAGGATGGGTGAAGGAAGTAGAGTTGGTACTGGGAAGTCAAATTAATTCTTGTCTGACTATTTCATTTTTTTTCCATGAAGGAAGTATATCATTTGCATGGAGAGAAAGGAGAGTAGTATTGAAGATTGAAAGTTTACTGTGGATTGTGGGAAGGAAAGAGCTGAGTAGGAAATTGTAGGAGGATTATCAGGCAATATAATCTCTATATATTGGACAGTGAATTTATTTTGTTACCAGTCCAATGGGTGATTATTTTTTCTCCAGCACACCCAATGGTCTAGTGTTAGGTAGTAGGGTTGAGCTAGGGATAGGTTTGCAAATATGATGAAAAGTAGTGAGGCAAGTGAAAACTGCTGGAACTTAAGGTAGAGAGTAAGTAGGTTGAAGTCAAGAATAGGTGGATTTGGCAGGGGTTTGGTGCCACAGGCCCTGTAATCCCAGTCCTTGCCTATAATCCCATTATTCAGAAGGCTGAGGCATAAGGATTATGAGTTCAAGGTTAGACAAGGTTCAGACTTTGTCTGAAAACAAAGCATAAAGTTAAAAAAGAATGCATTGAATGTGATATGGTGGCACAGGCCTTTAATCCTGGTGTCTTGGAGGCAGAGACAGGTGGATCTTTGTGAGTTCCAGGCCAGCCAGGACTGCACAGTGAGACCTTATTTCAAGCAACAATAAAAAAATACATTAAAAAACAGTGAAAAGTAGGAGCAGCTATGGTTTTTGTTTTTTGGTTTTTTTTGTAGAGCAAAGAACAGGTACAGTGTGAGCTGGTTGGATATACTTACAGCTAAAGAAATGATGCATGCATTTATATTCCAAAAGTGAAGCAATAGTGGACAAAGTCTGGGGGATGGTCATGAGAGTAGCCTAAATGAGAGTGGAGTTAACTATTTGAAGATGATAAGGTCAAAGAAGAGTGAACCCAGGAAGTTGGGTCCCCATGTTAGTATTGATGCTATGTAGAATACTGAAAAGACTTGGGGTGAAGAAAAATCTATGAGCAGATTTTTCACTGAGTGAAGGGATGTGTTGGAGGGAAGGGTAACTGGAAGTAAAGAGGAGCAGGAAGTGGTATGGCTACATGGTATGAAACTCAAAGAGGAATAAGTCACCTTGCATATGGCCTGATGGTTAATGTTAGTTGTTAACTTGACAAAATCTAGAATCACTGGGTGTTGGGCCTTCGAACATACCTGTGGTAAATTATCTTGATTGTATTTTAATTGAGGAGGAAAGACCTGTCTGCTGTGAGTGACACTTTTCTGAACCATTAAAACAGAAAAGGAACCGAGCAGTAGCAGACATTCATTCCCTTTTTCTTCCTGACTCTGGACCCAGTGTGACCAGATGCTTCAAGTACCTGCTGCCTTGACTCTCTTACTGGGATGTACTTTTTGAACTGTAAACTATGAGCTAAAATAAACACCTCTGTTCTTAAGTTGATTTTGTCCATGATATCCTTTTTTTAAAAAAATAATTTATCTGTATTTTTATGTCCATTGGTGTTTTGCCTGCATATATGTAGGTATGAGAATGTCAGATCCCCTGGAACAGGAGTTACATAGTTGTGAGCTGCCATGTGGGTGCTGGGAATTGAACTCTGGTCCTCTGGAAGAGCAACCAGTGCTCTTAACTTCTGAGCCACCTCTCCAGCCCCTGTTTGTGACATTCTTTCACAGTAGCAGGGAAAAAAAGGCACAAGATAGTGATAATCTCAAATTATCGCTGGAGAGTTAAATGGTCATCTACTGAACTTCCTGTTGTCAATGCCTAGAAGAATATGAGGCTTCCATTTGACAGAACTCTTAACAGTTCAGTGTTCCTTAGACTCTATGGTTAAGAACCAGGACATATTTTCCTTTATTTTCAGTGTATAATGGATTAATTATTTTATAAAATAAGAATGACTAGAAAAATAATATGAACAGAAAGCAAGAGAAGAAAACCCCAAATTTTCATTATTAGATTCAATGGCTTTTAAAACATCCTGCCAGATTGCTGAGAAGTGATGCCTATTCTCATTTTCTGTACTTACCACAGACCTGTAATCAACAGTTCACAGATCAATATGACTTTATGGATTACACTTTGAGTGGTTGGTATGGATAAAATAGTTTCCTTGTAGAAAAACTATATTTGGTTAAACTTGGAAAGTAAAGGAGGCTTCTTTTTTGTATTATTTTGTTTTTAGATAAGATTTCAACTAGCCAAAGCTACCATTAAACTCCTGATCCCCTGCATCCATCTCTGAAGATTCTAGGTTCCAAGATTACAGGTGTATTAGTTAATTTTCTGTTACTGTGATAAAGCACCATGACCAAAGCAACTTATAAAAGCATTGAGTTGGATTTAGAGTTTCAAAGGGTTAGCATCCATGATGGCAGAGAAAAGGCATGGCAGCAGGAACAGCTGATAGCTCACATCTTGAACCTTAAGCTGGAGTTAGAGAGCACACTGGGGATGGTAGGGGTCTGCTGAAACTTCAGAGCCTCGCCCTGGTGATATACCTTCTCCAACAAGGTCACACCTCATCCTTCTCAAATAGTTCCACGGATTGGGGAACTATGAGCCTATGGGGCCGTGTTTCTTAAAGAGGAAGCTAGAACAGTTTGCCATGGGATAGAATTGCTGAGAGAGTGACACAAAAGTTGAGAGAGGAGATGGACAGTTGCTGTTTTGGGTAGAAAAGGAATATAGCTATATGTGATGAAAGTTCAGGAATGATGCCAGCAAGGCTTCCTTTTTGAGCAGCATCCAAATGTAACATGGGTGTGAGACATAAAGCATGTATTTAAGGGAAGTGAGTTAGTGCCACAAGGTCCAAACAATAGATTTATAGGCTTAGGCTAGGTATGGTGACATAGGCCAGAAATTTTGGTATCTTGGAGGCTAAGGTAACTTTGAAGCTTGATTGGGTTACATAGTGAGACTATATCTTAAAAAGAAAAACCAAAGAACAACAACAAAAACTTTAGGTTAGTGAGGGCTGATATTTGGTTTTGGCAAACAGTAATATTAACTGTCACTTATTTATTATTTACTCTGTGCCAGTCTCTGTTCATTGTGCTATGAACTTTATGTATATTATCTGTGGGCTCCTCAAACCTCTACAGAGTTGATGCTCATGTCCTGATTTCTTGATATGTTGTAGGTTTATAGACATAGATTTATTGTCGAAAAGATAAAGGGAGGGCTTGATTTCAGGAAATGTATCAACAATTTGAGCTTTACCATATTTTTATGAACCTTGTTGCATGAGGTTGATTAAAGATTTTTTTAAAGCATTTAACCATAGCCAGAAATTATTTGAAGGGTTCTTACTACCTTCCTTGGTGAGGGGAGGGTTTAATATGTGAAATCACTGCCTTGTATACATGGCATACAAAATTAAATCTCTTTAAAATTTTAAAATATGAAATAACACATGGTCATTTTAGTGAGTAGAAAATACAAATGAGTCTGCAAAAATGGTTACCTATAATTCTTTACTCATAGCTGTTGTTGGTTGTAAAATATTTCTGGTCATTTTATTTAATAAACTACCATAGCAAAGTTCTGAGTTTGGGTTCTATGTTGAAATAGTATTTTGGATGTGTTAGGCAAAATAAAATGTCATCAAAATAAGACCTGTTTTTTTTTTTTAAATCTTTTCTGTATTTTGAAACATGTTTTCCTTATATAGCTCAGGCTGCCCTAATACTTCAGGATAGCCTGAAACACATGATAATCCTCCTGCCTCTGCCTCCAGAATGCTGGGATTAGAAGTATGGACTAGAAGATCTGGCTGTTTTTACCTTTGAAATGTGCCTATTTCGAACATTTAAAATTACTTATTTGGTTTACGTATTTCTGCCCATTCACTACTGATGCTCTAGTCTCTTTTGGTTTTGACCATTCATTATTTTAGACCAGTACAATTTTGGTATTGATGAAAATGTTTTGTAATCTGTACAATATAGTAGCTATTAACTGCATGTGGCTGGTGAAATACTGCTAGTGTGATAGACAACTACATTTAAATTTTACTTTAAAAATTTTTATCTATTTTTGTATGGTTTGGCCACATGTTTTTGCACCATGTGCCTCGTGATGGTGGAGGCCAGAAGAGGGAACCATATCCCCTGGAACTAGAGTTCGGATTGTGGACCACCATCTGGGTGGTAGGGAATCAAACCCAGGTCTTCTGGAAGAGCAGCCACTGCTCTTTCCCACTGAACCATCTACTCAGCCTTTAAATTTACTTAATTTTAATTGATAAAAATATAAATAGACATATGTACTATATAGCACTTACTGTTTTAGAACTTTTAAAAAATAAAAATCTTGGGGCTGGGGAGATGTCTCAGTGGTTAAGAGCACTGGCTGCTCTTCCCATTGAACCCGGGTTCAATTCCCAGCACCTACATGGAAGCTCACAACTGTCTGTAACACCAGTTCCACAGGATCTGATACCCTTACACAGACGTACATGCACGCAGAACACCAATGCACATTAAATAATTTTTAATAAGTAAATAAAAATAATCTTATAAACCTTGGCTATTTTTTTTTCTTTTCCAGCTGTGTTGGTGTTGAGGAGGAGAAGGCTGCTGATATCGACCTGTACCATTGCCCTAACTGTGAGGTCTTACATGGACCCTCCATTAGTAAGTAGATTTTAGAATTTTCATCAGGAAGTGGTCAAGGGAAGAAACAAAGCAAAAGTAGCTTTAGAGAGCAATTGCCTTTGCCTAAGTGTCTCAAATGTGCCTTCCATAGGAAGCAGCTGAAGCCTATGCAAATGTAACAAGCCTGCAGCTGTTGCACTGAGTACAAAGGTGCTTAGCTTTATCTCCATCCTTTTTTTAGCTACTGCCTAGAGGAAGCACTCTTCTTCATCAGGAACTTTCCTGAGTGTAAAAGAGTCTCTTGACCTCTAGATGCCTCCTGGGGTTTTAGACTAGAAAAGACGTACCTATTGAGTATTAAGGCCTTTGTTCTTGGAATCTTAGCTACTGGCCATTGTAACTCATGACTTTTGTCTTTTTCTGGCTTAGTGAAAAAACGCCGTGGATCTTCCAAAGGGCATGATACTCACAAGGGGAAACCAGTGAAGACTGGGAGCTCTATGTTTATTCGAGAACTCCGGGGTAGGACTTTTGACAGGTGAGGATGTCTCTCCAAAGAAATGTTAAACATCAGGGCTATGTAAAGCTGGACATATTTCCTTTTAGCTTCCATTAAGTGCCTCCCTCTTTTCTGGATATCTTCTGGGCCATGCAAAATCTCCTCTGGGGTGGAAACTTCTGTTTTGTTCAGTTTCTAAGTAACAGTGGCCAGAGTTCCACTTGATGTTTAGATTACATTATGGCCTATTTATAAAAATCTGCAGTGGTTGGGAAGCAGCATTTGTCTTAGTCAATTTATAAGCATCTGAAGAATATTAGAATTGGAAGGATTCTTTTTGTTTTTCCTTACGTATATTAACTATACAAAGAAATGGTTTTCATTATGACATTTCCATGTATGTTATTGAATATACTTTGATCATAATCACCTATTCTATGACCCTTTCTTATTCCGTCCCCATCTCCTCTTCCATATTCATAATATTTCCCCCGTTTAATGTCTGATAGAATTTTTTTTTTTTTTTTTTTTTTTGGTTTTCGAGACAGGGTTTCTCTGTTGTAACTCTGGCTGTCCTGGAACTCACTCTGTAGACCAGGCTGGCCTCGAACTGTAGACAACCTGCCTCTGCCTCCAGAGTGCTGGGGTTAAAGGTGTGCACCACCACCGCCTGCCCGATGTCTGATGGAATTTTTAATGATCAGCAAATGTAATTCTCTCTTTATAGAGGAGAGGAAACTTTAAAACTATTAAAAAAAAAAAAAAAATTGAACTGTCCTGTATCTCTTTTTCAACCAAAAATAAACTTTTTTTCCTTCAATTAATCTGGATTTATTCAAACTAAATTAAGTACTTTATGAGTTGAACAATAATAATGAGTTGGAAATTAATGAATTAAAAAAATGGTATGTGGTTTTAAATTCATTGGGCTATTTCCGGGTTTCCTAAACTTCAAGTGTTAGATTGATTTTCTAATTTATCAGTTTAAAAAAATTTAAAGGCTGTCAGTTTCCTTTCTACCTCAGACCCCTCAGATCTTTTCTTCTACTTATGCCAGCTAATTTCTTTTACGTTCTTTTCAAAAATGGCCTTTAACTGACATACTTGTATTTGTGTGTCCTTTTTCATTTTTTGACACAGATGGAAGCACTATATTTTCTACATTACTTTTGTTTTTAAACCTAAATTGTATGTCTTGGAAATCAATCCACAATAGCATACACAAAAGTTCTTCACTCCCTTTCATGCTCATTTTTAGAATTTCATTGAATGGCTATACATTTTATTTAACCAGTCCTCTATTGTTGGGCATTTAAAATGATTCCAGTATTTGCTGTTATTAAGAAAATTTCTGTAGCAAATATCTTCTTTTCCCACTGGTAAGAATTGAACCTAGGCCTCATGTATGCTAGGCAAGTACTCTATTACTAGGCTGTATTCCCTGTATGTGAATATCTCTGTATATAAGTTTTTGCATATGTGACAAGTGTAGGCATAGATTTAACTGTGTAAAAGTGAAATTGTTAGGTCAAAAAGGATGTGCCTTAAGAATTTGTAAATATTGCCAATTGTTTCCATAAAGGTTGAACAGTTTCACATACAGACATTTTGTCAAGGTTTTGATTTTTACTACATCCTGGCCAATAATTTTTTACTATTAAAGTTTTTGTTCTAATCAAAATTTAGTGAAATCTTTTTATTTTAACTTTTATTACCTTATGAGTTTGATTTTTATATATTTATGAGTTATCTTTATTGAAAATTTTCTTTTTTCTAAAGTGTTTCCCATATTTTTTATTGAGAAAGTTTTTTCATCCAACATATTCTGATCATGCTTTTCCCTTACCCCAACTCCTCCCAGAATCCTTACTACCCAGCTGTACCCTTTCTTTCTTTTTTTCTTATTAAAAAACAAACATGCAAAGCAAAAAACCCTACAAGAATTTCAGTCTCTCTCTTTCTCCTCATCCTCTTCCCTTGTGTGCTTACACACACAAACATTAAATCATCAAAAGACAAATGAGACCAAAAAATGTCCTAACCAAGGAATATGAAACAAAAAGTCTACAAAAATATCTTGGAGTTTTGTGTCCATTTACTTCTGGCCCTTAAGTATATACCCAGCGAAACTCTATTGAAGAAAACTGATTTATAAAAGCTTTTCTTGCAGACAGTTTTAGTTTTTAATGTAGATCAATTTATTATTACCATTTTAATAACAACTGGGTCTTGTCTCTTACATGTTTTCCCTTTATGTACCTTTATGTACCTTTATGTCTTTACTTTTTGCAATTTAATTTTTGTGCCATCTAGAATTATGTAAAGAGTAAAATAGATACTCAGCTTAATATGTTTGTTTCAATACGACTCATTTTCTCTTTCTTCATAGTCTATTTTATTTTTCTGCCCTCCCACCCTTTGGTTCTGTGAATTGAGACCATGAACTTGCTGCAAGCTAAGCACATGCTCTGGCATTAATCTATACCTCCATCTAACTGTCTGTTCTCCAACCCTCAACTAGGAGTTGAGGGAGGGGAAAGAGTATGATCAAAATATATTGTATGGAAAAATTAAAAAAGAATTCCCATTTTCTAAGTACATGTATTGAGAAAATTGTAAATATTTTTTTTTAAAAACTCAGTTTTTGCTCCCTGCACTAACATTTTAAATTGGATGTTGCTATTCTGGGTTAGAACAAATGAGTCAAAATTGTTAGTTATATCTCTTCCTAGGTAAGCTATTGACTAATTTCCTTTGTTATTCAAAGAAAAACAGCCTGTCCACCATGAATTCCCTACCTCCATCAGTGACTGTCTCCTGCTTTGGAGAGGTCATTTCTTTCCTGGCATATGAAGTTTATGCCATTAATTGTCAACCCATATAAGACTCCTTCAGGAACACTATGCACCTTGAGTGAGAGGCCATTAAGGCCTTTAGTGAGCAAAATCTCAAGGTCAGGATTTCTCTCCTGTGGCCCACACAGCTCAGATGAAGTGATTCTGAAGCCCACTGGAAGTCAGCTGACGGTGGAATTCCTGGAAGAGAATAGCTTCAGTGTGCCTATCCTCGTCTTGAAGAAGGATGGGCTGGGGATGACGCTGCCATCTCCATCATTCACTGTGAGGGATGTGGAACACTATGTTGGTAAGACACCACAGTCCCTGTGACATTATCTATTCTCATCAAGGCTTGAGTCATGCTGGGTGTGGTGACATATGCTGCCTTTAATCCCAGCACTCGGGAGGCAGAGGCAGGCAGATCTCTGTGAGTTTGAGGCCAGCCTGATCTACAGAGTGAGCTCCAGGACAGCCAGAGTTACAACAGGGAAACCTGTCTCAGATAAAACAAAACAAAACAAAACAAAAACACAAAATACTAGAGTCACTTCTTGAATCTACTTTTTTATATTTGCCATCTATCCATCATGGGAATATGAGGTGAAGTGGCTTACTCAGAGTCATTCTTTGGCAAGTGTGTGCGTGTGTGCACATGTGTACGTGTGTGCGTGTGCATGCACATGGAGAGTTAATAGCAATATTTGTTTTATTCAGTCTCTCTCTTTTTCTTCTCTTAATGAACCACACAGAATTTAGCTTGAGCCCTTTTGTTCAGTCTGGCAAATTTTAGGGATTATGATCTCTCTGACACTTGTTCTTACATACTATTTATTACTGGAGCATAAGTTTGGGGAGAGCATGGCGGAGAAGAAATAAAGAAGCAGATCCATGACAGGTAGACTGTGTGAGTTTCTGTAAGGTAGCTCCAGAGCCCTAATCAGCCTCCACCCAGATCTTGAGAGGGTGTGGCAGATTCCTCCTGTGCCCTGAACACATACACACATAGTATCTGAAGAAAGAATTCCTGAGTATAAGGCCATTCTAGGGGACAAGAACTTTTTGTCCCTGAGGTTGCTCAGTATAGAACTCATTTCTTTACTTCAGGTTCTGACAAAGAGATTGATGTGATTGATGTGGCCCGCCAAGCTGACTGCAAGATGAAACTTGGTGATTTTGTGAAATACTATTACAGTGGAAAGAGGGAAAAAGTCCTCAATGTCATTAGTTTGGAATTCTCTGATACCAGGTAGGAGGAGGGGAAAGGTAACAAAAAAAGCCTGACAACATATCTAAAACTTGTAGATACACTTGAATTTATATATTTGGTTCCTTCTTTCTCATGGTTTTCTTCTTCCTCTGGAGTGGCGAAGTAGCTTATACTTTGTAGGGTAGCCATTCAACTTTATAATAATTACATCAGTTTTTCTCCAGTTCCTAACATTAGCTAGATTGTACAGTATCTGTTTGAGTTAATTTGTCTCCTTCGTTCTAGGGCATCTTTCTTTGACCTTTTCCTATTTATATTTTTACCTCATAACTGTACTAACTGAAGCATAAGTCCTCAGTCTCTAGAAATAGATTCTAAAATCTAAAATTAACCATAAGTATTTTTTCTAAGGGTAGGTTGCCTACGTTTGAAAGGGAAAGGTTATAATACTTAAAATTTTCTATCTGAATTTATATGCTCAGAACTTTAGTGAATCCCAAGAAATCATAACATATCTTTTGATTATTGACATTTTAAGCTTTAAAATAATTAATAAAAAGTTAGATTTGCAAGAAGTTACAAAAACAGTGTGCAGCAAGGTCCTGTGTACTTTTCACTTTCCCATAGTTATAACATGATTATAATATTAAAACCTTTATTGTTGCTATTGGGATTAAAGAACCTAAAGGTATTCAAAAACATCATCTACAAAGCCTGGGAGATAGCTTGTGGACATGCAGAAAAAGGAAAAAGAAAACTGGAGCAAAAAAAATAAAAGTGTGAGACTAGGATGTGTGTGAATAGGACACGTGAATGCATGATTCTTTGTTTAAATACTTGGTGGAGATGGACTGTAGAGTTTTCATTGAATTTCCTGAAGGAGAGTATACTATTACAAGGTTTGTGGGTTTATGTGGGATAAAAACATCCAGATTTATAGAACTGAGCTCCAGGAGGTTTCTGTAATGGCTTTTCATAAAGAAGATATCAAGGTAGGGATATGACAACTGTTATAAACTAAGTGCTGAATGAGTAGGACTTTAGAAACTGAGTGGAATGAGACTACTGGTGAGACTTGTAGGAACAAGTATATTCCTTTCGGTTCTGTGGAGAAAACGATGTTTTTCATCTGTTTTATTTGACTAGGATATTTTATTTGGGTTTAAATATTCAATTTTCAGCTAGCCTACATTTCTTTTCACCTTCTTTACTAGACTTTCAAACCTTGTGGAAACACCCAAGATTGTTCGCAAGCTGTCATGGGTGGAGAACTTGTGGCCAGAGGAAAGTGTCTTTGAGAGACCCAATGTTCAGAAATATTGCCTCATGAGTGTGCGGGATAGCTATACAGATTTTCACATTGACTTTGGTGGGACCTCAGTCTGGTACCATGTGCTTAAGGTAGGAATAACTATAACTTCTGGAGGCAGCCAGACATATCTGCCTCTCAGATTTTATTTGGGTAACACTTTGACATGATTAACTTTTTCAAGGCTTCTTACTTGGTAGATGTGCTCCTATAATTTTGATGCTTAAGCATGAATGTTTTTGAAGGTAGGCATGGTGGCTTATGCCTGTAATTCCAACACTTGGAAGGTTGAGGCAGGAAGGTTGCCATGTGTGAAAGGTTAGCCTGAGCTACTAAGTTTCAGATCAGCTTGAGCTAAAGAATGAGATACTGTGTCAAAAAACCAAACCAAAATAGAACAAAAAACATGGGGAGAGAGGCATGCTTGAGAAAGCTCTAGGTTGCATCCCCAGCACTAAAATAATTTTTGAGGTCTAATGATACATAGCTCAATGGTGTACTGCTTACTTAGCATGGGCATGGCCCTGGTTTCTATCTCTAGCACTGCAGAAGTAGTTTTTTGAATAACAGTAGATTCCTGAAGATATTCCCAACTATTACCTTCTTAAATGAACCAATTTCTATTCCTACCAATATATATGACAGCATCTATATTTACAGTAGAAATTCTTGGTAACGAGTTTTCCCCTCCCCAAAACCTTAATATATATACCATAGAATTCATTTGTATAAGTTTGTGAATTTTGACAATTATATATAGTCTCTTAGCTGCCACCACAAAAAGAAGACATATTTAGAATTCCTTTCAAAGTAATAATTTCTATGATTTTCTTTTTAATGATTGTTATGATTTTGTAATTAGTGTATGATGGGGTAGTTTTGCAGTTGGAAAAATAATTTCTTAAAATAATTTTGATTATTTCACCGCTATTTATTCTATTTAGTTGTCTTATCAGTAGTGCCGAGGAAGGCACAGAAAACTTGCATTGTGGTTGCTGTGCAAATGATCATACATCTTCAGTTAGTTGTTGCCGTTGGTTTATCATTAAGAATTGGAGCATGTAAATGAAAGTGTTATGCAAATACATGTTTTAACATTTTAATAAATGATTTTATTTTCATGGAAAAATACCAGATTAATAAGACTTTCCTGTGTGTTTTTCATCGAGATTCACAAATTCTACCATTTTCTTTCTCCAAAGCAAACAAAATAAAGTGGCTATATTTTTTTTCTGAGATGTTTGGGAGTAGACAGTATCTGTCTCCTTATCTCTAATAATCTAGTATATAGTCCTTAAGAATAAAGGTATTCTCTTAAGTAATTACATGACAGTTATTAAAATCAGGCAATTGTTAGCTATTCTATGAAGGCTGTCAATTTTCTCCAATTGTACAGTACACATATCTAGTTTTATAACATATCATAGTTTTCTGTGTTTAAATTTATGATATATTAGCTAAGCTACCAGAGTTATCCTTATGCTAGCATATGGTTCTTTTACACTAAACCGTCTATCAGATGATTATCCAAGCAAAACACAATTAGGAAATAAAATATTTTCCAACAGAGAATCATCTAACAAAATATAATCTTCTAGAAGTCCTTGAGCAGTTACTGAGCTTTTAAACTTATTAACTTTGATTGCAGGTGTGAGAAGGAATACCGTGTAACCTGCATTTAAAGTCAGATTCAATTTTCTTCTCATCAGTAATGTGGTCTTAAATTCTCCCAGGGCTAGTAATATTGATCTTATCTATAGAGGCCATTTCTCATTTGATACTACATCTAAAATAGGAACATTTGATATATATTTCTCGTAACTTAAACAGTTTTATTTAAATACCTCTTCCTAATTGTTTTTGTAAAATGTGAAGAAAACTTGAGCAGTTGATATAAAAAATGTTTCTTAATAGGTTTGGGAAAAACTCTGGCATACTGCTATGGTTGTGGAGCATGAGAGATTTAGCCCTTTGGAACACTCCTTCCCTCAAAAGAACTTTTCTTGAAACCTTTGGTATGGTATCTTTTTATTTCAGGGTGAGAAGATCTTCTACCTGATCCGTCCAACAACTGCTAATCTGACTCTCTTTGAGTGCTGGAGCAGCTCCTCTAATCAGAACGAGATGTTCTTTGGTGACCAGGTGGAAAAGTGCTACAAGTGTTCTGTGAAGCAAGGACAAACACTTTTCATTCCTACAGGTCATTCCTGCATCTCTGTAGGGGGAGGATGGGAGGAAGTGAAAGGCAGAAAGAAGGGAGATGGTGGCACTGTACCAAACTCTGCCCATAATTTATTAATTTGATTATGTGACATCTCTTTTTTACAACAGCTGAGAGGTTAAGAACTAGACCTCAAGAAAACTTTTGTGGTGGCCAGTAGGTATCCCGGTGGAGCCTGCAGATGGCAGAGCAGACATGGGGAGGCTAATGGACTACCGTATACTGGGTTGATGTCAACTGGGTATACAGTTCTCAGCCCCATGACTCTAGGGGTAGTAACTGAGAGGCTGATATTCTAGTCTAGCATTGAATGACCCAGGATAGGAACATTCTTTCTTAATAGTTCATGCCTGAGTTTTATTTCTAGAATTTGGGTTCCATGTGTATTTTGCTAGGCAAGTGTTCTTCCACTGAGCTATATCCTGAGCAGAGTATGTACATTTTGATAAAAAATAACCCCATTGTCTCAATTGGAGAGAGTTGATATCTGGAAGCTAATTGAATCTCCTATGAAAAAGGTGTTTCTGTCCAATTTAGATGTTCCTCGATTATTTAATCAGATTAACATTAAATTTTCTTGAAATGTATAGTAAAATACTCTTGTTGAATGTGGGCACAGTGAAACACACCTGAAATTTCAGTTAATTGAAATACTGAGGCAGGAGGATTATGTTTTTCAAGGCTCATAGTGAAACACACCTGAAATCTCAGATAATTGAGATACTGAAGCAGGAGGATTATGTTTTTCAAGGCCAGCCTGGGCAGCTTAGTGAAACTCCATTTAAAAGCAGAACACAATATTTTAAAGATTTTTGTTGTTTTTGTTTTCTGTTATAGGCTCTCACTACATACATCAGGCTGGCCTCAAATTCACAGATCCACCTGCCTCTGTCTCCCAACCACTGGGATTAAAAGCATGTGCCATCATACCCACCTCAAAAATAATAAATAATAAATAAATAGATAGATTAGTAAACAAACAAACAAATGAATAAATGGAATTCTCTTATTAAATCAAATGGACCTGAAAATTTGGGCAGGAGGGTTAATTTAGCATTCAGTTTCCTTACCTTAATCTTTATAAGGCTATTTGCATTATCGAGCCTATGTTGCTTTTACCAAGAAAGCCATCTATTTCATATTAGATGAGTTGTGATTGTCTATGCTTTTCAAAGAATTACTCTATATTCATTCATTTTCATTTCATATTCTCTCCCTCCCTTTCCTTCTCTGCCTTCCTCTTTCTCTCCCTTCCTACACCCTTTCTGTTTAATCTCTGATACTAGTTACCTGTATCTTCTCTTTTACTTCTGCTGTCACTCTTACTAGAGGTTTATCAGTTTTACTGATCTTTTGCAGTAAGTACTTTTTGTTTGATTTTTTTTCTCTCTTTATGTTTTCAAATTTTGATTTCTGCTCTTATCTTTATTTTCCTTCTGTTTGCTCTGAGTTTATTTTATACCTTTTTCCTAGTTTTTTTTTTTTTTTTTTTTAGGCTTGAGGGGCATTTTAGGTTGATTCAGACATTCCTTCTTTTGTAATGTGAGCATTTAGTGCTATAAATCCCCAGCACCAATTTAGCTTTTAGGCAGATTTCTGTGTTACTGTTTTCATTTTGTTAAGTGTCTTTGTAGAAAATGAGATGGAATTTACATACAATAAAACTTACCAGTTTAACATTGTTTTTTAGTATATTTACAAGGTTGTATAGCTTTGCACCAGGGATATGATCACCACTTTAAAAAGAAACACTTTACCCATTAATGGTTACTTTTTATTTTTCTCTCCTCCCAACCTGGTTCCACACATTTTTTGCTTCCTTTTATATGCATTTACCTCTTTTGAGTATTTTATATTAATGGAATCATGTATTGTTGTCTTTTCTTTCTGGGTTTTTCACTCAGAATGTTTTCAGAGTTCATCCATGTCACAGCATTTATTATCACTCAAATAGTTTTTGAGATGGGATCTTATGTAGCCCAGGCTGGCCTTTAACTCAGCTGTGGGAATAAAGTTGACCCTGAACTATTGGGCCTCCTGCCTCCACCTTTCAAGTGCTGGGATTACAAGTGTGTACCACCTTCCTTTTTTTTTCTTTAGACAGATTCATGTGATCCTGGAATTTACTTTGTAGCCCACCCTCGCCTCAAACTTCGAATATTTTGTCTGCTTCATGAGTGTGTGATTACAAGCATGTGGCACCTCCCTTTGCTACTTTGTTCTTTCTAATGATAGAATACACCCCCCACACCCCGCAGCAGGGTCTCATGTATTCATGTTTGCTGTGTAGTCAAGGAAAACCTTGAACTTCTACTCCTCCTGCCTCCATCTCCTGAGAACTATGGTTATGGGCTTGCTCCACCATGCCTAGGATTTTGCTTTTATGTGGTACTAAAGATCAAACACAGGGCTTTGCTCATGTTGAGCAAGCACTCTATCAGCTGACCTATAACTCCAGTCCCTGCAAAATAGTATTTCATAATGTGGATATGCCACATATTTTCCTTTTGTTTTTATTAACTAATTTTTTCTTAAAAAAAGTTTTATTTATTTAATGCATGAGTGTTCTGTCTGCATATATACCTGAATACCAGAAGAGTGCATCAGATCCCACTGTAGATGATTGTGAGCCACCATGTGGTTGCTGGGAACTGAACTCAGGACCTCTGGAAGAGCAGCCAGTGCTCTTAACCGGAGAGCCATCCCTCCAGCCCCTCCAGCCCCTCCAGCCCCTCCAGCCCACAAAATTTTCTTTTAAAAAATGTTTTTATTAGTATATGTTATCCATAATAGTGGGTTTCCATATGGTATTTCTGTACATGTATACCATGTATTTCGTATTCATCACTCCCTGTTGTCTCCTTACCACTCCTACTACCTCCTTCTTACCATCTAGCTCCCTTTCTACATTCATGTCCTTTGTGTACATGAAACCCAGTGAGTTTTATTAGGGTTGTTTACAGGGACACATTAGAAACCTTACCGATGGCAATACCACTGAAGAAAATCTGTCGCCCCTATCAACCATTAATTGCATATAAATCTTCAGGGAAGGATGGACCCATGAACCCTTCATTCTATGACTGGGTGTTGGAGAGACCAGTCTTAACACAAGTAATCACAGCTGCTGTGAGTTCAAGAGTGAAAAAAAAGTAAAACAGCCATGTCGTGCCTTGATATAATGTTCCACACTGCTCTTCCACCTCCTCCAGCCATGTTTTTTTATTCACCAGCTGATAGACATTTGAGTTGTTACTTTTTTTTTTGATACTGGATGCAAAGCCTTGTGAATGCTATGTAAGTGGTCTACCACTGAGCTATTTCCACAGCCCCTATTCATTATTTACTTTATTCTACTTCTTTTATTTTTTTGAAACAGGGTCTCTCTAAGATGCCCAGTTTGGCACTGAGCTCACAATGTAGTACAGTCAGGCCTCAGCTTCCTTAGTAGCTCAGGTTGTAGTTATGTGCCAGCCAACCTAGCTTGAAATAATTTTTGGCTATTATGAATAATGCTATTACGAGTATTCGTGTACAAGTTATTGTGCCAGCATAATGAGTTGAATATTCCTAATTAAAATCTGGAATCTTGCCGAATGCTGGTGGCACACACCTTTAATCCCAGTACTAAGGAGGCAGAGGCAGGCAGATCTCTGTGCATAAGTTTGATGATTTGTATCTAGTCATCTATTAAAAAAACAAAAAGAGTAAGATTTTTTCTGGTTTTGCAAATTTCCCTGGCAGGCTGCCTGTGATTACATGATGCTTTAACTTCAATAATAGAATTTTCTTTCACAACTATCTTTGTTTTCTGTACTAGGAAACATGATTTGGGTACAATTCTTTTTCCTAAGCATCCAATACAGAAGAGAGAATAAGAGAACTTCACAGATGAAGGTGGAGGAAAAATGAGAGAATAATAATTATAGACATAAAGACATATAAATATAATATAAAGGAATAGTTGTGTACACCTGTGATCCTAAAACTCAGGAGGCTAATGCAGGAGAATTTTCCCAAATTCAAACTAGCTTGATCTAATAGTGAATTCTAGGTCAGCCAGGACCACCTGGAACAGGAGTTACAGATAGTTGTGAGCTGCCATGTGGGTGCTGGGAATTGAATCCGGGTCCTATAGAAGAGTCATTGCTCTTAATCCCGAAGCCATCTCTGCAGCCAATCATTTTATTTTTTGAGATGAAATTTCTTACTAAATTAGACTAAGGAGCCCTCCTCTCTCCAAGTTCCCCAGTTCTGGGGTTACAGACATGTGCTGCCATGGGTGCTGGGGATCTGAACTCGGGTCCTTGTGCTTGCATGGCAAATACTTTACTGACTGAGCCATCTCCTCAGCCCTGAAACCGTTTGCGAGCCAAAGCAACTCTGTAAATAGAAAATTTCACATCTGACTAATATGATGGGGTTACGCTCAAAGACATGTGCATGTAAAATTTCCTTCAGGCTATTTGTATAAAGTACATTCGAATCATAAATGAGTGTTTTGTTTAAACTTGGGTCCCATTCCTAGGATAACTCTCTTTATCCTCGATATCTGTACATTTTCAAATATTTGAAAATTTAAAAAATGTCTCAAGTCTGAAATACTTCTGATCTGAAGTATTTTAGATAAGAGATATTCGGCCTGTGTTTCCAGTTCTCTTGTGTATCTGTTTGGGAGAGGAATGGCTCTCTCATGTGGCAACTCCATAGCTTGCCTTTTTGAGGAATTGCCAAACTGTCATCAAAGTAGATATGTGCACAATTTGGCATTCCAGGTAGCAAAGTATAAGGGTTCCATTTTCTTCATATTGTTATTTCTGTCTTTATGATCGTAGCAATCCTCATGTGAGTAAAGCGGTACAACAGTGAGGTTCTAGTTTGTGTTTTCCCTAATGACTATTGATGTTGACCATATTGCAAAAATAGTTTCTGTAATTTATAGATATTTGTTCTTTGTTAATTTTGTGAAATCCTTTACTTATTCTTTAATTAATACTATTTTTGTTAAAATAGTTCATCATATCTTTATACTGTACCTTTGTATATTGTTTAAAATAATTTCTCTCATTCTTGAATTAGTCTTTTGACATTTTTTAATATATTAAAAACTGATTCATTGACAATTTCATACACACATTTACATGTACTTCATTCATGTCCTCCATTATTCTCTCTTAACCTTCTCTCCCTACTGCTGAATCCCTTCTTTCCAACAAGTTTTCTTCCTACTTTCAAATCTTTGTATGTGCTCCACTGCATTTAATTAGGGTTGCTTACATGAACAAGGTTGGTGATTTTTTATTATTTTATTTATTATTTCATTTATTATTTTATCATTTTACCAGTGTCTGTGATTCCTTCTCTTCTAGCAGCTATTAATTAACTGCCTATAGCTCCCCAGAAAGAGTTGAGTCTTTTGAGATTCTTTGATAGTGTCCCATAAAACATGAAACTTACTAATTGTGTCCAATATATCTGTTTTCTTTGTTTGCTTATGTAACTAGGTAACCTAGGAATTATCATAATGTTTCACAGTTTTATTTTTGTTTTTGTTTTGCTTTGTCTCACTCAGGCTGTACTCAGTCTTACTCTGTAGCCCACCCCCAGGCCTCAAACCTGTGATCTTGCTACCTTAGATTTTTGATTGATGGGATTATAGATATTTCTATAGGTATTGGGAATTCCAGGTCATGAATATTTATAAATATTTTATAGTGTTTTTTAAAACATTGTCTTATTCAGGCAGTGCTCTGTCTTACTTTGTAGTCCAGCTAGTCTCAAACCTGTCATCTTCCTGCCTTAGTTTTGAGTTGGTTTTTATATACAGTTTGAGGCGAGGGCCCAGTTTTATTCTTTGGCATGCTGACATCTAGTTGTTCCAGATTATCTTGAAAAATGATTTTTCCTCATTGAATTGCCTTGATAACTCTCAAAAATTGGTTGATTTGTAGTTCAGTGTTAGATTGTTTGTCTACTATGTCCATGGCCCTGGGCTTGCTCCCCACTATTGCAAAATCAAAAATGAAATAATAATTTAAAAAAAGGAAAAGTCAGTTGACCATAGGTGGCCTTATTTTTGGATCATATGTCTTCCGTTGAGTTATATGTCTGTCCTTATGACAATGCACACTTTTCTACTAGTATTCGTTTATAGTAAGTTTTGAAGTTGGGACTTATTAGTCTTCTAACTTTGTATATCTCTTTCAAGATTAGTTTGTTAGAATCTCTTAAATTTTCATATGAATTTTTAGGTTTAGAATTTGTGTTGATTTTTAGTCATTCTAGTTTATTTGCTATAGTTTTTTTAGTTGTTGCTAATGCACACACACACACACACACACACACACACACACACATATGTATATATGGAGCATATCACAGATTAGTGATGTTGATATTCTGCCAGTTTGAAAGGTTTTAGTCATACCTAGAGGTATAAAAGAACCAGTTGGAGTTGTAGCCAATATGAATGATAATGAAGGACGTGAACCTTCTAGATAAATGGATGGAGAAGGGAGATGAATATGAAAGAAATATAAGAAAAAACATAATGTTGCAAAATTAGATCAAAGTAAAGGGGAATGAGTAATTATGTTCTAGTGATGTGCATTTTAGAAAGAGTAGTTATAGCAAAAGAGTGTTTTTCTTTTAGATAAGAGAGGGTAGGTAAAGCAATAGAAAGATTTTTGAACTGGAGAGAGGTGATAATTTCATGATTCTGTCTGGGGTCACAATAATGACAGTAAGCCAGGTTGGATAGTGCCACAGTGAAAAAATAAAGAGTATTTTGAATCAGTGATAGGCTATTTTTAAGGAGTCAAGATTAGACTCATCAGGCAGTAAGGTGTTCAAGGAAGAAAGGGCCTTCTGCTAGCTATAATTTTTGCCTTGTTATACTGCAGGATGGATCCATGCTGTGTTGACCCCTGTGGATTGCCTAGCCTTTGGAGGGAACTTCTTACACAGCCTTAACATTGAAATGCAACTCAAGTGAGTTCTGAAATTGTCAGTTCCTATGTGCTATAGTCCTTATGTTTTCCCCTTGAGTAAGGCATGCCATATTAGTAGGATGAAACAACCAGAAAAGAAAGTATCTTGGTTCTTGATGAAGATCAGTTTGACAAGGTTAACATTCTTTCTTCATTTGGTTCTTAATGTGCCCTTGGGCAAGTCACATAATCTTTAAGCCCAAAGTTTTGTTGTAAATAGATCCTTTTTATAGTCGTTATGTTTCCTTACAGAGCCTATGAGATTGAGAAGCGGCTGAGCACAGCAGACCTCTTCAAGTTTCCTAACTTTGAGACCATCTGTTGGTATGTGGGAAAGCATATTCTGGACATCTTTCGAGGTATGGTTCTCCTTACCATCTATTACTTTTGCTAAGAGAGAAAAAAAGGAAGAAGAGGGAGTATGGAAATTGGGAGAAGAGAAATTGGGGAAGAAAGCTTGCTACTGATGTGTATATCAAAACAGTATTGATACTTTAAATATATACAATAAAAATCCTAATAGCCAAGATATAGCACCAACATAGAGGTCCATGAATAGATAGTAGATAAGGAAAACGTGCTACTTGGACACAATGGAACTATATTCAGCTGTAATGAAAAGTGAAAATCTGATGTTTGTAGAAAAATGGAGGTACTGGAGATCATTTTGTTAAACAAAATAACCAGACTCAGACAAATATTTTGTTTTCTCTGATATGTGGAACCTAGAATTAAATTTATGGGGTGTGTGTGTGTGTGTGTGTGTGTCTAGGGCAGTGTTTCTTAACCTTCCTAATGCTGCGAACCTTTAATACTGTTCCTCATTTTGTGATGACCCCAACAATAAAATTATTTTTGTTACTACTTCATAACTGTAATTTTGTTACTGTTATGAATTGTAGTGTAAATATCTGATATTCAGGGGGTTTCGACCCTCAGGTTGAGAACTGCTGGTATAGGACATCAAAGTAGAAGGAAACTATGAATGGAAAGGAGGTCTAGCAGGCATGTCCATCCTGTGGTCCAAGAGCTGCATACAGCTGCATGTGGCCAAGGACAGCAGAAAACGGGGCCCAGGACAAAATTATAAACTGACTTAAGATGTTATGTAGTGTTTTTGCAATTTGTTTTGGTAACTTGGTTGCATGGTTATCTAGTACGAACTTTGAAGATGACAACATTGGGTTGGAATGTCAGAAGGTTGGACACACTTGGTGAGGGATGGGCAGAACAAAAGGGTAATGGAGTGTATGTCACATGAAAGCAGAAGGTGGGAATCTAGGGTAAGGAAGGGGATAGAGGAGGGCAGTGGGTTGAGTGAATAAGAATAAAATACACTCATTTCTATGTATAAAATGTCACAATGAAACCCTTTACTTTGTATTTTTGTATACAAAGTAAAAAATTTTAAAAAGTGACCATTACTACATAAAAAGGTGTTACAACCATTATACCTCACTCGCTTTCGCTCCCTGCATCACCCATAACTTCTGGAAACTACTAATCTGTTTTTTCATCCCTATAATTTTGTCATTTGATGAATATTATATAAACGGAATCATATGGCATCTATTAGGATTTGCTTTTTTATTAATATCCTGAGTGTGCTCCTCTCATGGATAAGGCCCAGTCCTGACATCCTGGCATCATTGTGCTGATTCCTGGGTATCAATCACGTGGAAGCCAACTTTCTAATTTTCCTTTTTCTTGGTCTTGTGTGAAATAAAATGAGTCCCTTGCTTGGACCTGAGATTGATTCTACAAGGTGACTTGGCCAGAAGGAATCAGTATCTTAGTTACAAAGGACATCATAGCCCAGTGAGTACAGTCTCCTACTCAGTACTTGAAGCCCTTATTCTGCCACTTTGACAGACTGTCAATTTAAGTGTTCAAATGTGGAATAACTAATGGCTCATTTACCTATTCTGAACAGCTTAGTTCAGTAGAAAATTCTTTATAAAGCCTAAAATTGGCTGTTAATAGCCTTCTCATGAAGTAAGTCAGAACATAGACAATTTTGAAACCTAAAAGACAGAATAATTTAATAGAAGGAATATAGGCTTCATTTTCAAATAGACATGACTTCAGACTGTGCTCTGGCATTTACTACATGTATATCCTTGGTCAAGACTCCTCTCAGACCATTAGTTTCCTGAACTATAAAATGAAAATAATTAATACTTTGCTTACAATGAAGATATCAGGATTAAATGACAACTCTCTATTGTGTAGCAAGTGCTGAGTAAGTGGACACTATTAATGTAATCAGATCTGAAGGTGTGCCCAGAGTCCTCAGCATTTTCTTTTGTTGTCTGACAAAGGTAACAAGTCCTTTATCCCTCTGAATGGCTGTATTGACATTCTTTTTTCTTTCATTTTTCCCTGTTCTAGGTTTGAGAGAGAACAGGAGACACCCTGCCTCCTATCTGGTCCATGGTGGTAAAGCTCTGAACTTGGCCTTTAGAGCTTGGACAAAGAAAGAAGTAAATATGTTTATTTCTATCCTACTATTTATTTCTAACTACTATTCAGTAGTTCTTTCTTCCATAAAGACTAGTGTGGATAAATGTTTGGGGACACATAAGAAATCAGAGAGCCAAATAGGCTTCTTGGTTAGACTGGAATACTGGGCTAGGGGCCTTTATTTCTGATTTTAAGAAATAATACCTGTTTATTCTTCATAACTAGAAACATACAGAAAGTTGTAAAGAAGAAAAATGTCACCTGTAATTTTAACTGAGAGGAATTACCAGTAATATCTTGGTATATTTCCCTTTTGATTGTGTGTGTGTGTGTTTGTGTGCGTGCACATGCGCACACACGCATTACTTTTTTTTCCATTTTATTTTATATGTATGGATGTTTTTCCTGAATGTAAGTGCAGGACATGTATGCAATGCCTGTAGAGGTCAGAAGAGGGTGTCAGATCGCTGGAACTGGAGTTGCAGATAGTTATAAACTATCATGTGAGTGTTAGGAATTGAACCTGGCTCCTCTAAAAGAGCATCCAGTGCTCTTGAATGCTAACCCATCTCCAGCCCCTTGTGTGCATTTTTTGATGACACTGGAGGTAAGATCTGGAGCCTTGTGTATTCTTTGCACCTTGTATTCCTGGGCCCCATATGTGCATTTAGAAGCATAATTAGTGTTGCATTATTTATTCAATTTTATATATCACTAGATTGGCTTAATTTTCTTGTGTTACTCAAGTTCTCCATAAATACTTAATTGCTACCTGCTATTCATTTTCAGGAATATGCCGTATTTATCTAATTATTTGTTTATAGTTGCTTATTGTTTCTTTATTTGGAGGGATATAGTCACAGTAAATCATACAGTAAATATCCATACGCATTAGTCTTTGTCCCTTATCTCTATTCCTTCAGGATAGATTCCTGGAAGATCAATTACTGGATCAAAATATTTGAACTAAAATGTAAGGCTCTTGATATGAACTGCCAAAATAGCTTTTTAGAAATGTACCAATATTCATCCATTCAATTGAGTGTAAAACAGCTATAAAAGATAATTCCTGTTATCTTTCTTAAGCTCTCTATGTACTGATTTGGAAAAATCTCCAGAATTTGTCAAATGAAGGTATAGAACCATGTATAGAAGCAACCGTTTATGTAAAAAGGGACGAAATAATTGTGTTTGTACATGTTCATATTTGCCTGAAGACACATCTGCAGGGATGTAGAAGCTAATGACAGAGTGGTAGAGGGTGGAATGATAGGGATGCTAGGGACAAAGTAGAAGTAAGGCTTTTCAACATACATATTTCGAATTATTTGATTTTTGAACCATGTAAATATATTAATTTCCAAATGTTCATTAAGAAATGCAAAAATAACATTGAATTTATTTTGTGTTGACCAAGAACTCTGGGTCATGGGGCCTTCCCTGATGTGTGATTAATATATCCAGTGAGACTACACTGGGAAAAAAACTGATTTCTTCTTTATCAGCAGGTATTAATTGCAGATAGCTTATATTGGCTAAGGGTGGAAGTTCGTGTTGATTTCTGTTTTTGTGTGTCTTCTTTTTTTCTCTTTCTCTCTGTGTTTCTTCTTGGTTTGTTTGTTTTAAAGAGAGAAAATAACAAAGTTGAGTGGGTAGGTTCTTACTGGTTTATTTGTTTTAAAAATAGTAAACAGAACATAAAAGTAGGGTGGGTAGGATCTGGAAGGGAAAACACATGATCAAAATGTATTTTATGAAAATTTTTTTCAAAGAGTTAAAAAACAAAAAAGTGCAAAAAATAGAAGAAATATCAATACAGTTTCAGGTTTCAGTGTCTCTATAGCAGGGTTTATCAACCTGTGGGTCACAACTGCTTTGGGGGTTGAACAACCATTTCACAGGGGTCGCCTAAGACCATTTGCATATCAGATATTTACATTGCAGTTTGTAAAAGTAGCAAAATTACAGTCATGAAGTAGCAACAAAAATAATTTTATGATTGGGGGAGGATCATCACAAGGAACTGTATTATAAAGGGTTGCAGCATTAGGTATGTTGAGAAGCACTGCTCTATAGTTTCCTTCTGTATAATTACCTAAGGTGATGATTTTGGACATTGTGGGTTTAACCTGTGCAATCTTTTTATGTTGCCAGCATTCCCCTGGTATTTTTGAACTTCATGTTTTGGGCTTTCCTTTGTTCCCTGATCACCTACACCTGGCTTTTAAGCCTTTAGTTCTGTTTTTTTTTCCATCCTCCTCTGGTGTGGTTACCTTTAGTGTTATCTCTGATCCCTCCTATGAAGTATACTTCAGATTGACTCTTCTAGGAACACCAAAAGAAAGTGAGTGAGTAATTCTTAAACACTTGTATCCTGAGTCAAGATGGAACCAGCAACCGAAGATTAGCTCCAAACAGCATGGCCAAAGGGAGCCAGAAGAGAGTAGGACACTTTAAGGAATACAGGCTCATGGAAGAAGTCTTTGAAGAACAAATGATTTGCATTGGAGGCATTTGCACTTCCCTCCAGTGTTCCTCTTAGCCCTGAAGGGAGGAAACCATTAAAGTTATCCATCTAGGTTACATGGGTTCTCATTGTCCTATATAGGCTTGCCGTCAAATTCTAGATGAATTAACTGTTAAGGGGAAAAAGAATTGAGCCATGAGAAACAAAAAGAAAATACTCAGAAACTGTATCTGTCCTCTGCCTTCTGAATACAGAAGCAAAATGAAAAGTGGTAGAACTAACAATGAAAAGCTTGGTATCTATATAAAACCTAAATTACAGTACTCAAAAAGATGACAAACAAAAGACATACAGCCAGCAGGTATCTCCCGGAGCTGCTGTTCAGCTAGCTATGGACCTGTAGCTGCTGGTACTGAGTGCTGTTCTCCCAAGTGGAGAGGTTGGTTTGTCCAAGTTTATCTCTCTAAGGTCTTTGTCTTCATGAGAGGTATGGCCCAAGTCTACAACTTAATTTTTGACACTTCTTGATACTGTCCTTTATCAGATACGTGTGGTTTTCGTTTCTTTTAGACAGATTTTCACTGTATAGCCCAGCATGGCCTCAAACTTGGAATCTTCCTGCCTCAACCTCCTAAGCACTGGAATTATAGATGTGTTCGTCTACACTCAGCCAGATATATGTTCTAGAAAAGTTTTCTCTCAGTCTTTAATTTGTCTTAAAGTAACAGGTTTTTCAAAGACAGGTGTTTGTCTTCTGTAAGTCCATTTTATCACTTTTTTGTAGTTCTTGCTATTTGTGTCTTAAGAAATAGTTGCCTAGCAAAAGTTCACAAAAAAATTCTTGGTTATATGGTGTCTATATGTTTAAGTTCTATATTTAGGCCTGTAATCCTCAGTGTGTATTTCAAGAAATGTATTAAAGGTTTTGTTTTGTCTATGGATATTCAGTATCTAATTGGTTCCCTATCAGATATTGAGAAGACTATCCTTCCTTCATTGCTTGCCCTTGGCATGTTTGCAAGAAATCAGTTGTCTCATGCTTCTTATTTGACAGGCTCTGCCAGACCATGAGGATGAGATCCCGGAGACAGTGCGGACTGTACAGCTCATTAAAGATCTGGCTAGGGAGATCCGCCTGGTTGAAGTAAGAAGCATGGGAGGAGGGAAGACATTTGGGAAGGGCTAGAGACTCAAGTGGCAGGTCAGGACTTTCTAGTTGGCACAAAGCCCAGGGAAGGAATGGGAAGACTCTATCAAGGGCCTATTCATTCATTTAGCATTCATTCAAATAATTATGTGCTTTATTATTATGCATGCCACATACTAGGCTAGGTTCTTGGGATACATGAATGGTAGAGTTCCCACCCACAAACTCACAAATATAGTTAACTTCTCTGAAACTCAGTTTCTTTATCTCTAAAATGAGAATAATGATACCTACTCAAGGTTGTTATGAGGATTAAATAAGGTAATGTGAATTGAACAGTATGTACAGTGCTTGGCATGCAGTTGGCACTTAATAAATCCTCATGGTGGACTATAGTGACAGTTGTAGTTGTTACTTTTAATACTTTGACTCAGTCTCTCAATTCTACAAAATGACAACCTCAGATTGAAGATGATTACAAAGGCATGTTTCAACAGGTAGCATGTACCATGAGGCAGGAAGTGTAGTAGTAAGAAACTCAGAGAAGCCTGGGTTCTAGTTCCTACTCCCTCACTTTAAAGCCTTTCAGAGTCTCAGTTTCCTGATCTGTAAAGTGAGGAATAATGTTACAAACTTTTCAGATCTTTGATAGAATTGAGGTAATATAGAGCTCCTCGCACAGTGCCTGGCAGAGTAAGTACTCGATAAATGTGAGTCATTGTTATTAATAGACTTTGTAGCAAAGAGAAAACTCAGTGTGGGCTGTTGAAGTAGCAGAGGCACCAGAGGAGAATTGGACTTGAGGATACTTAAGCTGACTTAGGATCTGTACAATTCTATTTAGTGCCTAGGAGATGTCTGTGTGTCTGTCTTTCCCTTCCGTCTCTCTTCTTTTCTTTCATTGTGTATGTAATTATGCATGTATGCATATCCATCATGCTACAGGGGGTTTGCTTCTAGAAGTTGGGCTTCTGGCCTCACTGCTTGCACCATGTTTCAGTGTCTACACCATAGTTTGCAGTGTCTACATCCTACCTCATTTTCTTCCATTTCACCTACTAAAATTTTTCAGGAATCTATGAAAGACTATATTATTTCTTGTTCTTACTTAGCACAGTTTTTTTATATACAGAACTTTGGTCCGATTAGAAGAAAACTTATAAGTTAGAATATAACTTGTTCATTTGCTTTCAAACCTTTCAAAGCAATGGGATCCCCCCCTTTTTTCAAATAAAATCTTGTATGGAAGCCAGTTTGTATAACAAATCAAAACATAGCTGCTTTGAATAGAGTAAAGGTCAAAGACCTAGAGCTCCCCTTGTTCCTCTCATCTGCCTTCCACATACCACCAGTCCCCAAGATTTCTCCAGGAAGCACAAAGAAACCATAGAACATCTTTAAAAAACACCTTTTCAGTCTTGACTTTTAAATATACAGCTAAGCAAACAAGGTCTAGAACTTGTTTTGTCAGATAACTTTCCAATGTCACAGAGATAGCTGGTAGCAAAATTTAGAGCTAGAATCTTTCTTCAAAAGTCCTATAGTCCTTAATGTTTGAACCACACAGATAAGTACTTGATTATTTTTTTATTTTGTGTCAGCTAATCTTGGAGTCTTTTCCCTCCAGTTTTGACAGTAATACTGGGCTTTTTCTTTGCTCGTCTTCTCTTTACTTGTCAATGGCTGGGTAAAGAAATGCCACCCAATAAATTTACAATGACTCACTGTACATAAACCAGGGGTGTGCATATGTGGAGCACCTGTGTAAGCCACTTACATGGCAGTACCATGAGTACTGGGAACAGACCTCTGCTCTTAGCATAGAGAGAACCCTTGAGTAAGCTCTAACCCCCTCGTGTACTAATACTCTTGTAGGACATCTTCCAACAGAACGTTGGGAAGACGAGCAATATCTTTGGGCTGCAGAGGATCTTCCCAGCTGGCTCCATCCCCTTAACCAGGCCAGCCCATTCCACTTCAGTATCCATGTCCAGGCTGTCACTGCCTTCCAAAAGTGGTTCAAAGAAGAAAGGCCTGAAGCCCAAGAATATCTTCAAGAAGGCAGAGCGAAAGGGCAAGGAAAGTTCAGCCTTGGGGCCTGCTGGCCAATTGAGCTATAATCTCATGGACCCATACAATCATCAGGCACTGAAGACAGGCTCTTCCCAGAAAGCAAAGGTGGGTGCTGGCCCATGGGTTCAGCCCAATCTTTTTGGGTCCCTTGGAAGAGCAGTATTTGAAAAGAGCAGGCTATCCTGGTCTGTTTCCATCTCTTAGGGCCCCTGGTGTTTGGCTACCAGTTCCACTCATTTAACAGGCATTTATTGAGACATTTTCTGTGCTGGGCACTGTGATAGGTGCTGTGGATGAAACTCAAGAGGCTGATAGGCTAGTAAGAAAAATAGGCCATAAAAACAAATGAGTGAAATGAAATGTGGATGCCACGATCAAGGGTATGTGTGGGATTTTGAGACACAGAAGGGGGTTGATTCTATATGGGTAGGGTTCAGGAGTTCTTTTCCAGGTACATAGATGGTGCTTGAGTTGACTCTTTATATACTGAGGTGGGAATGAGATTTGAGAATGTTGTGTGTCAATTTAGAATCTTGAACAGGACCTTGTTTACTCCCTCAGGGCTTCACCTTTTCTCAATATTATGTTGCCCTCTGTGGGTATCTAATAATAGTGCCCTCTTCCTTTTTTAGGGAACATGTTTCCTAAGCTATAATATGTTTCTCCCAAGCCAGATATATTTTCTCAACCTTCTACTCCTGTAATTGTTGGAGGTGAAGGTTGGGGACAGCTATATCAAAAGGCCTTGGTTCAGAGGGTTTTGCAGTAAAACCAGAGGGAACTGGCCATCTTGATTTATCTGAGAGTCTCAGACTGGTAACAACTGAGCCTCCTCCTCCTCCTACAGTTCAACATTACTGGTGCCTGCTTGGAATCAGATGATGACTCAGCAGACATGGACGTTGATGGCAGTGAGAACCCACTGGCTCTGTTGATGACTAATGGCAGGTAAGATGGGCAAAAGAAGCACAGAGATAACTAAAATAGGCAGTGACAATTAAAATTTGGACCTGGGGGTTGGGACACGGAGGAGGGAAGGGCAGGATTTAGGCTAATATCCAGATGTCAATAGATAATTACTTTGTTCAGAAGTCATGGTAGACAGGGAGAGAAGTCTGGAGTCTGACAATTTTGAGAAAGATCTTGTATAGGTTCTAGAATTTTAGCAAGCTATTACAGTAGAACTACTAGTAGAAATGGTAGTAAGCATACAGGTTAAGAACACAGGGCTCTGGGTTGGAGAGATGACTCAGCTGTTAAGAGCACTTAATGCTCTAGTAGAGAACTCCACTTCTGTTCCCAGTGCCCACACGGTGACTCAGTTACCCATAACTCCAGTTCCAGGAAATCCAATGCCCTCCTCTGACCTCCATGGGTACCAGGCTCACATGTAATGCACATACATACGTGCAGGCCAAACATACACATAAAATAAAAATAAATCTTTAGCAAAAGAACATAGTGATTTTTTGTTGTTGATTTTTATTCACTATGTGTATGGAGAGGTTGGGGTCAAGCGCTGTACAAGGGTGCCACAGCATGGGTGTGATGGTCAGAAGACAACTTTGGGAATTCATTCCTTTTAATGTCGGGTTCTGGGAATCAAATTGATTTTATCAGGCTTTGTGTACCTAGTGCTTTTACCTGCTGTGCCATCTTGCTAACTCAAGAACATACTTAAAAAATTTGCTTTTAAGGCAGATCTCTGAGTTCGTGGCCAGCCTAGTCTACAGAGTGAGTTCCAGGACAGCCAGAGTTACAACAGGGAAACTCTGTCCTGAAAAACAAAAACACAAACAAACAAAAACCATATATATATATAATTAAATACTTAAGAATTCGGTTTATGGAAATCTTTGTACAAATGTGTAAGGAGAAATGTTCAGTGCATATCATTGTAATGATATTTGCCTAGCATCATACAAACGTTCACCAGAACAGGTTAAATAAATTATACAATATCTTTAGAATGGAGAATTAAAAAGAATGGAGCAGTTTAAAATCTGTTAGCACAGATATTGTCTTTTTTTCCATTGAGGTAGGTGTCTCACTATATTTTTCAGGCTGGTCTCAAACTCCTGATCACAAGTAATGCTCCAGCCTCCCAAATAGTTGGCACTATAGATACACCCTGATTTTTAAGTTTTTTTTTTAAGTTCATGATAGGGATTGAATTTAAGGCTTTACATATGCTAGACAGGCCACTGAGCTACACCCACAGGTCTGCTCCCCTCTTGAGACAGGGTCCTACCCATGTACCTCAAACTGACCTTGAATTCACTTATGTAGGCTAAGTTCATCTTGAAATGATGACCCTCCAGCCTCTGTATCCTGATTGCTGGGATTGTTGGCATGTTCCACCACTATTTCTGGCTCAATATGTATGTGTGTCAATATATGTGAAATAGAGTTTCTTGTAGTTCAGAGTGGCCACAAAGTTGTACTATAGCTGAAACTGGCCTTCAACTCCTGATTATTCTGCCTCTACCCCCCAAGTGCTAGGAGTACAGAGGTATATCACCACACCAGGCTCATTGTGTGTGTGTGTCCGTCCCTGTATATGTGTATATGTGCAGGTATTCTGATTCCTTGGAGCTAGAGTTACAGATTGTTGTGAGTCATCTGGCATGGGTGCTGGGATTTAAACTCAGGTCCTCTACAAGACCAGCAGCTGCTCTTAACTCCTGAGCCTCTGTCCAATATTGCATGTTGTTGCTTTTAAATAAAGATTACAGGGGTGTTTTGTTTTGTTTTTGGCTGTTGGGGATGGAACCCAGAGCCTCAAGCTTACTAGACAAAGTGCTGTACCACTGAGCTACACCCCTAACCCCCCAAATATTTTATAGTTAGGGGATGCATCATAATGTTTTATAATACATCCATATTATTATAAAATGATTACCAACCTCAAAATAATTAACATATCTGTTTATGGGCTTAGAAAATTTCAAGTGTGGAAGGCAATATTGTTGACTAAACAATCAATAAGACCTCTAGAACTTACACATCCTATATAACCGCTACTTTTGTACCTCTTAATATCTCTTCCACCTCATTTTATCCTTCATAACCACACTGTACCCTTTACATATACACATTTCAGTGTTGTTGTTGTTGTTGTTGTTGTTTTAGATCCAGTATAAAAGTCAGATCTTGCATTTTCATTTTTTGGGGGGAGGAATTTGACTTGCTTCACTTAGCATAATGTCCAGTTGCAGATGTATCTATGTTATCAGAACTCATCAGGTTTTTATTTGGACACAAGAGTCTTTCTTTGAAGCCCACGCTAACATCAAATTCACCATCTTCCTGTCTTCGCCTCTGGAGGACTGGGGTGATAGGTTTGCCCCACCATATCTGACTCATTATGGTTTGGGTTTTGATTTACCTAGTGAATAATTGTATGAAATATATTTTTGTGTGTCCTATTGTGGTCATTTGTACATTACCTTTTGAGAAATGTATATATTTGGATGTTTTGCTTGCTTTCAAATTATCGTAATTACTGACATCTAAGAGTTCTTTAAATATTCTGGGTGCAAATCTTCACTAGATAAATGGTTTGCAAATATTTTTTAGTCTTTGACATGACTCCCTTTCTCTTTTCCTTACTTCCTTTTATATTGAGACAGGGTCTTGCTATGTAGCCTAGGCTAGCCTTGAACTCCTCCTCCTGCCCTCAGTCTGCTGAGTGCTGAAATTACAGGCTTATGCTACTGTGCCTACCTTGATTTTTCATTTTCTTAATCTTTTTAAGATGAAACGTTTTAAAGTTTGCTTGATCCTAGGTCACAAAGATATTTTCCTATGCTTCTTTCTAGTAGTTTTATAGTTTTTGCTTTTACATTTTCATCTCTAATAAATTTGTATTGGTTTTATATATAAAGTGAGGGTAATGGTCCATTTAATTTGTTTTCATATATTAATAGGTAACCAGTTAACTCAGCATCCTTTGTTACAAGGACTATCCTTTTCTCATACCAAATTACTTTGGCCCTTGATCAAAAGTTAATTGATCATAAATTTGTTTATTCTGGATTCATAATTTTGTTTCATTCATCTACCTACACCCATTCTTTTATTTATTTATTATTTTTATTTTTTAGAGACAGTATTTCTCTGTGTAGCCCTGGCTGTCCTGGAACTTGCACTGTAGACCAGGCTGGCTTCAAACTCAGAGACCTGCCTGCCTCTGCCTCCAAAGCATTGGGATTAAAGGCATGCACCTGCATGCCTGGCATACACATTTATTCTTATGCCAGTCTCATAGTACATCAATTATTTTATCATAAGTTTTGAGTAAGTCCTTCAGTTTTCTTTTTCAGAAGTGTTTTACCTATTTTAGACTCTTCCTTTACATGTCAAGTTTTTAGGAATCATTTATTCTTTGACAGTATCATCCATATGCACAGTGCATTTCTTGATTCAAAGAACAGTGGATAATTTATTTTTGTAGTATTTTTTGAGAATTTAATCTTAATATGAACACCTAAACAAGACCTGCACAATGACCATAGCAGTTGTCATCCCAATGTGAATGGGGGAACTCTCACAAGGTCTCATGCCTAGATGAAGAGCTACAGGCAAGGGAGAATCAGTCTTCTCCAGGTTCAAGGCCCCTAATAGGTTATCCAATTCCACATGGTCAACCCTAAATACATAACCATACAAGCAGCACTAAATGGGCTCCAGAAACTATACTGACGTGTATATATGTATGTACATTATTATTGCAACACATAGACAACAATAGGAGATTATGAGGAGGTGGAGAGATGGGCTCAGTGGTTATGAGCACTGGCTGCTTTTCCAAAGGACCCAGGTTCAATTTCCAGCAACCATATATGGTAGCTCACAACTGTCTAGCTCTAGTTCCATGGCTTCTGACACCTTCACACAGACTTACATGCAGGCAAAACACCAATGAACATAAAATAAAAATAAATTATAAAAAAAGAAGTTGTGAATTTGAGAAGGAGTATAGGGAGACTTGGGAGGAGCTGGAGAGGGGAGAGGGATGTGGAAATGATGTAAAAACAGTACTTATGTCAATTTTTATAAAAACAAACATATTTTAATGATTACACTGCATAATCACTTGGGGAGAATTGCCTTTTCGGGAAAGTATGAGTAGATATTGATGCTAGAGATTTGTGTATGTTAAGCATACATTCTACCATTTATCCATATTCTCAGCCCTACCATGATATCTCACATGACTTGTTTTATGCTGTTGTTCTCATTTTTCTAGTACCAAGAGGGTAAAGAGCTTATCCAAGTCTCGGAGAGCCAAAATTGCAAAGAAAATAGACAATGCAAGGCTGGTAGCAGAACAGGTCATGGGAGATGAATTTGACTTGGATTCAGATGATGAGTTGCAGATTGACGAAAGATTGGGAAAGGAAAAGGCGAGCCTGTTAATAAGACCAAGTATGTTTCTGTTCTATTTCTTCCCTGCCCTGCCATTTCATGTTTGTTTTAGGTTTGAGCTTGTTGCTTTCTGATTTACCAGGCTCTATATATTTAACCTTTTTTTTTGCATTAGAGATTTATTTTTCAGTTAATTTCTCTCTTCTCTGAATTATTTGTTGGTGGCCATTACTTCAGAGAAAATGACATTCTTATTTTTTTCCTTTGAGTGTTTAACTCAGATGCATCATAATCTTAGCCTCATACTAATACATTGCATTGCATTTTAGAATTTCCCCGGAAGCTGCCCCGTGCAAAACCTTGCTCTGACCCCAACCGAATTCGTGAACCTGGAGAAGTTGAATTTGACATTGAGGTAGGAGCATGCCCTTGATCTGGTCAAGAGACAGAGATATTGTGAATTTGATTACTGAACTATTTACAAAATAAAATATTGCATGCTAGGCTGGGAATATTCTTTACTGTACGGCACTTGCCTATTATGTGCAAAGCCCTGAATTCAATTCCAGTCCTGCAAAGTTAATCAAATTGCATGCTGAGTTGTGACTAGCCTATAAATGGAAGATTATAATTAAAATACTTTTAAAAATCCTTTAATAAAGAACAAAATAAAAAGCAGTATCACTTAGCAAAAAGAGTATCTATGTGATTTGATGTGTCCTTTCATAAATTGTTTTACTTAATTGATCCCTAGATTGTCCATCTGTCAAATAGGAATTATAGTGCTTTACAAAGATGCTGTAAAGATTAAAATGAAAGAATAAATGTTCTGTATTAGGATGTTAGGACTCACACTGTCAATCCTGTAGTGGAAATTTACCAGACCAGCCCTGTCAATTGAGGCATTATGCTCTTTCCTTAACAGGAGGACTATACAACAGATGAGGACATGGTGGAAGGGGTTGAAAGCAAGCTTGGGAATGGGAGTGGAGCTGGTGGAATTCTCGATCTACTTAAGGCCAGCAGGCAGGTGGGGGGACCTGACTATGCTGCCCTCACGTGAGTAATCTACATTTTCCAGGCTATCAAAGAATACCACCCAAGGGGCTAGGCCAGCTAAGTAACTATTGAACATTTTCATTTGTTTTTGGTTTTTGAGACAGGGTCTCTTTATTTAATCCAAGCTGGTCTGGAACTTCCAGTCCTTCTGCCTTACCTCCAAGTGAGTGCTGGTTATTACAGGCATGTACCACCATGCCAAACTTACTAAACCAAATAAACAGATAATTATCAAGGGCATTTATGCTGAAAGAACAATGTGGATGTGAAAACTGTCCTGGGAATCTTCAGATCCGGCAATGACAGGATATGTAGACTTTGAGGAGGAATCAATTTTAAGTATATTGGAAATGGGCCAGGGAGAGTCATAGAAAGAGAATTGTTAATAAAAAGGTAATGATGCAGCATAAATGAAAAAAGGATTTTGTCTTTCCTCATTGCTTATATTTAGAGAGACTTGAGGCAAAACTAGCTTTTCATGAATAGTTTTTCACATTGTCTCCATTCTTAACCATGGATGGTTCTCTCCTTTCTACCATCTTGATTACTATAGCTGTTCTTCCTCTCTGAGTGTTCTGAAAACTGGTTTCTTCTGACCCCAGTGTTTCTCCTCTGTCCTTTACAGGGAGGCTCCAGCCTCCCCCAGCACTCAAGAGGCGATCCAGGGTATGTTGTGTATGGCCAACCTGCAGTCCTCATCATCTTCACCAGCTACCTCCAGCCTGCAGACTTGGTGGACCGGAGGGCAAGACCGAAGCAGTGGGAGCTCCAGCAGTGGGGTGGGCACTGTGTCTAGCAGTCCCACTTCTCAGCGCACCCCAGGGAAGAGGCCCATCAAAAGGCCAGCATACTGGAGGAACGAGAGTGAGGAGGAGGAGAATGCCAGTCTCGATGAGCAAGACAGCTTGGGAGCATGCTTCAAGGATGCTGAGTATAGTAAGAACATGCTAGCATATGGGATGATATCAAAAGGTTCCCTTTAGCCCAGTCTCAATCCTAACTCTAGAAGAAGACAGCTTGTAGTGAACACAGACCTGACCTTAAGCTAGATACTTATTTTTTTCTGAGCCATGTTTTCTTGTTCTGTAAAATGGGGATACCTCTAGGTTATAAGAATTAGAGATTATGTTACAGAGAGCACTAAGACCTTGGTGGCTTACTCATGGAAAGTCCTCCAGTGTAGAATAGATGTCATTTCGTTTTGGTACTATCATTTTGCCCTCTGGTAGACTCTTTTCCTATCTTCCTTATTTGACTGTCACCATCTGTAGTGTTAATATTCTTTGTTAACCACTCTATTTCTTGAAAAAGAATATACCATCAGCCCTCCATAGCTAAGCATTCCACATCTATGGTGTCTTAGGGTTTTATTTCTGTGAAGTGACACCATGACCATGGCAACTCTTATACAGGAAAACATTTAATTGGGGCTGGCTTACAGCTCAGAGTTTTAGTCCATTGTCATCATTGCGGGAAGCGTGGCAGCACACGGGCAGACTTGGTATTGGAGAAGGAACCAAGTGTTATACTTCTAGATCTGCAGGCAGCAGCAAGAGAGTGTCACAATTGGGCTGGCTTGAGCATCTGAAACCTCAAAGCCTGCCCCCAATGACACACTTCTCCAACAAGGCCACATATTCTAATAGTTCCACTCCTTACGGGCATATGTGACCACTACATTCTATTCTGGCCCCCATAGGTATGTAGCCATATCATACTGCAAAACTGCATGCAGTCCAGTTCCAACATATAATGGCACAGGATATACATTACGTTTCCAAAAGAGAGGAAAGGGAGCATAGTGAGGAAATATTGGACCAAAGCAAGAACAAAAACCAGCTGGGCAAACTACAAACTACATCTCCATGTCTGATGTCAAAGCATTCTTTAGATCTGCAACTCCTTCCAGTTTTGCTGACTGCAACACACTTCTCTGTCATGGCTGGTTCTACTCCCTGTTAGTAGCTTTCCTTGGCAGGTATCCCATGGCTCTGGCATCTCCAACATCTTAGGGGTCTCCGAGGTAATCCAGGCTTCACTTTTACAACTTCACACAATACAGGAACACCCCCAACACAGGCCTGGCATCAGTGACTTTCATTACCCATGGAGGGAGATTCCATAACCCCTTCCTTCTGTCCTTGACTCTAAAGCCAGAACCATGTGTCTGAAGCTACCAAGTTCTGCTTGTTTGGGCTGGAACACAGCCCTTTTGTTCAATTAAATTTTCACCAGCTTTCTGTTTTCAGTGGTCTCTTTCACTGCCTCAGTGTGGCTGTACTGGAATTCATCTATAGACCAGCTGACCTTGAACTCAGAGGTCCTTCAGCCTCTGCCTTCCAAGTGCTGGACTGAAGGTGTGCAGAACCACTCCAAACCTAAGCTTTTCTTTATTTCCTTTTCACTTTTCTTCAGTTCCTTTTCACAAGTTGGAAGCTTAGCTGGGTGGGGACTTGCTCTGAGGTCACCACTCCCTTTATTCTACTGAGCACCAGGCTTTTCTTTAATCTGTTTTTACTTCCTGGTGCCCCCTTTCTCCTCAACCTGTACATTTTATATTTTTCATTGCTCAGCTTTCTCCTTTTCATTACAGATCTGCATAAGACTCACCACTAATAACCACACAACACAGTCAATGCTAGGTTGTGTGGAAATGTCCTCTGCCAAAGATGTTAATCCACAATTCTTCAGTTTAGCCACAGGCAGATTTTTTTGAACAAAGGCAGAAAGCAGCCACATTCTTCACCAAAATATCACAAGAACAGTCAGTCTCTAGGCCACATATCAATATGCTTCTCTGAAACCTCTTGAGCCAGGCTCCCACAGTTCAAATTACCCTTAGCACCACTGTCTTCCATGCTCCAACTAGTATGGCCTATTATGGCCCTCGTAAAGCATTCAGCTGCTTTCCTAATCCAAAGTCCCAAAGTCCATATTTGTCCAAACAAAAACATGGTTAGGCCTATCACAGTAATACCACAGTCCCTGATACCAACTTCTGTCTTAGAGTTTTATTGCTGTGAAGAGACACCATAACCATGGGAACTCTTAAAAAGAAAAACATCTAATTGGCGGTGGCTTACAGTTCAGGGTTTAGTCCATTGTCACCATACCAGGAAGCATGATAGCACACAGGCAGACATGGTGCTAGAGAAGGAGCCAAGAGTTCTACATCCAGATCCGCAGGCAGCCGCAAGAGAGTCACATTAGGCCTGACTTGAGCATCTGAAACCTCAAAACCCAACCCCAGTGACACACTTCCTCCACCAAGGCCACACCTTCTAATAGTGCCACTCCCTATGAACCTATGAGGGCCATTTTCATTCAAACCACCACACATGATTTCATCCATAAATTAAAATATGTGCGAAAAATTACATCTGTACTGAACACATACAGATTCCATTTTCCTCTGACTTGGATAGCACAACTACTTATAGTAAAAGTATACATGATAAAAGGCATAGAGTATATGCAAATACCATGCCATTTTATATAAGGAACTTAAACACACATGGGTTTTGATTGGTGAGTGGGAGGACATTCTGGAATCAGTGCCCTTCAAGTATTGATGGAACTGAAATGACATTCGTTGCATTTTGCATATTTAAGAAACAAGTCCTTAAAAATGATGAGTCCTTAAAAGGAAAATTTTTGGAGTAATATAATGAATAAAGCACTGGTTTATATAATGTAGATAACAGTAATGTGGGTTTTTCTTTTACTATTTTCAAAATTATATAAATAGTTTATTTTTATTGACCGAGAATAAAAAAACTAGAGAAAGCTAAAATTCCTTAGGCTAGTATTGGGCTCCTTTCTGAGCCCAGTTTCCTTTTGCTTTGTTCATTCAACTTACATATAGATATATGCAGGCAGAGTATAGTTTTATTTAATGTGTGCAGCTCTACAGTTTGCTTGGATACCTTTCAATATCAGTGTGGAGACCTGCTTCATCAATGCTTAGAGGTTTGCTTGCTGCAAAGTATTCTGTAGCCTCATATGTTTAATCATTTCCCTATTTGATTGACATTCAGGTTCTTAAGGATTTTTTATTGCAATGAAAATCCTTGCATTAATCTTTTATGTCCATTTGCCAGTAAGTATCTCTTTAGGATAGAAAAATTTGTTGGATTGAAGATTGTGTATGAGATACATATTGATAGTGTCATGATATGCTTCAAAACAAGTTTATTTTACTTTTTTCTGTGCACTCTTACCAGCAGTGGCTATTATCAATTTTACATTCCATAGCTAATGGTGGTGTTTCTGTTTGCTTCTTTGTTTTATATATTGTTGACCCTTCCTTGTTCATTTTATGTGAGCTATCTGTTAATTCTTTCAACTATTTTTCTTTTCAATTTTCTTTTCATATTGATTGTAGAAGAGTTCTTTTTCCTTGTTTTGTTTTTGTGGTACTCAAGATTGAACCCAGTGCCTTTTGTATACTAGGCAAGCATTCTACCACTGAACTATATCCCCAGTCCTTGTAGGATTTCTTTTTTTGTGTTTTTTCTTAGATTACTTTTTATATATTCTGGATATGCTAATTTTTCTTTTTTTTTCTGTTAGAAGTGTCATATATTTTTTCTCATGTCTGTTCAGGCCTCATACAGTTGAACTTGACTGGGGAGAAGACAGAAATGTAGAGGCAAGGAGGGGAGAGTCTTTTTCCAGTCTTTGCTTCTGTAGTTTCAGACTCCCGACTGTCTCCTTGCCTCATTTTTTTCCTGGCCTGCTCTTTTCTGTGCATCATAATATCCTATCGAATGACCTCCCTGCAGGATAATTACAGTATTGGTCCCTTTTTTTGGAGGCAGGATTCATTAAATCACCTCAGGTAGCCTCAAACTTGTGACCCTCCTGCCTCAGACTCCTGAATGTTGAAATTACAGTGTGTGGCATGATGCCCAACTGTTTTTTTTTTTCCTCTCTCTTAGTGTTAAACTTTGGAAAATGGAGCTGAGTATAATGGCTCATACCTAAATTTCAGCACTTGGGAGATAGAGGCAGATTATAAGGATAGCTTCTGCAGTGGCAAGGCTAGCCTCAACTACATAGTAAGTTTGAAACCAGCCTGAACAACATGAGATTGCCTCAAAACCAAGTGCCTTCTGAGAATTTGACTTGTGAATGCTGTCTCCCAAACCATACTTTGTCTTTCATTCTCTTAATTCTTTCATAAGCAAAACTGTTATTTTCTGTAAAACTCAATTTATTAATTTTATTTTTAATGTATTTTGATTTATATATCTCATTTAACCACTGTAGAAATATATAGTCAATGACAATTTTCTCCTATTTTTTAGGTGTTATAGTCATACGCTTGATCATTTTGAGTAAATTTTTACATATGGTGTGATATTAGGTCATGATTTGCTTAACTTTTTTGGCTTATGGATATGCAGTTATGTCAACACCATTTATTTTAAAATTGGTCTTTTCCTACTGTATTCTGTCTGTACTTTAAAAAACATTTACTTATTCATTTTGTGAATGTGTATGTATATGTGAGGAGGCTACATGTCACTGCACATGTGTTCAGGTCAGAAGACAACTTGGGGAAGTCAGTTCTCTCCATCTACCATGTGAGTCTTAGAGATTGAATTCAGGTCATCAAGCTTGGCAGCAAGTGCCTCTACCCACTAATTGCTCTCTATCTGAGCTTTTGAGATAAAGTCTCTCACTGAACCTGTAGCTAAAGAATTTGGGTAGATTGGTTGGCCAACAAGACCCAAAGGTCTTCCTAACATTACCTCTCCAGTGCTGGGATTACAGACACATTCCAGCATGCCTGGCTGTCTTTTATGTTGGGCTGTGGATTTAACTCAGGTTCTCATGCTTGCACAGTAAGCACTTTACAGCTAGGCCATCTCTCCTGCTCTCTGGTAATCTAAGCCCAGAGTCATAGTTACAAAGTTCTCTTTTTCTCCCTTTCTCTCTTTTAATCACTTAAGGATTTTAATAGCTGCACCAGTTTGCATTCAAGTAGCAGTGAATAAGTGTTCCTTTTTCCCACTGGCATCCACACCAACATTTGTCATCTTTTTTCTTTTTTTTTTAAATCCTAGCCATTTTGATTGGAATGAGATGAAATTACAGAGAAGTTTTTTTTTTTTTAATATTTCATTTCTTTTCTGTCGATGGGTGTTTTGCCTGCATGTATGCCTATGAACCATGTGTATCCATGGTACCTACAGAGGCTGGAAGAGGGCATTGATCCCCTGGAACTAGAGTTACAGATGGTTGTGAGCTGCTGTGTGGGTGCTGGGAAATCAAACCCAAGGCCTCTGGAAAAACAGCCAGTGCTCTTAACCCTGGAGGAATCTCTCCATACTTTGGAAGAGAAGTTTTAATTTGCACTTGCTTAATGGTAAGGATGTTGGACATTTTTAAATGTTTTTCAGCCATTTATATTTCATCTTTTGAGAATTCTCTGTTCAGCTCTATGCTGCAATTTTTAATTGGATTGTTTATTTTCTTGTTTATTTTTTTGTTTTTATATATTCTAAATACTAACCCTTTGTTGTATGCTGTATTAGTTACCTTTCTATTGCTATGATAAAGCACCATGACCAACGTGAATTATGAAGAGAGTGTTTAATTGGGCTTATGTTCCCAGTGGGTTAGCATGCATGATGTGGAGCTAAGGCATGGCAACAAGGAGCAGCTGAGAGCGCACATCTAAAAGTGTAAGGAGGAAGCAAAGAATGCACTGGGCATGGCACAAATCTGTTGAAACCTCAAAGCCCACCCATAGTGACATACCTCCCCTAAAAAGGCCATACCTCCTAATCCTTCCCAACAGTTCTACCAATTGGGAACCAAATATTCAAACATGTGTATATGTAGGACATGTTCATTCAAACTGCCACAGACATATATCTGGTAAGAATTATTCAGGAATTTTTATGGGAAATGTATTGAATCTGTAGCTTGCTTTTTAACACCATGGCCATTTCCACAATATTAATTTTGCTAATCCATGAACATGGGAGGTATTTCCATCTTCTGGTGTCTTTCAGTTTTTCTTTTCAGTGTCTTTAGGTTTTCATTATATAAGATGAAACTTCTTTAGTTAGATTTATTACAAGATATTTTTTGGAGACAATTGTGAAAGTTACTGTTTCTCTGAATTCTTTCTCAGTATGTTTGTTATTTGTATATAGGAAGGCTACCAATTTTTTTATCTTGCTACCTTGCTGAATGTCCTTATCAGCTATAGGAACTTTCTAGTGGCATCTTATCAGCTATAGGAACTTTCTAGTGGCATCTTTAGGGTTGTTTACATATAGAACCATATCATCTGAAAATAAAGATACCTTGACTTCTTCCTTTCTCATTTGTATTCCTTTTATCTCCTTCACTAGTCTCATTGCTATAGATAAGACTTCAAGTACTAGAGCGAACAACCTTGTCTTGTTCCTGATTTTAGTGGAACTGCTTCAAGTTTCTCGACATTTACGTTGATATTGGCTGTGGACCTCTTGTATATTACCTTTGCTATTGTTGAGATATATCCTCTGTATCCCTAGATTCTCCAGGACTTTTATCATAAAGAGATGTTACATTTTGTCACAGGCCTTTTCTGCATCTAATGAGATGATCCCGTGGTTTCTGTCATTTAGTTTATTTATGTTGTGGATTATGTTTATTGAATTTTATATGTTGAACCATCTCTGGAGTAAAGCCAACTTGATCATGGAGGATAATCTTTAATGATGTGTCCTTGAATTATATTTGCAATTATTTTGGGTATTAAGGGTCTATTATCAAATTCCATTCAAATTTTAGAACCAACTTTTCCAATTCTGCAAAATTGTTTTGAAAGGGATGATATTGAATATGTAGATCACTTTGGGGAATATTATTGTCCTAACAATATTAAGACATCCAATTTACTTATGCTTTTGTAGTTTTTCACCTCTTATACTTTCTTTGTTAGATTTATTCCTTCTCCTTTTTGATACTACTATAAATGCAATTTTCTAAATTTCCTTAATGGATTGTTTTTATTGCTAATATATAGAAACACAACTAATTCTTGTATGTTGATCATACATTTTCTAACTTTTTAGAATTCTGTTATTAGCTCCCCAACCCCAACCATGGTAGGTTCTTCAGAATTTAGTATACATAGGGATCATTTTATTTTTTCCTTTCCAGTTTAGTTCTCTCTTTTAAAATTTTACATAGATATTTAATTAGAATTTTTTACAAGCAGGAATTTTTCAATTTCTAGTGGTTCCTATATAACATCTTTAGGTAAGGATTTCAGTTTAAAAGAAATTTATACAATAATAATAGATGGTAGTAAAACGAAGCAAGCTTGACTATAACTCTCTGTGCCTGTTACTCAGAAGCAATTCTGTTTTGGTCTCCATGTCCTGTAATTTTTAAAATAAGGCCTTTATTACTGCATTCTTATCAAAGCCTTAACATATTGGTTTTCTTTCTTTTTTTCTTTCCTTCCTTCCTTCTTTCTTTCCTTCTTTTCGGTATATTCTAGCCTAGAAATACGTGATCTGCCATAAACATGTACCCAAAGTCAAGGTGTTTACTGTATTACTTCAGTATTTTAGTTTTACTAATTTTGTACTATTGCATCCTGTGGACCATCCTTTTCTGAAGCTGCCAGCAGTGCTTGTAGTAACAATAATACGCTAAGGAGAGTCATAACTGCCACTTATTGATCTTTCAAGATATCCAAGCTAATAGCCCCTGTAACGTAACTAATTATTAGGGTTCCATATTTTAGTGATAAACCAGACATTAGGGGGTAGTAAATGGATGTGTTTCGGGTATATTTGTTTTTTTGATTTTATAGTTTTGTTTTTGAGGCAGGTTCTCACATAGCACTGCAGGCTGGTCTTGAATTCATTATGTAGCTGAGAACAACCTGGATTCTTGATCCTTGTCTCAGGGTTTCTATTGCTGTGATGAAAAACCATGACCAAGGCAACTTGGGGAGGAAAGGGTTTATTTGGCTTACACTTCCACATTGTAGTCCATCTGAAGGTAGTCAGGCAGGAACTCAAATAGGGCAGGAACCTGGAGGCAGGAGGTGATGCAGAGGCCATGGAGGGGTGCTGCTTACTGGCTTGTTCCTCATGGCTTGCCAATCCTGCTCTCTTACAGAACCATGCCTAGGGATGGCACCACCACCAATGGGTTGGGCCTTTCTTCATCAATCACTAATTAAGAAAATGTCTTACAGCCAGATCTTATGAAGGCATTTCCTTAATTGAGGTTCCCTCCTCTTCCCTAAAGATGACTTTAGCTTGTGTCAAGTTGACATAAAATTAGCCAGCACAATCCTCTTGCCTCCAGTTGTGTGTGTCAGAATTCATGGTGTATACCACCAAATCTGGCTTTGTTCCTGATTTTCGTCTCTAGTTGCTATTTTTTTTCCTTTTATATGGTATATCCAGAGATCTTGATATATCTCCTCTTAATCCTATAGAAATCTCATCTGCTTGATTTACTTTTAATTGACTTTGCTCTTTTGTCCTTATTTTTGTCAACCCCAACTTGTAATTCAAAGGAAAAAATGGATTTTTTATTTACTCTAGAGAAAGAACACATTAATGTATATATTAGTTCCTTTTCTTATTGCTGCTCCTATATACCTAACAAGATGTAACTTAAAGGATGAGTGGTTTACTTTGGCTTATGGTTTAAGAAGGGATATTGTCCATCATAGTGGGGGAAAATGGCAATGGGAGTGTGAGACAGCTGATCATGTTTTGTCTGTAAGCAGGAAGCACAGAGTAGACAGGAAGCAGCCATAAAACCTCATTACCTTTCTCTATTGACCCACTTCTTCCAGTAAGGGTCCTCCAACTGAAGGTTCCACAACCTCCTAGAAGAGTGCCATCAGCTAGGGACTAAATATATCAGATACATGAGCCTAAGTAGGATATTTCACTTTCACACCACAACATTCTGCACCTGGCCCATTTGTTCATGGCCATCTCATAATGCAAAATGAGTTCATTATAACCCTGAAAGTCCTCATAGTCTTTAATAATCCTAACCCTATTCAAAAATTCTAAGACTCAAGTCAGAGTTTCTGTTAAATGAAAGGGAAGCTACACACTTCCAATATACAGGGACATACAGTAAATATTTCCATTCCAAAAGGGAGAAATGGGGTTGTAACAAGGAATGATGAGACCAATGTAAGATTGAAACCTAGCAGGGCAAGCACCAAGTGCTACAGCTTTCCATGTTGGCCACCTAGGGCTTGTGATGGAATCACCTGAGTTCCAAGGGACTGAGTAACCACACTCCTACAGCTTTGCTCCCCGAAGCAGCTGTGCCAGCTACACCTTGCCTGAAGATTATCTTGGCACATAAATCTTATGGTCCTGGCTTCTCCAGTACCCTTGGATATCCTAACCTGGGCTTCATCTTCAGAGCTTCACACAGTGGCCTATTGTGTCTCTTTGCAGGGATTCCAACCTTGCTGTACATTTCTGAATTCAGCAACGCTGTGTGGAATCATGGTGCAAAACTTGATTACTTTCTCAATCCTGAATCTTTCATACCTGCAAAACCAGTATCGATGTGGGTGATGCCACCGTGTTTGGCTTCCAGCTCAAGATATATATTGTCCCTCTTATATCAAAGATATAGTGGCCTATGTATGCTTTGATGGCTGAATCTGGAGAAACACTTTTTTTAATGAAGTTGCTTTTAAACCAGCAACCCTTTCAGTAATATTGTCAGTTCTATCCCTCTCTTAAAATGAATTTGTGTGTTCACTAGTTGGAGCCTTTGATGGATGAGTTTCACCCTTAAACTAACCTTTCTATCATCCCAGTACAGAACACTAGGTTACTTTTTAATAGTGCTGATTTCTAACAATTACACTAGTTTTGTACATTCAGTGGCTACATTTTAAACCCAGTCAGGCTACTTTCTTCATCAAACTTTTCATATCTTTATGCACTACCTGGATAAGAGCAAGGACTAACCAAGACACATCCTAACCTGAATTGAGATTTCTTCCATCAAAAATAAAATAAAATAGTCTATTACCTTTTAATTCAGCTCCATCGAATTTCTCAGGACACTGTCACAGAATATATAGATAGTTTCTGTGGTTATTCTAGGCCATATACTCACAATTAAAAATTTGGCGCTAAGAGCTGCAGATGAGCAAGAACATGTGGCATTTGTCTTTCTGGGTCTGGGTTACTTCAATCAATATAATGTTTTCTGGTTATACTTGTTTATCTGCAAATTCATTATTTTGTTTTTCTTTACAGCTGAACTGTATTTCAAGGTGCATATGTACCACATTTTCATTCTTTCTTCAATTGAAGTACACTTAGGTTGTTTCGATTGCTTGGCTGTTGTGATTAGAATTAAAATGAGCATGGCTGAGCAAGTATCTACAGAGAAAGATGTCCTTTGGGTATATGCAAAGACTGATTTTTACTAGGCCATATGGTATATTTATTTCTTAGCTTTTTAAGAGTTGCTCATACTAATATCTAGAATAATTTATTTATATTGTATTTTATTTATCTTAGGCATTTTGACTAGGTTAAGCTTAAATCTCAAAGTGGTTTTGACTTGCATTTTCCTAATTGCTAAGGTTGATGAACATTTTTAAAGATGCTTCTTAACCACTTTCGTTTCTCCTTTGAGAACTATGTTCAGATCTATAGCCCATTTTTGAATGGGTCTTTTCTTTACTCTTATTTTCTGAGTGTTTTATAAAGTCGTGGGTGTTAATCCTTTTTCAGATGTGTAGCTAGCAAAGTTTCTCTTCTGTTCTGTGGGCTTCCTCTTTACTCAATTGTTTCTTTAGGTGCAGAAGCTTTTTTAGTTTTATGAGGTCCCATTTGTCAATTGTTGGCTTTAATTCCTAGGCAAGTGTAGTCCTATTCAGAAAGTCTTTTCCTATGTCTTTATCTTGTAGGAGCTTGCCTATGTTTTCTTCTAGAACTTTCAGCATTTCAGGTTTCACATTTTGGTCCTTTGAGTTAGTTTTTATGCAAGGTGATAGATACGGTTATTTTAAGTCTTCTATCTGTAGACATTGACTTTTCCCAGCATCATTTGTTGTAGGTGCTTTCTTTTCTCCAGTTTGTTTTGGCATCTCTTTTAGATAGTAAATGGCTGTAGTTACATGTACTCATGTTTATGCCTTCTATCTTTCTTCCACTGGTCTACATGTCTGGTGTTTTTGTTTTTGCCTGTACCATTCTGTTTTTGTTAACAATGTCTCTGTAATATATTTTGAAATCTGGAATGATAGTCACTCTAGCTTTGTTCCTTTTACTGAAGTTTTGTTTTGGCTATCTGGGTTCTTTAGTGGTTCCACATGAATTTTAAGAGATAGTGTTTTCTATTTTGTGAAGAATGAGAGGGGTTTTGATTATGATTACATTGAATCTGTAAAGTTTTTGATAGAATGGTCATCAGTCCATGAGCATGGAATGTCTTTCCATTTTCTAGTATCATTCTCAATCGCTTTCTTCATTGTAGAAATCTTTCACCTCCTTTTTTTTGAGGCTATTGTGAATGGGAATGTACCCATAATCTCTTTCTCAGTTTGTTTGTTATTGATGTATAGATACTAATTTTTGTAAGTTGGTTTTGTATCCTGCCACTCTGATGAAATTGTTGATTATTTCTAGATGTTTTCTGGTCATGTTTTTGGAGTCTCATGTTATATGTGCAAATAGGGATAGTTTGACTTCTTTTTTATTTATATTCCTTTAATTTCCTTCTTTTGCATAATTGTGCCAGCTAGTGATTCCAAATTATATTGAAAAAGAGTGGAGATAGTGGGCAGCCCTGTCTCATTCCCAATTTTAATGGGATTGCTTCAAGTTTTTCTCCGTTTATAATAATGTTGGCTATGTGCTTGTCATATATAGCCTAATTCTTTCTAAAAAGGTTTCTTCCAATCCTACTCTGTCTAGAGCTTTTATCATGAAGATATACTGGATTTTATAAAAGGCTTTTTCTGCATCTATTGAGGTGATCATATAATTTTTGTCTATAAGTTAATTTATGTAGTTTTTTACATTTATTGACTTGTTTATGTTGAACCATCCCTGCATCTTTGGATAAAGCCATCTTTGTCTTGGTGGAAATCTTTTTGATAAATGCCTATATTTGGCTTGTAAGTATTGTGTTGAGGATTTTGAACCTATGTTTATCAGAAATATTGGCCTGTTATTTTCTTTCTTGTTCTCATTGTTGTGTCTTTACCTGGTATTGTTATGGTTAAGAATAATATTGGTTTTGTTGAAGGAACTTAGAAGTATTCCTTCTGTGTCTACTTTTTGAAAATTTTAATGAGAATTGGCGGTAGTTCTTTGCAAATCTGTTAGAAATCTGCTGTGAATATATCTAGGCCTGGGTAGAATGATTTTGATTAATGTTTTTCGATTTCTTACATTATAGCTCAGTTTAGGTTGATGATCTCTTGGTTTAACTTTTTGGTGGTTTGGGTGAATCTAAAATTTGTCCATTTCTTTTAGATTTTTCAATTTAATGAACAACAGATTTTTTTAATGTTATTCCATTTTAATATTTTGAATTTCCTTGTGTCTGTTATAAATGATTTCCTGTTCATTTCTGATTCTGTTAATTTGGGTCATCTATTTTTCTTTGGTTTAGTTGGGCCAAGAGTGTTGATTTTGTTTATCTTCCTATAGAACCAATTTTTAGATTTGTTGATTTGTTATATTGTTTTCTTTGTTTCTATTTTATTATTAGTTTCTGCTATGATTTTTTTTGGTTAGTTCTTGCCATATACTGGATTTGAATTTGCTTTGTTCTTGTTTTTCCAAATTCTTTAGTTACAGCTTTAAGTCATATATTTGTACTTGTTTTTGAGACAGGATCTTCCTGTGTAGCGTTGGCCAGCCTAGAACTTGCAATGGAAACAAGGCTGGCCTGGAACTTAGAGAGATCTGCCTGCCTCTGACACCTCAGCACTGATTAAAGGTGTGCACCACCACACCTAAGTCTTTCTGATTTTTAAATATAGGCACTTAGAATCATAAATTTCCCTCTAGAGGTTTTGTTGTTTTGTGCTTTTATTTTGATTAAGTACCAGAAATTTATTTTTATTATTTCTTGATTTCTTCTTTGACCCATGCATCATTCACTAATGAATTATTTTATCTCCATATCTCCTTGAATTTGTGTATTTACTAGAAATTTGTTTGCTTTTGATGTTGTGTTTTATCACCTTACAGTAAGATAGGATACATGAAGTCTTTCTGAATTTGTAAAGATTTATTTTGTATCCCAGGATGTGCTCTGTTTTAGAGAAGTATTCTGACTATGGTTTCCCAACCCAACTCCTCCCAGGCACTCTCTACCTCCCCCCCAACTTCATTCCCTTTTTTCACTCCCATACACAAAAACAATTCCCATAAAATAAAATCGGAAATCATAATGTACAAACAAACGATTGTTTTAGTCTATATTGTGGAATGTTTTTAGTTCTCCTTCAGCTGTGGCAGATAGTTTGCTGGGTACAGTAGTCTAGGTTGGCAGTTATGGTCTTTTAGAACTTGAAGTGCATTGCTCCAGGCTCTCCTGGCTTTCAGAGTTTCCATTGAGAAATCAACTGTTATTTTGATGGGTTTCCTTTACATATGATTTATGGTTTGGGTCTTTAATCCATTTGAAGTTGAGTTTTACAGGCAGGGGATGGGGATTATCTCTGGAAGTCTCTTAATTAGGACTTGGAGTCTGATTTCACAAAGGCTGGCAGAGACAGAACCAAAGGTACCCTGGATCTGGCCATAGATGGCCACAGGTCTGAAGGGAATAAAGATGAACTGGAAGGATGGGCTAAGCACTGGAGAGAGAACAGAATGGAAGAAGGGAAGGAGGGCACTAGTAGTCTACCAGGGTCCCAACCAAGTGTGGTGTTCTTGGGATTCCTGGTAGAAAGTGGTCCTGAGGGTTGGCAGGGAGTCACAGAGGAATGGGAGTGGGCTAGAAAGAGTGGCTGAGGGGTGGAGTGTGGGGTTAGGTCATTGAGTTTGTCAATTCCATTTTCATTTCACCTTGAGTTCTCTCCAATATTTCTATCTCATTACTCCGCTTGGTTTTCAAATCCTGAATCGTCTTCATCGTTTTGTTCAGTTGTGTATTTGTATTTTGTTGAGCATTACTCAGGCATGTCCATGTGTTGCAATCCTCTTGGAGTTCAATGAGGTGTTTACATCTTTTAAGCTTTTTGAATTTCTGAATGAAGTTATTATTGTTCATTTAATTCTGTGTCCTAGGTTCATCTAGATAATTCTCATTAGAGAACATTTCTATAGGACCAGTGGATTTGATGGGACACATACTGTTTCGGCCTTTAATATTGTTGTTTTTTGAATGTGACCTGCATTTGTAGACTTCTGTATTTGGTTGTGTGTCTGACGTGAGATTTTATTTAGCTTTCCTTAGATTTGACCAGTGCAGGAATTATGTGTCCCGAACTAGACCAGGCAAAGCTGATGTATGTATGAGCTGCTTAGTTGGACCTAGACCAGACAAAGCCAGTATTGGAGCTGTGGTTTCGAGGTAGGTCTGTGGGTGTGGAGATGGTGGAGAAGGAAGATGGGATTGTGGGGGAGGGACTTGCCAGGTTATCTCAGAGTCACAGGTCTGCAACTAGGCCTGTGGGTATGGAGATGGAAAGGGATGGATGGGAGTGGGGGAATGTAGTTATCAGGCAAAGCTGGTTTGTGAACTGTGGCTCCAGAGCTAGGGGCAGATAAGAGACTTAATGATTCTTTTTTTTCTCCTCCTCCTCCTCCTCCTCCTTTCATCTCTTCTTTCTTTCTAACTTTGGGTTTAGTTTGGGTTTTCCTCCTAGTTTTCTAATGTATGAAGATAGGATATGATTTAGGATCTTTCATCTTTTTAAATGTAGCTATTTGCAGGGTTAATTTACTATCTGTGCACTCTTTTGCTGCATCTTTTAAAGTTTGGGTATGTTCTTTTTTTGTTTCAATTCATATCAAAGTCTTTATAAAGTTTCGTATTCCTTTTTTATTTGTTTTTTGTGTTATGCCTGCATGAAACTCAGAGGACAACTTGTGGGAGTCGGTTTTCTCCTTCCACAATGTGGGTCCCAGGGGTTGGTCTTATGTCTTCAGGCTTGGTGGTAGACATCTTTACTCACTGAGCCATCTCACTGGCCCTATATCAGAGTCTTTGAAATCACACATGTGATTATTTCTTTGATTCCTTTTGAGCATGTACAACTTCTACCTGGTTTTGAATTCTCTATTTATCTTTCTGTAATTGATTTTTTGCTTTATTTTAATTGGGGAAGATGCTTAGTCTTTTAGAGCTTATTGATATTGAGAAGACCAGCTAAAGGATGGTGAAGTCATATGTGCAATAGATAATGATATGCATACATACATACATACATACATACATACATACATGATATAACCTATTATCTTGTATGCCAACTAAACATTTTTAAAAAACAAGGAAACTGGTGCAAAAATCTTAGTGAGAGCTGGTAACAATGTTTTGTACCTGGAATCCCAATACTCAGGAGGCAGAGGCATTTGATACTTGAGGCCAGCCTTGGCATAAGAGTGAGACCTTGTCCCCTAAAACAAAAGAAATCCTTTGATCATGTATTCAAGGCTTTATTTCTGCACTCTCTATTCTTTCTCATTGGTTTTTATACCTGCCTTTATGCCAGTTGCACACTGAGTCAATTACTGTTGTTTCGTAATATGTTTTAAAATCAGGAAGTGACTTCAACCTTATATTTTAATATGCATATTTAAATACATTTTCTTTCAATGCATAGACTTAATTATAATCTATACCTTATTACCTGTTGACTAAAATGTGAAGCTCAGAATGAAATTCATTAATGTAAGTTACTGTACACGTCGGTTTTTTCTTAGTAAATAAAAATATTATTATGTATGTGGGTGGGTGCACATGCCACAGACGCATGTGTGGAGGTCAGAGGACAATTAAGTGCAGCCCATTCTTTGCACTTTTATGTGGGTTATTGGAATCATACCCTAGTCACCAGGCTAGCACAGCAAGCATCTTTACCTGCTGAGCCATCTTACTGTCCCCTACATATCTTTTGAACACAACTTTGCAAGGCAGATGGCATTATCTATTATTTCAATTTTATGGGTTAAGACTCTGAAACTGTTCTTAGGCCACTACTGTGTCATCCAGTACTTCCCAGAAGTTTTCTGACCCTAAGGCACCAAGTTCTTCTGCTTTGCCACACTTATTTCTTTGAGGTAGTACACCTTTCAAACCCAGCAAAGTAATAGTGATACCTTTTCGTGAAACAGCTGTTATTAGTACTCATTCCTTTCTAAGAAGAAAATAAAAAAATCAGAAGGCAAAGTTTTCACCTCTTTGCTGAAGGAGGTAGGTCTGAAAAAGACTCACTCTTCTATAGTAAAGCCCTCTAGAAAGAAGTAGGAGGAGCATTCTTATAAGGTTGTTAACTCTTACAGTCTTCTAGGTTTGGGAGTGGTATCTGAATTTTACTCTATCATAGAAGAGGGCATCTGATCCCATTACAGATGTGAGCCACCATATGGTTGTGAGCCACCATATGGTTGCTGGGAACTGAACTCAGGATCTCTGGAAGAGCAACTGGTGCTCTTAACCACTGAGCCATGTCTCTAGCCCTTCAATAGGATCTTTCTAGACCATATTCCCATTAAATCCTAAGTGCCTTGCCTGTGGATTTTGTGATAATCTATATACTTGTATTTGTCTACAGGTACTTTATCAGTTAGATCCCTCAGTTCCAGTAATCTTGGTCCCGGTTCAACTTAGTCTTTTTGTTCCTATTATGTATATTAAGTATATACTATTTATTTTTCCCATTATTTCACAAACAATAAATACCAACTCTTCACTGTATGTGGCTGCTTTAATATAAAATCAAACACACATCCTTGGCCTCGTTTGTAAATTAGAGGCACCAGGTATAATAACTAGTTCCTAAGTGCACTATAACATCTCCAGTGCAGGCATAAAACAAGTTGCTATGGAGAGCTAAGGAGGAATCCAAATCAGATTACGAGAGTGAAGGAAGGCTTCTTACAGGGCTAATCTAGAGCTGAATTTTAAAAGGTGAGCCAAGTAACTCACTTCAGTGATGTTGGCCAAATGGATCAGAATTAGGTGAATGAAGGAGGACTTTCTTAATGAGGGTACAACCATAGAAAAGGCATGAAGTGTGAGTCTTAGGGACTTTCTGTAGTTGAATGTGGATTAAGTAAATGAGTACTGGAGGAGGGGTAGGACGTACTGAAGTATGTATTTTGTCTTTGCCCTTTCGGATGCGATTTCATTTATCTCACCTTCACCTCTCCCTACAGTCTACCCATCACTGGAGTCTGATGATGATGACCCTGCTTTGAAATCTCGACCCAAGAAAAAGAAGAATTCAGATGATGCTCCGTGGAGTCCTAAAGGTGATCTAGTATTCTGTATCTTAACCTCTGTAGAAATGGTCAGGTGAAAAAAATAGATTGGAGTAGTAGATATGTAATACATGAAGATCTTATTCAGTCACTCATTTGCTCAGTCAGCAACTATTTGTTACATTTCGTGCCATGTTAGATGCTAGAGCTAAAGTGATTGTGTGACACAGTTTATGTAATCTAGCTAGGAAAATCATAGCTGTTGCTTTTGATATCATATGGCTTCAGCTGAAGGTAACCAGCAAGATCTCACTGAGCCATCTAGGGCTTCTAAGAACATTCTGTTAACCATCATTCTAGCCCCCTACCCATGGTAATTTTGTTTCCAAGGAGGAAAATTATGCTGAAACTTAAGCTCTACAAGAGTCCTAAGATTGTCAGCTACTGAGAAGTCATCACTGAGGAAGGGAAGGAAGAGAGGGAAAGTTCACTGAGGTGAACATGGAATTTTGACAGATCAAATAATTTTCTTCATCTCACTGGTTGGGCTGTTTACACTGAAGAACATTTGGGAGCTTTTTAAAATTTGAGTATGTAAGATGTATGTTTCTGTGTATAGTGTTCATGTGTGTGTGATTGTTCATATGTACATGCAGTTGTGTGTATGTGGAGGTGAATGAACAACCATGGGTGTGGGCCCTTGTCTTCCACCTTGTGTGAGGCAGAATGTCTCATTGTTCAGTGCTACAATATACCCTGCTTTTAGGGATTCTCCTGTTTCTGCCTCCCACCTTATTGTACACATTCTGGGATTATAGATGTGTATCACCACTTTCAGTTTTACATGGATTTGGGGATCCAAACTCCAGTTCTCATGCTTATATGGCAAGTGCTTATCCACTGAATTATCTTCCCCAGTCCATGGTACTTAGCAAACCTTAGCAAACCTTAGCAAACTTTAGCAAACTACTCAAACATTAATGGCCTAAAAGAATATTTACTATTTCTCACGATTTTGTAGGTTGGTTAAACTGTTCTTACAATCTCAGCCAGCTTGATTTTGGAGTAGGTAGTATAAAAATAGCTAGGTCGTTTTTTTCCATACTCTTATATCCTCCAGGAGGCCAGGCCAGTTTTGTTTTGTTTTGTTTTGTTTTGTTTTTTAAATAAGGTGCAAAGGAATTTCCAACAGCAAGAAAAAACAAACCTCAATACACGCACCTTCCTTCCTTCTTCCCCTCCCTCCCTTTCTCCCTCCCTCCCTTTCTTTTTTCTTTTTTCTTTTTTCTTTTTTTGTTTCTTTTGTTTTTTTGAGACAGAATTTCTCTGTTATAACTCTGGCTGTTCTGGAACTCATCTATAGTCCAGAGTGAACTCACAGAGACCTGAGTGCTGGAATTAACGGAGTGCACCACCACTGCTTGTACACATTGGCTGTACAGACACTTTTCAGGCTTCTACTGTGCCACATTTGCTATTGTCCCAGTGACTACAGCACATTGCATGGCTAAGCTTATGATCTCTGTAATTCTTGGGATGTGTGTTAATGAGTGAATCAGCAATATAAAAAATTAAGGCATATTTTCTATATTTCTTCCTATAGTTGCTACTTTTAGTTTTTTCTGTAAAGGTAAATTTTTTTGATTAGTAAATGTGAAAAGTACTAAAAGTAAAGGAAATTATGAAGAAGAAATCAGCCAGAATGTTGCCATTCAGAAGCAACCGCTGTTAACATTTTGACACTTCCTTCTAGTGTTTTGTTTTTCTATTAATTTTTTTCTTTTCCAGTTGAAATAACACTGTAGGGGCTGAGTAGTAAAGTCCTTGCCTTATCATCATGTGAGATCCTGGGGGATTGAAATAATGCTGTGTAAAATAAAACTTTATACTCTTTTTTTTAACTTTTTAATCAAAGGTAATATATGTAGCAAATTAATATGGGGGGTTTTAGGTTGAACAGCACGCCTTAAAGATAGCATCATAGCTATATTTTCTTGATAGATGCTTTTAAAACTCAAGATAATAGAACTTAAGCCAGTCATGGTACCACAGCCTATAGTCTTAGCCCAAGAGAAGTAGATGCATGAGACTCAATGGATTGCAGGTTTGGGCTTGCAAGATGGCTCAGCCTGTAAAAACACCTACCTTCAAGCTTGATAACCTGAGTTGATCCCTGCAGCCCACATGGTGGAAGGAGAGAATTGACTCCTGAAAGCTGTTCTCTGACTTTTATATATTTATAAACCTCCAAAAATAAATAATATAAATAAATTTGGCAACATTTTTTTTTTTTGCGGGCACATAAATTTTAATCTCATCATTGGGAGGTAGAGGTTGGGATATCTGTGAGTTCAAGAACAGCCTGATCTAGATAGTAGGTTTCAAGCCAGCCAAGTCTACATAGTAAGACATTGTCTCAGGAAATAAAGTATTGAAGGTTTATGGTCAGCCTGGATTACATAATGAGGTTGAAGTCATTCTGGTCTACAGAGTAAGACCCTGTCTCAAAAAGAAGAGTTTATACCACTGTTTCTCAGTTTATCAACCTAATCTTTATTTCTCCTTTCATCAATTTCTCATGTACTCCCTATTATTTTTTCCCCATCTTTCCATTAACTGTTCTTTCTCAGTTGTATTGTCAAAGTTGTTAACTATACTTTGTCTTATAGAGTTAATATTTATAATATGCATTTACTAGGGATTGACTGTAAAAACTGCCAACTATTAAGTTGTAGATTTTACATTAATACATCACAAGTATTTTCCTTTGCACTTATTTATACATACTTTAATAGCTAAAAATATCTCTCCATCCTAACTTCTCCTTTGTGGGGGATTGATGCCATTGCCAAATTTTCTAATTAGTAATAACATTTGAAGCATGTTTACATGTATCTCTGGTAATTTATTTAGACTGAATGAATCTTCATGAAATCACAGAATGGTCAAAGTGTATAAGGATAAACATTGAAAGGTCTTCCTTGTATCCTATTCTATAGCCTTCTCCTCCATTTGGAGTAAACCACTGTTAGCAGTTTCTTACTTATGCTTTCAGAGGTCAAATATTTATAGATGAGTACCATGTATATATTTTCTTTGCCTTTTTTACTATACTATAATCTCAAAAAAGTAAATTAGTGATTAATAGAAGAGTTTATATCTCACCTATTGATTCTTAGCAGGCTCATTTGTAAACCATAGACTATACCTCAAGTGATATAATGTATGACTTCTAAGGTAAAGTTAGAAAAGGCAGGTTCTTAATGACTTGCTTGAACACCCATGCTTGGAAACCTACCTGAGCTGCCAATTAACAAGTCTAACTACTCTGAGATCACATGGCAGTGAGGAAGCTAGTCCCAGGGAGAAACCCCATGATTATATTTAGTCTTTGAATCCTCTCACAAGCACCAAGCTTGTGAGGCTTCTAAAGATTGAAACTCTTGGCTACCTGGTTAGCTTCATCCTTCATTTCTGCCTGAGACTCTAGAAATCATGAACTAGAGTCAAAAACTGTTCCCTTGTCCCTGTGAGGTACTAATTGAAATCACCTCCTATTAATGGGTTTATGTTAGTCTTTGTGTCCTTAAATCTAGTAGTACTTTTTTTATGAAATTGAACACACCAGACTTTGGTGCATATATGTTTAGAATAGTAATGTCTTGGTAAGTGTTCCCCTATTAGAATGAAATGTGCTTCTTCATCTCTTTAACTTTATTTTGAAGTCTATTTTGACCAATATTAGGATAGCAATGCCTGTTTGCTTTTCAGTCCCATTTGATTGGGGTACTTTTATCCATCCTTTTACTAATATAACTGATCTTCTGGGTATTTGATACCCATGTTTGGGGGCTATTTTTAAATTATTATTATTTTTCATCTCTCATACAACTTCTACAATACATCCCAACTTCCCTCCTCTCTTCCTTCCATTCCCCAGCTCTCCCATCTCCCCTCTGCCCCAAATCTACCCCCTGTCACCACCCACAAACATCTCTCTACTTCTCTCCAGAAAAGAACAGTCCCCCCATGGTTACAGCACAATCAGGGCATGGCATAGCAGGATGGAAAGAGGCCAGGCACCAATCCCTACATCAAGGGTGGTCCAGGCAGCCTGGCAGGAACAAAAGGTTCTCAAGGGCAGGCAAAACAGTCAGAGACACCCTACTCCAGCCTGTAGGAGTTTTTCAAGAACGACAATCCAGACAAGCATAAGATGTATTTAGGGGATCCTGCAGGTTCCATGTCTGTGGCTTGGGTCTCTGTGTGCCCCTAAGGGTGCTAGTCAGTTGACACTGTGGGGCTTGTTCTCCTAGTGTCCTCAATCCCTCTGGTCTCTGCCATCCCTCCTCTCTGTCTTCCCTGATGTCTGCATGATGTTTGGCCCTGGGCCTCTCCATATGCTCCTTTCAGCTGCTGGAGGGGGGCTTCTCTAGCAAGGACTGGGTTAGGTACTGATTATGAGCAGAGCATGACACCATTAGAAATCATCTCTGGGTAATCCAGTCTCTAGTTCCTGGCCTGTCCTGCAGTTTCAGACAGGGGTTCCCTCCTTTAGCATACGGTCTGCCGTTTTGTTGTCAACGAGGATCTTGCAGGGAGGTTTTGTGGCTGGGATGGTGTCCCAGTCTCACCACTGGAAGCCTTGCCTGGCCACAGGAGATGGCCTGTTCAGACTCCCTATTCCTGAATACTAGGGATTCCTGCTAGGGTCTCCCTCATAGATGCCTGTGAGTTTCCACTACCCTAGGTGTCTCAATTGCCCAATAATTGTCTCCCAATTCTTGTCATCTCTCCCTATATTTTTCCCTCAGTCCCTCTTTTCCTCCTGGTCCCCTTCGCTCCCATTCCTGTCCTCTTCCACCCCACCTGCACCCTTGTTCAGTTTCTACCTTACTAGAGAGATCCCTGTGTTCCAACTGGGGCCCTTCTGGTTACGTAGTTTTTTTACGTCTGTGGATACTAGTACCTTTCTCTTTTGTTTTGCAGTTAATATCTGCATGTAAGTGAGCACATACCATGTTTGTCTTTCTGGGACTGGGTTACATCACTCAGGATGAGTTTTTTCTATGTCCAACCATTTGCCTGCAAAATTCATGATTTCATTTTTTAAAAAATAGCTGAGTAATGCTCCACTGTGTAAATGTAGCACAATTTCTTTATCCATTCTTCAGTGAGGGGCACCTAGGTTGTTTCCAGTTTCTGTCTATTATGAACAAAGCTGTTATAAACATAGTTGAGCAAGCGTCCTTGTGGTAGGATGGAAAGTCCTTTCAATATATGCCCAGGAGTGGTATAGCTGAGTCTTGATGTAGGAAAGATAAAATTTTCTAAGGAATCATCATATTGATTTCCATAGTGGCTGGGAGGCTTTTAATGACCTATTCTATTTCCTTGGGGGGGTCATAGGTCTGTTTAAATTGTTTATCTGATCTTGATTCAACTTTGGTAGGTAGTATCTATCAAGAACAGTACCCATTTCTTTTATATTTTCCAATTTTGTGGAGTACAGGCTAAAGGTATGACCTAATTATTCTTTGGATTTCCTTGCTGTCTGTAGTTAAATCCCCCCTTTCCTTTCTGATTTTGTTGATTTGGATATTTTCTCTGTGCCTTTTAATTAGTTTGGCTAGGGGGTTGTCTATATTGTTTTTTTCTCAAAGAACGAGCTCTTTGTTTCATTGATTCTTGGAATTGTTCTCTTTGTTTATATTTTAATGATTTCAGCCCTCAGTTTGATTATTTCTTGCCATCTACTCCTCTTGAGTGTGCTTGCTTGCTTTTTGTTCTAGGGCTTTCAGATGTGCTCTTAATTTGCTAGTATGTGATGTCTCCGTTCTTTTTGGTAGGCACTTTATGCTATGAATTTTTCTCTTAGCACTGCTTTCAGTGTTTCCCATAAGTTTGGGTGTGTTGTGGATTCGTTTTCAATGAATTTGAGAGTCTTTAATTTCTTATTTTTATCTGTCTTGACCTAGTCTTCATTCAGTAGTCGTGTATTTTACATGAATTTATAGGCCTTCTGTTGTTTTGTTGTTGAAGGCTACTTCAATCTGTGGTGATCTGATAGGATTCAAGGGATCATTTCAGTTTTCTTGTATTTATCGAGGCTTGCTTTGTGGCCAAGAATGTGGTCAATTTTGGAGACAGTTCCATGAGGTGGTGAGAAAAAGGTATTTTTTTTGTGTGTGGGTGAAATGTTTCTGTAAATATCTGTTAGGTCCATTTGGTTTATAACATCTTCTAGCTCAGTATTTCTCTGTTTTGTTTTTGTCTGGATGACCTGCTAGTTGGTGAGAGTGGGGTATTGAAATCTACCACTATCAGTATGTGAGGGTCAATGTGTGTTTTTAGCTTTAGTAACGTGTCTTTTTACAAATGTGGGAGCCCTTGTGTTAGGGGCATAGATGTGAAGAATCAAAATGTCATCTTGGTGGATTTTTCCTTTGAATATGAAGGGTCCTTTCCCATCTCTTTGGATTAATTTAGAATTGAAGTTGGATATTAGAATGGCCACACCAGCTTGTATTTTAGATCCATTTGCTTGGTAAATTTACCCTTTACTCCAAGGATTATAATGTTTATCTTTGAGGTTGAGGTATGTTTCTTGTACGCAGCAGAAGAATGGATTCTGTTTTCCAATCCATTCTGTTAGTCTGTGCCTTTTTACTGGGGAATTCAGACCATTAATGTTGTCTCCCCTTCTATTGATAATGATGGTATGAGATTATTTATTTCTTTTGTTTTCCTGGGTTGCTTAGGTTGTAGTTTCTTTCTAGTAACTTCTGTAGGGCAGGATTTGTAGATAGATATTGTTTTAATTTTGATTTATTGTGAAATATTTTGTTTTCTCCATCTATGGTTATTGAAAGTTTTGCTGGGTATAGTAGTCTGGGCTGGCATCTGTGTTCCCTTAGAGTACTTTTTGTCTAGGCCCTTTGGCTTTTGGGATCTCCATTGAGAAGTTGGGTGTAATTCTAATAGGTTTGCCTTTGTATGTTACTTGTTTTTCTCTTGCAGTTTTTCTTTGTTCTGTATGTTTAGTGTTTTGATTATTACATGGTGAGGGGACTTTCTTTTCTGGTCCAGTCTACTTGGTATTCTGTATGCTTCTTGTACCTTTATAAGGATCTCCTTCTTTAGGTTTGGAAATTTTTCTTCAATTATTTTGTTGGAAATATTTTCTGGGACTTTGTGCTTGGAATCTTCTTTTTCCTCTATTCCTATTATTCTTAGATTTGGTCTTTTCCTAGTGTTCCGGATTTCCTGGATGTTGCATGTCAGGAGTTTTTGGATTTAATATTTTCCTTTGCTGACATATCTATTTCATCTATAGTATCTTCAACTCCTGAGATTCTCTCTTCCACCCCTTTGTATTCTGTTGCTGTTGCTTGCCTCTGTAGCTCCTGATCACTTTTCTGGGTTTTTCATTTCCAAAAATTCCCTTGGCTTGTGTTTTCCTTATGGCTTCTATTTCCATTTTCAGGTCTTGGACAGTTTTGTTTGTTTCCTTCCATTGTTTGTTTTTATTTGCTTTCTTTGAGGGATTTATTTTTTTTCTTCTAATTTTTTGTGTTTTCCTGTGTTTCTTTGATGAGATTACTCAATTCCTCCAGTTTGTCTTTTCATTGATTTCTTTGAGAGATTTATTCATTTCCTCTTTAAGGACCTCTATTATCTTTGTAAGGTTGGTTGTAGTCTTTTTCTTCTGCTTTGTCTATGTCAGAGTATTCAGGGCTTTCTGTAGAAAGATGGTTTGGGCTCTGGTGTTGCCGTATTGCCCTGGTGGTTGTCGATTGTGTTCTTACACTGGCAGTTAGGCATCTGTGCTTGGGGTGATTATAGGTTTAAGTGCCAATTCCTGAGTTTTTTCTTTATTGGATGAGAGTTTAGTTCCTTGAGTTTCGTTCTCTAGTCTTCTGGTCTGTATGGCTTGGGGCAGTGCTAGGGATTACCACTGGAGTTGGTGGATGGGGTTTGGGAGGATATGGGCTCTTGGTCCTGCAGAGAGTCTTCCCCTGGAGTTCTGGAGGCTGAGCCATCTCCTCAGCCGCAGCTGGGATTCTTTTGCAAAGCAGATTTTTCTTTTTTCACCTGAGGATATTTGTTTCTTATAAAATATGATTATTGAAAAGAATAAACAAGTAACAGTTTTTTTATATTCAGTATTGTTTAGGTGCTATAAAAAAGTTATGCCATGATTGTCAATAATTCATTACTTGGAGCCTGGCAGTGGTGGTGCACACTTTCAATCCCAGCACTTGAGAGGCAGAGGCAGGCAGATTTCTGAGTTCGAGGCCAGCCTGGTCTACAGAGTGAGTTCCAGGATAGCCAGAGTTACAACAGAGAAGCCCTGTCTCCAAAAACAAAAACAAAAAAAGAATTCATTGTTTGCTTTGTATATATAAAATAATCCTCAATATAAGTGAGACAAGGTAGTATCTAGTACATATGTAGTCACTTGCACAGATTATACATTCTGAGAAAGTAAAGATCAGCAGGATCACGGAGGTCCCAGGCATTTTGTATAAGAGATTTTAAGGGATAGGTAAACAGAAAATGCATGCTCTAGGCACTTGAGGTGATAAGTATGAGTATGGAGGAAAAGATGATGCAGTGTCATTCTCTGGAGGTGTATTAAGGTAGCCATCTGTCTGGAGAAGCAAATATAAGGGTATTTAGTCTGTTTTCTGCTGCTATAACAGAATATCACAACTGGCTAAATTCTAAATAAAAGTTTATTTTTCTCATGGTTCTGGAGGCTGAAAAGTCTAAGAGCATGATGCTGACATGGTAGAGGCCTTCATGCTAAATTGTCGCATAAGTAGAAGGCATTACATGGTAAGAGGTGGGAGGAGAAAGAGTTGAAATACATCCCTTTTAATACATCCCACTCCTACAATAACAGCTTTATACTACTCAGGAGAAAAGCGCCATCATGACTTAATTGTCTCTTAAAGGTTCTCCCTTCTAATACTGTTAAAATGATAATTAAGTTTCCATGTGAGTTTTGAGAAGGCATTCAGATCATAGCAATAGGTGCAGAAGCAAGGTTGGGAAGGTAAGTAACCCAGGAACAACAAGGACATAAAAGCACATGAACAACTTTAATGCCAGATCAAGGAAATATACATGTATGCCTTGGTCATTAAATAGGGTTTTGTGAAAAGATAGAAGCAGGAAGACCAACACAGCCACCTTTGGGGTAGTTGGAAGTTGGAGAATATAATTGGCAAATAGATAAGCATCCTGTTTCCTTTGCAGCCCGTGTGACTCCAACTCTACCCAAGCAGGACCGTCCTGTTCGTGAGGGGACCCGAGTTGCCTCCATTGAGACAGGTTTGGCTGCAGCAGCTGCAAAGCTTGCCCAGCAGGTAAGTGATGACACCCAGCCAGTGGTCCTGCTACTGATGATTTAAAGCCTCAAAATTCAGACCTTTAGCCTGGGTAAGATTCTGCTATTATAGATAGCCTTTGATCTTTATTTTTGGCAGCATCCCAGCCCCTCCTGTGTCCTTCACATCCCAGCTCTATGACAAGCTACTTTCATAGGTTACATATTGACATGGGAAAAAAAGGGTCAGAGAAGTGTCTTTGTTGATACCACTTACCCTTCTAAGTATATATAATCCCCTCAGATAGAAGGGGGAGGGGGAGTCAGTTTTCTTTACAGGTGTGGTCCTTGGTAGCTCACCCATGCCCCAGTGGAAGACCCCATACCCATGTATAATGGACAGCTTTAATTTGACTCTGGGCTATTTTAAAAAGCAAAGAGGATGTGAAGTGGGAGGGAAACATGATTGGGGTGAATCTGAGAGGCTTTGGAAGTAGGGTAGGTAGAGATGAATATGACCAAAATACATTGTATGCATGTATAAAATTCTCAAATAACAAGTAAATATTACATTTGGGGAAAAAAATCCTCAGATAAACTAGATCTATCCTTTGCCTTCAGATTTAGTCCTAAAAAAGTGACTCAGTTGAGTACACTTAAGTTTTGAGTCACCAACCAAAATTGGAATTTGGCCTTTTATAAAGAGGTTTTTCTTATGCCCTTTACCAAATAATATCACCTTAATCTTTACCCCCTGCTTCTCAAGAGAACAACATTCACCATTTTTCATCCTAAAAGGTCACTTCTTCAGGCTGGGCGATGGTGGTACACACCTTTAATCCCAGCACTTGAGAGGCAGAGGCAGGCAGATCTCTGAGTTCAAGGCCAGCCTGGTCTACAGAGTGAGTTCCAGGACAGCCAAGGGTTACAACAGAGAAACCCTGTCTCGAGAAAACAAACAAAAAAGGTCACTTCACCGAATGAATTTTACATTTGTTTACAAAGTACTTTTAACATGTAGTATGCTCAGAAATCCTACGAGGTGAGTTTTTGGTTCTTTAACAATATCTACATAGCTCCTTGTGCTATATCCTATAACTTAGAGCACTATTGAGCCTCTGCCTTATGTTAGATACACCTATGTTCAATGTCTAATATAATATGCCCAATAGTCATATTCAATAGATATTTTCGTCATTTTACAGGTGAAGAATATGAGGCTCACTTTAAGAGACTAGTCCAGGATAAAACAGCCAGTAAATGGAGGAGACAAGATTCAAATTCATATCTTCTAACTTCAGATATCATGCTACTTGATTTTTAAATAAAGTGAAATAGTTAAATAAATAGTTAAATGTTCATATATTTTATAAATTATATCCTATATAAGTGAAATTTAAGAATTTTTTCATATGATATTCTATAGAGCTATAACATTTCTGAGAAATGTCTTAGAGACTATTTTTGGGAGCCATCAGAAATCAAACAGGCCAAGTGGCTCTTCTTTGACTAAAATTTCCCCCTGTCATTTACCAGTACCACATAAGATGAAACTTGTAAGTAAAGGTTTTCTTCTACTTTAAACAAACAGATGAAAGTGTAAAAACTACTCTTAGTGCTTTGTGAGGAGTAACTACTATTTAGGTTGATGGAATTACTTCAAAGAAGAAGAGGCTTTAAAGTTGGGGGATGGTATTAGAGGCTTTTTGGGGGGATCAGGAAAGCATTCCAGGAAAATATTACTCCTTGCTATATAGCACATAAAGCACTCTTTGTTTGGTCCATAGAAGTCCATGACTTCTCTGTAATTTCCTGACTGCCCCCATGTGTACATCCTTTATGCCAACTGTACTATATTACAGGGTTCTTGATTTACCCCACATACCAGATTGTCTTATGCCTTTATGGCTTTATATAAAGCCATTCCTTTTACCCATTCACATCACTTACTGCCACTTTGTTTAATTTTCATCTGTACTTTTATATAGCAGTATCTCATAGTACTTATGATCATAAGGATATTTGATGTCTTTTATTAGAGAGCAGGGATGTATTTAATTTAACTTGATATCCTCATTTCAATAATCAGTGTTGGAGTGAGTGAATGAATAAGATTTTTCTAGATTGGAGACTTCATGTTAGGAGACGAGTATAATTAATAGTTAACAAGTGGGTTCTGAAGCCTGAAAGATGTATCTGCTAGTAAAGGCACTTGCTACCAAGCATGGTGACTTAAGTTTGATTCCAGGATCTACAGGGTAGAAAAAGAGAACCAACGCCTGCAAATTGTCCTCTGACCTCAACACTTGTGTCATGGCACATGCACACACACAAAACAAGTAAATGTAAAAAATCACAGATTTTAGAACAGCTGTAACTGGCTTTTATATCCTAGCTTTACTACTTGGACAAGTGATATAATTTCTCTTCATCTCAACTGTTTTATGAACTTTCTTTAGGATTAAATGAGGTGTGTGTGTGTCTGTCTGTCACTTAGAATGACACTTGACATAAAATAAGACTTAACAGCATTTTTGCCTTCAATCTTTATCATTATAAGTTTAGGCTAGGTGTAAGTAGCCACATGGTGGAATACCATGAATGTTGGGCCAAAAAAGTTTGAACTTGGTTGGGAGCAGCAGCTTTTTCAACAACAAACTTGGCAAAATGAAAGTGCTTCTATCCTAAGATAGTCCACTCACCACTTACATAGAAAAGAGATTAGCAGAAATGGTAGGAAAATGTAAGCTAAGTAATCTAGATATGAAGACATAATTTATGGAGTCGGATCAGAGAAAAGGGGAACAGAATTTATTCTTAATAAGAGTGAGAAAAGAGATTCGTGGTAAGGGTGTGGCTGGCCAGAGAAGATTCTGAAACCAGAGTCTGAATCTCAGCTTGAAAACTTAACTGGATCTGTAACCTTACAAAAATAACTTAGCCTTTCTGCTCTAGTTTCTTTATCCTTAGAATGGGAGTTTAATTCTTCTCATTCTTAAAAATATTAAACGAGTAATTAAGGAACAGTGTCTGACATACATTGCTAATCCTATTACTCTCATCCCCCAGAAATTTCTCTGGTGGCCGTAGCCTAACAGATCTTCTGAAGGCAGGTCTGGGCTTTTGTTGCCAACAGAAGGCTAAGAAATAGTCATGGCATTGGTGTGTGCGGCTGAGTCGCATTTCAGAAAGTAAATTCATTCATATGCTCTCAGAACCATCTTCTAGGTTCTCAGGGCTCCACATGTCCATTATGCAGGTACCTACTATACAATGGACAGTACATCCTTGAAGCAATAACTGGATGAAATACAAGATACTGGAAGAAGTGCATCAACTTCATACTAGTCTATTCCATCCAAATTGAGATATTTAGATTCAGTGACTTAAAAGATTGTCAAATCCTCTGAAGAAAAAGATCAGCAAAAGGAAGAAAAGTTATTATAAGAATAGAGAATAATAATTAACTACTTGTCGAGCTCCTTTCATGTGTTATATATCTTATTATTTAAACTTTCTTACAACTCTGAAAAGCAGGTATTACTTACCATTTTGTAGACAAGGCAGCTGAGATTCAGAAAGGTTAGTAACTTTAATCAAAGTCATACAATTTAGGAAACAGAAGCCTGGGTTTGAACTCAGTTTACCTTATTCTAAAGCTAACTCTCTATTCTCAGTTCATTTTGAGAAATTTTGTAATTAGATACCAGATTAGATACCAGATCTGACCACTTTTCCATGAGGATTTGGGCTTAAGTTACTCAATATCCTTGCACTTGTGTTTTGTTTTTTTTTTTTTTAAATAAAGGGATTTTTCCCCCATTAGGACTGTTATAAGGATCAGATAAGATGTAATAAATAAAGTACCTGAACTGCCAGTATAAATTTAGTTATTACAAATGCCCATAGTTCATCCAAACCCAAGTCTTCAAAATCATTTACAGTTCTCTTGCCATTGTACTACTGTACTGTAGTGATGAGTTAAGGATGGATGATGCCAAGGAAATTGCCATAGGTATTAAAAGGCCTGTGTTCTGTGTCCATACAAGGCAGACTTAGAAGGGATGGGGGAAAAGTGGCAGAATACAGAAACATAGACTATTGTCTCCTTACTTTCTGGGAAATCTTCTTTTTCCTTTCTTTACTCTTTGATCTCCCCTATGACCTGGCTTGTATTTCAGGAGCTTCAAAAGGCCCAAAAGAAGAAATATATCAAGAAGAAGCCTTTGCTGAAGGAGGTTGAGCAGCCTCGCCCTCAAGATTCCAATCTCATCATGACAATGTCTGCACCAACACTGGCTACTACACCCCAGCCTCTCACTTCCTCCTCACCCCAGCCACCTCCTGAGCCTAAACAAGAGGCTCTATCTGGAAGTCTTGCTGACCATGAGTACACTGCTCGTCCCAATGCCTTTGGCATGGCTCAGGCAAATCGCAGCACCACACCCATGGCCCCTGGAGTGTTCCTGACCCAGCGGCGCCCTTCAGTTGGCTCCCAGAGCAGTCAGGCAGGACAAGGTACATGACCCAAATGGGGATTCAAATGAGAGATTTTAAAGCTCCCTGATCTAAATCTTAAGTGCTCTAGTAGTTGAGAATTCTTGGAAGGAACACTGAAAGTCAAACTTCAGGTGCTTCGATTTGAGCTCAGTAGGCCATGGAAAGATAATTAACTGACTTTATTAAATAGATGTAATACTAGATGTAATACTAGATTTAGATTTTGAAGATTTTTCTGGTCATATAGTGGAAGATAGGCTGGAAGTAGGTAGTCTGTACATCTATAGATTCTAGAAGAAATTAAGAAATTTATCTCTGAGGATGGCAGCACTCTCAAGGACACTGAACTATAGTCACTAACCTTGGTGATCAGGATAACATGAATGACATGGAAGCACATTGACCTTACAGAATGTTCTAAGGAAAATGATTGAACCCAAAGAAGTCAGTGGGGAAAAAGAGCCAGAAAACAAGAACTACAGTGTCTATGGCTGCTACAGCAATCAGAGAAGGGAAAGCCAAGCATGTGGCATTGAATAGAAGTGGTTAAGGAGGGGAAGGTTCCTTGCTTAACATGGCACAAGGGTACAGAACCTTTGTTGAGAGAGAAAAAGGAGGGAGTGGCACAAGAGCAGGTTGTGCTAAATATGTTCAGAAAGCCTCTGCTTATTTTGCCCTTCCGTTACAGGAAAGCGTCCTAAAAAGGGCCTGGCCACAGCAAAGCAAAGACTGGGCCGCATCCTGAAAATCCACAGAAATGGCAAGTTACTTCTGTGAGCCAAGCCCCATCGTGTTCTCCTTCATCCCATCACCCCCATTGCCTTCTTCGTTGTCAACTCGGGGCATTCCTGGATCCTATGAGCCCCAGACAAGGTGCATCGTCCTGCTTTCTTGGGACTGACCATAAGCATGGACTATCCTCAACTCCCTTTCCCATGTCCGCTATGAATATCCTGCCTTCCTTTTCCATACTCATGAATAAGCAGGTAAATGGGAGGTTTCCAACTGACAAAACCCCTTTCCTGCTTCTCCCACATATTTCCCTTCAGCCTTGTCTTTACTCTTTTCCACCTTTCCCCCATGTGGAAGGAATGATGAGGAGCAGCATAACGGGAATCTGGGCCCTTCAGTTTCCCCAGCCAGGAAGTGAGTGACCCAGTGCTCAACATTTTCTGCAACTTCCACCCTGTCTTTAACCCTGCCCAACTCCACCTATTTTTCCTACCCCTTCCTCCCAATCCAGTGGATATGCCCTACCTTCAGTCTTTTCCTGAAAGGTTGCAGTCTTTATCTCCTTTTGCCTCTTTCATGAGGAAAAAAGAAGAGGGCCTTTATTGTCCTACTATGGGCCATCTCCAGGGTTGGCCTAGAACCTGACTTTATCTGTCTTTGGCGAGGAAAGGAGATTTCTGTTACTTTTCAAGGTGAGGAAGAAGATAAATACCTAAGCCTTTGGCCATGATTGTTGCCTAGCCCACTAGAGGAACTACTTTTGTCTGACTGCACATGAAGCCCTTTTGGTGATCGTCAGGAGTTTGCCTGTATTTTGAAGCCCTACAGAACATTATTCCCCATAGCTTTAACTGGGTTCCAGCAGGTACAAACCCACCTCCTAGAAATCTGGAGTACCTGCCACATTGATAACTCTGGCTGTGTAGCCTGCTCCTTCCACCTATACCACAAAGCACAGCCTGGACCTTCTAGAGAGGGTGTGGTGAGACAGCTTAGCCCTGCAGGGTCATTTATCAGGAACCTCCATGCTTATTTCCCCATTTGAGATTTTAGTCTGAAGATTTCAGGACTCAAATCTTCACCCCTGGGCTTTTACACTTCTAAACCATAGGCCAACATTCATAGTGCAGATAGGCTATTCATGTCCTAATTTAGAAATGATGCCCATCTGTGAAGTAGCAGATCTTCTGATCCTCTGTGATTGTCACCATTTTCCAGACAGTGCCCCTCCCTCCCTCTTGTGTTGCCTCACTGGCAATCTGGACTTGATGGAGAATGCCCCCTCCAAACAACCTATTTTGGCACTGCCCAAGTGGGAGTGTCCTCTACCTTCCACTCGTCCTCACCCCAGGTTGCATAGTGTTTCTGGGGAATTTAACAGCTATGATGCAGACCACAGGGAATTTGTGAGGCCTTTGTATGTTTATGTTTGTGACTTATTTTTCTTTTTTCTGTAGATCCCCTCTTCCATCCTTCTTGGAATGGAGGGGCTTCTTTAGTATATTTGCTTTTTCTACCTTGGGGACCCCAGGGGCCAAGCAGTCCTCCATTAGTCACACCAAAGGCAAAAAGGCCTGGCTACCTCCCCCTTTTAGCACATGAGGTCCCTACTTCCCTCCTTTCTACTCAGCTTTGCTTATCTTGAAGATTTCAAGGCAGTAAGGGGGAAGTAAGGGGGAAGCAGGAGAAGCCTCTGACCCTATGTGGGCAACTTCCTGACTAAAGGCTGACTGTTGTCACCAAAAACAGGTCCTTAGTCCTTTACCCATTAAAACTCCCTCTTGATCTTTCAAAGGCAGCTAATTGCTAGCACCCCCATCCCCCATTCCAGGCCTCTTTCCCTCTGTTTCTTTGTTAGAAGGTTCTGTGGAGCTGAAACCCAGTCTCTGATAGGGTTTGTTTAGTTTAGTTGGGTTCTCAGAGTCTCCTGTTGTTTTATGTTGTTTCCAATGAAAAGCAAGTTTACCCTCAGAGTTATGCTTTTCCAAAGAAGCTAGTGTGTTTTTGTTGTTGTCGTTGTTTTGTTTTGTTTTTATGTTTCAGGTTCTAAGTGAAATGAGGTGGAGAGGAGTTGGGAATAACCAAGGTTTAGAACATGGTGAGATAGTTACCTCTGATCTGCAATCCCCAGCTGGGTAGGATAGGAGGGCAGAGAGGATTTCTATTCACCTTTAATATATTTTTACAAAAAAGCAAACAATTTAAAAACAAACCCACCGCTTCTGTACATGTCTAAATATATTTTTAGAAGTGGGTAGGATTGTGATTTCTGATGCAGGGCCTTTTTATAAATAGGTTAGAGTAGCATCATCCAGATTTCTCTGTTGTTTGTTCCCCTTGTTTTTTCTTATGTTGTGTTACTAATGTAATTTATATATTTTTTAGATCTCCCTTTCCTGTAGAGATAAAAGTGATTTATCTTGGCAGTTTTGTTGCTTGACATTATTATTATTGGTGGTGGTGGTGGTGGTGGTGGTGGTGGAGGAGGAGGAAGAGGAGGAGGAGGAGGAGGAGGAGGAGGTGGTGGAGGAGGTGGAGGAGGAGGTGGAGGAGGTGGAGGTGGTGGTGGAGGAGGTGGTGGTGGTGGTGAAGGTAGTGGTAAGGTACAGAGTTCAGGAAATTACTTTCCTTTTGTCTCTCGTTTAGCAGTTTAGCAGTGGCCATTTCTCCAATGCCCAGCATTATACCTGAGATATGAATTCTACAGGAATCTGTCCTCAGGGCACAGTTTAAATACATGAAATACATAACTAAAAGTAAAATAAGCAGAAAATAAAAGGTACAATTCAATGGTCCTGAGAAGTTCAATGAGAAAGCTTTTAATAGTTTCCATGAGCTACTTATTATTAGCATATACTAAATATACACATTCTCATGCATGTATATAAGATATTTTGATCATATTTACTCCCCATAACTCTTTACTAACCTCTTCCCACTCCTGCTGTTCTCCTTCCATCAGTCCCCCTTCCATTATAATGTCTTTTCTTTCTTTATTAGCCAGTGCATTTAATTATGGCTGCTTACAGAAGCATGGGAGAGAGGATATTTCCTGGAACATGGGTACGTTACCACTGGTACCTCACCACTGAAAGAAAATATCTCTTCCCCAGAAACCATAAAATGCATTCATATCCTTAGTGATGGATGATGCCTTTGTGTTTCCCTCCCCTCCCCATGACAGAATGCTGACAGGCCCCGTCCTGTGCAGGTCTTCTACTTGGTTATCAGCTGCTAAGAGTTCAAGTGCCACAGCTATGTCATATCTGTTAGAAACTATTCCATAACAATCTACCCTTTCCTCATATTCCTTCCTCCCCCTCTTCCATATTATTCCTTTGCCTTATAGATGTCCATTTATATACCTTCAGACATATGGATGTCCCATTTAGGTCTCAGCTTTCAATAGTCTTATTCTCAGTGTGTTGACCAGTGATGAGTCCACGGTAACCATTACTGCCAGTCTGTTCTTTCACTGGCACAGCTATGCCCTCATTCTGTGCCTGGAAATTTTTTTTTGATATCTCCTCTGCGCTTGTGATAACTATAATCTTGATTGATTATTGTGCTTAAGTGCAGTGGAAGGAATATAATCATAAGCAGTAACAGGTACTACTCTTAGTGTTTTATGTATATTGACTTATTCCATCCTTGTTTAGTTTGTGTTCTACTGTTGTGATAGAAACCATTATCAAAAGGAACTTGGGAGGAGAAAGGGTTTATTTGGCTTCATGTCTGATCACAGTCCATCATTAAGGGAAGCCAAGGCAGGAACCTGGAGTTAGAAATGAAGGAGAGTCCATGGAGGACTGCTGTTTACTGGCTTACTCCCTTTGGTTTGCTCATCCCGCTTTCTTAATACAACCCAGGGTCACCTGCTCACGGGGTGGCACTGCCCATATCAGTTATTAATCAAGAAAATGCCCAACAAACTTACCTACAGGCCAGTTTGGTGCAGGGATTTCTCATTTGAAGTTCCCTCTTCCCAGATGACCCTGGCTTGTGTCAAGTTGATGAAAACTCTACCAGCATAATTGACCCCTTACTAGGTTAACACAAAATATATCATTATTATATATCATTATTAATCCATGACCATTCCTTTTGTTTATTCCCACGATCTCATGTCTATCACAATATAAAACTGACTATAACTTTAAATATCCCATATTCTTTAAAGTTTCAACACTTTAAAAGTCCAAGTTCTCTATAAAAGTCTCTCAAGTATGGGCTCCTGTAAAACTAAAAATCAGATTAAATACTTTTCAAGAGGGAAGAACTAGGGTAGTCACAATCAAATCAAAGCAAAAGCAGCATCCAGTAGTCTAAATCAAATCCTGTAACCCAGTGTCCCACATCTGTGAGTCACTCACCATCTTCTGTGCTCCAAAGGGCTCGAACAGCTTCACTTTTCTGCCTTTGTCATCCACAGCATACCTAGCATGTCTCATAGGTTCAGGCCAGCTCCAACCCACTCCTAGGACCTATTTCTGTCCTAGTTTGGTTTTTATTGCTGTAATTAAGAACATAACCAAAAACAACTTGAGAAATAAAGGCATTATTTCGGCTTACAGTTCCAGGTAATAGTCCATCACTGAAGGAAGTCAAAGTGGGAACTCAAGGCAGAATGAAGCAGAGGCCACAGAAGTACACTGCTTAGCACTTGCTCCTCATGGCTTGCTCAGCCTGCTTGCTTTCTTATACAATGTAGGACCACATGCTGCAGGAATCTGGAGGCAGGAACTGAGGTGGCACTACCCACAGTAAGCTGGGCCCTCCCACGTTAACCATTAATCAAGAAAATGCTCCATAGGCTTGCCCACCGACCATTCCAATGGACATAGTTCCTCATTTGAGATTTTCTCTTCCCGGTTTTGTCTAGTTTTTTGTCACGTTGACAAAAACTAACCAGCACATATATCTAACTTCCTTAGTGAAGAAACAACAAAATAACTTCTAAGCATCACAAATGTAGTAAGTTCTGGAACCAGATTAGTTTTAGAACGTGTATTTTTTTTGTAGGTTTCTTTTTTCAAGACAGGGTTTTTCTGTTGTACATTTGACTGTCCTGGAACTCACTCTGTAGACCAAACTAGCCTCGAACTCACAGAGATCTGCCTGCCACAGCCTCCCAAGTGCTGGGATTAAAGGCATGCTTAGAACCTGTACTCTTAACAACCTATTCTGCTACCTCTCATAGCTATTTGTTAAGTGTTTGGTGGTATTAGACACTGAATTAGATTTAATTCATTTTAATTTATTTAATTTAATTAATTCATTTAATCTTCACCAACCATGTGATAATTAGCCCTAGTTTTCAGTTAAGAAGACTGAAGTCAGCCAATGGTCTTCGAAAGCAGGATCTGCCTGATTCCAAAACTCATGTCCTTTCTCCTTCACTGTGTTAGAAAATCTTTTTGAGCCTCAAATCCAATAGATTTGTTGATCACCTGTTGTGTGTCCACCATGTAGTACAGAGAGTTGTATCCTGAGGAATAATATCTCCAGGGTGATGTTGGGAATCTTGCTTCCAAATCACCAACACCCTAGGTTCTGTGACCTGGGGCAGGCTTCTTGCTATCTGTGGATCACCTGTTTTGAGCCCAGTATGGTGGTGTACACTTTTAATCCCAACACATGGAAGTCAGAGGTAGGCAGATCTCAGTGCAGTCAAGGCCAGCCTGGTTTACATAGCTAGTTCCAGGCCAAACAGGACTATATAGAAAGGCCCTGTCTCAAAAAAAATTGAACCCAATTTAAGATTTTTTTCCTCTTCAAGGTTTCACATCTATAGGTCTGGGAGGAAACTCTAGGTTTGACATCTGACTGGCACACAGAGAATGATGTCTTCTGATAGAAAGAAAACAATATAGTGGAAGGATTTTAGAAACTTTGCAGGAATAGTGGGCTAGTTTATTTTTGCTACTAACTCCCACTATTTCTGAAAGGATAAAGCACTGTTACCAGCTTCAAGTCAGAGAGTAGAAATGAGTCTTGTTCAACTTACTCCCCCAGTACAAGCAGGAGATACCATCAGATCAGAGGCTTCTGTCTAAAAATGGAAGGTAACAATTTCCCTAATTTCAGTCTACCCTCTTTCCAGAACTGAGTTGAAGTGTAACTCTTTCTCAATGACTAAGTAATTTGGTAGAGTGTCATAGGGAGAAGCATGTGTGGAGAGAAGTTTAAGCAATTTAATCTAACTGTAGCTCTAACTTTCCTAGGATGGCAGGGTTAAGCAGAATCTCTTTGAACGTATAGTTTGAGAAGGTATATAATCATAATTAGTTTTAGGACATAATATTTAACTTAAAACTTCAGATAATGGGGGAAGCTGGAGAGATGGCTCCATGGTTAGGAGCACTGGCTGCTCTTACAAAAGACCTGCATTCAGTTCCCCACATGGCAGTTCCTAACTGTCTGTAACTCCAGTTCCAGGGTATCTGACACCAATGCACATAAAATTAAATTAATTTAATTTAAAATTCACATAATGGAGGATAAGTAATTTTAATATTTCTCACAAGACCTAATTATTCCATTAACAACAGCCATTGAAAGATGGAATAGCCCTATAACTGTTAAGGAAATTTAATTCAAACTCCTACCTCAATCTTTAGGCTCAGATGGTTTTACTAGATAATTGTAACAAATCTTTCAAAAATTAACATTTCTACACAAGTTCTTTCAGTAATAAATAGATTAGGTGGTGTTTTTTCAATACATTCTATTCAGCTAATATTGCAGTTACCATAATCAAATAGTGCAAGGAAACGAATATGTAAATATTCTTCACAAAATATTAGCCATTAGAATTCACCAATATATTACAAATAGACCATGAATAAGTAGAGTGCATTTAAAAGGTGCAGTTGGTTCTTTCAAAATCATTCTAATTCACCATATAAGTAAGGGGAAAAAAAGAAAAATCATGTTAGCTTTGTTTTATAAATCAATGCAGAAAATAACAGTCAATAAAATTCAGCACACATTCATAATAAAGAGAACTGTAAACAACTAGGTGAATATCTGCCTTTACTTGGGCTTCTAACACAAAATACCATAGAATGAGCAGCTTAAACAGTTCTCAAGGTTCCAGAGGCTGAGAAGACAGAAGAGTTCCAGCATAATTGTTTTCTGGTGAGGACCATTGTTAGTTTGTTTTGTTGTTGTTTTAAATCATGCTCAATCAATCATTGTAATGGAGTTCCATAAATAAATTATCTTAATTACAGAAAACAAATGTTTTAATCACATAAACTATCATTTTACACACACTCTCTCCCTTGTTTGTGTTTTTCAAGACAGGGATTTTCTATGGTAATTCTGGCTGTCCTGCAACTCACTCTGCAAACCAGGGTGGCCTCTGCCTCCTGAGTGCTGGGATTAAAGGAGCACGACACCACCGGCCAGTGTACCATCTCTTAATTCTATACAACAATGAAAAACAGTATCCAACTTCTCTATTCATGCATATTCCAATATGAAGTAGTATGAGGGGCGGAAGAGGTAGCTTAGTCGTTAAGAGCACTTGTTCTTTCTGAGGACCCTGATTTAATTCCCAGTACCCACACTGCATCTGACAACTGTGCACAATTCCAGTTTCAGGGCGCCTAATGCCCTCCTCTGACCTTTGTGGGCACCAGGTATACAGATATACATTCAAGCAAAATACTTATACACATAAAAGTTAAAGTAATATGAGCTATATAATACAAAAATATTTCACAATTTTCATGGGCAACTATAATGAGTACTGTGCTGGAACTGTAAACTGCAACAAGAAGAGAAGCGCAATTGATACCATACACACTATAAGGAAACAATACATTATTCAAGAATCAGTTGTAATGCCGACTACTCCTAAGCATGGGGTCTGCTTGTGTGCTTGATAATACTCAGTTCACTCCATTGAAGAAGGCTGATTTTCCTTCTTCCAGCAGCTATCGTTTGCAAAACTTCTTGACTAGGAAATTTGTGACAGTGTTCCCTCCTTCAAGCTAGGATTTTGTCTAGGTTGAGCATGTACAGGACTTGTGTGTGCTATCATAAATCTGTTTTTAATAGAGAGAGGACATGAAGTTGGGTGGGTATGGAGCAGGGAGAAGTTGGATGGAAAAAATATTTAAAAATATAGTATATGAAATTCATGTAAACAGGAGTGTATTAATGAAGATACTTCATATTTATATACTCTACAATCATACTTAAATATTTTATCTTAAAGACCCCATTGTCATACTTAAATATTTTATCTTAAAGACCCCATTGCGTGGTACTGGAGAAATGGCTCAGGGATTAAGTGCTTACTGCTTTTGCACAAATCCTAGGTTTGGTTCCTAGCACCCATGACACCTAACTCCAGCTCCAGGAGATCCTAAGGGTCTCTCCTGGCTTCTAAGAACACATTTCCTTTTTTTTTTAAAGTGCCATTTTCTTGTTTCTCTTTTTAGAAGGACTGGTTTTTATTTTATGTGTAAGTATCCACATGTATGTATGTGTACCACATGCATGCCTAGTGCCTGTGGAGGCCAGAAGGAGGCATCAGATTTTTACAATGATTGTGAGCCACAAGGTGGGTGATGGGAACTGAACTCTGATCCTTTGCAATAGCACTAAGTACCCTTAACTGCTGAGCCATTTCTCCAGCCTCTCTTGTTCCTTTTTGAAGTAAATGTTAATAGCTTTTTGTGGGTATGGGTTTGCTAAGGATTGAACCCAGGTACTCACAAATACTTCTCAGATGCACCAACTACAACTGAGCTTCACTTCCACCTCAGGTTATATCTTAGTGCATAGTTTCCTGAAAGTTTCTTCCCAACTATTTTTCAGGTTAGCAATTTCCCCAGATGCCTGGTGATCTATTTGAATATGTTCATTTAATTTCTTGTATTAAGAGATTCGTAACTTCATTTCTGCTTAGTGTCCTCCATTTCAGAACCGATCTATTTTCCCTTTTGGAAGAATAATCCTTAGCTGGGTGATGGTGATGCACACCTTTAATCCCAGCACTTGGGAGTTAGAGTCAGATGGATCTCTGTGAGTTCAAGGCCAGCCTGGTCTACAGAGTGATTTCCAGGACAGCCAGAGTTAACAACAGAGAAACCCTGTCTCAGAAAACACCCGCCCCCCAAAAAAAAACCACAACAACAAAAGAATAATACTTACTCTTCTAGGGCATAGGAAATAACTACACAAATCACCTATTTAACAGAGTAAGGAGGGGCTCTGGATATCTAAGTACTGCTTAAGCACACTTTCACTTGATCTTTGCATATAGTCCTGCAATCACTGATACTTTTTGGAAGTAGCTAAATTATCCCAATGGCATTTTCTGTTCTTGAAATGGAAAATCTCATTCTAAAACACATATGAAATAACAAAAAAAAATAGCTACATTAACTTTGAAAAGATCAAGTGAATGACTCACTTTCCTATTTTAAGACATAATTCAAAGCTACAATAATGACAAACTAGGTGTGGTGGCTCACACATGGAATTCCAATACTTGGAAGGCAGTTTGAAAGCCACTGTTTTAACTGATTGCCAAAGAAGTTGCTGAAGAAATTAAAGAATTAAACATTGATATCTTCATAAAGTGCTTTGATAACTAAATAAGTGTTTAGAAAAAGGCCAACTTGGACCCTGTCTTAGAGGTTTCTATCGATGTGATAAAATACCATGACCATAAGCAACTTGAGGAGGAAAGGTTTCATCTTACAACTGTAAGGTTGCCCTCTATCGTTTGAGGGAAATCAAGGCAGGAACTGAAGCAGAGGCTATGGAGGAATGTTGCTTACTATCTTGGTTTCATGGATTCATCACCTCAGGAGTGACACTCAACACACTGATCTGGGCTCTCCCACATTACCAATCAAGAAAATGCACCACAAGCCAATCTAGTGGAGGCATTTTCTCAATTTAAGTTCTTTCTTCCCAAATGACTCTAGCTTGTCTCAAGTTAACTTAAAAACTAAACAGCACAAAACTACCACATACTGTATAGAAAAATTGAAATGAACCAAATAATTCAATATATGACCTAAAAATATTAAACTCTTATATGAAAACATCTGAATAAATTGCTGTTTTACTTTGATTTTGGCAATGCATTCCTACATATGACATAAAAAATCAATAGCAATGACAAAATAAATTGGACTTCATCAAAATAATTTTGAACATCAAAGAGTGTTATGACAAAGTGAAAAATATAACCAAAATAAAAAGAATTTGCAAATAATATATGTGAAAATGGCATAAAACACAAGATATATAAAGACCTTTTATGATTTGATGAGAGTTTTCAGTTAAACAATGAACAAATGACCCATTTTTCCAAAGGTATAGTCTGCAAGGACATGAAAACATGCTCAACACCATTAGCTAGTATGGAAATAAAAGTCAAAACTACAATGGCTTGTCGCTTCACACTGTACAAGGTCAAATGAGAAAGATCAGTTAACATTCCAGTAGGAAGCACTAATTGAGCTCAGTTACAAAAAATGGTATAGGACATGAGTGGGAGAGGGGCTGGAGGTAGAAGTTGGGAGGAATATGATACACATGTATGAAGTTGTCAAGGAATAAAAGTTCTTTAAAAGTGGAGAAAGTGTGAGTATGTGTGTGGAGAGCAAATATGGGACACTGCCCTTGTGACGGACATGGCTTCTCAACTCACTGCTTCGTGGTTTGGGCATCCAGCAGTGCCAAGAGTCCTCCTGCTACAGTCAGAGATGACAAGTTAGTATTCTTACCTCATTGAACCCTCATCAGCATTTGACACACAGTTTCTCTGGGTTTGAACACATAGCCTTAAATTCCTTCACATCCTATTCCAGGTTTTTTTTGTTGTTTTGTTTTTGGCAGAAACATTTACCATCATTACCTGTGAAAATTTGTCACGTATTTCTCCTAAACGTCTTGTTTTTCTTCCTAATTTTTTTCAACTAAGCATCCTCAGAGGCACCTATAAGACAGCTTGTGAACTGATGAAAAGGGGTTCATAGGAAATTTAATAGAGAAAAGTAGCCTGGAGAGATGGATCAGCCATTTGAGATTAGGCTCACAACCCAAAGTAATACATAAAAGTAAAAGAAGAAAGCAAAACAATTATCTTAAACTATCATAGTCCAAAACAGTAATCATTAACTGAACACTCCAGACATCTCTCAGTGGATAAGTCAATATGGTTCAGTTTTTCTATAGGATGCAACTTTTCTCTTTCCCTTGCATTATATTTCCCTTCAACCTGTCTAGATATATTGTTCTTGTTTTCTTTTTTACTTTTCTGACTACATGCCTTGCTGTACCTCAAGAATTTGTGAAATTACAGCACTACTGGTGATGGTCAATAGTCTAGAAGGGTTTGAGCTCTTCTACTTTCCAAACTTATGGTACAATATATCTCTAATTTATTTTGTTGGATTTAACTATGATTTTCCAGGCCTTTACCACTTCCCTTAGGCAGTGGTGGAAGACATTCTGACATTTGATTTTTATGCCATCATGTCTTTCTCTGGCAGCTGACAGACCAATTTATGTTTTCAGTCTAGACTTGTCTTTTGTTCTCAAGGTGCATTCAACCAATAGGGCTATTAACATCTATAGTCATATGTATTATAGCAACCAGAATCCTTGACCTACCCAGTAAACATTTCCTGTCCTGCATTACCTATTTAGGAAGTTTACAGGCATCCAATTAACTTCAGGAAAGGAGTTATAACCAATACAAATAAATGATAATGTCCTCAGTATTCTTGGTTATTGATCAGCCTAAACATGGATATACAAAGAAAGCTAATATGGTACAGGAGGAGTCCTACTGGGGAGAAGTTTCACTATCTGAACATTATGTGCCAATTGCATCTTATGGGGATTCCTGAACATCAAAATTGTGAAATAATACTGATTCCAGAAAGCACAAAATTTCATTGTGGCCCTCCAGTCTTAGTCTGACTTTCTCATACTTAAATGGAGAACTCTGATGGGGTTTTGTTTTGTGTGTGTGTGTGTGTGTGTGTGTGTGTGTGAGAGAGAGAGAGAGAGAGAGAGAGAGGATGGGTGGATGAATTCTCCCACATTTATCTAAACAGAAGCCATTTTGCTCTCTTCTTGGGACATGTTAAGCTGTATCTTGCCAGACACCTTGCTGTACCTCAAGGATTTGTTATCTTGTAGCACTAGTAATTATTTGCCCACTTTTGGAAACTTTAATCAAAATAGGCATATTCAGAAGCACACAGATTTCTATAATGGCTCTCTGGCCTCTAGACTGAGGGAAATTATGGTGGGAAAGACCAATGTGGAAGCCATCAGAACTGTGCCTTCCAAAAAGCCAGGAATCTCCATCTTCCCTTTTACAACAAAATCTCCCTGCCTTAGAATTGAATGTGTTGCACAGCATTTGTGATCATGAAGAAAAAGGTTGAGTGAATTATGATTTGGTGCGTCAGATAACACCCAGCTCATGATGGGCAGCTCAGGTCACATAGTAATTTGGTGACTCATTGTCAAATGTTCAGTTTCCACTAAGGCTGAATATAATTGTTGTCTCCAGATGATGGTAGAGCCTTACTCATAAATGCAAAGATTTCCTCTGTGATTCACCTATAGGGACCTGCCAAAGGCTCCCAACAGCATCCCTATCTGCCACTGACAGCTCAAGTACCATTGGATATGCTGCATCATATGGTCCAAGTGGTAGAGCAGCCTGCACAGCAGCCTGGACCTGCTGAAGAGCCTTCATCTGTTCCAGGCGCCACTCTAAGCTAGCAACTTTCCAAGTCATTTTGTATATGGGCCAGAGTCACACACCCAGATGAGGAATGTGCTCTCTCCAGAATCCAAACAGGCCCACCAAACATTGTGCTTCTTTCTTGGTGGTGGGAGGGACCAGGTACAATAACTTATCCTTCACCTTAGAAGGAATATTTCTGCATGCCCCACACCACTGTACTCCTAAAAATTTCACTGAGGTAGAAGACCCTTAAATTTTGGTTGGATTTATTTCCTATCCTCTGATATGCATATATATGTTACCAATGAAATCAAAGTGATTGCTATCTCCATCTCATTTGGTTCGATCAGCATAGTGTTAATATAGTGCACCAATGTGATATTTTGTGGAAGAGACAGATGGTCAAGATCCCTTCTAACTAAGTTATGACACAGGGCTGGAGAGTTAATATCTTCTTGAGGTAAAACTGTAAAGGTATACTGCTGGCCTTGCCAACTGAAAGCAGATTGCTTCTGGTGGTCCTTATGGACAGGTACTGAGAAAAGGGAATTTTCTAGATCAATGGCTGTACATCCTGTACAAGGAGATGCATTAATCTACTCAAGTAAGGACACCACATCTGGTATAGCAGCTTCAACTGAAGTTTCTACCTGGTTGCATTTTGATAGCCAACTGTCATTCTCGACGACCCATCTGTCATCTGCACTGGCTAGATAAACGAGTTAAAAAGGAAGTAACTACAACCCCTGCATCTTTGAAGTCCTTGATGGTGGCACTAATTTCTGCAATTCCTCCAGGGATGCCATACTGTTTTTGATTCACTATTTGTCTTGGTAGAAGCAATTCTAAAGGCTTCCATTTACCCTCTCTAACCATAATAGCCCTCACTCCACAAGTATGGGAACCAATGTGAGAATTCAGCCAACATCTAAGTATATCTATCCCAATTATACATTCTGGGACTGGAGAAATAACCACAGGATGAGTTCAGGGACCCACTGGACCTACTGTGTGTTGGACTTCAGCCAAAACTCCATTAATCACTCCAATCAATGGTTGGAAGATGCTTCAGCCAACCATTCAAACAAACTTTGAACACCTTTTTGAACTGTATGAGCTTCCATATTAAACCTAGAATCTCTAATCAGAGGGCCCATAAACTCCTACTTTAACTGGAGGGATACGATGTTTCTTGGGGTCTCCCAGAATCAATGTCAATTAAGAATCAGTATCCAACAGACCCTGGAGTATCTTACTGTTACCTTTCCCTCAATGTACAATTACCATTGCAAAAGGGTATAGGTCTCTCTCAGGAAGGATTGGAGAAAAGATAACAGTAAACTTTTAGGTAATTTATCAAGATCCATCCCCAGGGTAACCTGACTGTTTCTTCATTCAAGGAGTCCTGTAAACTGGCTCAAGTCTGGAAATTGGTTCATGGGGCTGAGATTTTCTTTAGCCATGATCCAACGGAGGCTTTCTTTCATTTGTTTAAGAATTTTTCCTGCTTATACAGATCAAATAAGAATGCTGTAGGCTTCTTATCTATTTCATGGCTGAAAACATCATGATAGATTAGTCAGTACCAAAGTTCCATATGAGTCATGGCACCATAAAATTCATTCTGCCTGTGCTGACCATCTTGGGTTAGGCCACTATGGACATTGTCTGTCCTGCCCATTACAATAACTATGATCACTTTGCCTTTGGGGATTTAGTGCTGCCTTCTAGCCCCTGCTACATTGGTGCCCAATTAAACCCATTGCATTTAGTTCATCCAACTGAGCAGCAGCATCTTCAACCCTCAGGTCTGGGACAAGGAGAGGGTGTTGTGGAAGTTTATTTTTAGTTGTGTTTAAAATAATTGTTTTGTGCAGTATTGGAAAAGGGGATGTGTGTTTGTATTGTTTGCACGTGTTGGGGTTGTTTAATTGCTAATCATCCGCATGTGCTATCAGTAGAACACCTGAGGAATTCTGAAAGAATAAAACACCTGAGCTCCAACACTTGGGGTTCCACTGTGAGTATGGCACTGGCCATGATGGTTCCCTCTGCTGAGGTCTAGCAGGGTTTGCAATTATAAAATATGCCCCATGTCTTTGGTGAACGGCCCCAGCAGCAGTGTACTAATACAAGAAGGCAACAACAAAACTCTTCAAATGCGTTGGTGCCCCTCTCACCATTTTGTGTTTTATAGGATTAGTGAAAGTCATGTCTTCTGGGCCTTCCCATTGTGGAGAATTAGGTTTTGCTGTGTACCCACTCACTCTAAGATTGCAATATCCCTGAGCCTTAAAATCCCATCATCAACACTAAGCCAAGAGATATCAGGCATCTCCAACTCCCTCTCAGTACGCCATCATTAGGCAGATGTTTCAGCCCACTATTCAAACTTTGGACAGCTTTTTGAACTGTGTGAGCTTCCATATTAAACCTAGAATCTCCACTCAGTGGGCCCATATGAATAAACTCAGCCTGATCCAGTTTCATGTTCCTTCCAGCATTGTCCCACACCCTTAAAATCTATTTCCCCACGTATTCCCCAGTCTTCTGATCAAAAGAATTAGCAGACTCACAAGGCTCTTTAGTAGTGCAGTGCACCTCCTTGTGGACTACACATTCTACCTCCCCTCTGGAAGCCTGCTTTGTCTAAAGTCTGGTTATGGGTCTAGAGGCAAGTATTGGTGGGCCCTGAGGGACATCAGTGTTGTCTTGCCTGGCATCTCCCTCAGAGAAAGTCACTGCTGGTTTAGCAGACAATGAAGGATTAATTTCCTCAGTCAAAGTGGAAAAGGCAATATTTCATGGGGTGTGTGGGGTACATCTTCTGCTGAGGGTGGAGAGACTACCTCCTCAGGTGAGATAACCCTTGAGAATCCGAGGGCTCAAAGTCCTCAGGTTCACTAGGATCCTCCACATCCCCACCCCAAGTTACAGCATCCCATCCCTACCAGTCAGTGCCCTTACTTAACCCCTGACAACCTCCAAGGCTGGGACTTGAATTTTCTCTGTAATTGAGCCAACCTTATAATGAGGGCTTCGGTTTGATTTTCTACTTGAGCCCTGTGGCTGCTGGAGAGAAGATTCTCTTCCAGGGCACACTTAGAAACCTATAGACTATGTGCATCTGTAGACAATTTTATCACCATGTTCATTGTTGTCCTTCATTGTACTCTGAGATGCTAGAAATTTCTTAATTTTATCATGGGCCTCATTCCTATCCTTTGCCAATTTATCCAGAGATGCTAACAGCAACAGACCAGCTTTATCATTTTCCTTATTTTTCCACAAATTGTCAAAAGTTTTATATATAGACTCACCAATCCATTGCCTTTCACAGTTGGTGAATCAGGATAATCAAATTCATTCTTCTCCTTAAGTTTGTAATATAGTTCACACCATGGACTTTCAGTACTCCCAGCTCCCACGAGAGATTTCAGTAACTGGAGAAGCTTTGATTTTTGTCGGTGTTGGAAAATTGGAAAGTCTATTCCAGATACTTAAAATAGTCATCCTTATATTTCTGTTGCTTTAGAACCACTTCTGGTACCAAAAATTAGTCTGATTCTCTAGAGTAACAGAACTTAATGAGTCTCTCTCTCTCTCTCTCCCTTTCTCTCTCCCTCTCTCTCTCTCTCTCTCTCTCTCACACACACACACACACAAACATATATATATATATATATATATGATTTATTAGAATGACTCAGAGATGGTAATCCAGCTAATCCAACAAGGGCTGCCTATGTAAGACAGATCCAAGAATTTAGTAGTTATACAGTCCACAAGGCTAGATGTCTCATATGATCTTTAGTATACACTGGAATCCCAAAGAAGTAGGCTCTAATGATAGTGAAGGAGTGGACTTGTCAGCAAGAGCGAAAGCAAGCAGGCAAAGAGAGCAATTTTCCTTCTTCCATGTCCTTTATATAGGCTGCCAGCAAAAGGTGTGGACTACAGTAAAGGATTATCTTCCCACCTCAAAAATCCAGATTAGAAGCCAGGCAGCAGTGTCACACACCTTTAATCCTAGCACTCAGGAGGCAGAGGCAGGCGGATATCTGTGAGTTCCAGGACAGCCAGAGTTACAACAGAGAAACCCTGTCTTGAAAAAACAAAAAATAAAATAAAATAAAAATTGGAAAAAAACCCAAAAAATCCAGATTAGAGGTGGGACTTCCCACTGCAAATGGTTTATTAAGAAAAATACCCCATATCCCATGTCTTTAGTCCCAGCACTCAGGAGGCAGAGGCAACTGAATCTCTGTGAGTTCAAGGCTAGCCTGGTCTACAGAGTGAGTTCCAGGACAGCCAGAGTCACAACAGAGGAATCCTGTCTTGAAAAAAAAAGAAAGAAAAATATTCCTCACATGTATGTACAGTCATTTGGGTTTTAGTTAATTCCAGATGTAATCAAGTTGACAAACAAGAATAGCCATCATGACATATATATGCACGGGTATACACATATGTATACGTGTGTATATCGCTTAAATGCATTTGGGGTGATAATACTCCCCGACCTCCTCCAAGAGCTATAGACTATCAAACAAAAACCCCAGTACTAGGCATGAGAAACTTCCTGTTGAGTTGTTGGTAGGGGAGTCCAAGAGTCTCCCAAAACAACATGGGCTATTTCCATTATCCTTGGTTGCCTCCCAGAAGTGGAAGGTAAGTCTCTATTGCTGAAGACAGCACACACTTCGGACACAAGACTTACAAGATTTGGAGGAATCAAGTTGGAACTAGCCCAAAAGCCTCTTCTCTGGATACTGGCTTTTATATTACTCAAAGGTGCTATGCAAGCTGCCTAGAGAGAAAAACAGTCAATAGTCCTACATAGCTATAAAGCCTATGAACCACAACGATGACCGTCACACCAAGATAACCCCAAAGGTGCAATAGTGGAATTTTTATTTTAGGAATAATTAACTGTTGTAGAAGTTTATTCTAGTTATGTATAAAATAATTGTTTTGTGTACTACTTACTGAGTGAGGGGCTGCCTAGGTCTTGGCATTTTGTATTTTCAGGTGTTGGATTTATGTGGGTGATGTTTGATTGCTCATGATCTGAGGAGTTCTGGATCAATAAAAACACCTGAGCTCAGATGTTTGGGGTTCCACTGTCCAGTATGGTGCTTGCCACGATAGTGGTTCCCTCTACTAAGGTCTGAAATAGCTTGTATCTATGATTATGCCTCCTTTTCTTCTGTGCTGAGCTTCCCCATAGGCATACTACTACAATTAGCAACTGCCTAATTGGACTTAAGGCTTGCTCAACAGGAAGGAAATAATTCCTGGTACTCTAAACACAGACAGGTATCCATGGTTAGAGAGGTCATAACCCTAGAGAACCTACTATTGCCTTAAGAACATGCTACTTCTTAAACCTGTATAATTCCTGTATTATAAATATTTATCCTTATACTCACAGAAGAGTGTAGCTCAAAAAAGAAACAGAATGTGGAAGCAGACACAGGTGGAAGAACTCAGAAGGAGTTAGAGTCAGTCATTTACAGAAGAGTTTGGTCAGAAACAGTAAGCTGGCTCACAAGATCAGTTTGAACCAGGCAAAGCTTGGAGAAGAGTTTGGGCTAGTACTAGTGAGTTGAGTTGAATCAGAAGAATCAGAGTTCAGAAGGAGCTATTCAGAGTGGCTCAGTCAGCAGTAAGTTCCGGAGGTTTTTTAGATTGCATGGAGGCCAAAATGCTCCAGGGATCAAGTACTAAGACAGGTGATTTAATTAAACAAAAGAATAAACCTCCTTTGCCCTGAATCAATGTCTTCATCTAGCATGAATCTACACGTACAGGTGTACACTTTAACATCAGGTTCTGTATATCCTCAGAAAATGGACAGTATATTTACCAATGTTCTATTTACTACAACTACTTCCTTTGGCCCACCTACGTAAGAGGCACAACTGATTGGGGATGTAGTGCCACATCAGCCCATTTTCATATAGTTTTTTTCTTCTCTCCATCCCCTCCCATCTTCCCCAGATCTACCCCCATCACCACCCACTAACGTCCCCCCCTTCTCCCCAGAAAAGAACCATTCCTTCCCCCAGGTTTATAGCACAATCAGGGCATGGCATAGTGGGATGGAATGAGGCCAGGCACCAATCCCTACATCAAGGGTGGGCCAGGCACTGCAACAGGAGAAGAAGAGTCTCAAAGGTCGGTAAAATGGTCAGAGACACTCCAACTCCAGCCTGTAGGAGTTTTTGAAGGACACCAATCTAAACAGTCATGAGATATATTTAGGGGATCCTGCAGGTTCTGTGTCTACGGCTTCAATCCATGTAGTTTTGACATATCTGATACAGCTCTTCGAAGTTTTTTCTCTGAGTCTCAAGAAGTTCCTAATAAATCCACACATCCAAGTAGAATAAGCGGCAGCATAGGGAGGGGTAAAAACCCTGTCCTGCCTCTGGTGAGAGAACTCTGGTTGCACTATACTTTCACTTTATCTTAGAGTGAATTAGTCAATGTCTAACTTTATGGTAGACAGTTAGGTCACATGATCATCTGGTTATTCACAACCAGCATCTACCTCAAAGCAAGCTAGGTAGTGAAGATACAGATTGGCTCCGATCCTAGGCTCTGCTGACATTTTCTCTCAGAGAAAATAGACTCTATAATGGGTTTTTCTTTTAAATTAGAGTGTGTAGCTGTTTTCTGTCCTTTGGCTCTGGGCTCTCAAAGGCTGCTAACTTACTTTTTCACTAGTAACTTGACTCTGCCCCTCTGTTCCCAGCTGGCAGATTTCTAACTTGTAACTGTTCACACCTCAGTTAGCTCAAAGGGTTAAGAAGAAAAGGAAAAGAAAACAAAAGAAGAGAAACCTTTTACAGCCCTTTCTAGCTCTGTTAATCTGTCTAAGCCAGGGGAACTGAACTAAATCTAAGATCCTTTATCCCAATAACATTTTTCCTCCAGTTATCTCAGTAATGTCTGCCTGCTTTCCTATCATCAGCTTCTGGAGTTCCTTTTTCCCTGACACCACCCAACCAACTTGGTGCTCACTCCTCCTGTGTCTCTTCTCCAACTGCCTTTTCCAACTGTCACACCTCTTAAATACCTCCTCCCAAGCTGTTCCCAGAAGTCCAAGGGGCAAGGCGTCTCACTGCAAGGCTCCATATGTAATCATTGTCTGTTACAAAATACCTCAAGCATCATCTTAGATCAAAAAGTCTGGATAGTAGTCAGAGTGTATTGAAGCTTGGGACAATGGGGAAGCCTTTATTTGCACAGGACCCCATTGAATACTGGTCACTTGTAACATGCATATAATAGACTTTCCCACATTATCCTGCTGTGTGAACTCTGTTCCCAAAGAACTTAGTTTACTTCCCTGAGAGGAATGCTTCTGACTGCCCAGGGGCTGCTTCCTCTCCCCTCCTTGGAGATGCAACTTAGGGCATTTAAGGATGGTGTACTAGCAGCCCCCATTCACCGGTGAGAACTTCTGTCTCCTGACCACATTTGATGGTAGTGACAAGAAACACCCTGTATGTTTCTCTGTCCCTGCTTTGAATACTGTGCACTGCACTACCCAAAGGAAAGCTCTGAAGAATGCCAATAAAGGCATTCTTGTGCAGCATGGTCTTGAGTCCCCCGTTCTGTTGAATCTCGAGTTTGACTTCAGTTTCCCTGCACAGGTCATGGGTGGGTCTCAGTTGTCACTTTTCCTTTTCACCTACTGTTAGGCCAGACGGAAGGAGACCCCTGAGAAATCACCAGGACTCGAGATCGATGCAAAAGCAGGAGGTTTATTTCCAACACATTGGGGTCCACTCCCACATATTCCTCAAGCGAGGCAGGTGGGAGTGACCACCAGCACACTCCGAGCATGCTTTATATATGCTTTTCAAAGGCAGAGCTCAGCAACAGAGTACCAGGCGGATTCTATTGGCTACACAGTCATGTGGGTATGGACCCTCAAACTGATTGGTGCTGGCATACAGCAAGGTTGCGGGCTCCTAGAAAATGCAAGCTCAGGGTTTTAGTCAATGCGGGTGGGGAAACTCCTAGCCTAAGGCCATCAGTCAGAGGTCCAAATCTTGTTTGTGTCCCAGAAACTGTCTTTTTTATCTTAGTTCCGGAAACTGTTCTGAGTTACCTTGCCCCTGACTTGGGCTTACAGAGTTTTGGTGCTCTTAGAAGCCTGACTAAAGTTTGGCTGCTTTGCTCTTGTCCTTACACTACAAAGTCAAATGGAACAGGACACTCGCTATGGCAAATTTTATCTTCGGTGTCCAAATTAGTGAACTAAGCATTGTGCTTCATAATTGGAGGTGGAAGGAAACTTGCCTTCTCAGTTGAGGAATTTTTTTTTATTTTTTAAATTGAGATAAGATTTTATTGTGTATCCTAGGCTGCACTGGAACTCATGATCCTACTGCTTCAACTTCCCGTGTGTTGGGATTACAAGTGTATACCACAACACATGGCTTGGATGAAGTATCTTGATATATAGAACACCTTCCAGGTTTACAAAAGTGACAGGCTTCTGCAATTTCAAACAGTTTCACTCTAAGCCTCTGGAACTTCAAAGTCTTTCCAGGGGCTATAGGAGTTAGTCAGAGTGAGTCAGTTCACAGTAAGTCTCAGAGGCTGAAATGTTCTAGGTTTACATTTGAAGATTAGATTGTATGAAGGTTGAAGCCTTCTAGGTCCAAGTTAGGGTCTTGAAGATTAGACTGAATGGAGGCTAATACCTTCCAGGTCTAGGCTTAAGATTAGACTGTACAGACGCTGAAACCCTCTAGAACTGGGCATTGAATTAACAAAGAATAAACTGTCCTTTGCCACAAGCCCAAGAGGATAATTAAACCAATGCTCACATCAACACCTACACCTTTCTAGGGGTGAGGCCTTAAGAAATTTCCCCCATTTGTATTGGCATGTCAACTGGTATAATCATTATGCCACTCTTGTTTTGACTATATTTTTCCCCAAGACAGGGTTTCTCTGTTGTAATTCTGGCTGTCCTGGAATTTGCTCTGCAGACCCGGCCCTGAACTCACAGAGATCTGCCTGCCTCTGCCTCTGCCTCCGGAGTGCTGAGATCAAAGGTGTGTACCACCACTGCTCTGTTATTTTAACAATCCTATTGTTGAGATTTCATGGATGCAATGTCCTTGTCAGGTCTAGAACACACTATTCTACAGTAAAGCTTCCTAATTCTACCTGTTGTAGTTGTTTGAAAGACAGAATTCCGTTGTGAACACATCTGGACTTAGACTTTTTTTTTCTACAAAGGTTTTTATTACTGTTTTGATCTCTTTGTTTGTTACAGGTCTGATCACTTTTTTGATCTCTTCTTGGTTTAAGTTTGGTGTTTCAAATGTGTCTACAAACTAATATATTTCTTTTAGATTTTCTAACTTAATGGAGTATAGGTTTTTAAAGCATTTCCTTGTAATGTTCTGAATTTTTTTAATGTCTATTTCAATGTTCCTCCATTCATCTCTGGTTAGGATAACTTTGTTCTCCCTTTTGCTTCTTTTGGTTAATTAGGCTAAGGATTTGTTAATCTTGTTTATCTTGTTTTTTAATCCAGCTGTCTTTTCTTAAGCATATTGAAGAAATTCAGAAAAGTGCAAAGCAGTGCCATTCTCATTACCAGTCTCTTTTCATTTTGGAAATGCAGGAATTTTATTTTTGAGAGTATAATTTAATTACATTTTTCCCTTTCCTGTCCTCCCTCCAATTCTCTCATATACCTCTCTCTGCTGTTCTTCAAACTCATGGCCTCTTTTTTTCACTAATTGTTATTGAATGCATATATATATATATATATATATATATATATATATATATATATTCTTAAATATGACCTGTTTGGTCTGTATAATGTTACTTGTGCGTATGGTTTCAGGGCCGACTGTTTAGGACTGGACAACCATTTGGTGTGCTCTTCCCTAGGGAATGCCAACCTCTCCCATTGCTAGTTTGCCTCAGTTGCCTAGAGTACTTTGTGTAGAAATGAGGGCTCGTGAGCTTTTCTCTATCCAGTGTAGCACGTTCATCGGTGTCATCTTTGATCAGCTCATGTTTGTGCAGTCATGTTGGTGAGACTTTATAGGTGTATCATCTGATGTTACTAGGAGACACAATCTCACAGCAAACTCCCTGACCCTCTGGCCCTTACAGTCTTTCTGCCCCCTTTCCATCCCCCATAAAGCATCTTGTGTATGTTTATATATAATTGAGTCATTGTGACTAATCCCAATTAATTCCATTAATAGATGAGTATTTAATGATTTTCAGTTATTTTTCATAGAGTAATATTGATACACGTATGACTCACACAGGCAAGACATGTTTAGGATCCTACTTTCTTTTTCATGCTGTGCCTACTTCGTTCTTCTTTCTGTATTATTTTGTTTCTAGCTCATTACTTTCTGCTCTGATTTTTCTACTTTTTTCCTGATGACTGGATTTGAGTTTGGTTTGCTCCTGTTTTTCCAAATCCTTTATTTTGTTTTGTTTTAATTTTATTTTATTTTATTTTATTTTATTTTATTTTATTTTATTTTATTTTATTTTATTTTATTTTATTTTATTTTATTTTATACAGGGTCTCACTATGTGGGTCTGGTTGGTTGTTCTGGAACTTTCTCTGTCTGTAGGTCAGGCTGGTCTTGAATGCACAGAGATCCACTTGTCTCTTCCGCCCAAGTGCTGGGATTAAAGGTGTGCACCACCATACCTGGCCCTTACAAATTCTTGAGTTTCATCAGTTTATGCTCTTTCTGATTTTTAAAGATAATATCTTATTATTTTTGAGACTGTCATACAGTGTATTTTGATCATATTCATCCCCCCAACTCCTCCTACCTTCCCACCTACTCAACTTCATCCTCTCTCTTTCTGTCTTTTTAAAAGAAATTTGAGTACAGTTTGCGTTACACAACTACTCTTAGGTGTGGGCCTTATCTTGTATAGTTGATATTCCAGAAGTCATGCCATTTAAGAAAATGGACTCTCCATCTCCTAACAGCCAACAAATGCCAATAGCTCCTTAGCTAGGCATGAGATTTCATGCATACATCCACCCTTCCGTGCTGGAATTTTTTTCTGGCTTGAGTTTATGCTAATCTTACGCATGCTGTCACAATCACTGTGAGTTCATATGTGCAACTGCCCTAATGTGTCCAGAACACTATTTCTTTGAAGTCACCCACAGTCTTTCTGTCTTCTCTTCCAAATAGATTCCTGAGCCTTGAGGGAAGGATTGTGACCTAGAGGTCCCATTTATGAACTGATGTCTTATACTCTGCACATTGACCAGTTACAAATCTCTGTGTTTATTGCCATCACTGCAAGAAGAAGCTATTCTACTGATAATTGAGAGATTTGCTAATCTATGGGAGAGTCATCAGGAGTCATTTTAATATTATGCCCAAACAGTCTTAGTTTCTTCCCTAAGGCCTAAGCCATACCCATTGTTTGTTTGTTTTTGGCCTCTTTAATAGTGCCAGGTATGGGTTCCATTTCATGAAGAGGGCCTTAAATTCAATAAAGAAGTGCTTGGTTAATAACCATACCATTTATGCCACTATTGCACCAGTGGGCATGTCTTTTCAGGTAGGTTGTTATTGTAGCTTGAAGGGTTTACAGCAAATTTCATTTTTCTTAACAGCTGAATAAAATTCCATTACGCAAATGTACCACATTTTCATTTTTGATTCATCCATTGAAGAACTTCTATGCTGTTCTGATTTATATATATTTTTGGATATTGTGAATAGAGCAGCAATGAACATGGGTGAACAAGTATCTCCATAATAAGATATAGAGTCCTTTGGTTATGTGATCAGAAGTATAGCTGGATCCTCTGGTAAATCTATATTCATCTCTTTGAGAAACCTCCTTGTTGTTTTTTATAGTAGTTGTTCCAGTTTGCACCTCCATTACAGTGAATAAGTGATTCTCTTCCCACAAATCCACAACAATACCTGCTGTTATTTGTTGTTTTTATCTTGGCCATTCTAACTAGGGTAAGATGATCTTGTAAAGTATTTTTAATTTTCATTTCCTTGATAGCCAACGATGTTGAACATTTTAAAATGTTTTTCAGCCATTTGTATTTCATCTTTTGAAAACTCTGTTTAGTTTCGTTCACCATTTTTAAATTATATTGTTTCTTTGGGGTTTTTTTTTTAGTTTTTCACATGTTCTATTCTGTAGGCTGCCTCTTCGTGTGAATGATGGCATCCTTTGTTATACAGAAGGTTTTCAGTTCCACATGATCCTATCTATCAATTGTTGGGCTTAATGCCTGTGCTTACAGGGTCTTGTTCAGAAATCCTTTCTTGTGCCTGTGAGTTCAAGCATATCTCTTACTTTCTTTTCTATTAGACTCAGTGTGTTGGGTCTTATGTAGAGGTCCTTGAATCTTTTGGAGTTTAGTTTGTTGTTTTTGAAACAGGTTCTCACTATGTAGCCCTGGCTTGCCAAGAATTCCCTATGTACAACAGGCTGTCCTACAATTCATCTGCCTCTGCCTCCTACGTGCTGGGATTAAACATGTGCACTACCACACTCAGCGTGAGGTTGAGTTTTGTACAGAGTGAGAAATAATAATCTAGTTTCATTCTTCTATATTCAAGTACCCAGTTGGCCCAGTGCCATTTGTTGAAGATATTATCCTTTCCCTGTGTGTATTTTAGGTTCATTTGTTAAAAACGAATCTGGTTCGTTAGGTTCATGGACTTAAATCCAAGTCCTCAATTGTATTCTATATAGCAATGTATCTGTTTTTGTGCCAGCACTATATTATTTTTATTACTACAGATTTGAATATAATTTAAAACCAGGCATTTAATACATCCAGCACATCTTTTATTGTTCAGGATTATTTTTTGTTACCCTCAATCTCTCTCTCTTTCCCTCCCGCCCCCCTTCTCTTTCTTGTGTGTGTGTGTTTCTATATGGAATTTAAGTTTGTTTGGCTTTTTTTTGTTTATGTGAGAAATTGCTTTGAAATTTTGATGAGGATTCTATAGAACCAGTAGATTGCTTTTGGTAGGATGGTCATCTTCACAATAGCAATCCTACTGTCTGTGAGCATGGGAGGTCTTTCCATTTTTTGTTGTCTTCTTCAATGTCTTCAGTTTTTGTTATGGAAATCTGTCTTAGGATTTCTAGCATTATGATAAAACACAAAAGCAACTTCGATAGGGAAGTATTTTTTTGGCTTACAGTCCTCAGGTTACCCTTTATCACTGAGGGAAGTCAGGACAAGAACTCAAAGCTGGAACCCGGGGACAGGAACTGAAGAAGAGTACATGAAGTATGCTTACTGCCTTGCTTGCATGGCTCCCTTAGCCTGCTGGTTTTTTTTTTTTTTTTGTAGCATCCAGGACTACCAGTCCAGGGATGGCACTGCCCACAATGGCCTGAGCCCTCCCATATCAATCACCAATCAAGAAAATGCATCACAAGCTTTTCCACAGACCAATCTAATGGGGCCATTTTCTCAATTGAGGTTCCTTCTTCCCATGCAGCTCTAGCATGTGTCAAAGTGATATAAATCTAGGCAGCAAAACTTTTACATTCTTAGCTAGATTTGTTTTGAGACATTTTTTGAGGTTATTGTGAATAGGATTGTTTCCCTGTTTTTGTTTTTGCCAGTGCATTTGTCATTTTTTTTTATATAGGAAGGCTATTTTGCCAAATGTATTTATCAACTGACAGAGATTTTTTTGGTGCAGTCTTTAGGGTATTTTAGTTATAGAAATATGACATCTGCAATTAAGGATACTTTGAATGCTTCATTTCCTATCTGTATCCCGATAATTGCCTCCATGCACCTTATTGTTCTAGCTAAGGCTTCAAGCACTGTATCGAACAGGAATGGCGTGAGTGGAAATCTTGTTTCTGATTTTAGTGTAAATGCTTTGTGTTTTTCTCCATTTAGTATGAGGTTGACTGTGATTATGTTGATATATGTTCCCTCTATCACAAAGGGGTGTTCGATTTTGTCGAAGGCCTTTTCTGCATCTGATGAGATGATTGTGTGATTGCTGACCTTGTATTCTGGGCATATGGTGGATTACATTTATTGAGTTATGTATAGTGAGCCATTCCTGTATCTCTAGTATGACATCAATTGGATGATGTTGGATAATCGTTTTCATGTGTTCTTGTATTTGGCTTGTAAGTATTTTATTGAGAATTTTTGCACCTGCATTCATCTGAAATATTTGCCTATAATTTTCCTTTTTTGGTGGATCTTTGTCTGGTTTTGGTATAAGAATAATAGTGGCCTCATAAAAAGATTTTGGAAATTTGAGCAATATTAATATTTTAAAATACTCAAAGGAAAGCCTTATAAGTAAAATGATTCAAGCAGAAGATAGAATATCAGGACTCAAAGGTAAAGAAGAAGATCTAAAAGCTATACACAAAAATATTAAAAAATTAAAAACATAGAAAAGAAACAGGAACAGGAGCTGGGTGGTGGTGGTGGCTCACACCTTTAATCCCAGCACTCAGAGGTCAAGACAAAGGCAGTGGCAAGCTGATCTCTGTGAGTTTGAGGCCAGCCTGGTCTACAGAGTGAGTTCCAGGACAGCCAGAGTTACAACAAAGAAACCTTGTCTTGAAAAACAAAACAAAACAAAGCAAAATAAAAACAACAACAAAAAAAATGTACTCCTGGATTTAAAGACACAGATTAACATCAACCCATTAAAAGTGAGTCATTTCAATACCCCAGTTTCTCCAATAGACAGGCTTTCTGGACAGAAAAAAAAAAATAAGAAGAGAAACATCAGAATTAAATTAAATCACACATCAAATGGACTTAACAGACATCTACAGAATATTCTACCCTAACACTGAAAGAGTACACATTCTACTCAGCAGCACATGGAAGTGTTTCTTATCTGATTTGGCCATAATGTAAATAAAACTTAAAGTTGACAGCAAACACATTTCTAGTAAGTAAACAAACTCATGGAAGCTAAACAACTCATTATTGAATGATGAGTGGGTCAAGGAAGAAATCAAAAGAAAGAAATAAAAAAGATCCTGGAACCAAATTAAAATGAAAACATAGCACAAGAAAATTTGCAGAACACATTGAAAGCAATCCTATGAGGGAAATTTATAGCTGTTAGTGCCTACATTGCAGAATCAGAAAGAGCACAAATACGTGATTTAATGATGCAACTCAAGAGTTTGTAAGACTAAGAATGAACCAAATCCAAACCCAGTCGATGGCAAGACACAATAAATATCAAAGCAGAAATCAATGAAATAACAGGGAAAATAATACAAAGAACCAGTGAATCGAAGAGCTGGTTCATTGAAAAGATAAAGAAGATTAATAGACTCTTGGCCCATCTAATCAAAAGAAAGAGAGGACCTAACTTAGAATCAGAAATGAACAGGGAAACATTACAACAGTCAAAGAAATTCAGAATATTATAAGGAAACACTTTAAAAACCTGTACTTTTAGGTTTGAAAACCTCAAATAAATGGATGAATTTCTAGACTCAGCCAAACTTCCAAAACCTAGACGAGATCAACAAATTAAACAGACCCATAACATATGAGAACACTGGAGTAGTAATAAATAAAAAGCCTTTAGAATAAAATAACATCTAGGCCCAGATGGATTCACAGCAGAATTCTGCCAGACATCCAAAGGAAGATCTACATCCATCTATTCTTAAACTATTAAAAAAATTGAAGCAAAGATAATACTTCCAAACTCCTTCCATGAAGCCGGTATCACTCTAATACCCAAACCAGGTAAATACAAAACAAAAAAGAAAACTACAGACTAATATCCCTAATGAACACAGATTCAAAAAGGATCGATAAAATATCTGTAAACAGAATAAAATCTCAAAAAGATTACCCACCATGAACAAGTTGGCTTTATCCCTAAAGTGCAGGGATGGTTCAACATACAAAAATCAATAACTGTAATAAACCACATATGTGGACTTAAAGACAAAAATCACTTGATCACTTCGGCAGATAAGAAAATCAAACATACTTTCATGATAAAACTCCTAGAGAGACTAGGACCAGAGGGAATACATCTCAACATAAAAGCTATGAGAAACCCACAGCCAATATCCTAAATAGAAAAAAATTGAAGCAATTCCACTGAAGTCAGAAATGAGACAGGGATATCCACTACTCAAACTCCTTTTCAATGTTATGCTCAAAACACTAGATGGAACAAGGCAAGAGAAGGAAAATAGATACAAATAGGAAAGAATACATAAAACTATGCTTATTTGAAGATAGTATGATATCATACATAAGAGGTCCTCCAAAATTCTATCAGGAAACTTTTAGAAAGGGTAAACAAATTCAGCAATGAATTGCAAAAATCAAGTTTGTCTACACACCACCAACCAACAGTGGAGGAGATCATGGACACACTCCCATTCACAACAGCGTCAAAGAAAATAAAATATCTAAGAATAAACCTACCCAATGAGGTGAAGACTTCTGCAATAAAAACTTTAAAACTGAAGAGAGAGAAGATGCTAAAAAATGGAAAGACATCCATGGTCATGGATTGGGAGAGAAGAACCTTTGTCAGCTGTATATCTAACAGAGGATTGATATCCAGTATAGTATAAAGAACCCAAAAACGAGAGTCAAAAAACAGCCCATTCAAAAAATGGGCTTGGGATCCAAACAGAGAGTTCTTAAAGGAAGAAATGAAAACGGCTAAGAAATACCTCAAAAAATGTTGATGGTCCTTAGCAAACCAAAACAACTTTGAGATCTCATCTTAATGGCCAAAAAATAAATAAAACAACCAGCATCAAATGCTGCAGGGGATTTGAGGGAAAAGAAATTCGTATTCACTGTTGATGGGATTGCAAACTGTTCTAACCACTCTAGACATCAGTGTGGCAAGTCCTCAAAAAGTTCCAAAATCAATCTACTGTATGACCAGCTATATCACTCCTTGGCATATGCCCAAAGGATTATACATTATATTCTATAGATACTTGGTCAGCCATATTCATCGGTGCACAATTCCCAAAAACTAGGAAATAGAAATATCCTAAGTGTTCTTCAACAGATGGATGGATAATGAAAATGTGGTGCATATACACTGTGGAATACTATTTAGCTGTAAAGAAAAATGAAACCATGTACTTTGCAGATAAATGGATGGAACTAGAAAAGTTCATATTGAATGAGGTAACTCAGACACAAAAAGAAAAACATTGAGTGTCCTCTCTCATCTGAGCTTCCTAGCTCCGAATCTCCAGATCTGAAGAGGAAATGGAAATCAGGGGCTCTATCTAGAGATGGGGGAGTTAAAAACAGAAGAAGGAATGTAAAATAACAGCAAGGATGTCTGAAAAAATCATAAGGGGTCATATTGTTAACTATCTACTTAAAATAGCTATAATACACATAAGTCAGCGTATAAATATACATATTTTATTTAAGTGAATTTTTCCACCTGGACTGACAGTGCTGTCTCCAAAGTTATGGACCATCTAACAAAAGTCCCAACACAAAGCATGTGAGGCCATCCTTTGAGTTGTTGTTCAGATTATCCAAGAGTCTCCCAAAACATTATAGGCTATTACTATTGCCCTGGATTACCCTACCCCCCAGATGTGGAAGGTAAGTTCCTATTGCTGAAGACATCATGAACTTCAGACACAGGGCCCAGAGGCCCCTGAACTGGAAATGAGCTGAATGGCCCTTCCTTGAGGACTAGTTTTCCTAGTACCCGAAGGGGCCATGCAAGCTTCCAGAGGAGGTAAGCAACTAACAATCCTACCCAGCTATGATATTTGTGGACCACAATAATCGCCACTATGACACAATCACCTTAAGGGTGCACTAGTGTGTCATATGTTTTAGTGGTACCCAACAGCTCTATAATGGGATTTAAGACCTGCTCACCAAGAGGGAAACCGTGCCTGGTACTAGAAGCTTAACCAACAACCTGAGGCTAGTGAAGTCATGGATCTTGGGGGAGAACCTACAACTGATTTTTATAAAACTTGTTTGCTCATTTGCTTGTTTGTTTGGTTTTGGTTTTTGAGACAGGGTCTCTCTGTGTAACCCCGACTATTTGCTAAATCAGTCTGGTCTCAAACTCATAGAGTTCACCTGCCTCTGCCTTCTGAGTTAGGGAATTAAAGCTGTGATCCACTATGCCCTGCTTACCAACACTTTTTAAAACCAGCATAATTCTTAACTACATTTTAAATAATTAAAAAAAAGTTTAGTGAAAAATTTTCATACAATATATTCTGATCATGGTTTCTCCTCTTCCAACCCTCCCAGATCCTCCCCAGTCTCCACCTACCCAACTCAACACCCTTTCTTCCCCACCCCCGCCTCTCTCTGGAAAATAAACAGGCAACCAACAAAAAAGAACTTAAAAAAGAAAAGGAACATAAGAAACTCATACCACAAAATCATAAAAACACAAATTTGGAAGACATAATATAAAAGCAAAAGAGAAGTAAGACAAAAATGCCCAAAAAAAGCAATACAAAACAAAAATTCTACAAAAATACCATTGAGTTCATTTTATGTTGGCTATCTACTCCTGGGCATGGAGCCTGCCTGTAAGGGGTTAATATACCACTTATCTGTAACAACAGTTAAAAAGAGGTCATGAATTTGAGAAAGAGTATGGGAGGGGTGTATGGGAGGGGTTGGAAGGAGGAATGGTACAATTTTACTTTAATTTTTTTAAAATCAAGAGTATTTCTTAAAATCTTCTTCCTCTTCTTCTCCTTCTTCCTCTTCTTCTTCCTCCTCTTCTTCATCTTCTTTTTTGGTTTCTTCAAGACATGATTTCTCTGTTGTAACTCTGGCTGTCCTAGAACTCACTCTGTAGACCAGGCTGGCCTCGAACTCATGGAGATCTGCCTGCTTCTGTCTCCCAGGTGCTAGGAATAAAGGCATGTGCTATCACTGCCCAGCCCTTGTGTTTTCATTTTCATTCATTGCTAGATATTTTATTTTTTCCTTCCTTATTTTTTTCCTTGACCCAATTATCATTCACTTATATGTTGTTTACTTTCCATGAGTTTGTGTCCTTCCTGTAATTTCTTTTGCTGTTGATATCCAACTTTACTTCATTATAGGCAGTTTGAGAGCAGAATGTTATTTTTATTTTCCTAAATTTATTGAGATTTTTTGATATCTTATTATGTGATCAATCTTTGGAAATATTCCATAGGTTGGTGAGATGAAAGCATATTCTTTAGTGTTTGTGTGGAATGTTCTGTAGGTATGTTAGGTTCATTTGATTTATGATGTCATTTAATTCCAGAATTTCTCCATTTAGTTTTTGTTCAGATTACCTGTCAGTGAGAGTAGAGTATTGAAGTCATCCATTATCACTGTGTTGAGCTCTGTAATTTTAGATCCAATAGTTTCTTTTATGAAATTGGGTAATCCTGTGTTTGGTGTATATGTGTTTAGGATTGTGATATGCTGTTGGTAGGACATCCCTTTAATGAAGTGTCTGTCCCTCCTAACTCTTCTAGCTAGTTTTGGTTTTAAGTCAATTTTGTCAGATACTGGAGTATCTGTAAAACAAGCTAATACCTGTAAAACAAGTAAAAGTTTCATCTTCTTTGGAACATCTTTTTCCATCCATTTATCCTAAGGTGTTGTCTATAGTTAATGATGAGGCATGTGTTTATTTTTCTCTTCAGACCAAGGTTTTCTTAGTTCTAACATCCTCTGTATAGCTGGTTTACTGGACACAAATTCCTTCAATCTCTTTTCATTATAGAGAGTTTTTCTTTCTCCTTATATTAGAACCTATAGTTTTGCTAAGTCTAGTAGTCCGGGCTGGCATCTGTGGCCTTTCAGAATTTGTAGAATATCAGTCATACCTTTCAATATCAGTCAATACCTTTCTTTCTTTCAAAGTCTCTATTGAATATTCGAGTGTTACTTTGATGGGTCTGCCTTTATATATGACTTGATCTTTCTCTCTTTCAGCTTCCTTTGTTTTGTATGTTTTAGTGTTTTGATTCTGATGTGACATGAGGCGCTTCTTTTCCGGTCTTATCTATTGGTGTTCCATAGGTCCCTTGCACCTTGATAGGCATTTATTTCCTTAGATTTGGGGATTATTCTTCTATGATTTTGTTGAAAATATTTTCTATGCCTTTGACCCAGATTTCTTATTTTTCTTCTATACTTCAAATTCACAGGTTTAATCTCAGCGTCCTCAAGTGTTAAATTAATGTTCAATTGCTTAATAAGAGTCCATCGTTGAATTTTCCAATGCTCTTTATGCTGCAAGGCATCAGGCTTCACAGCTACAAGGCATCAAAGCCCTTTTACAAACCAAAACAGCACACAGGAGAAAAATATCCCACAACACTCAAGTTCCTGGGTTCTTTTAGATTTAACGTTTGACTGAGTGAACCAGTTTCCCTACCTTGTTTTCGAGGCCAGACATTCTCGCTTCCACTTGATCCAGTCTTTTCACAAATGTCCTGGTTGACACAAGCCAGAGTTGTCTTGGAGGAGAGAACTTCAACTGAGAAAATGCTTCCCTTAGATTGGCTTGTAGGCAAGTTTGTGAGGCATTTCCTTGTTTCTGATTGGTGTGGAAGGGTCCAACCCACCATAGCAGGTGGTCTGGGTTGTATACAAGCAAGCAGGCTGAACAAGCCAGTAAGCAGCACTCCTCCATGGCCTCTGCTCCAGTTCCTGCCTCTAGGCTTCTGCTTGAGTTCTTGCCCTAACTTCACCCTGTGACTTGAGAGTTGTAAGCAGAAGTAAACCCTTTCCTTACCAAATTTCTTTTTGTCATAGTCTTTATCACCACAATAAAATCCTAGTGAAAACAGTGAGTCTTTCCTTTGAGCTTTAATTTTTTTTTTCTTCCTGAGGTTTTTTTTTTTTTTTTTAATTTTAGTCCTATTTCAGTTTTGCTTTTCTTTGGAGAATTCTTCATTAAATTCTGTTTTCATATCTTGAAGTGTTTTCATTATTTTAACTATTCACTTATGTTTTCAAGGTCTTCATTCAGGCATTTATTCAGAGCCTCTTTGACGTCCTGTCCTTTAACACACTGATAATTGCTATTTTAAAAATCATTGTCTTATACATCAGATAACTTGCTTTTTGTCAGGGAATATTATAATGGGGTTGCTAATTTCCGGGGGAGACATATTGTCTTGGTTTTTCATGCTGCTCATGACTTTGTCATGGGACCTAAGTGTCTGGAGTTGGCATGTTGGTAGTGTTTCTTAGATGAATGGATATTTGCTCTTTGCTTGCTGTTGCCCTAGCTTGTCAGGTTGTGTAACAGCTGAATGGTGCAGTATTTTGTTTTGTGACCACTCTGTCTTAATATGCTAAATGGGGTGTTGGGAAGTGGTCACAGCTCAGCTAGGTATAGGTGCAATTTCTAAGCCTAGAAACAAACCTTCGATAGGCTTAGAGGTTTCTGACTGTTGGTCTTCAGAAGTTTGTGGAGGGCTCACTTGGCTCTTTAGATGTTCCTTGAGTCACAGGGGCTGGCATCAGTGAGAGTGGGTAGTGCTCCATGGTGACAGGTACAGGATGCCACATTGTCCTCAGGTTGTGGTAGGTGGGGCAGAGACCAGGCTAGGAGTCCCTATTTTTGATCTTGATTTGGTTTTGATTTTGAATTAGCACAGAATACCATGTGTTTCCCAGGCTGAGCTGTGAGTAGGGTCAGTGATGGCTTGGACTGGGTCTGGGAGTCCTTACATTGGGTCTAGGCACCAGGATGCCATTTGGTTGGGCACAGTGTGGCAGGTGGGGTGGCTGATGGATAGGCAGGTGGGAAGACTGGTTCTAGGGGTCCCTACCTGGGGTTCTGGGTCTTAGAAGTCCATGGGGTTTCTTGTATTGACATTCTTATTTCATTCACATGTGTGTTCTCTCAGGATTCACTGAAGGATTTATTTTCTTCTTTGATGCCTTTGAAGTCTCTGTCTAGGATTTTATCTAATCTAATATCACCAGAGAGCCTTCCTTTTAGAGTGAGATTCTGGCATACTTGTGCTGAGTCGAACCATCATTTCCCTCATTGGTGTTCTCTCAGTTTGGCTTGGCTCACTTGGTGCTATATTAGAGTGGGGTAGTAGGAGCCCATGGCTTCAACAGCAGTCTCATTGGTCCATGTAGCTGGTGTGTGGTAGAGAGGTAGTAAGTGATTGGCTGGTGGTTCCCATGCGCCCTCACCGGACCATCTGCTTTGGCTTCTTCTGTTCCTATTGGGAAGCAGGTGAGGAGACAAGCATTTTCTAGCTATTTCTACTGTGTTCTCTGGTGCAGCTTGGTTCAGTTGGTTACCAATATGCGCAGCTTCTCAGCTACTTGCACTTGCTTCTCTGTGAAGAGCTAACCAGGCTTCACTTGTTTGTTTACAGATATTATCTCTTGTGATAAAAGAGACTATTGTGTCATCTTGACTGTTTTCTCTCACTGGGTTTTCTTAGTGAAGCTTCTGATCTACCATAGTACCTGGAAGTGTGAATGGTATTTTTAAACACGCAGAGTTTAAAATCAGTTATATCTCTACCAACAGCATAAAAATGAGAGAAGAAACACCTTAGATCATGAGAGAAAATTAGGATTTTGTTTTTAATATATAGAGTTTCACTTTTGCGGATGAGAAATTTGTGGTACTACTAAATGGTAGGGAAAAGGATAGAGATGGGTTGGATAAGAGGTCCAAGGATTAGTTTTATAGAGGAAATGAGTTAGTGTTTAATAGCTAGATAGGGTAACTATGTGTATTAGTTTTCTTTTAACCATAACCTAATACATACCTAATACACCTGACCAAAAAAAAAAGAAAAAAAAACAAAAACAAAAACAACCTCAAAGGCGGAAGGATATGTTCGGGCTTAGGGTTTGATGGTGAAGTTCGTTGTGGTGAGGAAGACATGATGGCAGGAATATCATTCCACCCCCAGCCTTCATTCTGTCTGTGGCCACCATAAGCTTATGGTCATCTCATAGTGCAATCCAATACAATACACCATCCAATACAACATCACAAGTCCCTATAGTCTAACAGCTCTAACACTGTTCAAAAATACAAAGTACCTTTATGTTTTTTTCAATTAATTTTTGTATTTGTGTCAAAAATACAAAGTCTCTCCCTGAAAGAGCAAACAGAAAGTTATCCAACAGCACATAATATACATTCTCATTCCAAAGGGAGGAACAGAAAGGATGATAAGGGAAGACTGAACCAAAGTAAGACTGAATCCCAGTTGGGCAAATATCATTTTCCACAGTTCGTGTCTAGTACCAGAAGGTCATGGAAGCATCACTGGGGATAAAACAAGCTTGGGTAGCCCCATTCCTATAGCCCTATTGCTTATAGCATATTTGGCATCTCTTAGACTGTGTCTACTCTGTGCCTGGAGCTTTTCTTGGCAATCATCCCACATTTGCAGCATTTCCAACATTCAGGGGCTGCACTACAATGTATGCTTCACTTTCTCGGCTCACACAATGGCTTACTAGGGTCTCCTTACAAAGATCTGATCATGTCACACATTTTCTGGCTTCAGTGGCTTAGTAGAACTTTGGTGCATGTTCCATGACCTCATGATTCCGGCATTTTGTATATGTGTGAAACCAGAACCATGTGGATGTTACTGTCAAGTCTACTTCCTGCTCCGGATGCATATAGCCTGGCCCCCATTTCCTTACTGTCATGGTGCTACTCTGGGTATGCGAGGAGGGGGGGGGGCTTTTCCCTAGAATGTTATTTTTTTAACTAAGGAACTCCAGAACAGCCATGTCCATTTAGGCACACCCCTTTCAAACTAATGTGCCTTTCTAGAGCACTCAATGAATGTATTGCCCTCAAAGAACCCTTCCTATTGGCCCAGTACAAAGTGTAAGGTTTTTCTTTAATTGTGTCAGTCTCTTTAAACATTGCAGCTTCTTTGTTCACACCTACCCATGCACTACATTCAATGTGACTACACCCTTTTCTTTACCAAACTGCATATCTTCTCTATTGTGGAAGTTTATTTTTACTTTTGTTTAAAATAATTGTTTTTGCATACTTTTGGAAAAAGGGGTGCATAGGCCTTGGCATTTTGTATTGTCCCCAGGTGTTGCATTTCTGTGGGAGATGTTTGATTGCTCATGATCTGCATGTGCTATAGGTAGAATACTTGAGGAGTTCTGAAAGAATAAAAACACCTGAGCTCATTCACTCAAGGCTCCACGGTCAAGTAGGGTACTGGCTGTGGCAGTTGTTCCCTCTGCTGAGGTCTGGCAGAGTTTGCAACCATGAATATGCCTCCCGTGTAGTCCATGCTGAGTCCACACAGCAGCATACAACTACACTTCTTTCTCTTAAGCCTTGGTAAAAATAGTGAGCAATCACCCTGTCATCCCTTGAATGTATGTTGACTTGAAATTTCTTTCACCAAAGAAATTGGATCATTTCTTTTGAATTTAGTCTCTCTCAAAATTTCAGGTCATGGGTAGAATGCAGCCAGAATCTTTGTCAGAATGTAACATGAATGGACTCTAGTCCAATTTGCAACTAGAACATTTGTTTCCCTAGTGATCCCAGCCTTTATTGTCCACATTGTATTCCTCTCTTCCATCAGAATGGGCCCCTAAACTCTGCTTACAGCACTCTAGAACTTCTCTAGCCTGTATTTTCAAACTCTTCCCATAGTCCTCCTTCAAACTAGCAACAAAAGTCTATGAAGGACATAGTCAGGTTTACATAGCAATGGTTCCCTTTGTTGGTATCTATTTTCTGTATTTGTTACTTTTCTCATCGCTGTGAGAAGGTATCTGTTAAGAAGCAGCTTAAGAGATGGATTGATTTTGGCTCGTGGAGATCAAGGTTTCTCACAGCTGTGACAGGAGCAACTGAAGCAGCTGGCTCACATCTCAGCAGATAATGGAGGAGAGGGTTGGGAAGAGGCTGCGCAATGGACTCCCATTTGTCAGTGACCCAATTCCTTCAGCTAGGCTTCTCTTCCTATAGGCTCCCCCAAAACAGTGCCATAATCTGGGGGTCAAGTGTTCAAGCACATGAGACTATGGAGGACATTTCAAACTTGAAACATAACACTGTGTTTTACAATGGCTTGTTATACATTTCATAAAGAACTAGAAAAGTTCAAAGTCTTCAAAGAAATTATGTGTTCAAGAAGATTTAAATGCTAATGACCTGAATTTGATCAATACACATGTCAAATGATCACACTGCCATCCATAAATATCTATAAATTTATGTCAAAGAAAATTCCAGAGCTTGGCAGTACACTATTAACATAATTAAGCTATACCCTTTTATATGATATTGACATCAAATTGTATGTTGTGGTCCTTTTACCAACTTAAATAGATTTGTGAATAAGATAAAAATCTCTCAACCTTGCCCTAGTCTGATAGGTAATAGCAGAGAAATCATTTAATTAGTTTAAAATTATTTAAAAAATATTGTTTCAGGGGCTGGAGAGATGGTTCAGTGGTTAAGAGCACTGGCTGCTCTTCCAGAAGACCCAGATTCAATTCCCAAAACCTATATGGTGGCTCACAACCATACACATAGACAAGACATCCATACACGTAAGACATGTAAATAAAATGTAAATTTCTATAAAATATTGTTTTAACTAATCAATGACTAAATATATTGTTCCATTTATTCCAATAGTATGATGTTCAGAATAAAGTTTTCTAACACTACTTCTAAATAAAGTTTAGTTTGTGAAAAAGAATGAATCAAAAAAGAATCAAGAAAAAAATAATAAAGAGGCTAAGCTAATGAAGTGCAGCTAGCAGAGGTCTTACTGTGAAAATGTGGAGACCTGATTTTAGATCCTTGGCATCCATATAAAAAGCCAGGCATGGCTGTGCATGGTTGTAATTCCAATGTTGGGGAAGCAGAGACAAGATTCCTGGAGCTTGCCAGCCAGCCAATTTAACTGAATTGATGAATTTCAGGTTCAGGACCCTGTCTCAAAAAAAAAAGAGTAGAGAGTAATCGTGGAAGACAGCTAATGTCAACCCATCACACACACACACACACACACACACACACACACACACACACACACCTGTGCCTGTGCCTGTGCCTGGGAAAGATAAACCAACCAAAAACAAACAGAAAGAAGAAAATAAAAGAGATTAGGAAAAGAACAGGAGAAACAAATAATGAACAAAAGGCTACAGACTTAACACAGATTTAAAAGATTAACAAAGAAGTCTATAAATGTGATCAGTAAAGTATAAAATGAGAGACAATGCCTGTAAGTAAATTTGTAGCTGAAATCTCCATGGAGAAGCAAAAGGGAATAGTCACAAAGTGGTATATAGTTGTACTGTGTGGTTTTGGCCAAGGTCATGGGAATAGCCAGGGAAATTCACCCACCCCATCACACACACACACACACACATGTACACTGGCACTGCAGGATCAATCAGCTGAACTGACCAAGGACTGAAAGCACTCTTGGCAGTGAAACCTGGGCCCAGTGAAGACTGTGCAGCTTGGAATTTAAGAGCCTGAAGCCTAGATTCAGCTCCAGCATGCACTGCTCTGACTGGGGCCAGTAGAAACTGTCAGTAAAGGCTTACATCCTCAACTGCTTTGCCACTTGATCAGCTGTGGAGATACAGATAGACAGTACTGAGGCTTCGCTATACTATAAGCACAGATCAGTGGAAGCTGTGCTCATGGAAAGTGAAGTGTCCCCTCCAGGGCACCCTGGAGTTTGTCATTGCCTTGGTGTGTGACAACAGGGGAACTCAGAACTCAGAGCTCAGAGAAGTTGCACCAAACATTCAACCAAAAAAGTAATTTGCTTAAACTCCATTGGGGGCAACTATATATCTCAAATCTGGCTTTTTAGATTTAAACTGGAATATTAAAAATGCACCTCTAAAGCCTGTGGTGGTGACACATGCCTTTAATCCCAGCACTTGGGAGGCAGAGGCAGGTGGATCTCTGTGAGTTCGAGGCCAGTCGGGTCTACACAGTGAGTTCCAGGTCAGCCAGAGTTACAACAGAGAAACCCTGTCTTGGAACAGAAAAATAAAGCACCGCTACCATCAGTGGTTTGCTTCATGAAACATCACAGGAGGGGAAAGAAATTCAAACCACCAAGAAATGATGACTGATGGAGAAATAATTGTATGTATTATAATCTTATTTTACATTGTCACCTTTTGTTATTATTGCTTTTAGTTTTGTAATTTTTAGTTCTTGACTCACATAGATAACTTGCTTTCTATTCAATTAGGTTTTATGACTGTTCTCCATATTTCTATGCTCATTCCACTGTGTACTCCTAATCATTCTTATACACAACCCACACAACTTTTCTCTTATTCCTACTTAATTTCTTCTCTCCTTTTCCCTATCCCTTCCTCTTTGTACTTCCGTAGTTTTAAAAATCTTTAAACGCTGTGAGAGTTTATCCCAAGTTCTCTTTTCCATCTACTTTCCCTCCCTTGGTTCTTTCCTCAGTTCATCAAACACTACTAATCCCGAGCCTTGCTACCTTGACTCCTTCTTCTTTTCTCTTGCAAACTTTCTAATAGCTCACTACATCCTTAACATCCATAACATCCTTATTGCTTACTGCAAGTGACTGTCCTCTGAGTAGAGCAACCATCATCTTGGGGCATTCAGCTGTGTCCCTTGCAAAAGGTCATACCAGATCGGATAGGTTTGTTGACTGTTTACACCTCTGGGGTGTAATCCTTCTCACCTGAGTATCCTCACTGCTTCCCTACCACCTGTTGTATGCAACTCTGCCTTAATTGAATTGCATGCAGCCTGTGGGAGGGGTTAGTTTACATATTGGCTGGGGAAGATGGGGGGGGGTGCGCTGGGGAGGGTTGCTCCATCCTTGTGTACAGAAGCCTTCATCCTCGATGGGGAAAGGCTTTCCAGGTGCAGGAAACCAGGAAACCAGGCTTTCCCTGGTTTGCAGGGAGCACTGACACCTGTGAGTACCCACTTACCTGTGCTCTAAAAGGAAGCCAAATAAATGTATTAGTTCTCCAGAGGGAACTTTGGTGGAATCGTACCTCAGTTTCTTGTTGGAATCTTAGGAAAAGGAGTTGACATTGTTTATGTCTCCTCCAATGAAGGAATTTTATCAATATACTTTATCCCCAAATAGTTATTGAAGTTAAAGGGATAACTGTTTAAAACAGCTACTTCAATATTTGCATAGCATGCTCATCAAGAAGTTGTGATTGCCTCTTCAGTTAATATTCTTCTTGACTTTCAGAGTAATGTAGAAGATTGCACCCAGTGCCCCAGGTATTGAAGGACTGAGAGTTTAGCTACTAAACTATGCATCTCAAACTTATTACATCCCAGTCTTACCTAAACATTGGAAATTCTTTGACTAGAATAACACCAATGATAAAAATTCCAACCAATGACACAATCCCAGATACACAAGCCTCAATACAGAAAAATGATAAACATGAAAAATAAAGGCATTATGACCCCCTCTGAAAAAATGTCAATTCCACAGTAATAAATTCAATGAAAGTGGGCTAGATAAAATCCCAAAGAGTTCCAAAGAATAATTAAAAGAAAATTTAACAAAATCAGAGAGGACACAATCTCCTAAATGAAACCAAATAGAATACAAAGAAACAGTTGGATAAAATAAAGTCAACACAGGATCTGAAAGAAGAATTCAACAGAAAGATAGAAATACTAGGTGGGGGGGGGGGGGGGGGAAACACCAAATTGAAATTTTAGAAATAAAAAGCCTATTAGTCCAAATAAAGACTCATTAGAAAGCCTCGCCGATATCAAGTGGATTACAGACTTTCAAGGATGGAAAACAAGATAAATAAATTAGAACATTTGATTATAGACAAAGATAAAACAATAAGAACAATTTGTATACAACATATTATATCTATGGGACTCCATTAAAACATAAAATATAATGATCATGAGAAGAGAAGACAGAAGAAGAAATTCATATTAAAGGTGTTAATGTAATCAATAAAACTATAGTATAAAATGCCCTAAATCTATGAAAAGATGACTACCAAAATTAAGTAAGTGGGCCAGCAAGATGGCTCACCAAGTAAAGATGCTTGCCACCAAGCCTGATAACCTAACTTAGATCTCCTGGACTCACATGGTGGAAGGAAAGAACCGAATTCTGTAATAGCAAACAAATGACCCAGCTAATCCCTCAACTAAGAAGATTCTGGGTCCAGTCCTTTAACGAACTAACCCTAATGCTTCTTAAACTATTCCAGAAAACAGAGAAGGAATGCTACCAAACGCTCGACAAAGTCATTATTACTCTCACACCAAAATCAGGTAACAACATAACACAGAAAGAAAATTATATTACAATCTTCTGAAGACCACAGATGTAAACAGAACCCAAGAAGAACATTCACAATGATCAAGTTTACTTTGTTCCAGAGATGCAAGGATGGTTTGCCATATGGCAATCAATAAATGTAATGCACCACATAAAGAGTGGACGTCACATGGTGCACCTCGATAGATGCAAAAAAAGGATTTTTTTTACAAGGTCCAACATTCATTTATAATTTTTAAAAATCCCAGAAGAAATTAGAAATAGAAGGCACATCCAAGTGTAATAATAGGTGTATGTAACAGCTCAGAGCATTTTCACTAAAACCAGGAAAATGACAATGATGTATGTCTATCTATTCTTATTCAGTGGGCTTGAAGTTTTAGCTGGAACTATAAGACAGCAGAAGGAAATAGAAGGAATACAAAATAGGAAGGGAAGTGTTAAAATTAAGCTCAGGCGCTTAATGGAGAGTCCAGATTTGAATTTTCCAATGCTCTTTATTAATCACAAACCATGTCAAATCTCAGGGAATTCTATACCCGGGCAGCTAGGCAGAGAGCTTACTCAAGTCTTCCTCACCCCATGCTCTCCTCTTGGTTCTCCTCCTGCTTGCTAGCTTCTTCTTCCTTGTTCTCTGCTGTCTGTCTGTCTCTTTTCTCTCTCTCTTGCCCTAGTTCTTTTTTATTCAAAATCCTCTCTGTCTCCACCCAGCCTTCCAATATACAAATGAATAGAACCTAACCTTCATCTGCCTTAAGGCTAAGGAATGTCCTATTTTTGTGGAGAGCCGGATAGCCACTCCTTTGTTTACTGGTAGGCAGTGAATCCTTTACTTGCTTCAAGGACAGCTTACTGGAACATTATCCATAACTAAAATCTCCCACAACAGGGAAGAAATAAATGGATCCTTATTTGCAAATGATATGATTCTATATGTAAGAGACACTAAAAAGAAAAACTCTTAGAAGCAATAAACACTCTCGGCAAAGTAGCAGGATACAAAATAGAGATATAAAATTAATGTATAATACAAAAATCAGTAAGCTACCTATCCACAATTGCCTCAAAAGGGACCTGAGAATAAACCTAACCAAAGAAATGGTAGACTTCTACAGAGAAAACTTAAACACTGAAGAAAGAAATTGTACAAAAGTCTAGAGGATGGAAAGTCCTCCCATATTTTTGAACCGGCAAAATAAATACTGCTAAAACAGCTATGCTACCAGAAGCAGTCTACAGATTCACTGCAATCCCAACCAAAATTTTCACATTGTTCTTTGAACAAATAGAAAAACATCCTAAAAGTCACATGGTATTACAAAAGACATGAGATAGCCAATCTAATCCAAAGGCACAGTGGTGGAGAATTACCAGATATGATTCCAGTTTATACCACAGAACCACAGTAATGAAATAGAATGGGACTGCCACAAAACAGACACATAGACCAGTGGGCTAGAATAGAGGGCCCAAACATAAGTCTGCATGATTTCTGACAAAGATAGGAAGAATGCACATTGGGAAAAAAAGACAGTCTCAACAAATAATGCTGGGATAATTGGATATCCACAAATAGAAGCATAAAACTAGGTCCCCTAGCTTTCATCCTGTACAAAGATCAACTCAAAATGGGTCAGATATATTAATGTAAGACATGAAACTCTGAGACTATTTGAGGAAAAGGTAGGGAATACACTACAAGATATACACAAAGGTAAGGAATTTCTCAAGGGGATCCCAGTTGCTTATATGGAAATAATGCCAAGAAACCAAAAAATGGGATTTGATGAAATTAAAATGTTTCTGTACATTAAAGGAAGGAAGAGAGCCTACAGAACGGGAGAAAAATTTTTGCTAAATATATTATCTGACAGGGGATTAGTACATAGGTTATACAAAGAACTAAAAATAAAACCCAAGTAACAAGAAATTAAAAACAATCCAATCAATAAATGTACTGGTGAAATGAACAGGTTTTTCTCAAAAGGCATAGTCCAGGGGCTGGAGAGATGACCCAGCAGTAAGAGCATCTGTTGCTCTTCCAGAGGACTCACAACCATGTGTAAGTTCTAGGAGATCTTACATTGTTTTCTGGCCTCTACAGGTACCAGACATGCACGTGATGCACATATGTGCAGCTAAAACACCATACACATAAAAATTTTTAAAAAAGAGTAGCACAAATGAACAATAAACATCAGTGATATGGCAATTGTCTTTGACTGATTTATTGAATCATCAAACTTCCTATGAAAACACTGAAGGGGCTCCAAGGCTCTGGCAACATCCCAGAAGAGGGGGCGGAGAGAATGTAAGAGTTGAGAATGTAAGAGTTGAGGAGGCTGTGCATTGAAAAGATGTCTTCTGGATATGACATAGCATTAAACTTATGAACTCACTGCAACTGTGGTTGGTTAGCTGCGCAAGACTGGCACAAGATTGAGACCCTCACCATTCATCATGGACGAGAAGGCCTGCGAGGACACACCCTTCCAATTAAGGTTGTTGAGGAAGGGGGTTTCCTTTCCTTCGGTGGTATAGCCACAGATGGTTTGTTCTTGTTTTGTTTTTTTCGAGACAGGGTCTCACTGTGTAGCTCTGGCTGTCCTGAAATTCACTATATAGACCAGACTGACCTTGAACTCACAGAGATCTTCCTCCTAAGAATCGGGATTAAAGGTGTATGCCACCACATCCAGCTCAGATGAGTTGTTCTTGCTGCACTGAATAACCTCCTACCTACACTGAGGAAAGGAACACCTAGTCACCCTAGTGGGCTGTAACAAAAAAGAAGGCATGAAAGCAGGAAGGAACTTGGTGAGAAGGGTTCCAGTGGGAAATGGAGGAGAATGAAGGGGACAAAGATGACTAAATTAGATAAATTATGAAAAGTAAATATAAATTGACAAGCTGCTGTTAATAGTTCTTTGGGCACATAAAAATAACCTAGACAATCATGAAAAACAAAATCTGGAGGGCACGGGGATGTGCACTAACGCAGTCTCTTATTCCTTTTTAAGTCTGTTCAGCTTCTCAGCTGAAATTACAGGGGTGTGTCACAATGCCTGCCTAGACTGGCAAATAGTTTCTCTTTACTCTCTTGTTTCCTTTGCTGTGCAGAATATATTTGTGTGTGGTATGTGTGTGTTTTAGTTTTATGTAATCTAATTTGTCAATGTTTGCATATGTTTCCTGCACTTCTGGGGTGCTACCCAAAAATATATTGTTTGTATCAATGTCTTGAAGTACTTCTATGATTTCTTCTAGTAGTTTCAAATTCTCTAATATTCCGTTTATGTCTTTGGTCTATCTCAAGTTGATTTTTGTACCTCATGATTGACAAGGGTAGTGTTCTGAATGTGGATATGCAATTCCCTCAGCACAATTTGTTGAAGAGGCTGTCCCCTCTCCAAAGTTTGTTTTTGGTAAAAATTGCTGAAAATCAGCTGCCTATAGACGCATGGGTTTATTGCTAGCATCTCTGTTCACTTGTTCTGTGTGTCTGCTTTATGCCAACATCATGATGTTTTAGTCACTGTGGCTTTGTAGTATTTCTTCATATCAAGGATAATGCTATTTAGTTCCTTTTATTCAAGATGGCTTGGGTTATTTAGGATTTTCTGTACTTTCATATGAATTTCAAGATTGTTTTTTTTTCTATTTGGGTGAAGATTGTATTTTTACTGGATTTTACTGAACTCTTAAAAATCCATGTTCGTGATCCAGGCACACACCTTTAATCCCAGCACTTGGGAGGCAGACACAGGCAGATCTCTGAGTTCAAGGCCAGCCTGGTCTACAGAGAGAGTTCCAGGACAGCCAGAGTGAAACCCTGTATCAAAAAAAAAATGTGATCATAAGATCTTTCCATTTTCTATGTCTTCTTTAATTTCCTTTTTAAGTGCTTTGTCATGTTCATTGCATATGTCTCTCACTTCTTGGCTAGGTTTATTCCTAAGAATTTTATTTATTTTTTGAGCTACTGTGAATGGGATTGAAGCCATTCATGACTTCTCTCACAGTGAGTTTGTTATTAATGTATAGAAAAGAGACTTTTTATTGGCTTTGTACCTTGTTGCTTCATTGCATTTATCAGTTAATAGTCCTTGGTGGAGTTGTTATTAGCGGTTGGGGTCTGGGCTGGGTGTTTCCAAGTTTGTGGCTTTTTAAAAATGTTTGTTTTGAGACAGAGTCTCTCTAGTATGTAGCCCTGGCTGTCCAGCCTCAAACTCACAGAGATGCATCTGCCTCCTGGGTGCTGGGATTAAAGAATTCTTATCTAGAGAATTTAAAGTGATAATTTTATTCATAACAAAGCCATAGTATATATTAAAGCTGGATGCACTGTTGAGACTGACAACGGGCCACATGAGTGAGAGCACTCAAGGACTCAAGTTATAGCCTTGTGTTCCTTTTTATGGGGTCAAAAGGAAGGAGGGACTACTTACTGAGGGGCATAGTTGGGTATTTCTCTGCTTTGATAGATAGATAAATTGGGTTATACAATCATTTCTCTACTGTGTATGTTCCTTCCCATAATGCATCTGATTTTAATCATACACATGACCAGTTATGCAAAAGGTCCCAATTTTTGCCTTATTGCTCAGCACCCAATACCAGTCAGACTAGATCAGCCCTTATCTTCATACAGATACATTGAGAATATACTTAAATCAAAAGTCACTGTCTTAATTTGATTGTTACCAGAGATAAGGAAATCTTTTTGCATTTTATTTTATTTTATTTTATTTTACATATGGGCATTTTGTCTGTATGCATGTATGTGCACCACTGGTGTATAGAAACTTATGGGTGACATTTTATATTCAAGCCTCAACTAAGAGAGTCTGATAGTCTAATGAATGAAATGACATGTCTAGAGTTTCCTTTAAAGTATGGGAAAGGACATGTGGGGTATAGATGGCAGAACTTAGGTTCGAAATCGATAATTATTGAAATTAGTTAGTGAACACATGAAGATGGCTTTTATCACTGCCTGTATTTTTGTTTATGCTTGAAGACATGTGTACTATAACCTTTAAAAATAACTATGATCTCTAAGCTCCAGCGTTGTTACCCCAACCCATTTTACAACATTCCCATTTTGAATTGTGCATTCCTTAGATACATTAAGGGTTGGAAATTTGTTATTTTTCAATTCTTTCATCTTTCCTTCATTTGTAAGTTAGACTCCTATTACTGTACAGATAGAATAAATGTTTATCTATCAGCTTTCGAAATAGAAACTTGCCATTGTAATCAGTGAAATGAGGCCTTCTTGTAATCATAAATTTACATAAATTTAATTAAACTAATTTAATAGGTTTCGGTTTATTGAAATAATTTTTCTTCTTGCTATTCAAATTGTTCCCTAGACTGCTACTTGGAGCTACTCGAAGTTGATTCTTGTGGTTGTTACTTTTAGATTTTTTATTTTTGAAATATTTGCTTCACACACAGCATCCTTTTTCCCCCTTTTATTGAAAATAGATTCTTTTCCTCCGATAATACATCCTGATTATGGTTTCCCCTCCCTCTACTCCTCCAGTTCCCCCCATCCCACTCTTGTTCAGATCCCCTCCCTTTCTGTCTTTCATCAGAAAACAAACAGGCTTCTCAGGATAACAATAAAAAATACAGTAAGATAAAACAAAAACTAACACACCAGAATTAGACAAAATAAACCGAAGGAAAAGAGACCAAGAGAAGGCACAAGAAACAGAGACCCACTCATTTGTATCCTTAGAAATCCCATTAAAACACTAAACCAGAAGGCCATATATACACAGAGGGCCTAGTACAGACCCTTGCAGGCCCTGCGCATACTGCTTTAGTCTCTGTGAGTTCATATGCGCTTTTGAACTTGCTGATTTAGAGGGCCTTGTTCTCCTGGTGTCCTCCATCCCCTCAGGCTCTTTCCATCTATTCTTCCAAGGGGCTTCCTGAGCTCTGAGGGGAAGGATTTGACGGAGACCTCCCATTTAGGGTTGAGTATTCCAAGGTCTCTCACTCTCTGCATAATGTTTGGCACTGATCTATGAATATAGGAGAATATCATTAGGGTCATTTTATCACTATAGTTTTTTTTTAAATACCAGTAATATCTGCTTTTACCATATCTATCTATGGTATGGTGTAGTCCATATCTATGGACTATCTAGCCTCTGGTTCTTGATCATGCAAGCAGTGTTAGGTGGGTATGGGTTCCATCTCATGGATTTGACCTTAAGTCAAATCAGACTTTAACTGGTTACTCTGACAAGCTTTGTGCCACCATTGCCCTAGCATATTTTGCAGGCAGGACACCATTGTAGGTCAAAGGCTTTATGACTGGATTAGTGTTTCCATTTCTCTTCTGGTAGCCTACAGAGTACCTTCTTCCACCAAAGATTCTAGAACATAGTGGAGTGAAGGCTCTAACACATGACATGTTTTATCTGTATTTTCACATGATGGAAGAAACATCTGAATTCGTCTACCCACATCCAGGCCGTGCTTTACTATGTAGCCTACATTGGCCATTTCTACTTCCTGCCTCAGTCTCCTGACTGTTGGGATTATAAGTGTGCACGGTTATCCCCAGCTTTACATTTTTTTCTTTCTTTTTTCTTTTTTTTTCTTACTATTTTTGGCAGGGCTAGGGATCAAAATTAGAACCTTCCACATCCTACCTACATGTGTGTGTATGTGTGTGTGTATCTCTGTGTATGTATGTGTATATACACACACACACACACACATATATAATCTATCCTTTGGAGGGGCCTGGGATATATACATACCCCAGCTTTTCTAATCCTGTTTTATAAGAGCATTAATCCCATTCATGAGGTCTCTGCCTAGTCACCCCCAAAGACCCCTCCTATACTAAATCTACCACCTTACAACAAAATCATATGCCCTAACCAGATATCAAATATGCTGATGCCTTGATTTTAAGTTCCAACAATGTGAGAAATCAATTTCTCTTGTTCATAAACTAGTTTATGGTTTATTGTGTACCCCAAACATACTAAGACATAAAATTGGAATTGGAAAGTTGAGTGCTACTATAAAATTATATTAAAATGTGAACGTGGCTTTGAAACTGTTTAATGAATTGAAACTGGAAGAGTTTTGTGGTACAGGCTAGAAAATTCCTGTATTGTTATGAATGTACTATTTAGAGAGATTCCACAGAGGCTTAAGGAAAAAACACATCTCTAGAGTTAGTTTAATCTTTGTTATAATGTGGAAGAAAATTTGTTGAATTAGAGGCAATCAGGCAAAATATTCACACAAGTAGAGGCATCACAGTAAATTACAAAATACTGTACAAAGCCAGAGTGATCCTAACAGCACAAAATTGGCATACAAATACCTCAACCAATGGGAAAGAATAGAGAACCCAGAAATAAAATCATGCATTTATGGTCAGTTGAGTTTTAATACGCTGCCAAGAACACACAATAGGAAACGGCCAGTCTTTTTAGTAAGAGGTGTTGGGAAAACTGAGTATCAACATGCAGAAGAATAGAACCTCACATCTTATTTAAAAAATCAAGTCAATATACTAAATATTTAAATGTAAAACACGGAGGCATAAAATTGTTTCAAGAGAGCCAGCAATATGGTTTAGACAGTAAAGACCTTTGCTGCCAAGCCTGACAGCCTGAGTTAGAGGGGATCCTGGTATTTGCTGAGTTTTTTCCATGGGATGGGTAAAGAATTGGCTGTCTGGGAAAGACAACAACCAAAATGCAGAGAGAATGAAAGAAAAAAATAAAAAGCTTTCTGGAGAAAAAAAAGCATTCTGAGACTGTTTGTTGTGTGTGTGTGTGTGTGTGGTGGTGGTGGGGTACCCAGAGTTAGGAGTCTGCTGGGGCAGGGGTGTGAGGGGTGCTCTGGGGTAGGTGTTTTATAAAAGTACTCCATTTTTCTTATCATACCACCCAAATGCTTGTGCCTGAGTAGGCCTTTCCTTTCCTGATACTGTTCCCATGAGAAAGGTAGTGACGCTACTGGACTTTTTAAAGTATCGAGACTATGAAAGCCTATGAGGACTTTTGGAATTGGACAAATTGTATTGTGCACTATGATATGGCCATCAGACCAGGGAATGGAATGTGGTGGTTTGAATGAGAATGTCCCCCATCAGCTCAGATGTTTGAATACTTGGTCCCCAGCCGGTGTTGTGGTTTGGGTAAGTTTAGGAATTGTGGCCTTGCTGGAGGAGGTACATCACTAGGGGTGGGCTTGCCATTTTCAAAAGCCACACACCATTTCAAGTTTGCTCTCTCTACTCTCTGCTTGTGGTTCGAGATGTGATCCTTCAGCTCTCAGATTCTAGCTCTAGCTGCCATGTCTCCCGCCTGCTACCATGGAGCCTACCCATCTGGAACTATACCCTCATATGAACCCTTGCTTCTATAAGTTGCCTTGGCCATGGTGTTTTGTCACAGCAATAGAAAAGGAACTGATACATGCGGTAAGGTCAGAAGTTAGTTTTATTTCTAGCACAGCCTAATTGGGTAGAATTTTAAGTGATGCTCTCAAGCTTTTGAACAAGGTTACGGTCATTTTGTTTTAGATAGAGCAGAGCCAGCATCTAGAGGAGCTATAGGCCAGACCTATGAATGGCTACTTTGTGTTTAGTGAGATAGGGAGTGGTCTTGAATGCCTAGTGAACATTCCCCAGCCATCAAAGAGTTTCTGTCAGGGGTCACTAGGACTGATCTTTGGTCCCTTTAGGTCAGTCCAGTTAGAAGTTGAGGGATTCACTTGACGAGGATAGACATCCAATTGGGTTTGTTGGATGGAGGGCATTGGATAGCAATTCCAGCAATCAGATTTTCTCCTCATGCATGCTGTTAGATATGATGATGACAAGATTGTTTCTCGGTTCTGGGTTTAGGGCCAGAGGGGCTGAAGAATCAGAGTGTGAAGTACTCAAAGCCATTACGGCAAGAATACAATCCAGAGAGAAACAATAGTTTTCAGAATGGTTTGATGGTTTCTTGATGAGCAGGCCGACTTCCTCTGGTGGCTTACAGAAGTAGGAGTAGGCTTTTTAAGAGATACTGTTTATGGCTTCCTTAGGTGGGGACTGCATGGAGTATCACTTCCTGTCCACACCAGCCACCCTGACAGCTGTAGGATAGATAAAATGACAGGGCAAGGGACCTCCAATGTGGCTCTTTTTTTTTAATCAGGTAGGAAATCATTAGTGAGAAATAGTTGCCTAAATAACATCTCCTATGGATTTAAGCCTAATGCCTAGGGATTGTGAACAAACCTTTAAAGAATCATACCATTCATTTTAATCCCAGGTTATCCTTCATTGTTTGGGGTTTAAAAGTTTTTTTTTGGTACTGTTAAGGTGAGTTGAGGATCTGGTCCTCAGGGGGCATCTAGACTTGGAGAGAATGTCTGGCTCTTCTAGCTTTCTTTCCACAAGCTGTTCCATCAATGTGAGTGTAAGTCAAAGTCTTACTTGGCTGGGGCCTCCCTTGTAAACATGGTGGAAATTTTTCTTCTGTGTTGATCCACCTCTTTGAAGAGTAGACATTAGTTAGACCCACTGGGTAGGGTCTCCATGGCCTCCGTGAGCAAGAGAACCTGTGACTCCCCATGGAGAACATTTTGATAGATACCTCATAGTCCCCTGGGATCTAGTTGAACTTGGAGGGCAAGAGGGGAGTTATTCTCCATTTAAACCCTCTAACCACATTAGTATAGCCTCCAAGTATGGCCCTTGAACACCCAGAAGGTCAGATACACCAGTCTGGTGCTTTTAACTGCTATATAATATTTAGATAAACTTTGAACAAAACCAAACCAAACATTTAAGTAAACTTGGATTAAACATATATTTTTGCTTTTTAAAGTTAGTCCTTGTAATTGTTATAAAGACAGATCTTTGATTTAAGCAGAAGTCTGATGTAAATATATTGAACTTTGACCTTATAAAATTTAAGATAATGTATGTTATCTTTAAGTCTCATCTTTTATATACCTTATGTAACTTGTTTAGACCTTTGCAACTTGCTTAAACTTTCCAGCCTTTTTCATTTTGGAAAAACAGTCATTTTTGTTTGTAACTAAAAATATTTTCATTTTTACATCCTTTAAAAATTTATCTATTTGTCTTTTTTATTTTTTTCTTTCTGTGTGTGAGTGTGTGTGTGTGTGTGTGTGTGTGTTTTGTTTTTTGAGGGGGTTGGGTTTTTTGGTTTTTGGTTTTTGGTTTTTTTTTTTTTTGAGATAGGGTCTATCCATGGAGTCCTGGCTGTCCTGGAACTCACTCTGTAGACCAGGCTGACCTCAAACTCACAGAGATTCTCCTGCCTCTGCCTCCTGAGTGCTGGGATTAAAGGTATGTGTCATCAAACATGGTTATTGGTCTTTTTTATTAATACCACCAGGCACTGTTACATTAACAAGTAAATTTATCACCTATTATGAGAATTTTCTCCCTTGGAGGGGAATAAGCAATGTCTAATTCCTCCTCATAAGGTCCCAATGACAAAGCAAAGTTTGATTTCACCAATGTGAATTATAGCGCATGGGTGAGGGGTTACTGACAGGAGGGTGGGTAACCTGAAAGCAGCCACAGTAAAAAGTTGGGAAGATTTCACCCAGCATGGATGATGGCTTTCCTATAGCCACATGGGTAGAGTTCCCCTCTCCCCAGCCATCCCAGTCTATATACCTTAACATCTCCCCAGCCCATGAGGCCATATGCAATTGGGAGATACATAGAATTGTATACAACTAGCTGGGAGGACTGGTTGGATACTTAGATGAGGGTCCAATTACCCTGCCAATCTTCTCCTTCTATGAAGAAATATTAGCAGTCAATAGCTGTGATGATCTTTGCAAGCAGCCACATCTGATGTCATAAAGATGGCATGTTGTTGTTTTGTTTTGTTTTTTGTTTTTTTTAGCTCAGAAGATAGTGCTGTGCAACCCCCTTAAGAAACAAAGTTGAATCCAAACTGCATATTTAGGATAATGTGATGAACTAATATATAGTTAAACTATGGGACTTGGTGAGGTTTTTATAGGAAAAAAAAAAAACTTGTAGTATAGAAAATGATCTACCATAAAACAGCACTTTTGGTTTTGAACAGCTTAAGCAGCAGATAGACAGAAGCAGCAGATACAGAGAAAATCATCCACAAATCCATGTTTATAACCTCTCCCAAGAATCGACAAAGGAAGCCCTATGGTATTGGGGTTACTATTGAGAACATTTTTTTAAAGACAAGAGGGTCCTCTCTACCCTCTACATGGATGAACATCTCACTAGCTAGTCTGACTACAGACATTTTTGTAGCATGAGGTAAATAATAGTTACCTCTGGTAGAAATAGTTTACCCCTTAGCTGTTCTTAAGGGCACAATGCCTTTAGTCTTTGACTGCCTTGTTCTCTTTTCTCTGTCACAGAGTCAGAAGGCCAGCCTGGCTCAGGGAAGGGGGCTTTGGAGGACATGTTGTGATAAACATGACTGTGTCTGAAGTTGGAGGGCCAAATCCCATTTCCAGAGCCAGCTTCCCAGTAAGCTTAAGCAACACATGGCTTTTTATTAAACAATATAATGTATATACAGAAGATATTATTTCTCCAGCGTATGTTGGGTGTACATTGTCCAGTGTTGACAGGATGGACCCAAAGTACCTGCCCTCCTTTCAACCTATAGATTAGATTAGATAGATAGGTCTTATCTGACAGGTCTGGTGGGACTGACAAGAGACAGAACACTTGATTTCCTTATAGACTACTGTAAGAGTCACTTGATTTTAAGGCATTACCCTCCAATTTCTTTATGCTTTATAAGGCCAAGGATGTGTGATAGTCTATACTAACGATCAAGCAAGATCAAGCAAACCGAGGTAGCTAACTACCTTTACCAATGTCTAACTTGAGACCTTCCCTGGCTAGACTTAGGGTGACCAACTGCTTGGAAGCCTGTATGCACAATCAGTTTGAGTGTGCCTGAAAATGGAGGCAGACCACCTGAAAAACCTTATAAGTCCCCACTCTCCTAAAATGAGATCAAGTAGTATAAGAGGTTTGCTTTCTCCCTGGCAAATGGCCAACTGCTGAGAGTGACTGAGGTATAATCTATGCTTCCCTTAAGTCTGTTTCTCTTTAGGTTCTGCTAAAGAAGAGACTCTGACAAAGGTAGGTCTGAATTCTCCCCTCTTCTCCTGGAAGGAAAACGTCCCAGAGGGTATTTGGGTCATGCCTCTTGGTAGAGAAAGGTTATGCTTTTTAGTGTCTGAGAACCTAACTTTGGCAAGTTCTTGAGAAGGCAGCCCAGTGGCAGCTTTAGAGGAATTTTGGAGCCAGTTTGTCCGATCTGCAACAAGATGGATAGCAAAGAGAGAAGCCTTGGGTCAGGCTTGCTCTTTCCCTATTGGCATCCCACCTGGTGGTCTTTGGAGGGCAGCAGGGAGCAAAGGTACTCTTCAGTCTGACTTGAGGAGAGGCCAGGCGAGTGGTAGGATTTCAGCCTCTGCTCATAGCTGGGGCCCAGCCATCTCCCCCTTTCCTCCCTTCCATTTCTTTTTTTCAGGGCTCCCATGCCTGTAGGGGCCTGGGTAATGGTCCTATATAGTCTTTTTCTTATGTTCCAAATACTTCTGGAACTGCCATTACTTGAAACAAAAGATCTGTTGTCTGAGTTTTTGGAGAATGGGTGTAAATTAACAGAAGCTAATGAGCTTTAAATTTGCAGTAGTGTGCCCAGCAAAGGATTGAAAACGGTCTCCGGTGGCATTAGAAGTATCCAGCCCGGGTGAGGGCTGGGGGTAGGGAGGTGGGTTTGGGATGGCCAAGGAAGGTCCCCAGGACTGCTCTTTGCTGTTGTGTTGATAATGCCTTCCAAGCAACAGTTCCCCAAGACTCAGGGTCTATAAATGAAGCTGGTGACGAGGGTAGAGGTGAAAGAGACGCTTAGGAAACAAAAACCCAATCCCTACAGGACCTAGAGAGGAGGAAAGGAGAGAAGTGGCGGTTTTGAGGGTCTGGCCAGGCAGGTGATCCACGGTGTATGTTTTCTTTTTTATAGATGGAATTTACCTTCTGTTTTGGACTGTATTTGCAAACAACGGGACTCCAGGAAGACAGGGCCTGGGCACTCCCTTGGCCCCAGGATTTGGGAAGCTTGGCTATCTGAGGACTGTAACATTCTGGGAGGTGTGTCCCTTCCCTGGTGGCCCAGATGGGGAAGGATCCTCCTTCCTAGCTCCCTTCCTGCCCAGACCTTCCCAGCCATCCTGGAGCTGACGCTGGAAGCACACCTGGCGGCAGTGCAGCGCCTCCTAGCTTAGACGTGGTGGCATAGACCCCTGCCCTGGTTGCATGGAAGCTGAAGCTTCAGAGCAAATTTCCATTTAGCTGTTACAAGGTCAAAGCCTTTTGCTCCCAAAGATTAGGGCCCCCTCTTCTTCCTAGTTTCCCAAAAAAGTAAAGAGAGACTGACTGGGGGTATTAGGTAGTGTTAATCAGGGAGGGGGTTCTAGCTACCCACTACCCCCAACCCACAGCTTTGAAAGAATCTGTCTCCAGTACACCGGTTAAGCACAGTTTTTTCCCAAGTCCTTTCTTACCATCTTCACTTAGTCATACTGACTGTGTGGCATCTTCTCAGATCTCCTTGAGAACTCCAAGAAATGTAGTCAGAATCCTGGTGTTTGTTGGGTTTGCTCCATGGGCAAGGCAGAGAGCTGACTGTCCAGGAAAGACAACAGACTGAAATGCAAAGAGAAAGACAATTTTAAAAAAAAAGCTTTGTTAGGAGAGGAAGGGAAACCCCGAGTTGGCTGGCAATGGGCTGAGGGTAGGGTCCTCTAGGTTTGGTGTTTTATAAGATCCCAGGGTCCTTCGATTTTTCTTATCCTCTCATTCAGATGGCTGGCCCTGAGCAGGCCTTTTTATTTCGGCCACCTCCCACGAGAAAGGTAGAACTTCTCTTAGGAAGCCTGCCCCTGCTTTCTCTATCTGCCTCTATCCATTTCACTTGCCCTCACACACAGTTGCATGGTGAAAGCAGAGTTGTCTTTGACCTCCACACATATTGCACTGTGGCATTTTTGAATGTGTTTGCTCTCTCTCTCTCTCTCTCTCTCTCTCTCTCTCTCTCTCTCTCAATAAAATCACTGCATGAAAACTCAGAAGAAAAAGCTCTGTGGCAGTGGCTTGAACAATAATATTTGAAATTCAGGTAACAAAGACAAAAACAAACAAGTAGGATTGCATCAAACTGAAAAAGATCTGCATAGCCAAAGAAACACTTTATAAAATAAAGAGACCATCTACGAAATGGCAGGAAACATTTGCAAACCAATGTCTGCATAAGATGGCTGCTTAAAAGCCACATGTGTGGGAATAGCTGATGGATGCCGGGGACACAAGGCGGTAGAAAGAGTTTACCATGCCACAACTTCTTCCCTCCCTGCCATCCGGGGAACGTCCCCCATGCCTAGACTGGTAGCTACCACTACGGCCAGCTTTAAGGACCTCTAGTAAATCTACAAAAACTATGTCAACAGGGATCATATAGAAAGTGACCCCAGGGATCACCATCCCTGGGACTAGTCCTCAGCACCCCAAGGGGAAACCTGGAAATGGCAGGAATGATGCACAAGCTCCAAATGGTGGTGCTCCTAGCACCATACCCGGGCCTGTCTGGCCTGATTGCTGCAAAGGTGGCTGTGCAGAAGATACTCTGATCAGGGAGGGCTCCAAAGATTCACTTCAAGTTTTGAGAGCGAATGCACAAAAAGGTTTGCATGTTAGTATAGTCTAGTTAGCTTTGATTTTTCAACTTGACCCAATTCAGAGTCATCTGTGAAGATAGCTTTAGTTGAGGAATTGCCATTATCAGATGTGGACATGCCGTGATTAGTAACTGATACAGGAGGGCCCAGCCACTGTGGGCGGCCCCATCTGTAGGCCGGTGATCTGGGCTGTATCTAGTTAAGCAGGAACTGGGGACTGAGCCAGAGAGTGAGCCAGGAAGCAGCATTCCTCCATGGGTTCTGCGTTGGGCTCCTGTTTAAGCTACCAGTCAGACTTCCCCCAATGATGGACTGTGACCTGAAGTGTAAGCCAAATAAATCCTGCCCCCCCACAAAGAAGATACTCTCAGATACCCCCATCTTCAAGAAAAAAAAGCAATTTATTCCCGTAAGTAAACCTCACACATATGTGGCTCTAGTAATCACCAATGGAATAGTTGCACGGATGAAAAATCAACATGGAGTATTCTAGAGCAGGACACAGAAGGCAGAACAACTTAGGCTCTCCCAGAGGCAAGGCAAAATCCAGTATCCGGACCAGATGGTTTCATTATCCTGAGTCTCCACCGAGCGTTCATTCCCTCCAACAGCTGCTCCTTATTTAAGTAATATCCAAGGTCAACGTAGCAGGTCAGCTCAGTCTCACTGTGCCTTATGTTTTTTTTTCTTTCTTTTACCTTTCTCCATGCCTTTTCTTTTTCCTTTTGCCTTTCTCAAAGAGCACAGCTGCCTTGGTTTGCAGAGTCTCTGCGACTCAACCTCCTCAGAGCTGAGACTGCTCTGTATTATGTGAGTGAGCATCTTTACTCCTCTCTTTAGAAAACCAGATCTCTGTGTGTATATGACTTGTATATATGTATGTTCTTCTCTCAGAGAGTTCCAGAGTTGCACCTGTGTGACACTCACTCGTGGATATAACTTGCTTTTTTTTTTTCCCTTCTAGGAGCTGGGAATAACAGATAGGACAGCTATTGGGTTTCAGTCTTCAGCTTCCACCTTGTCTGAGACGGGGTCTCCTTGTTGTTATTGTTCACAGCTTTGAGCACCAGGACAGATGCCTCGCAAGATTCTGGGGATTCTCCTGCCTCTGTCACCCATCTTCTATCTTCCTGGCGGTATGTGTGTTCTATAAATTTGAACTCAGGTCCTCATGCTTACACAGCAAGCGCTTTACCCAATGCGCTGTCTCTGTAGCCCTTCAGTCTATCTTCAAACAAAATTTCTACATCGCTCTTGCCATATATCCATCTCTTTGCTCTATTTCCTATCTTACTTTTCTGTTTCCTTCCACTCATAGCAAGACAGACTGATATACTAGTATACACAGTATTATTAGTGTCCTTTAACTCCCTAAAGCAATTGGTAATTAAAGAGTAAGGAGGGTGTGTTTTGTAGTCAACTGCTACACTACTACAGAGGGTTACTGTTGGATAGTGACTGTTGTTGAAGACAGTACTCATCTCTCAGGGAGAGGACAGGTATACAGCGTGGTGACCTGAACACCAATATTCCAGAAGAAAATGTAACCTTGGTGTTAAGACAGCCTAGCCTCTCCTGAAAATTGGAGACACCTCAGTAACAAAAGAAATACACCTGAATTAAAACAACAATGATATAACCTCAGCTGGGCAAGTCCCAGGTACAAAAAAAAATTAACTTTAAAGAACAAGGCAATACATCCCCTCCAAAAATTAATTATTAAACCCTAATAAACAATTGTAAATATGTTCAAATGATTCAAAGAAGGAATGAAAGAATTCTATGAGGACACACACATTTGAATAAAATAAGGAAATCAATTCAGGACGTGAGAACTCAGTAAAGGGATAGAAACACTGAAGAAAAACCAAATTGAAAGAAAAATTTAATAAAGCAAAAAGTTAAGAGGAAAGTCTTATGAATAGAAAGGCCTATGTGGACCACAGAATACTAGAACTTAAAGAAAAGATAGCAGATCTTGGTCATTCAATGAAACAAAATGATGAATTTTAAAAAATGAAAAAAAAAAAGAACAAACTGATATTTCTCAAAAGAGAACATAAAAAATGCCCAATGGACATTGATTCCAACAGAGACAGTCAGAGATAGATGGGCACTGAGCAATTCTGTGTCTTGTTGGGGAAAAATATCTAAATATGAACAAAGGACATTCTAATTTCAAAATATAGTACAATGCATGATATTGGCATTAAAATGCATAAGCCGATGGGACAGAATAGAGAAGCCGAAAATAAAACCACAGCAAGAATACGCAATGGGAAAAGGAAATTCTACTAATCCAAGAGACAAAGTTTTCTCATACGTATGAGAAATTTTCCAAGAGAAACACAAGAAACATCAAGCTGCTTCAACGAGCTTCTCTCAGATTCTAGGTGATCAAAGAAGGAGAAGACAATGTTTTCTAAAGAGAAAGAAAAATGTGAATACATGGCAAAATCAGACAAGGCCCATTGTGAAAGAGAATAAAAAGAACGCCAAGGGTCCCATTGCATCCAAGAGGTATTGTGGTCGGTCGTTTTAAATATCAACTTGCTATAACTTAGACTCACTTGGAAACACACTCTCAATTGAGTAATTGCCTGTATCAGGTTGTTTTGTGGGCGTGTCTATGGGGAAAAGTCTTGATTGTTAATTGATGTAGAAAGTCCCGCCCTGAATGTGGGTGGCACCATTTCATGAGCTGGATCAGGAACCCTGCAAGAGTGAAAATAGCTAGCTGAGCACAATCAGCAAGCGAGCAAGCAAAGCTGTATTGATTTTCTCTCTGCTCCTGACTGTGGATGTGATGTGACGAACTGTTCCTGACTTGACTTCCCTTAAACGACGGCTAGTGACATGGAATTTTGAATAAAATAAACCTATTCCTCCCCGATGTTGTGTTTTCGGAAGGGTATTTGGCATGGCAACAGCAACGAAACTAGAACGGGCCTTCTTCAGCTTCTTTCTTGTACTATTCTGAATATTACCCCAAATCGAAGGAGAACTCCCAGCTTCTCCCTTGGTGCTTTTGTGAAGAGACAAGGAAAGATGTGGAAGGATCCCACTGCAGGTGTCAAGCAGCCTTACTAAGAGAAGGCTGCTAAGCTGAAGGAACATACAGAAGATAATGTAGCCTACTGTACTAAAGAAAATCTGAAGGGAGGGGGTTGCTAAGGCTAAAGAGAGTAAGAACTAGAAGACAAAGAAGAGGAGGATAACAAGGAAAATAAAGGAGATGCTGGTGATGAATAAATTGGCTCCAGTGCAATTTTTCTTGTCTTTGCAGCACTCACCATCTCCTAACCAGTCCTTTTAAAGAAGATAAATATAAGACTTGTAAGATATGATTTGCATTGAACAGTGTCCCTATTTCTTAAGTTAATTAACACACTACTGAAAATTTCTACGGATATCCCTGTTCTTAGATGGAGGAGGGATTCAAATTGGCGTGGAAAGTTACAGCACGTTTTTGGTACACAGCATTGACTAGTCATATATGGGGTAGTAGTTTCTTCAACCTCAGTTGGCGCTGATGAAACTCGTGCGAGTTAATTGCTCTGCTACCTCAATAACATTCTACAGTTGCAAACAATCGGCTGTTTTGTTGCCATTCTGAATACTCCTAAGAAAATACAATTTTTATTAGCATTGTTTTTAAAGTAGCTAACATATGCAACAAGCTATCAGCACCATCAATCATCAGGGAAATGTAAATTAGAGTCACAATGAGTTATCACTTTAATGCTTGTTAGAATGATTATTATCACCTGGTGGTGGCACACGCCTTTAATCCTAGCACTCCGAGAGGCAGAGGTGGATCTCTGAATTCAAGGCCAGCCTGGTCCACAGAGTGAATTACAGGACAGCCAAGGTTACACAGAGAAACCCTGTCTCAAAAAAAAAAATGGTTATTATTAAAAATTTTAGGTAAGTTTTAGTGAGTATATGATGAAAAGGGAACCCTTACACACCGTTTGTGAAAATGTAAATTTAGTTCAGTCACAGAAAAGAGCATGGAAGTTTCTCAAAAATTAAGGATAAAATTACCATAGGATACTGTGATCCTACAACTAGATACTGTAGCATTATCCTCAACAACTGTAGCATTATTCTCTAACAAATAGAATCAACTTAAATGTTCATCAACAGACGAAGGGATCAAGAAAAAAAAGTGGTACACATGCATAATACTATATTCAAAGGGTTAAAACAGAAGGAAATCCTATCACCCAAGACAACACAGATGAGTCTGGAAGACATTATGCTAAGTGAAATAAAGCAGGCTCCGAAAAGCAAGAACTGCACAGTTTCACTCAGACATAATATCTAAAAATATTGAACTCATAGAAGATTAATATTGAATAGAAGTTACTAGAGACTAGAGAAAGAGAGCAGAGAGAAAGGCATGTGGGAAAAAGTTCTCAAAGGATGCATAGACAGAAACAATAAATTCAAAAGATGCACTGTAGAACAGGGTGGCTACAGTTAGAAACAATGTTGCATTTGGTGGGGAAGGCTTGATTTCTCTGTGTACCCAAAATGGCCTCGAGCTCCCAATCCTCCTCCCTTTAGTCCTTACAGTGTTGAGATTAGAAGCATGTGCCACCACACCTATAACTAATACACTATATTCTTGAAAAAAGTAAAGAGAGTGGATATTGTGTGTTGTATGAGGAGTTAATGCATTTGTTAATTAGCTAACATTAGTCATTCCACAATATATATGTACCCAGAAAAATCAAGTTGTACATGATAAATACATGCAATGTTATCTTTTCAACTAAAAAAGTGTCCATCATGCATTTGACAATGCAATATTATTCAGCATTTAAGAAGACATTTCCACCATTTGCAACAGCATGGATAGACCTAGAGGACATTATACTTAATGAGATAAGCAAGGAATGGAAAGACAGAAAACGCATAATCTCACTTATAAGTGGAATCTACAAAAGTAGAGGGTAGGAGGGTGGCTGCCAAGAAGTGGGAAAATAAGGATAGGATAGGGGAAGATGTTGGTCAAAGGGTAAAAAAGGGCTGTTTTAAGTCTTATTAGTAAGAAAATGTTTTTGAGATTTATTGTATTGTTAGGCATTCGAGTCCTAATATCGAACTGAGCAATATACAAATCAAGATGAAACCATCATGACACACACCTGAATGAATAGAAACTATAGAAAATAACAATATTTATGGAGTGAATTGCTGGCACAGCTGCACTGAGCTGAAAACTGAAATTTTCGGAACCCACTGGGTCTCCAGGGTCCATATGGTATTGTTTGCAGGAGAGGTGAGTGGAAGCCGTTGGTCTCTGCAGCCTCAAAGTTCTTGGGGTTCTAGTTTGTGGGGAAGGGAAGTTGTAGGTCCTTTACTGGTAGTTCTCTCAGACACCTGCAGGTCACCATGGTCTCACCTGGTCCTGTGGGTACAATGTATGTGTGGAGCATCACTTCCCTTGGAGCTGATTGCTGCATTTAAAAATATCAGTTAAGGGATTTGGGGATATAGCTCAGTAGTATAGTGTTTGCCTAGCATGCCTGCGCATTCAGTTCCATTCTCAGCAATGAAATGGGTTAAATATCAGTCAATAATCATTGATCAATTACCAGACACTTGTGGGCGGGGGAAGTGAAACATAAAAGAGACCAAGACCAATAAGCAGAGGAAAAAACATTATCCTACTTTGCTTTCTATTGCTGCCATAAACACCATGGCCAAAAGCAACTTGGAGGGAAAGGGGCTTATTTGTTCTTAAAGCTTATACCCCATCACTTAGGAAAGCCAGGGGAGGAGCTCAAGGCAAGAACTGCAGCAGAAGGTGTGGAGAGACCCTACTCACTGGCTTTGCTCCCAAGCTCCTTTCCAGCTATTTTTCTTTTACCTCTCAGGCCTCCTCCCCCGCCCACTGCACCCAAGGGTAGTACCACCCACAGTGAGTTGGACCCTCCCACACCAATTCTATGAAAATACCCCACAGATGTACCTACAGGCTAATCTGATGGAGGCATTTTCTAAATTGAGATTCCCTCTTCCCAGACACAAGTTAACAAAAACTAAGCAGCACAGACATTCTTAAAGAATTCTGACTATACAATATTCTGGAAAAGGCAAAACTATAGATAATTAAGTCTGCCCTCCAGAACATTACTCTCCAGGAGTGTGATTGGAATGGCAGCTGAAAGGAGTTAGTTCTGAAGTATCTTTAGGGTTACTCTAAAAATTGTCTTTATGAACAATACCTGTATACTCTTATAATGGGGCTTATCCACATTATCTCCTTCTGAAAGAAGACTTTCATGAGTTGCCACTTGTTATATGCAACCAAGAATTCTCATTCCCCCCATATGGATAGGCTTATCTGTTTTATAAATTTTAAGTCATGCTTCCTTTTAATTAAAATTTTCTTTTTCTTTTTATCTACTTTGTTCCTCTTTTTTTTTTTTTTTTGATAAGATCTCACTATGTAGCCCAGATTGGCCTGGAATGTACTACATATTATATAGCCAAAGCTACCCCCAAATTTGCAACAACTCTCTTCTTCAGCCTCTCAAGTACTGGTATTATAGGTGTGAGCCATCTACTTGGCTTGGCGAACAATTTTATTAAAACACTTACCTCTTCTTGTTCTTTATTTACCCCAAGCAGTCAAGAGGAACCAGGTCATTCCTTAAACACTTTGCTTAGAAATAACTTCAGCTACCCATAGAAACAGAGGGTAGTAGAATAGTGGTTACTCATAGTTGGGGGCTCAGGGGTTGGGAGACATTGGGGGAGAGAGTAGGAGATTTCAGTTAGTCAGGGGGAGATTTCCAGATATAACAGGAGGTAGCTCAAGAGATTAGTGGTGCTCACTTATAATTCAAGCCCTTGGGAGCCTGAAGCAGGAGGGTCTCTCTACATAGTGAGACCCTGCCTCAATGGTATCACCCTCTAATACAGTTCAAGAACTCTATTGTATAACATGATGACTTTTGTTAATAACAATGTATACTTGGAGATTACTAAACATATATATATATATATATATATATACACACACACACACATATCTAAAAGCATTTTCACTATAAATGTATATATGTTAAGTAATGGACATAGGTTTTCTTTTGGGGGTTTGGAAGCTTTTGTTACTGTTGTTGTTTTCTTTCTTTCAGTGCTGGGCATCAGACCCAGAGCCTTGATTATGTCAAGAAAGTATTCAACCACCACTGAGATATAACGCCAGCCCAGGTAATGCATATGCTAAGTACTCAATTTAGTTATTCCACAAAGCACACATATTTTTAAAATACTGTATTATGCACTATGGATATTTTGCTGTTTATCTGTCAGTTTTTAAAAATAATAATAGGTTCAAGACCAGTGATAGGGCACAAGTGGAAAAAAAAAATAAGCAAGCCTAACACCTGAAATCAATCTCTGGGACTCACAGGGTAGAAGGAGAAAACTGACTCCTCGAAATTGTCCTCTGAAGTTCACAGTTGTGCAAAGACACACATGTACAGCATGTGCGTGGAGTTCACAAGCACCCCCCAACGCACACACATAAATGTTAAAGAACATTTAAAGGTATAGCAAATTACACAGGAGTAGGTCTCACACACAAGAGTTTTTTTTTCCCCAGAAACATTGATCACAACAACAATTGCATTCAGCACCGAAACTTTGATCATATATGTATTTTTAAGATTCGCTGGACTGGAGCGCTTATGAACTTAAGATGATGACGTCCAACTTCCACAGCCACATTCCATAAGAGACTGCATTTTGAAACACTGGACAACTGAGTCACACATTTGTCTGGGACTGGCATACCTCCCTTGAAAACCGTATAAAAAGCTGAGTGTTGTGGCCTATTCTTGAATTCTCAACACTCCAGAGGCTGAGACAGAAGGTGAGGGAGATTGAGGCCATCCTGGGTTATATAGCGAGACCCTGCCTCAATAAAAAAGCCCTTAGAAGGTTTTCCCTTAGGGCAAGGGATAAGATGGTAGTTGAAAGGCAAGAGCCTGTCTTCTCCTAACATGCTGCCTATTGCTGAGAAATCTCTCTGCCTCTCTCTTGTTTTTCTTGGCTCTGCTTCCCTATTCATTTCTTTCAAGTGGCAGCAAAGCAAACTGCATGTGCTTACCAGAGCATCTAAAACCTATCCTACCAATTTTAAAATATACAACATATACTACAACTCTCATTCCTACGCCTTTTCCTCTTTCTCTCAACTTTAGTCGATCCTCTACCTCTTCATTATAACCTGTTGTGGCTCATATATTTAAATGCTTAGTCATCAGGGAGTGGCATTACTTGAGGATTAGGTGTGGCCTTGTTGGAGGAAGTGTGTCACTGGGAGTGGGCTTTGAGATTTCAGAAGCCCAAGCCAGCCCCAGATGGCAGTCCTGCCTGCCAATCCAGATGTAAAACTCTCAGTTCCTCTCCAGCACCATGTCTGCCTGCATACCATCATGCTTCCCACCATGATGATACTGGACTAAACCTTTGAAATTGTAAGGAAGCCCACAATTAAATGCTTTCTTTTATAATAGTTGCCATGGTCATGGTGTCTCTCCACAGAAATAGAACAATGACTAAGATACTTTAGTCTTAATTATATTATTATAATTAATAATCTCTAAAATCTGTGGACCCTAATAGTATCCCAATTTTCCTCTCAATTTTTTCTTTGCAAAGTTAATGTAATACTAAATCCTTATTCTCACCCATTCTGCTTTCCCATCCCCTCCTAATATTATTAGCAAAAAACCTGAGTATACTCCATACTATCCTTGGTTGTTTATCCTTCAAGTTTCAGAAGTTAAAGGGGTTACTACCATTCGTTGGTTAGTATGACAGCTGTATAGGGGTACTATCAAGAGCTGTTGTTCTCAGAGTTAATATCCTACTCAAGGAATAATAAGTTTACACCAGGCATCTTGAAAGCCTAGATTGAGGAACTATGCTTTAAAAATATATATATATATTATATATAGAATATATGTTATATTATGTAGTAAATATTTTTATAATACCTTTATTAATAATTTGACTTTCATACAATGTATCTCCACAACACCCTCTTCCCATTCCCACAGATGCCTGGATATCCTTCAGGTACCACCTGTTCTTCCCACAGGCTCCCAGACATTGTGTGGGCACCCAGCCATCCCGAATGCGCCCAGTCATCCTTGGCATTGGCACTGGGCATCCTGCAGGCCCTAGGGCACCAGATCAGCCACCGCACTTCATGTAGACACCCAGACATCACCCAGGGCCTCAGACTGCCCCCCCAGAGTCAGCAGCCCCCACGAAGGCAGAGTCCAGCTCCCAGCAAACTCCAGTGGTGTCAGCAATGCAGACTTTAACCATCCTTGAGCTCCTATATTGAGGAACTATGTTTTCAAAATGTATATATTAAATATAGTATATTATATATATATATATATATATATATATATATATTATAAATCAAATATTTTTAAAACAACGTATAATGTGTTGGGGTATGCCACATAAATGCAAGTGCCCTCAGAAGTCAAAAGAAGGTGTCATATCCCCTGGAGCTGGAGTGATAGGTGGGTATGAGTTGTCTGACATGGGAGCTGGGAACTTAACTCAGCTCTTCTGGAAAAGGAGTAAGTGCTCTTAACTACTGAGCTGTCTCCCATCCCAGAACTATTGTTTTATCTTTTTATTTTATTCATTGTTAATTTCATATATTTGAACAATTAAATAATTTCACACTCACCCCATTTGCACCATGCAATACCCCCTAAATTCTCCAATACCTCCTCTCCCAACTTTACATCTTCTTTTTTGGTGGAAGGGTGTGCTGGCTAGTTTTATGTCAATTTGAAATATCGGAAAGGAAGTTATCTGAAAGGAAGAAACTTCAATTGAGAAAATGCAGCCCTGAAATGCAGCTGCAGGGCACTCTCTTAAAGACTGATGTGCGAGGGCCCAGCCCATTGTAGGTGGTGCTGTCCCTGGGCTGGTGCTTCTAAGTTCAATAAGAGAGCAGTCTGAGCAAGCCATGATGGTCAAGCCAGTAAGCAGCACCCCTCCATGGCTCTCTGCATCAGCTCCTGCCTTCAGGTTCCTGCCCTGTTTGAGTTCCTGCCCTGACTTCCTTCAGTCATGAACAGTGATATGGAAGTGTGAACCAAATAAACCCTTTCCTCCCCAACTTGCTTTTTGGTCATGGTGTTTCATAGCAGCAATACCAACCCTAACTAAAAGAATAGCCTACTTAGTCTAATCAGTACCACCCATGTGTGCCCAGCTGTGGGGATATCCCCTGGAGCATGGGAAACACACCAGTAGCCACACCCTCAAAGAAGAATGATTTTCTCTTCCCCAGCAGCTATCAGCTGCTAATAGCTGAGGAAGTATTTTCTGAACTACAAACTCTATCCTACCATATCCAATTCCTACTAGAACATTGCAAATACGTTGACTAAAAGGATATAAGCTGATGAAAAAGAAACCAAGCAAAGGAATGACAAGATGTATAAATCTTGGTACAGTAGCATAAGGTACACAAATTCCAAGACAACGTAACTCCTCCAAAATTTACTAATCCTACGGTAATGGCATTTAGTGAGAGTGAGTTACATGGAATTCCTGACAAAAAGTCAAAAGGATGAGTATGAGTATGTTCAAGGAAAGCAAAGAAGAAAATAAGCTCCTTGCTGAGAACATAAACAGCTGAATAAAATAAGGCGGCAATGTTAGATATCAAAGAAGAATTCAACAAAAGAAACACCGAAGAAGCAAACATTTTGAAATGTTGGGAATGAAAATCATAAGTCAAATAAGAATCAAAAGCTTTCTTGAAGGTCTCACCAACAGAATGGATTAAAGAGAAGTCAGAATATCTGAGCTTGAAGACAAGGTGGATGAGCTGGAGCAATCTAACAAGCAAAAGATAAAATAAGAAGAAAGTGGGAACAAATGGGAACTCCAAGATACATGTAAAGACCAAGTCTACAGATAATAGGCATAGAGGAAGGAGAAGAGCCTAGTTCTAAAAGCATGAAGAAATGTTTTCAAAAGAATCAGGACAGCAGTGAGTAGTGGTTAACACAGAAACTCACATACTGCATTGGTCAAAGTACAGAGAATAAGTGCTAGGCCACAAAGGGACATCTATAACAACCGCCCTCCCAAGGTTCAGGGACCATCTCAGGAGAGGAGAAATAAAATCCTAACAGTCAGTGGATGGGAAATACAGGAGCAATACACTATCTTGTGGACACGATGGGACCACTGTGCTCAGGAACTCACAGCAACTGTGGTTACCCACACAAAACTCCTGTAGTATCAAACCTGTTACCATTCTAGCTTGGGTGAGGGAGAAGCTCATGAGCCCCTCCCCCCAACTACATATCAGGAGAGCTATTGACAATTGATGGTTTCTGGTGGATGGAAAGCCATTTTTAAGAGTATGACTCTTGGTAGGTCAACTACACTCCAGTAGATGGCCTCAGACCCAGGACTATCTGGTCATAACAAATTGGACTTGGTGAGTTATTATTTTTAAAAAGACAGACATGAAGCTGGAGGGCGTAAAGGGATGGTGTGGATCTAGGCTGAGTTTAGGAGGAGTGGGGAGTGAATATGATCAGAATACGTTTCTTATACACCATGAGATACTATTAAGTTGTAAAGAAAGATGAAATCATTAACTGTGTAGATAAATGGCTGGAACTAGTAAAGATCATGTTGACTCATGTAACTCAGAACTAGAAAGACAAATGTCACATGTTCTCCTTCATCTGAGGCTCCCAGTTCTAAACCATCAGATGTAAGTACATAGCCTGGAATAACTGCAGAAACCAGTAAAGTAAAAAGGAACCATTGCCAGGTTGGGGTTTGGGGATCAACAAGGAGGGGAATTGCAGGGTGCTAGTGATCTATTTGGAAAAATAAGAAAAATGGGGGCTCTAGTTAAGGGGAAAGAGAAAAATACAGAAGAAAGAGTAAAATAACAGTAAGGATGTCTGAAAAAGTCATAAGGAATCACACTATTATCTACCATGCCCAAAAAAATACTTAAAATACTCATAAATCTGTGCATGTATATATACATGTATAGTTCAAATGAAATTTTTCCTCTGGGCTGACAATGCTCCCTCCAAGAGCCAAAGACTGTCTAAAACTCCAACACCAGGCATGAGGAGTCCTTTTTTGAGTTGTTGGTCATGGCTGTCCAAGAGACTCCGAAAACATCACAGACTATTGTTACTGTTCTTGGTTTCCCCCCACAAGTGAAAGGTAAGTCCCTATTGCTGAAGATACCATGCACCTCAGGCACAGGGCCCTGTTGTATGACAAGACTTTTCCTGGGAAGATGCAATGCACACCTCTTCTCACCCCAGATAGGAGCCCATGACAGACCAAAGTACAGATACCAACCAAAGTCCAAAGTTTTATTGTGGTTAATTACAGGAATATGGGTGTCACCACTCTACAGGCAGTGGGACTTGCGAGAATGGAACTGATAAATGAGGCAGACTAAAGTTTCATATGATAGTCAACTTCATTCAGAGCATCAGACAGTTTATACTTTGAGGGTTAAGAGAAATCACAAACATGAGTATGGTTCTCATGAGTTCAAGTTGTGTACAATTACAAGGACAAGACACATGTGGCAAAAACATGTTTTCCCATAGAGGCATATAAAAGATAGTTTAAACATTTAATTGGATAACAGCAGCAAGCATTAATCAGTAATCCGAAGTAAACTCACTCCTACCTGCTACACCTGGGAGGAACGCTAAAAACACATTCCAAAACAATTCCATGTTTTGAAGAAACTGAGGTCACAAGAATCTTGATTTCTTGGAGTGTTCTCACAAACACTCAGAAGCCTCACATGACTCCTTCTTGAAGCATTTTCTGAGAGGTGAGGGTTTGCTTACAGGAGCAGAAATGACTCAAAGACAGCTGCATCACCAAAGCCCTCCCCAGCACGGGTGACAGCTCTCAGAAGCTGGGAATTTGAAGCACACTGCACAGCCTGCGGGCACCTCAACAAGTTGGAGAGTGTCCTTTCCAGGTGCCTCAGTTGGGCTAACTATCTTCCAAGCAGCTCAACTGGCTTCTGCTTCTTCCAGGTAACCGGTATTTTTTTTTTTCTTTTCTTTTTGCAGAAAATCTGTGGCTTGCCTGGGAGTGACTCTCAGCAGCCCTTATCAGTTTCTCTGGTAGGGATGGCCTAGTGAATCTAGTCAGTTTCAGGAACTTCTTGAAGCTATTTTGAGTTGTTTACCTTCTGGCTTAAGGAAATTCTCTGAAGGATGGAATGTTTCTATCTCCAGGAAAATTATACCCAATAGGCCCAGTGAGCTCCTGAGCTGGAACTGAACTGACCTGAGTCCCCTCCCTGATGACTAACCTTTATGGCATAGATAGGTGCCATGCAAGCTCCAAAGGACAGAAGCTACCAATAGTCCTAACCCAGCAACAATGCCTCTGAATCACAAGGAGTAGCTCTGCAGGACAACCATAAGGGTGCAGTAGTGGAATGAATATTTTGGCAGTAATCAACAGCTCTCTAATCGAACTTTAGGCTTACTCAACAAGAGGGAAATCATGTCTAGTACTGGAAACCTAGTCAGATACTCAGGGCTAATGAAGTTATGTATCTTGGAAGAGAACTTACAACCACCACTTTACTAAAGCAGTATAACTAATCCCTAACTACATTCTAACTAGTTGTTTCTTATACTCACAGGTAAATTTAGTCCTCACCCCTCATCAAGGAAACATCTCTTTGCAAGAGAGACTATTGCAGAAAACCACAGCCAATTAAAATGCAGAGTTGTGGAGCTCAGTTCCAATGGATACATCTACAAAACAACTCCTGTACTTAAGGCTCAGGGAACATAGTTTAAGAGGGTGTTCAAAGATTGTAAGAGTCAGAAGATCATGGAGTTTGCTGTGAGAGTGTCTCCTATGAACGTCAAAAGCTATACCCATAAAGTCTTTCCAACAGGAATGCCTTTACATGAGCTTAACAAGGACAACAGCAATAGACATGCTAAAGTAGATGAGGAAAGCCCATGTGGCTGGCCTGGACCCAACACGAAGAACTACAGGCAATTAAGCAATGCAGAGAGCGGGAGAAATAGTCTTCCCCAGGGAAGAGCACACAAACTGTTCATCAATATCAAATGGTTAGCCCTCAAAACATATATACAAGTAGCATTATACATGCTGAGCAATCTATACTTAGAAATATATATGTATATGCTTATGTATATGCGTGTAATAACAAAAAAGAAGCGATGATTTTGAAAGAGAGCAAGGAGTGGTTTGGAAAGAGGAAGTGGAAGGGGAAAGGGGAAATGATGTAATTATAATCTCAAAACATAGAAATAATTTACAAAAAACATATTGTATGAAATTCTCAAAGAAATAATAAAAATATTATATTAACAAAATACTCATAACATAAAATTTGCCATAGTTAAGAAAAGAGATGTCAATACATATATAAGAGGCATTTAGGATGCCAAATAGACAAGACCAGAAAAGAACCACTCCTCATCATATTATAATTAAGATGCTAAATACACAGAACAAAGTATATTGAAAACAGCAAGAGAAAAGCACTCAGTCACATATAAAGGCAGGCCCATTGGAAAAACAGCAGATTATTCAACTGAAAACTTTAAAAGCCAGAAAGCTTTAGGATTATGTATTTCAAGTTCTGAAAGACAAAAACTGGCAACCCAAACTACTATACCTAGCAAAGCTAACTGTCAAAATTAAAATGAAAACTAAATTTGTGACCACTAAATTGGATCTACAGAAAATACTCAAAGAACTGAAGAGAAAAACAGATCTACCCACAAGGCCAAAGGAAAGGGTCTTTTGTGCTTCAATATGAAGTTTTAAATTCTTATATTTCTTTGAAGAATCATACTAGAATTTTGATTAGGATAGCATTGAATCATAGACTGCTTTTGGTAGAATGATGATTTTCACATTGATTAATTCTGATCATGCACACAGGAGCACTTTCCAGTTCCTAATATTTTTCTCAACTTCTTCAGTGTTTTCCTTGTAGAGATTGTTCATTTTCTCATTAGGTTTATTCCCAGGCATTGTGTGTGTGTGTGTGTGTGTGTGTGTGTGTGTGTGTGTGTATGTCTGTCTGTCTGTCCATCTACTGTGAATGTCATTGTTTTTCTCAATTTCTTTTTCAGTGTGTTTGTCTTCGGCATTCAGGAAAGCTACTGATTTTTGTACATTACTTTTCTGTCGTACTGCTTTGCTGAAAGGGTTTATCAGCTCTAGAAGTTGTCTGGTGATGTCATCGAGCAGTGGTTCTCAACCTTCCTAACGCTGTGACCCCTTAATAGAGTTCCTCATGCTGTGGTGACCCGCAACCATTAAAATTATTTTCATTACTACTTCATAACTGCATTTTGCCACTGAGCAGTAAGTCAGTTCCTAAGCCCATGGGAAGTATGTGTTTCCTGATGGTTGAAACCCACAGGTTATGAACCGCTGATCCCAAAGGCACAGCTTGTGGGGGAGGGTGGCTATTATAAGACAAGTGCTCTGGAGTACGGCCCTCCAAACCAAACAGCCGCCTCGATCAAATCAGCAGTGCCTGCTTGCAAGGGACCATCAGAAGAGGCATGTGGACATTTCCTCAGAACAGGGGCTGGGGGAGGGTCATTAGAGCCTCACCTAAGAGAGTCTAGCCGCTGCTCAAAGCCATTTGTATGGAATTCTGTCTTGATTTCACTTGGTGCGTACAGGTGGCACGGCCTCAAGGTCTTGGGAGGGGCTAGAGCTTTCTAAAGTTTAGAGTTTAGGGTCTCTTCTACATGTAGAATTGTATGATCTGCAAATGAGGATACTTTGATGTCTTCCTTTCCTATTTATATCCCCTTTTAATTCTTCTCTTTCTTATTGCTCTAGCTAACAACTTTAAGCACTCTATCAAATAAGAATACTAGCTTCTTTAGAAGAGTTTAGAAACATTCTTTCTTTTGTCTTGTTCCTGATCTTAATGGGAATGCTTTGTGTTTTTCTCCATGTATCAAGATGTTTACTACAAATTTGCCATATTTAGCCTTTCATGAGATATGTTCCCTCTGTCTTTAGTGTTCTAGGTTCTTAAATTTTTTTAATATTCATTTATTTTATTTCATGCAGATGTATGTTTTGCCTGTGTGTCTGTATGTTTACCATCTGTGTGCTTGAAACCCACAGAGGTCAGAAGAGAGCATAAAATCCCCTGAAATTGGAGCTATGGATTATTGTGAGACACCATATAAGTTCTGGAATTGAACCCAGGTTCTCTACAAAAGCAACAGGTGCTTTTAATGACTGAGCAACCTCTGTAACCTGTTTTGGAGTCTTTTGTCATGAAAGGATGTTAGATTTTGTCAAAGGAATTTTCTGCGTGTATTGAAATGATCATGTGATTTCTCTTTAAGTCCAGTTACGAAATTATATTTATTGATTTATATATATAAATATAGAACAATTTCTGCATCTGTGGAATGAAGCCAATTTGATCACTATGAATGGTGTTTGTTTAATGTGTTATTGAATTCAGTTTTCAAGTATTTTTGTTTGTTTGAAACGTTCTCACAATACAGCTATGGCTGGCTTGGAAATCGCTTTGTAGATCAGGCTGCCATCAAACTCTTAGAGATCCTCTCGCCTCGGCTTCTGCCGAGTGCTAGGATTAAACATTTGAAACCATGCCTAATACATTTTTTGAGACAGGACCTCACTAAATGTTCTAGGCTGGCTTTGAACTCTCGATCTGACTGATCCTCCTGAGTATCTGGGATTACAGGCATGCGTGTCACTGTGCCCAGCTGTATTTCATCTTCTTGACTAAATGTTAGAATCTAGAGTTTGAACTGCCCACAGTTTATCTGGATACACCAAGTATGTAGACCTACATTTGTGAAACATGGGCAAGACAAAATGCCCGGGTTTGGGAATCTTATGGATTGAGTTTGAATTCCACCTCTGACATCCTTATATCTGTGGGCCTCAGTTCTTACCTCTGCGACACACACAATGGCTCAGGCAGCTAGAGTCCCAGGTAGGGCAATAGTATCTACCTAATAGAAATTTGGGGGAGATTTTCATAGATAATGCATATCAAGCATCCAACACCAGTTCTTACCTCTGCAACACAATGGCTCAGGCAGCTAGAGTCCCAGGTAGGGCAATAGTATCTACCTAATAGAAGTTTGGGGGAGATTTTCATAGATAATGCATATCAAGCATCAAACACCAGGCTTGTCAGACAGCAGGTGTCAAAAATAGGAGCGATCACTTCTTAATGGGGGCGAGTGGGAAATAAGATTGGAAAGATTTAAATCAGGTTTTCGGAGGACCTGGAAGGCCAGGTCTTATTCCTGTGACACTGAGGAACCTTGGCAGGCTTGTCAGCAGGAGAGTGAATTGATCCTGAAGAATTTGCAGCACTGTTCCCTTAGTCTGGTCTGGGAAAGGAACAAGAAGCCCTTGGCCCAGCAGCTCTTGGGTTAAAATCTTTGCCTGCATCTGAGTTATTTGTAACCCGTTGTCATGGCAACAAGTTTGGCAAGCCAGCCAGTGCTGCAAGCTCCTGGCAGTGGGGCGGGGAGGGCAGTGGGAGAAGACAGAAGATCTGGAAAGGGGTTCATCTGTGACCAGTGTCTCACTTTCCTCTGATTCCCCCAAAGCTTTTCTGCTGCAGATGAGGGTGAGCATCCTTTAGGGAGAATCGTTGGATGTTGGGCCCTCTCCTCCCAGATCTCCTGATATTTCAGATGTGAAAATAGGCTGAGAGAAGTCCAACAGCTGGCTCAAGGCCACAAAGCAAGACAGGAACAGAAAGAGTACTAGCCCCCCTGCTTTACAAAGCACTCAGTGTCGTGGAACTGAAGCACCTGAGTGAGCCCTTGATAACAATTCATCCATTTCCCCATCAACGCACACCTGTCTTTTTGTTGTTCACATGGGAAACTAGAACCTAGAATGGTTTACGACTGAGTGGGTATCGCACAGCAATTCTGAGATTGAGACTGGTGATCTCTTAGGCCTTAGGTGATTCCTGAGAAAGTTCATGGTAGTCTGGGACTTTTAGTTCAGACAAGCTGACTGCCCAAGCATAACCTCCAACGGTAATACAGGTTCGACTGCCTTGGCTTTTGATGTCCTTCAAAGGTATATGTGTTCTGGTCACATAGCCCCTCCTGGGTGTGTTAGCCACTTTCCTCATTGCTGTAACAAAATACCCTATAAAAGCACTTAAGATGAAAGGGTTTATTTGGCTCACAGTATGAGGGTGCCGTCCCTCATGGCAGGGAAGGCACGTTAGCAGGAGCATGAGGTGGTGGGTCACATTGCATTCACAGTCACAAACCAGGAGAGATGACTGCTGCTATTCCAGCTGGCTTTCTTCCTCCTTTCTCCTTTCTTATTCAGTCTGGAACTCCAGTCCATAGGATGGCGTACATAGAATGGCATGCTCACACTCAGGGTGCATCTTCTCCTCCTCAGTTACTCCTCTCTGGAGACACCCTCACAGATATACCCAGAGGTGTGTCTCCTAGGTGATTCCAAATCCAGTCTAGTGTGCAATGAAGATGTACCATCAATGTACCCTGCGGCCTGCAGCAAGGACAGCACTGTTGTGTAAATATCGTGCAATCCCAACTCACTCTGACCTAAGTCACAGAGCTAGGCACTTGCTCAGTCCTTCCTTCCTTTCACGCGCGCACATGTGTGTGTTTGTGTGTGTGTGTGCACGCGCGTGTGCATGTGCACGTGCACATGTGTGGTTGCACGTGTGCCACAGCACATGTGGAGTTCAGAGGGCAATTGCCGTACTTGGCTCTATCCTTCCATCATGTTGGTCCTGAGCCTGGCCTCAGATCAGCAGGCGTGGTGGTGGCACATGTATATATATGCTGAGCCATCTCGCCAGCTCTAGCATCCTCTTATGTAATGCAGTCCTCACAATTTGTCTCTGTCTTCTGATTCAGCAGGTGGAAACCTAAAGCACCAGAGAAAATACAATGTGACTGCCCTGAAGTTATACGGTGAGTCTTAGCCTGAATCCCTCCTCCTCCAGAAAGGTCTTTCTGCCTGTCCTATTCCACAGCCCTCAGAGTTCCTAGGGAGTTATCTTTCTTACTTGTCCCTTTATCCTAGTGCAACATAACCCACTCTGTGTTCTCTGTCCATGTGCAGGACAGACTCCTGTCTCCTCATAGCTGATCCCAACAGGTCCTGCTGGTTTTCTCCTGTCTGTCCAACCTACCACTCATCCCCTGCCACTAGCCTGCTAAGGCCTGGAAGTCTCTCATATGTTTGACACCTAGTCTTCCCTGCCAGACTAGTCATTTATTTTGTGTGAATTAAAATGCATGAAAGGTTGGATTCCCTCTGTTGTCCCCCTCTTCACTCTGCCTCCCCATTTGATCCTCTCATTTCAGCACCCCCATCCATCCATAACTATCTATTCTATTTACTAGGGAGATATAGCTGCCACTCCAGCCCACTTACTCTGTACCTACCCTCTGTAGTTCTCTGGATGGTGGCTTGGTTATTGTCGACTTAACAGCTAATATCAACATATAAGTGATTACATGCCATCTTTATCTTTCAGAGCCTCAGTTAAGTCACTCAGATGTTTTTTCTAGTTCCAACCATTCACCTGTGAATTTCATGTTTTCATTTTTTAATAACGTAGTAATACTCCATTGTGTAAATGTGCTACATTTTCTTTATCCATCCTTCTGTTGAGGGGCATATAAGTTGTTTTCAGTTTCTGGCTACTATGAATAGAGCAGCAATGAACATGATTGAACAAGTATCTTTGTGATGAAGTGACTTTAGGTACATGTTGAAGAATGGTATAATGGTATAATTGGATCTTGAGGTAGATTGGTTCCTATCATGCTGAGGAACCACCACACTGATTTCCATAGTGGCTGTACAAATTTGCACCATCACCAGCAATGGATAAGTGTTCCCCTTGCTCCACATCCTCACCAGCATGAGCTGTCACTTGTGTTATTGATCTTAGTCATTCTGACAGGTGTAAGATGGAATCTCAGAGTAATTTCAATTTGCATTTCCCTGATGGCTAAGGATGTTGAACATTTCTTTAAGTGTTCTTTAAGTGTTCTCACTAAAACCATTTTAGTTTCCCCTTTTGAGAATTCTCTATTTAGATGTGTACCCCCATTTTTAAAATTAGGTTATTTGTTTTCTTGATATCTAGTTTTCTGAGTTCTTTATATATTTATATATTTTGGATGTTAGCCTTCTATCAGATGGGGAGTTGGTAAAAATCTTTTCCCATTTTGCAGGCTGCCCACTTTGTCCAAATGATAGTATCCTTTGCAGCACAAAAGATTTTCAGATTCATAAAGTTTCATTTATTAATTTATCTTAGTGCCTGTGCTAATGGTGTTCTATTCAGAAAGTCTTTTCCTGTGCCAATGGGATCAAGGGTGTTCCCTACTCTCTCTTCTATCAGGTTCTGTGTATCTGGCTTTATGTTGAGGTCTTTGATCCACTTGGATTTGAGTTTGTGCATAGTGACAAGCATGGATTCTTCTACATGCAGCTGTCCAGTTGGATTAGCACCATTTGCTGAAGATGCTTTCTTCTTTTTCAGTGTATACTTCTACCTTCTTTATAAAAAATCAGGTGTCCATAGATGTATGGATTTATGTCTGTGTCTTCAATTTGATTCCATTCTATTCCATTCCATTCAGTTCAATTGATCAACGTGTCTTTTTGTGTGTGTGCCAATATCATGCTGTTTTTATTACTACAGCTCTGTAGTACAGCTTGAAATCAGGGAGAGTGATACATCCTGCAGTGCTTTTATTATTCAGGATTGTTTTAGTTATTCTTTGTGTTTTGTGTTTCCATATGATGCTGAAGATTGTCCTTTCAAGAGCTATAAAGAATTGTGTTGAAATTTTGATATAGACTATTCTGAATCTGTAGATTGCTTTTGGTAGGATGGCCATTTTTACTATGTTAATCCTATCAATCCATGAGCATGGGAGATCTTTCCATCTTCTGATATCTTCTTCAATTTCTTTCTTCAGTGTCTTAAAGTTTTTATCATATGAGCCTTTCACTTGCTTGATTAGAGTTACTCCAAAATATTTTATGTTATTTAAGGCTATTGTGAAAGGTGTTGTTTTCCTGATTTCTTTCTCAGTCCATCTGTCATTTGTATATAGGAAGGGTACTGACTGTTGTCACTTAACTTTGTATCCAGCTACTTTGCTGAAAGTGTTTACCAGCTGTATAAGTTTCTCAGTGGAATTTTTAGGGTCACTTATGTATACTATCATGTCATCTGCAAATAAAGATACTTTTATTTCTTCCTTTCTAATTTGTATGCCCATATCTCCTTCAGTGGTCTTATTGCTCTAGCTAAGACTTCAAGATTATATTGAATAGGTAGGAGAGAGGGGACAACCTTGTCTTGTTCCTGATTTTAGTGGAATTTTTTTAAGTGTCTCTCCAAGGCAATTCTTATAAAAGGTAATATTTTAAGTGGAGTTTGCATATTATTTCAGAGGTTTAGTCCATTATCATCATGGCAGAGAGCATGGCAGCCTGCAGGTGTAGTACTGGAAGTAGCTGAGACTACATCCTGATCCATAGACTCAAAGAGAGAGAGAGAGAGAGAGAGAGAGGGAGAGGGAGAGGGAGACGGAAACAGACAGACAGGCAGACAGACACTGGGCCTGACATGGTCTTTTGAAGCCAACCTCAAAGCCCACCCCCAGTGCCACATTTCCTCCAACAAGGCCAAGTCTCCTAATTCTTTTCAAATAGTGCCACTCCCTGATGAGTAAGCATTCAAATATATGAGACTATGGAGGCCATTTTTATTCAGACGATTGAAGACTGTTTTATTTTTTTTCCTTCCCCTGTTTGTTTCTTCATAGATTAAGGAATTTATTTATTTTCTCTTTAACGACCTCTGTAATATTAATAAAAGCTATTTTAACATGTTTGTCTTATGCTTCAGTTATGTGGCAATACTCAGGTCCTACTGCTGCAGCATTGCTGGTCTCTAGTGGAGACAATGGTTAAACAAGAGGCCAATTTAAAAGTGGGATGTTGTACATGGAAGGGGTAGGAGGAAGGAGAGGGACGGGGGAAAGTTTTAGTTTTATTTTAATTAAACAGAAATAACAATTCTATGTATATGTCTGTACATAGACAAAATTTTAGGATGCTAAAATTAAAGCTCACAAAATAGATTAAAATAATTGTCTTTAGGGGGCGAAGAATTAGAGTATGAGAATTCTGAAAATAAAGTAAACACAAATTAAGAAACCTGAATTAACTAATGATAAAAATGTGCCTAATCTGAGGATCATCGGTAAGCTTACTCTGCACAGAGGCTCCAAATAGCAGATTAAAGTCCCGTTTCCCCAAAATAATGCATGCTCACTAATGAATATCTGGGAAAGGGGAATGATGTCAACAAGAGAATTGTGACACTTAGTCTTCATTGTCTCGATTGGATTTAAATTTACCTGTGAAACATGCCTCTTGGCATATCTATGAGGGCATTTCTAAAGACTGTGTATGTGAGTGTACCAGCACGTGGATTGTAGTCTTGGACAGAGTGAAAAGAAAGAAGCTGAGCACTGAAACTCATTCCCTTCCCCTCCTCTCTTTCTCTTTCTCCCAATCTCTGTCTCTCTCCTTCCCTTTTGCTTCTCCTTCTTCTTCCTGAACATAGAACATGGAAGCAATGACTTATTCTCCTACCACTGTGTCTTCCCTGCCACAATGGACTGAATCCACTTCAAACTGTAAGTCAAAATAAACCTCTCCTCTCTTAAGTTCCTATTGTCAGATATTTGATCTTACCAACAAGAAAAGTTGATACAGCGGTGGAACAGGAGCTTTCCATTATTTGTCTCCATGTAAGAACAGTGATTTCTATAACTATACATAGATGAGTATACCTCTGTGGAAGTCTAGAAATCCTCAGAGATGTTCTGCTATACAACTGGATCAGAAAATCTAAGCAAAGATGCATTAAGAAGCTAAGAAAAATCTTATCACCTTATTAACCTCACCCCTCACCTCTTGTAGAACAAGAAAGACTTTTTAATATGCAATTCCCCTCTCTGATAAGAAAGAGCAAAATGAGTTGAATTGCCTGGCATCTCCAGTTTTTCAAGATGCTGTTCAAGATGCCCACTGCTTTATTGAAATAACCATATTATCAATGTAATAATGCATCTCAGAGGTTGGGACTTGCTAAGGTAAAGAGATCACAGACCCTCCTAACCTGACTGACTCCTGGGGTTGCTTGAGAAAGTCCAACCTTGAGCCTTCTGGAATAGCTCATGTATAGGTATCTCCCACTGGCCCATGAATTTCCCAAATGTTCTATATGCATTAGTCCTCTCAGGCCAGATCCTCAAGCACTTCATGGATGGCAAATGTGTCTCACACATCCAGGTCAGTTCTGTACGATCTGGAGAAAGCACACAAGCTTGAGCATTTAGGGGTGCTATGCTATGGTGGCAGGAGGAATTGGGAATCACTTAAGAACCAATCCAGGTGTCCACAATCAAGAAAAGGTATACAGGTTAAAGAATTATCTTCCAAACAGGGCAGTAGTGGTGCATGCCTATAATCCCAGCACTCAGGAAGGAGAGGCAGGCCTCTGTGAATTCCTCTCTCTGTGAGAGAGAACTCTGTGAGTTCCAGACCAGCCTGGTCTACAGAGTGAGTTCCGGGACAGCCAGAGCTACACAGAGAAACACTGTCTTGAAAAAACAAAACAAAAACCAAAAAAACAAAAACAAAAACGAACAAACAAACAAATTATCTTCCAATAGGAACCAAGCAACATGAAGCAGGCACATCTAAAGTAACGGTTAGAAAGATCGTAGGACTTCCTAGATGGACTGACTGGTGAAATTATTTCCCTCCCAAAGCCAATCAGTAAAACCTAGAGGATGTGATTGCTTCTTTGGATATGAAAACAGCGCACAGGACTTGAAGGAACAGTAAACACCAAAGGAACATGAACTCACCAATGGACCACAGTATTATTACATTAACACCAATGAAACTGAAATTTCATCATTAAGTTCTAAGAGAAAGTAGATAAATACCTCAGTAATAGCAAAAGGTTAAAATACCTGATCAACATGAGAAGATCAATAAAGAGAGCACTAATTTTTTAAGTATCAGACAAAAATTCTGCACATAAAGAATATATATAATGAATGGAGTTTAAAAAGCAACAGAGAGGCTGGGGTTACAGAGGCTGTGCTGGTTACTTTTTGTCAGCTTGACACAAACCCAGTCATATCTAGAAATGGGAAATCTTCATTGATAAAATGCCTCCATAAGATTGGCTATAGGCAGATTTTGGGGGCATTTTGTCTTGATTAATGATTGATGTTGGAATGCCCAGCTCACTGTGAGCAATGCCATCCCGGGGCAGGTGGTCCTGTGTTGTATAAAAAAGCAGACTGGGCAAGTCAGTAAGCAGCATTCTTCCATGGCTTCTGCTTCAGTTTCTGCCTCCAGGTTCCTGCCCTGACTTCCTCTGATGATGGTCTGTGATGTGGAAGTATAAGCCAAATAAACCCTTTCCTCCCCAAATTGCTTTTGGTCATTTTTTTTTAATCACAGCAACAGATACCCTAAGACAGAAATTGGTACTAAGTTCCTAGGATATCACTGTGGCAAACCTGACTGTGTTGTTTTTGGAAGGAATGTGGAAGTGCTTGAAACTTTGTGTTGAAAAGACTGTTGTGCTCAGAGCTTAACAGGATGCTCTGTGGGGGGCTTGTAAGAGACTACTGAGAGCAACTAAGACTATGGAGGTCTGGTTTATGATGTTTCTGAGGGAAGCAAAGACTCTTCTGGGGCTGTTTGAGTAGTAACTTGAAATTAGAAATCTGTGGTCAGTTGAGGCTGAAGAATCAGCCATGATTAACAAGAAACCAGCATCACTGAAGTAAAACTTTTGCTTTCCTGGGATGTTTCATACTGGTTATTGGAGCTGAGAAATTAGTGGCAAATAAAAAGAGGCCAGCATCAGTGATGTAGAGATGGCTCAGCAGTTGAAGACACTGGGTACTCTTTCTGAGGTCCTGAGTTCAGTTCCCAATGACCACGTGATGGTGCACAGTCATCTATAATGGGATCTGATGCTCTCTTCTGGCACGCAGGAGTACATGCAGATAGAGCACTCATATACATAAAATAAATAAATCTTTTAAAAAAAGAAAAGATGCCAGCATCATTGAGGATAATAAATCTGGGAATATTTCCTCAGGGTCAGCACACAGAAGCTGGACTGGGAGGCAATACCTCATGATGGCAGGCAAACTTGGTAATATGATGTTTCTCACATGGTACTAGTTTCAAAGGCATGGGGAATAGCCAAGGCTTGGCGCCATGAGAGCCCATTGATGAAGGTGCAGCCTCAGTTAGGGTTGTGATGTGAAAGTATAAGCCAATTAAATAAATCCTTTTCATCCCAATTTGCTTTTGATTATGGTGCTTTTTTCTAGCAATAGAAAAGTAAAGTGTTCAACATACAAGATGAGGGTTATCATTTCAGATCCAAATTAATCACTCATGTTAAAAAATAAATAAAAAAGTTAGGCTTTGGAGGCACATCCCGGTAATCCGAGCACTGGGGAGGTAGTGTCAGGAGGATTCCCTGGGGCTTGATGGCCAGCAAATCTTGCCAAATGGGTGAATTCCATATTTAACGAGTGTCCTAGTTTATTTTTCTGCAGCTGTGACAAATGCCATGACCAAAAAGCAAATTGGAGAGGAAAGGGTTTATTTCATCTAACAGGCAGGAAGGACCTCACACAGAGACCAAAGAGGAATTCTGCTTACTGGCTCACTTTTCATGGCTTTCTTGGGTTGCTTTTTTATACAATGTGGGACAACCCGACCTGGTTGGCACTTCCCCCAGTGGACTGGGCCCTTCAAAATCAATTGTTAATTTAAAAAAATCCCCGAAGACATGCCTACAGGTCAATCTGATGCAGGTTTATTCCTCAATTGAGGTTCCCTCTTCACAGGTAATTCTAGTTTGGGTGAAAATTCTCAAAAACTAACCAGCACAGTGAGAGACCCTGCCTCAAAAACTAAAGTGGAGAGTGATATAGGAAGACATTCCATAGGTGCATGCATGCACGCATGAACACACAGGAGCACACACAATTGATAGGTGGGTGTGTTGTTCTATGCCTGTAATTCCAGCACTCAAGAGAACAAGGCAAGAGGATTACCATGATGTTCAAGGCCAGAATGGACTACTGAGTAAATTTGGGGATAGCTTGTGCTACAAAATGAGACTTCATCTCAAAAAGAAAACAAAAAGAAAAGCTACAAAGAGTAGTATCAGCAGCATATTGGGTCAAGCAGAAGAAATAATATCTGAATTAGGAGATAGGATTTTCTAAATCATCTAGTTAGAGAACAAAAAAAAAAGAAAAATAATAAAGAAAGCCTATGAGATTTCTGGGACACCGAATATGGAGGTAACATCCATATGAATATGGATGTTCAGAAAATAGAAGACAGAAAAAAAAAAACAGAGTCGGAAAGTTTTTGAAAAATTGTCTGAAAACTCCTCAAATCTTAGGAAATATACATGTCAAAGTAGGTGGAACTCAACCCCACTTTCAACCTTAAGAAAAATACAATGACACACATTATCATTAAATAGTTTAAAACCACAGAGAGACTTCTGAAATCGGTATGAGAAAAAAAGGAGCTTGTCACTTACAAGGGAAGGTGAATGAGACTATTAATTAACTTCTCAAGAGAAACCTTATAGACATTGAGGTGGTTAATTTAGATTGTCTACCTGATTGGATTAGGAAATTCCTAGAGCATTAATAAGCACATATTTAGATATGTCTGCGAGGGTATTCCAGAGAGGATTAAACGTGATTATGGGCAATGCATTTTATAAGCTAGAGTCTGAGACTGAACAAAATGGGAAAATGAGAAAGCCAGCTCAACACTAGTGTTCACCCCTGCTTCTCAGTGATTGTAACTAAACACTAATACTCTCACCACCATGCCTTCCCCACCAGAATGGACTGTGCCCCTTCAAACTGTAGTTCAAAAGAAATTCTTACTTCCTTGAGTTACTTTGGTCAGGTATTCTGTCACCGAAATGAGAAAAGTAACTAATACAGGCTTGGAGAGTGAGTGCTGGTAGGGAGAGTGAATGAATGAGAGTACAATATTTTCTCAAATAAACTGAAAGAATTCTTTACTACCTGACCTACCTTATGAGGAATGCTAAAGGGAATTCCTTAAGCTGAACAAAAATTGCGCTAAATAATATGAGCATCAAAATATCCAAAATACAATACAGCGATAGTAGTAAGCACATTGTCCAACTCAAAAAAACTCAAATATTGTAATAGGACTATATAAGGAAATGTCTTAATATAAAGACTAAAAATAAAACTATTCTCAGCTATCATAACTTGTTAAGGGATATACGATAGAAATTATGTACATTATAATACCAAAACATATGTAAGGAAGTGAAATAAAACTGATTTCATGCAATTGAAATTAGAAGCTTACACTATCTTCTTATAACTTGGATTTAAAAAAAATATTTATCTTTGTTATTTGTGATGATGAGTAGGTGTGTGTCTGCGTATAGGTATGACCATGTAAGTGTAGGTGCCTGCAGAAACCAGAGGCATCAGATTCCCCAGAGCTATAGTTACGGAGGGTTGTGAGCCACCTGATGCACGTGGTGGGAAAACTGAGGTCAGGTCTTCTGGAAGAGCAAGAGCTCTTAACCTCTGAGCCATCTTTCTAGCCCCTTACTGGATACTTTCTATAAGCCTCATAATAATGACAGATCAAAAATCTATAGCAGATACCAAAAAATAAAAAGTAAGGTATAAAAGCATAATACCATGAAAACAAAACAAGCCAAAAAAAACCTCAAAAACAAAAAACAAAAACCTAGTCAAAAAAGGGAAAGCAAGAAAGGAACAAGGGATCTACAAAGCAAACAGAAAATAAATTTCAAAATGGCAGTAATAATATCTATCAACAAGTATCTTGCATATAAATGAATTAAAGCCTCTGTTAGGAAGCGTACAATGGTAAAATAGATTGATTTTTTAAAAAGATCCAATTGCTACCTACAAAAGGCTTCAATTTTAAGGACAAACATAAAGTAAAAGGTTGTAAATTATATTCAGTATGAATGGAAAGCAAAACAGAGTAGAAATAGCTACATTTATATCAGCAAGTAGACATTTGGATAATTACTAGGAAAAGAGACAATGAAGGTCATTATGAAACAAGGATGTCAATTCACCAAAAAGATAATCTCAACTAGAAGTAAATATGTACCTCACACTGGAGACCTTATGTACACACAACAATTGTTAGCCAATTTGAGATGAGACACAGAAAATATAATTTAAAATACCAGGGTATTAGAGAAGTTTAGGTAGGACAGTGAGTTGGAAAGCTGCATCTGTGAAATAGGATTAAAAGAAAGATAAGACGGAAAACAATAGATCCTGTTTCTGTAAAAGAAAGTGTGGTGATGCAATATTCTGACAATATCTCTTATGTTCTATTAGACTGAGACTTTTGCTGGACCTTGCAGCCCAAGTTAATAACACACCTTGAGGTCCCTTAAGACTTACTGTTTAAGACTTACTGCATACTCAGCCTGTGTGTTTAATGTTCCTTTAAGAGAACAAATGTAACAACCATCCTTACTTGCCTTGGAATTCCCATGTAATAATCAAGTTTTACAACCTAAGCTAATGCTTAGCTGTAACCTTAAGATATGTTAAGATATGCACCCCTTTTTGTCCCCGGTCCAAAACAATACATGTGTATCGTTTTCTGAAAGGAGCAGATACGGAGGTTGAAAGCAACCTTCTAAAATCTATCATAAAGGTTGAGAGCATCTATTTATAGTTATTGGTTAATAAAGAATGGTGTTTTAGTACTACTTTTCATCTGTGTAAATTGGGGTCCGTTGGAGCCAGTAACTTAATCCATTGTAAAACTGTGTTAAAGATTTCTGTGACACATCCCATTCCTTCCCTAGGTGATGTTTTCTGTGCTTTTCAGTAAAGAGAGAATGAAGCCCTTTGTTGGGGACACACAACCACATACAGACACAGACAGACAGACACAGAAGACACAGTCACACATAGGGACAGACACAGTTATGGGAACAGACAGATTCACAAGACAGCCTTCTTTTGGCAGGCACAAATTCAGACTCATGCAACAGACGGACCAAAGACTGAAGATGCAGGAAGAATAAAGTAGAGAATGCAAATTCAGACACCCTCTTGGTCAAATGACTCCAAGGGAAGTGCCTTTGTTTCTTTTTTTAGTGAGACGTCTTTGAATTATTGATAACTCGGGAGTTAGTCACTAATGCATATAATCCACACAAGAACGAGTTAAAGAAAGCAGAAATAAGTGGGATTTTCTCCACAAAGCAGCAGCCAAGACAATGTTCCTATTTGCACCACACTGCTTGCATCAGGCCATGTTGAGATGTAGTTGTCAGGGAAGCACCCTCAACAGGTGCTAAATTCTGAAAGAACTGGAGAGAGATGATACAGGCTGTGGCTATTCAAACAAGAGGCTGGATCCAGTAGAGTCCAGAGCACCGTGGCCAGTAGAGATTGAAGCAAAAGCATCGGCTTGGGAATCCTGAAGCTGGGAAGTATCCCTGTCCACCCTTCCATCACTGTCATTGCCTGGATAAGCTACACAAGATTACATGAAGTGGTATTGCAGAGCTAGTGCAGTGTCTTCAAGGGTGCAACAAGAATAAAAACAGCAGGAAGGCCTTTTACACACTCTGGAGACTCAATTATAGACAGAAAGCTCTGTAAGGAAAGAACAATCTCTAAAACACCAGAGGCAAAGGGGTAATTCATAGGCAGGGAGTCTCCAGCCAGGAAATTCTGGCAGAAGTGAATTTTTATCACAGAAATTCTTCTCAGAGCAAGGACACAGTGATTTATCTTGCTTGCATTACTGAGACTGGCAGCCCAGCCCCCCACCTGGGGAAACTGGGGAGGAAAAAGCAGATCTTCCCAACTGGAAATACTGACTGGGATCGTTATAACTTTTATTTCATTTTAATGTTCATTTTAAGTTTTATTTTTATTACTTATATTTTTGTACTTAGATTGTTGTGTTTTAACATGTATCTCACCAGAAAAGGCTTGTGTGACTGTCCTTTTGTTTTTCTATTCCTACACTATAATATTTTTCTCTGCTATGTCTGGTATTTTTAACCCATATGCTTCTCTTCTCATTCTTATTCCTTCTTTTCTGCATTTCCTCCTTATTTCACTATTTAAATGCCAATACCGTCAGCTCTAAAAAAAAAATCTATAAACTCCCCCCATCAGTACTCAAGTGTTGCTGTCTCTTATCAGGAACACCAAGTGCACAGACTCTCCTACGGCACACCGCTGGAACGACTGTTGGCATTGTATCTGTTACTGCATTTGGCTTCGCCTCTGAATAGCAATAAGAAACATAAAATGAAGGGAAGATAATTCATCAAAAGGACCCCAAAAAGAAACAATCAAAAAGAGCAAGAAAAACAAGGTTTAAAAAAAACTAGAGGAAATCTCCATCCCAACAGATGTGCAAAACATAAAAAAGAAACAAAACTGTGAGACTTCGGCCCACTACAGCACCTTGACAGGCTCACAACCCCTAAAATGCTAGAAACCAATAATAATGAGATAGCTGAGGTGCCAGGAAAACACTCGTGTTCTACTTTAAATAAGCAATGACTTGTGGGAGAGATGCCTCAGAACAGCACTTGCTGCTCTTCCAGAGAACCCAAGTTCAATTCCCAGCACCCATGTTATATGGCATACAATTGCTTATAACTCCAGATCTAGGGGGATCTAATGTCCTTCTTCTGGCCTTTGCAGGAACCCACATACATGCACATAATCATACAGACACACACATTTAAGATAAAAAAAATCTTTAAAAAAATTAATGACCATATAGAAGATTCAAACAAGCAAGTGAAGAAAGTAAGGAAATCAACTCAGAATGCAAACATGAAGGTTTCCAAAGTGAATGAAATGCTCCATAATTTAGAGGAGAAATCTTAAAACACAGAGAAAAATATCAAAAATTAAATTGAGCCTCTGAAAAAGAACTGAGCAGAAATTCTAGAAACAAGAGTCCCAACCAATTAAATAAAAATGCAATGACTAGTATAATCAACAGACAAAACCAAGCAGAGGAATGAATTTCAGGGCTAGAGGACAAGATCTAGATGAAAATACCTTCACCTGTAAGTAAAGGAAAATTAACAAACAAGACAAAAATTTCCAGGAACTCTGGAATATATTCAAGAGATAAAATATAATATTTGTAGGGACAGAATCCAAGATAATAAGATTAGCAAAAATTTCACAAACCTAGAGGAAAGTCAGGCATCCAAACACAAGATACATTTATAGTCCCAAGTAGACAGGACAAGATTAAAAACCTTTCCACAACACATCAAAATCAAAATGCCAAAAATACACAGCCGAGAAACAATATTAAAACATGTAAAAGCAGTATGTCAAAATGACACATTAAGACAGAAAAATCAGTAGAACATTACTTTGCTCATTTGCAACATAAAAAACAGGAAAGCTTTCAGATGTATTTCCAGCCTTGCAAGCTACGTGAACTGTCATCCAAGTTTGTTGTACTCAGCAAAATTGTCTCTTAAAATTAATGGATATATAAGAAAATTTCAAGAGTAGCACACCTTTAATCCCAGCACTAGGGAGACAGAGGCAGGAAGAGCTCTGTGAGTTTGAAGCCAGCCTGGTCGGCATAGCAAGTTCCACAACAGCAAGGACTACATAGAGAGACCCTGTCTCAAAAAACAAAAAAGGTCAGAGATTACAAATTTCACACATGAATGGATGGAGCTGGAGACAATCATTCAGAGTGAGGTAATCGAGATTCAAATGTTGCATGCTTTCTCTTACTTATAGAAGTTAGCTTTGAATCTTCAGACGTGTGTTTTATTTGAAATATCCATAGAGGTCAGGAAATTCAGTAGGAACAATAGGCTGAGCTTTTAAGGGAGGGGAGACAAAATGCAGTGATATAAATGCAGGTTAAAGGAAGATAATGAAATAAGAACAATTAAATTGTGGTGGTAGATTAGAGGACAGAATACAGGGAGAGATAACAAACACAAAGGTCTGTAGAAGATGTAATGCCAGCACTTGGAAGGCTAATTAATTCATAGCACATTCCAGCACTTTGAATGCTAGCCAACAGAGAGAACACTTCCTGGTTAGTTCCAGATTGATATCTCTATCTCCTTCAGCCAAAGTGTTCAGATCCTGTGGTCTTACTATCTAGTTATGGTGGATAACCAAGATTACTGGCAATATCCTGTGTTGATTTAGGTGTGCAACTCATAGGGAAGTATCCCATGACTCACACTAGGATTTTATTGTATCAACCCATGTTTTTTGGGAGCAGCATTGTCTCCACTTACAGGGTTTCTGTGGTTAATCTCCTTTTTTTCGGTTTTTGAGACAAGGTTTCTCTGTTGTAACCCTGGCTGTCTTGGAACTCACACTGTAGACCAGGCTGGCCTTGAAGTCACAGAGATCTGCCTGCCTCTGCCTCCCAAGTGCTGGAATTAAAGGCGTGCACCACCACCACCCAGCTGATAACGTTTGACAGGGTAATTATCACCCTGTTAAAAGATGGCTCCATTTGAATTCTTTTTTTATATGTGTGTATATAAATATTTTCCAAAGCTCCTACAATAGTAGGTTTCCATATGACTTTTTTCAAGATATTTTTAATGTTAGTTGTCCCTCCTTGTATGCTCTCCTTTACTCTGCCCTCTAATCTCCCTCCACATTCAACACTAATAACAATACTATTCCTTAAAAACCCATCCCACGGCCCCTTACCAATTTCCTGACTTCCGTGGGTATGCCAACTAAAGCACACACATCTGAAGATTCAAATCTAACATCTACAAGTGAGAGAATACATACGACACTTGTCTTTCTTCGTCTAGGTCACCTCACCCAGCTCCATCCATTTACTTGTGATTTTTGAAATTTCGTTTCTCTTAACAGCTGAACAATATTCTATCGTATAAATATACCACATTTTAATTACCCATTCATTGGCTGATGGACATCTAAGATGTTTCATTTTCTAACTATTGTGTATAAAGTAGAACACACGTGGATGAGCAGATATCTCTGAAGTAGGATACAGCCCAAGAGTGATATATCTAGATCTATTACTTTTAAAAAAATAATTTATTTAATTTTATGTGCATTGGTGTGAGGGTGTCCTTGGGAAAGGAGTTACAGATAGATTGTGAGCTCCCATATGGGTGCTGGGAATTGAACCTGGGTCCTCTGAGAGAGCAGCCAGTGCTCTTAACCACTGAGCCATCTCTCCAGCCATATTTTTAGCTTTTTAAAGAGCCTCCACACTGATTCCATAGTGACCACACAAGCAGTAAGTATTCCAATTTCCAAATGTCCATGCCAACACTTTCTATCATTTGAATTTGGGATTTTATCCATTCTGACTGGGGTAAGATGAAATCTCAAAGGAGTTTAGATTTGCATTTCCCCAATGACTAGGAGAAACATTTAAAAAAAATGTTTTTCAGTCATTTGTATTTCATCTTTTGAGAACTATCTGTTTAGTTTCCCCTTCCTGTTTAGTTTTCCAGTTCTTTGTATATTCTAGATACTAATCCTCTGCCAGATGTATAGCTGGTAAAGATTTTTTCCCCATTCTATAGGCTACCTCTTCACTCAAATGATGATGTTATTTCCTATACAGAAACAGTTTTATTTCTTGAGGATCCATTTGTTAATTGTTAGTCTTAATGCCTGCACTGTGGGGACCTTGATCCTGTTCCAATGAGTTCAAATGTATCCCCTACATTCTCCTCTATCAGATTCAGGGTATTGGGTCTTATGTTAAGGTCTTTGGTACACCAGGAGTTGAGTTTTATGCAGGGTGACTCTGTTTTATGTCAGCATCATGCTGTTTTTATTACAATTGCTCGGTAGTTTCACTCTTGTTCAGGAGAGTTTTGTCCTTTTGTGTTTCCCTATTAAATACAATTTTTTTTCAATTTCCGCAAAGAATTGCCTTGGACTTTCAATGAGAATTGCACTGAATCTGTAGATTGCTTTTGGTAGGATGGCCATTTTCACAGTACTAATCCTAGAGCATGGGAGATCTTTACATCTTCAATCTTCTTCAATTTCCTTTTTAGTGTCTTAAAGTTTTCATTGTGTAACTCTTTTACTTTTTTGGTTAGATTTATTCCCAGATATTTCATTTTTTGAGGATATTGTGATATGAATGCAATTGTTCCCCTGATTTTTTTTTCTGTATGCTTGTCATCTGTGTATAGGAAGGGTAGTGATTTTTGTTCATTTTGTATTCTGCTCCTTTGATTAACATTTGTCAGCTATAGATTTTTGGTGGAGGCATCAGGGGCCTTTTATGTATAGAAATCTATTATCCACAAATAAAAATACTTTGACTTCTTTTTTTAATTTTTACCCCATTATCTCTTTCACTTTTCTTATTGCTTTATTGAGATTTCCAATACTATGCAGTACTAGTAATTACCACAGAGACGTACAACTGGACAACTTGCAGAGTAAGAGACTTTGGAGCATGTAGTCGTAAATGGAGTGTTTTTATCTAACCCTCAAAGCTCAGGGAGGGATCTATGTGGGAGAGGAGAAGGAAAGATTGTAAGAGCCAGAGGGGATAGATGACTCCAAAGAAACGTTGTCTTCCAGACTCAACAGGACCTATGCCCACAGAAGCTCTTCAGGTGTTCTATTGATAACACGTTCAGATCATGAGCAATCAAATATTAACATAAACCCAGCATCTGCAAACAATATAAAATGCCAAGGCCCAGGCACCCCTTCCCCCAATAATGCACAACACAACCATTTCAAACATAACTAGAAATAAATTTCTATAACACTTTAGTATATCAACCATACTCCTGGGCAGATCCCATGCCTAGGAGTAGTTGACCAACACAAATTGAACTCCATATTTTTTGTGCACTTTTTGTTTTGTTTTGGTAGATTTTTGTCTTATTGGCCTATTTATTTTGATTCTGTTTTTTTGTTTGTTTGCTTGTTTTTGTTTTTGTAGACAGGGTTTCTTTCTGGCTGTCCTGGAACTCACTCTGTAGATCAGGCTGGCCTCAAACTCACAGAGATCTGCCTGCCTCTGCCTCCAGAGTGCTGGGATTAAAGGCGTGTGCCACCACCACCCTTGATTTTGTTTTTGTATATCTATTTTGAAATAAAGAAAGAGAACATAAAGTTGAATGGGGAGAAAAGTGGAGAGGATTGTGGAGGAGTTTGGGGAGGGTAAAAAATATAACCAAAATATACTATATGAATTTTTTTTAAAGACATCTAGTACTATATTGATCAGGAGGAGATCAGGATGTCTTTCTCATCCTTGCCTCGTTTTTATTTTAGTGGACATGATTTTCATTTTCCTACATTTAGCAAGATGTTGGTTTTGTGGTTGCTACATATTTCCATTATTAGGTTGAGATATGTTCCTTGTATTCACAGATTCTCTAGGACTTTTGTCATGAAGCAATGTTGACTTTATCAAAAGCCTTTTTTCTGTATTGAGAGATATGATCATACTGTTTCTGTCTTTGAATCTCTTTATATGGTGAATTATGTTTATTGATTTACATATATTGAACCAGTCACCATTCCTGCATCTCTGGGATGAAATGGAAGCAATCATGGTGGATAATTATTTAATGTGTCCTTGAATTTGATTTGCAAGCATTTTACTCAGAATTTTTGTGTACATGCTCATCAGAGATTCTGGCTGGTAATTTTGTTGTTGTTGGGTCTTTGTCTGGACTTTGTGTCAGCATGATACTGGCTTCATAAAAAGAATTTGGAAATGTTCCTTCCTTTTCTATTTTGTGGAATAACTGGAAGAGTCATAGTGTTAGTTCTTTGAGGGTCTGATAGAATTCTGAGCTGGATCCTTCTGGTTCTGTACTTCTTTAGTTGGGAGATTTTCATTACTACTTCTATATAATTAGATGTCATGAGTCTATTTAAACTGTTTGCTTTATCTTGATTTAGCTTTTAGATTTCCCAGTTTGATGGAATATAGATTTTTTTTTAAAGTATGTCAATATGAATTTCTGAATTTTCTCAGTGTCTGTTGATATGTTTCTCTTCTGTCTCTAATTTCATTAATTTGGATTCTCTCCTTTGGTTAGTTTGGAAAAGATTTGTTAATCTTGTTAAAATCTTTTAAAGAACCAACTTTCTGTTTCATTGACTCTTTGTATTGTTTGTATTTCATTAAGTTTGGTACTGATTTTTTGGTACTCCTCCCAGCTCCTTTTTGGGCTGTTACCTGCCTTTGTTTTTCCAAGGTATTCATGTGCATCCTTAATTTATTATTTTGAAACCTCTCAAAATTCTTTGGTATAGGCACTGAGCACTGTAAAACTTTCCTCTTATGACTGCCTTTATTGTGTCCTATTTTGTTGTGTTGTGTTTTCATTTGCATTCCATTGTAAGAATTTTTAGATTGACTTCCTATTTCTTCCTTGAACTGCTCATCTAATAGTATTTTCTTTAGTTTCCAGTAATTTGTGTACTTTTTGTATTTTCTATTGCTGTTAATACCATCTTTATTTCATTGTAGTCAAATACAATACCAGGATGTTATTTCAATTTCTATATTTGTTGAGTCTTACTTTTTGTCTTGATATGTGGTTAGTTTTGGAGAAACTTCCATGGGCTGCTGAGAACAATGTCTATTCTTTAATGTTTGGGTGGGATGTTCTGTAGAAATCCATTAGGTCCATTTGATTTATAATGTCATTTAATTCTAGAGTATCTCTGTTTAGTTTATTTCCAGGTGACCTATCTATTGGTGAATGGGGTATTAAAATCACCTATTACCACCACGTTGAGGGGCAGCCTATTGTTTTAGCCTTTATTTTTATTTTATGTATATGAGTGTTTGCATGCATGTGTGTCTAAGTATTACACGTGTGAAGTGCCCTTGGAGGACAGAAGAGGCTGTCTGATCTGCTGGGACTGGAGTTATAGACAGTCATGGGCCATTGTGTGGGTTCTGGGAATCAAACTCAGGTCCTCTAGAAGAACAACCAGTGCTCTTAACCACAGAGCCATCTCTCCTGCCCCCAAGTCTATTGTTTTAGACCTAATAGTATTCTTTTATGAGATTGGGGTAGTGGTTCTCACATCTCCCTTTAATTCCCCTATCTGGCCAGTATAAAACACAGATGGATCATGGAGAATGACAGTTGACTATCACAAACTTAATAAAGTAGTGACTTCCGATTACAGGTGCTGTGCCAGATGTTGTGTCCTTACTTGAGCAGATTAATGAATCTCCTGGTATACCTTATACAGTTATTGATCTATAAAATTCCCTTTTCTCAGTACCTGTCCATAAAGGCCACAAGAAGCATTTGCTTTCAGTTGGCAAGGCCAGCAGTATACCTTTACAGTTTTACCTCAAGAAGATATTAACTCTCCAGCCTTATGTCATAATTTAGTTAGAAGGGATCTTGATGGTCTAGTCTGTCTCTTCCACAAAATATCACATTGGTGCACTATACTAATGACGTTATGCTGATTGGACCAAATAAGCAGGAGGGAGCAACCACTTTGGACTCATTGGTAACATAAAAGGACATTAAAGGATGGGAAATAAATCCAACAACAATTCAAGGGCCTTGTACCTCAGTGAAATTCTTAGGATTCCAGTGGTGTGGGGCATGAGGAGATCTTCCTTCTAAGGTAAAGAATAAGTTATTGTTCCTGGCCCTTCCCACCACCAGAAGGAAGCACAATACTTACTGGACCTGTTTAGATTCTGGAGGCAGTGCATTCCTCACTTGGGTGTGTTACTCCAGCCCATATACCAAGTGATTCAGAAAACTACTAGCTTTGTGTGGGGCCTGGGACAGGAGAAGGCGCTTCAGCAGGTCCAGGCTGTTGTGAAGGCTGCTCTACCAGTATTATCCAACAGATACAATGGCACTGGAGATATCAGTGGCAGAGAAATATACTATTTGGAGCCTTTAGCAGGTCCCTATCAGTGAATCACAGAGACCTTCGCATTTGTGAGCGAGGCTCTACCATCATCTGCGAACAACTATTCTCCCTTTGAAAGACAGCTCTTGGCCTATTATTGAGCCTTAGAGGAAACTGAACATTTGACAATGGGCCACCAAGTTACCATGTGACATGAACTGACCATCATGAGTTGGGTATTTTTTGATTCACCAAGCCAAACAGCAGTAATCCATTATCAAATGGAAGTGCTATATATGTGATTGGGCCTGAGCAGGTCCTGAAGGCACAAGCAAGTCACATGAAGAAGTTTCCCAAATGCCTATGGTTTCTACTATTAAAATGCCATCTGCTCCCAAACATGGACCTATGGCTTCATGAGGTGTGTCCTATGATCAGTTGACTGAGGAGGAGAAGGCTAGGGCATGCTTCGATGATGGTTCTGCATGCTGTGCAAGTACTATCCCGAAGTAGACAGCTGCAGCATTACAATCCCTTTCTGAGACAACCTGAAAGACGCCAGTGAAGGGAAATCTTCATGGGGGGCAGAACTTCCATCAGTACACATGGTCATACACTTTGTTTGAAAGGAAAAATTGCCAGATGTTTGATTGCTCACAGATTCATGGGTTGTAGCCAATGGATTGGCTGGATGGTCAGGGACTTAGAAAGAGCATGATCGAGAAATTGGTGAGAAAGACATCTGGGGAAGAAGTGTGTGGGTAGATCCCTCCAAATGGGCAGAGGATGTGGAGATATTTGTGTCCTGTGTAAATGCTCATAAAAGGTAACTTCAGCTGAAGAGGAGTTCAGTATTTAAGTAGATAGGATGACCCATTGTATGGACAGTCAATCTCTTTCCCCAGACATCCTTGTATTTTCCCAATGGGCTCATGAACAAATAAAGTGGCTGTGGTGGCAGGGATGGAGGTTATGCATGGGATCAACAGCATGGACTTCCACTCGCCAAGGATGACCTAGCTTTAGCTTCTGCTGAGTGCCTGATCTTCTGCAGCAGAGACCAATATTGAGCAGCATTCCCAGGGGTACCTGGTTGTCAGCCTGGTGGAAAGTTGACTACATTGAGTCACTTCCTCCACAAAAAGAGAAATGGTTTGCCCTTTCTGGTTATAGATTTGTCTTCCTGGTGATTCTGTCAAAATTACCATCCGTGGACTTATAAAATGTCTTATCCACAATCATAGTATTACACACAGCATTGCTTCTGACCAAAAAATTACTTCACAAGCCATAGAAGTCCAACAGTGGACCCATGTTCATGGAATCCACTGCTCTTACTATATTCCCCACCATCCTAAAGTGCCTGGCTTGATAGAATGATGGAATGTCCTTTTGAAGACACAGTTGCAGCACTAGTTAGGTGGTAGCAGCCTAGAGAGCTGGAGCAGGGTTCTCCAGAAAGCAGTGTATGTTTTGAATTGGTATCTAATATATGGTCTGGTTCCTCCCAGAATCAGGATTCAGTTCCGGAATCAAGGGGTAGAACTGGGAACGGTTACATTCGCTGTCATCTGTAGTGACCCACTAGAAAAATCTTTGCTTCCTGTTTCTGTGACTTTAAGTTCTCTTTGCCTAGAAGTATTAGTTCCAGATGGGGGTGGGGGTGGGGCGGTTAGAAGCCTCCTGCTAGGAGCCACAGTAAACATTCCGTTGAACTCAAAGCTCAGACTTCCCTCTGGTCACTTCAGGCTTCTGTTGACTTTAAGTCAACAGGCTAAGAAAGAAATGAGAGTGTTAGGAGGGATGACTGATCCAGATTACCATGGAGAAATTGGATTGCTTCTCCACAAGAAAGGTAAGAAAGATAATATCTGGAGTGCAGGAGATCCTTTAGGGCATCTCTTGGTGCTACTGTGTGTCCTATGATCAACGGGAAACTACAACAGCCTAATCCAGGCAGGATGACAAAGGGCACAGGCCCTTCAGGAATGCAGGTGTGGGTCCCTCCTCCAGGAAAAGAGTCAAGACCTGCTGAAGTTCTTGCTGAGGGTGTAGAGGATACACAGAAGGGGTAGGAGAGGAAGGTAGTTACAAATACTATCTAAGGCCACATCACCTTAGATTGTAATTGACATGAGTGGTTCTGTCCTATTTTGTTAAGAACATATTTGTACATATATTAAGCAGATATTTGCGTTTTCTTTCCTCTATTTCTTTATCACATAGTGTAATATATCTGAGATAATATCAGTGGTTATTTATATTTATGTTATAAGAGAGTAAACGACTAAGTATTTCTCAAGGGACATTGCCACCTATTCTAAAATATATAATGCACCTGCAGTTGTATGTGGAATAGTTATATCACGTTAGGCAGAATTTTGACCTAGTTATTGTTTTCATTTGGAAACTAAGTATGGCATAAGATGTTATTGTAATGCTGTCACTGACAATGGGTTGACTTGTGATGATTTATATTGGTTGTCCACTTGACTACATCTGGAACCAACTAAAACCCAAGCAGCTGGGCATGCTTGTGAGAGAACTTCTTGATTGGATCATTTGCAGTTGGAAGAATCACCCAAAATCTGGGCCACACCTTCTGGTGGCAGCTCACATAAAAGGACATGGAAGAGGAAAGCTTTTGCTTTTTGCTTGCTTGCCCTCAATCTTGTTGGCAAGTTCATCTATCTTGCTGCTAAGGCATTCCTTCCCTGGTATTAAAATCGACTTCTTTGAGATTCTGACACAGGGTGAAGACCAGTAGCTCAGTTCTCTGGGAACTCTCCCCCGCACCCACTCCAGCACCAGATTTTACTGCCGAGAGATCCAGCATGTGAACTTAAAGAACTGGCAGGTCCTTGGCCTTTCCTCTGGGAAACAGACATTGTTGGACAAGCTGGAACACAGCCTGTAAGCCACTCTACTAAATCCAATATATATGAATGCATACACATTTTATCAGTTCTTTAGAGAACCCCGACTAATACAGGTACTTTCTATAGTTTCTGTTGCTGTTAGTATCCAGCTTTAATCCATGATGATCAGATAGGACATATGGTCTGATTTCAATTTTCTTTTATTTGTTGAGACTTGCTTTGTGTCATATGAGGTTATTTTGGAGGAAGTTCCATGGGCTGCTGAGAAGAACGTGTATTCTTTAGAGTTTAGAATATATATATATATATATATATATATATATATATATATATATGTATATACATTTGATTTCTGATGTTATTTACTTTCAGAGTTTCTGTGTTTAGGTTTTTTTTTTGGATGACCTGCATATTGATTAGATTGAGGTATTGCAATTATCACTACCACTGTGCTTGGAACAATCTGTTATTGTAGATCTAAAAGTGTTTCTTCTATGAAACTGAGTGCCTCTGAGTTTGCTGTGTATATACTTAAGATTGTAATATCCTGTTGGTGGAGTTTTCCATTAATACATATGAACTATCCCTCTTTATCTCACCTGACTAGTTCTGGTTTTAAGTCTATTTGGTCAGAAATTAGAATAGTTATACCCGCTTAATACTTAGTTCCCTTTACTTGAAATACATTTTACCCTAAGATGGTCGATGGTGGGATGTGTTTCTTGGAGGCAGCAAAAGATAGTGTTTTCTTTATATTTTAAAGTTCAAATATTTACATATCATTGATTCTTTGTATTATTTTCTTTGTTTCTATTTCATCAATTTCTGCTCTGGTTTTTATTATTTCTTGTTGTCTACTTGATTTCATTTGAGTTTGTTCTTGTTTTTCAAAATTCTTGAGTTGAACCAGTCACTTATTTGTGTTCTTTATGAATTTGTTTGCTTATATATATATTTTGAGGCAATATCTCACTGTGGAGATCTGGCTGGCGTGAAACTCTGTATGTAAACCAGATTGCTTTTAATTCACAGAGATCCACCTACCACTTTGTCCTGAGTTCTGGAATTAAAGGCATGTGCCACCACACCCAGCTTCCTATCTGATTTTTAGATATAGGTATTTACAACTCTAAATTTCCCTCTTAGGGCTGCTTTGAATGTCTCCCTGGGCTTGTTTTCGTGTTTTTTTGTTGTTGTTTTTTGTTTGTTTTTTGCATTGTGATGTAATTTTCAGGAACTTTTTTTTTAACCTATGTGATGTGACATGTCTGTTGCGGAAAGTGGGATATTGAAATCACTATTATTGAGTTCATCTATGTCTTAAATCTAGTAGTATGCTTTTTGTGAAATTGAATAAACCAGAATTTGGTGCATATATGTTTAGGATTGTAATGCCTTCTTGGTTAGTTGTTTCCTTCATTATTGTGTCCTCCCTTTATTGCTTCTGATTAGTTTCAATTTGAAGTCGATTTTGTCAGATACTAGGGTAGCAATGCCTTCTTGCTTCCTGGTCCCATTTTCTGGGAATACCCTTTTCCCCCATTCTTTCATTTATGGTTTTGTCTATCCTTGAGAGTAAGATAAGTTTTTGTAGACAACAGAAAGATATATTTTTTGTTTCTTAATCCATTCAGCTAGCCTATGCCATTTGATTGGTGAGTTGAGGTCACTAATATTTAAAGTTATTATTGAAACGTATGTGTAGATTGCTGTCATTTTTATGTTTTTTTTTTTCTGGTTGTATATGTAGTGTTTCATGTATGTGTATATGTAGTGTATATTTTGTGCTTTAGTAATTATAGATTTGTTCTTTTTATGGTCTCTTGCCTATACTGTCTTCATCCTGACATATTGATTTCAGTATTCTCTGTAGGGATGGTTTGATTGACGTGACTTCTTTTCGTGGACTTATATCACAAAGTTTTTCTTTCTCCTTCAACTATGGCATATAGTTTTGCTGGATACAGTAGTTTAGGTTGGCATCTGTGGTCTTTTAGAACTTGGAGTACTTTGTTCCAGGCTCTTCTGACTTTTAGAGTTTCCATCGAGAAATCAGCCATTTTTCTGATGGATTTTCCTTTATATGTGACTTGTATATTTTTAAGCTTTCAGTACCCTCTCTTTGTTCTGTATATTTAGCATTTATATATTATATGCCTTGGAGTGTTTATTTTCAGGTCCTGTGTGTTTGGGGGTTTATGTGCTTCTTGTATCTATATGGATATGTCTTCCCCTTAGTTTTGGGGATGTTTTCTTCTATGATTTGTTGAAGATCTAGTCTATGCCACATGTTCTCTCTCATCTATGGTTCCTAGGTCCCAATCTTCAGATGTAACTGTGTAACATGAATAACTACATAAAACAGGAAAGCGCAAAGGGGACCATAGATGGGATTTTTGGGGGAGCTTGAGAAGGGAATACAGGTGACATGAGTATGAAATTGACAAATGAGGAGAAGGATCCAACTAGGGAGTGGGGAGGGAGGTCAATACAGAAGGACAAGGGACAAATAATGCTGAGGTTGATTGGTAAATCTGCAAGGAATCCTATCATTTAATATCTACTCTGGATACAATACAGAACTCAAAGCATAATTGTGAGCCCAGCTCCAATGACTGGTTCTGCATCACAGCTCCTGCATCTATGGCTCAGTGAACAGAAGAGAACAGAAGGATTGAAAGGGCCAGAATACTAGGAAGACTGCTGTGAAATAGTCTTTCCTAGAAATGTCTGCATTGGTGGATCTCTGTGAGTTTGAGTCCAGCCAGGACAGCCAGGGCTACATATAGAGACTTTGTCTCGAACAATACAAAACAAATGGCCACATAAACAAGACTGCAACAATATCAATAAGTGTCTCCGATTTCCATGGATACACTGTGGCTGGCACACACACACACACACACACACACACACACACACACGCTCATGCATGCACACACACACACACACACACACACACTCATAAATACACCATCAATATACACAATAGTAATAAGTTTAATTTTTAAAATTATACACTGTTCTAAGTAGTGTGATAAACCCTTGAATAGTCTAACTCTGTCCCACCCAAGACACGAATCATCTCTTTGCCTAGTAAATATGCACTGTATGTACTATACATCAGTTAGCCAATTAGTAGCTATCTCAAGTGTTAGATTGACTTTTACTATAATATAATTTGATAATTACTGTATTTATTATTAGTTATCATTAATCTCTTTGCTTAATTTGTAAACTAAACTTTATTATAAGTAATATATAAGAAAATTCTATACATATATACATGTGTGGTTTCATACTATTAATGATTTTAGGCATAAACTGGGGTTCTTGGAATATGGTCTTTGTGGATAAATAAGGATTACTGTATTAGGCAAATCCTAACTCAAAATTATCAGTGAAGCTTCATTAATATCATATAAGATAGACTTTTTGAGTTAAGAGTCTTTAATTTTTTTGTTTTTTTTTTTTTGTTTTGTTTTTGGAGACAAGCTCAGGTTAGTCTCAAACTGACTAGGTAGCCAATGAACTGCTGATTTTGCCTTCACTTCCTGTGTGCTGGGACTTAACTCACAGCTTCATACAACCTAGGAAAATGCTCTACAAATTGAGCTACAGCTGTAGCCACTATCATAGAAGTAACTTCTATAACCAAAAAATGATATCCGATATGGTTTGGATATCTCCACCAAAACTCATGTTGAAATTTAAACTCTGTTATGAAATAAGAAAATGGAAATTTAATACAGGTTGAAACTCAGTATAACCATGGTACTTGAAAGTGGAACCTTCCAGAAGTAGCTAACATTAAGTGAGCCAATGTGCTCAATGGCTCTATGGTTTTATAAGAAGAGGATGAAAGACCTGAGTTGGATGTTCAATTGCTGTCTCCATGTGATGCTATGCATTGCCACTGGGTTCTATAGAGGGTCTCCCACCAGCAAGAAGGACCTTACCCATCTGGCTGCCAAATCTTGAACTTCCTAACTCTCAAAACCATGATGCAAACACATCTGTTCTCCTAGGTCATGAATTTGAAAGGAAGTAAGTGAGCGAGGACATGGAAGGGTTGGGGAGAGGGAAGGGAGGGGGGATGAGGTAACTATATTTCAATTAAAATAAAATATTAGGGAAAAATACCTCTTTCCTTACAAATTGCTCAGTCTCTGGTATTCATTTATAGCAACAGAAGATAGACTAAGACACTAGACTTAAAAGGAACCACTACAAAATGTTAAAAGGTTCAATTCACAATAAAGATAAATCAATTCTAAACTTGTTTGCTTCTAGAAACAGTTTCAAAATATAGAAAACAAAAAATTGACAAATCTAAAAAGAGCAGAAGATAAATCTACAATCACAGTAGAATGATGATGGCTGGTACAATTTATTGGTGCTATAGTTGAGCAGGCAAGAAAGCAGTAAGAAATACAAAATTAAGCATTACAGATTAATGCTTTGGCTGTAATGAGTGTAGATAGAGCTTTGCACTTGACCACTGAAGAATACACATTATTTTCAGCCTCACATGAATCATTTAGAAAGTTGGCCAAACACTACACTGTAAAGTCAGTGCTGGCAAAACTTAACAGATTGTATCACGAAAATCACTTTCCTTGCCCCTATTCACTTTAGTTAGAAATCAATTTAAAACTTTAGAAAAAGCTTGTGCATAGGAAACTTATTTTTTTTATTTTATTTCACTTTTGTCATGCTAAGGAATAAACTCAGGGCCTTTCCGCACAAGTAAAGTGGTCTACCACTGAGCAACATTCCCTAATCTACAGAGGGATTGTTTTGTTTTGTTTTATGTGTGTATGTTTTTATTCCCTTGAGACAGGGTCTTACTATGTAACCCTGGCTGTTCTGGAACTCACTCTGTAGACCAGGCTGAACTGGAACTCACAGAGACCCACCTGACTCTGCCTCATGAGTGCTGGGATTAAAGGCATGCAGCACCACACTGGCCAGATGGAATTTTTAGACTATATCATGAAACAATTTATAGGTCAAAGAAGCTAAAGTTAATATTGGCAGTTTTTTTTCCTTTCAGTACTGCTCATTGAACCCAGAGTCCTGAACTCACCATGTTTTCTACTGCTGAGCTACATCTCCAACCCTCGATTTATTTATTTATTTATTTATTTATTTATTTATTTATTTATTTATTTTTGAGACAACATCTAACTATTATCTAGGCAGGTCTTGAACTAGATCTTCCTGCCTCAATCTCACAAGTAGCTGGAATTAGTAACTTGCTCCACCAAGTAAAGGCTTTTTGTTATTTTATATTCTAGTTTATTGAACCTAGAGATTTGTTTATGACTATTGAGCTACGTTCCCACCTAGAAAATACAAAATATTATATTTTATAATAATGAAAAATTATGTATTAAAAATGCATGGACTGTCATTCGAAAAGATTTTTCTTTGCCATAGAAACCTATGTTAGAGTCAAGGGTAAAATTTACAAAAAGAACAAAGAAAAAATAAAGTAAGAAATGGGAAGGCAAAGACCTGGTTGAGTGGATAAAAAAAACACCAAAACTGGTCACCTGAAAGGACATTGGGTACAGTCTTCTCACACAACTGATCAAGAGAGAAGACACGTGGGCTGGAACAGTGCTTAAGAGCACTTACTGTCATTCTAGAAAACCCAAGTTCAGTTCTCTGCAGCCATGTCAGGCAGCTCACAAGTACCTGTAACTCCAGCTCTGAAGGCACCCACATATGCTTGGCATACACAGACACAGACATAAATATAAAAACATAAGTTAAAATAAAATCCAGTTTTAAGAAAAATTAAAGGAAGACACAAACAGTATGAAGAATGGAGAGTCCTCACACATTGTATCCCAGAGGTCAGCAATAATAATACATGAACAATTTCAGGACCAAATATAGTATGATGTGGAAATCAGTGTGGAGAAGTCTCAAAAAGTTAAAAGTACATCTACCACACCACCCAGCTATACCATTCCTTGGCATATTCCCAGAGGAACCACTGCTCTACTCCACAAGTCACTTGCTCAGCCATGTTCATTGCTACTTAGCAAAAACAGCTAACAAGTAGTTACAACCAAATGTCTGACAAATGGGTAAAGAAAATTGAGTACATATAGAAAATGCAATTCTATTCAGCTATAAAGAAAAGTGAAGTTTGCAGGGAAATGCACAGAACTGGAAAATATTATCCTGAGTGAGGTAATCCAGATCCAGAAAGACAAAAGCCACGTGTCTCCTCTTACTTGTGGAGTCTAGCTCTAAATCTTTAAATGTAAATCTATAACCTGAAGTAGTCAAAGAAGCCAGGAAAGAAGAAAGGCACATTGAGACGGGGGGAGAATGAGCTCTAGAAAACAGGATAGTAGGAGACAGTTGTATGAAGTTGGTAATGAGAATAATGGGGGTGGGGGAGATTGTAAGGAGGACTTAGTAGTGAGGAAGGGTAATAAAGTGAGAGAAGAAAGAAATAACACTAAGGATACTTGACACAGCCATAGGGAAAGATGATATTTTGTAATCTAATGTAAATGTATATAATATATACACATATAAAGTATGTTCACATATAGTTTAAATAAAATTAAGACACACAGGGGAATAATGTTCCCCACAAGAGCTATTGTCTATCTAACAACAACTCCAGTGCCAAACATGCAGAGTCTCCCTTTGAGTTGTTGGTTACAGGAGTCCAGAAAATCCTCAAAACAGTACAGGGCATTGCCATTGACCTTGATTGCCTTGTAGAACTTGAAGATAAGGCTCTATTGCTGAAGATACTTTGGGCACTTTGGACACAAGACTTGGAGGAATCATTCTAGAACCACCAGGAAGCCTCTTTCTTGAGGACTAGTTCTCATAATATCTAAAGATGCTATGCAAGCTGCCCAGGGAGAAAAGCAATCAATAATATTACCCAGCTGTAACATCTATGAACCACAATTGGGACCAGATTGGCAAGATGTTCACAATGGTGCAATAGTGTCATTTATTTTGTGCATAACAAACAGCTTTGTTATTGGACTTGAAACCCATTCAATAGGATTCATACTTGATATTGTGAACCTAGCCAACTTGCCATAGTTAGAGAAGTCATAGACCCTAGAGCAAAACCTACTTCTGTCATTTTCTAAACCTCATAATTTCTAAGTGTATTCTATTTCTCCTTATACCCACAGATGAGCATAGCTTTCACCCCTAATCAAAGAACTTTGCTTTTTGCAACAGATGCAGAATATTACAAATCCATAACTAGTCAAAATGCATAGAATAAGTGACTGTTGGTTACAGAAGCCCAACTGATACATATGCAGTACAGCCCCTATACCTAAGACTTGGGAAATCATGGAAGAGGGCATGGGAAGATTGAAAAAGCTAGAAAGAAACCCAAGAGGCCTGATGCTAAATAATGTCCCCTGGACTTGACAGGCAAAATGCACCCATGAAATATCAACAATATGGTTTCCTGAACAAGACTGGCATAATGGCAATACCAGTTGTTGTGCCAATGTGGACAGGAAAAATTCCATATGGTCTCACCCTTAGATAAAGAGCTATAGGTAGTCAACAGCTGATGAGAGAGGGAAAATTAGTCTCCTCCAGGAATGAGCTCCCATGTAGGTTGTTCAATTTCAAGTGGTTATCCCTGGACATATGTACATATGGACAACACTAAATGGATTCAGTAAATTTGTATATGTATATGTGTATACATATACAATGTATGTGAATATGATACATATATACATATAAACATGTAAAGATAATAAAAAAAGAGGTTATGAATTTGAGAGTGAGGAAGCACATGGAAGGGGGAGAGGCAGAAATGGCGTAGGTGCAGTGTTCATATATGAAATGCTTAAAACTCTTTTTTAAATTGTTAATATGTTGGTATCTTAATTTTACATCCTGATGTTGTAATAAAATGCTCTGTCAAAAGCAACTTAGAAGATGAGGGTTTATTTTAGCTCACAGTTCCAGGTTCCAGTCAATCATTTACAGGAAGTCACAGGAGCGCAAATTGTATTGTCACATTGTATCCATAATAAAGAAGCAAAGAACACTGAATGCATGCATGCTAGTGCTCCTCTTGCTTCCTCTACCCTTACACATTTTAGGATCTCTTGCCTAGGGAATGATGCCACCCACAGTGGATAGGTCTTCCTGTCTCAATTCATATAATCAAAATGATCTCCCACAGACATTCACTGCCAAGCTAGTTTAGAAAATCCCTCATTGAGGCTCCCCTCCCAGGTAATTCTAAATTGTATCAAGCCGATAATTAAAGCTAACAAACACAACTGGTAAATTGTCATGTCCTGTTTAAACTTAGTGAGAAGCTCTTGAAGCTAGGCACATGCCCCTTCATTTCAGACTGAAACATGTTTGATTCCAAAAGTCCTCCAAGTCCCCTTTTCTGGGTACAAGCTGTACCCCCGGCACTATGACAGTGAGAAAGTAGAAAAACAGCCCAAGAGTAAAAGCATTATGCCTTTGAGAACAGAAAGGGAGCAAATAATTTAAGTAAAACAGAGTGCCCTTGAGTATAGCTAGAAAAAGAAGCCCTTTCCAACAGAGGTTCTATTTTTATCCCATAGACACCTGAAAAGCAGAGGCTCATCTGTAGAGCCAATGCTCCAGATCTGCCTGGAAATCTCTTAGTCAACAGATTTATAGACTTAGTGCAATCTTAATAAAATTTCCCCTCTCATTCTTTATAGAAATAGAAAACTATCCTAAAATTTATATGGAGCCCCACAAAACCTCAGATAGCCACCACGACCATCTCAACAGGACATCCCTAGACATTATTGCTGGGTGGTGAAAATGCCTAATTTGTTGACATCGCTTTTGCTTTCTCTTCAAGGTAGGCTAAAATCATTTCTGTTGTGTCTACTTTGATTTATGTTTTGATGCCTCTATATATCTGCTACTTGATATTTATTTGTTTACTTTTGTTAGCTATATTCTTAATAAATGCACTCATTTGAATCTCAAAATCTGCATTTAATCAGCCATACAGAGTGTCACTATGGAAATCAGTGAGGAGGTGTCTCAAAGCTAAAAAATTCATATGACCCAGCTATACAATACCTTGATCATACCCAAAGGACTGCATGAACTACTACAGAGATACCTGAACATCCATGTTCATTGCTACTTTAATCATAATATCCAGGAAATGGAATCAGCCTATCACTTGATGAATGGATAGTGAAAATGTGGTACACACACACAACAGAATTTTACACAGTACTAAAGAAAGATGAAATCATGAAAGATTCAGGTAAATAGATGAAACAGGAAAATATACTGAGTTAGTTAATTAGGCTCAGAAAGACAAACACTATTTTTTCTCTCATGTGTGGATCCTAGCTTTGAATTTTGAGTTATGTTTGAGTTCAAGTGAGTGCCTGTAAAGCCCTGGAGCACAAAAAAAGCCATGACTGGGAAGGAATTAATGGAGGGGGTGGCAAAATGTATGTGGTATGAAAGTTAAGGGAGAAATGCTAGTGTGGAAATTTTTAAGTGGGCATGGGGAGAGGGTAGGGAGGATAGGGGAGGGTCAGGGAGAGTTAAAAAAAACTAAATATGTATTTTCCTCCACTAAACACACTGGTCCATAACTTTTAGATTTGCCTTGCTTGCATTATCAGATCACAGGAAGAACACAAAAAGATTCTTTGAAAAATATATAGCCTGAATGGCCTGTAGCCAAGTTCCCGAGGGAGCCCTCGTTCTTCTCTGAAATTTTGTGAGCCAAACTTCTATTGACCGCATTTCTTCTGGTTTTCCAAATTTACAGCAGAATGGCTTATTAAGCATTCTGATTACAGCAATCCAGGACTTCTTGAGGGAATACTAATAAACTAAATACGATACATTAAGATAAAATAAAAACAAACAAAACAGAATAGAATTAAACAACAAAACAAGAAAAAGAGCCAAAGAAGAAGCACAGGAAATGCACATAGACACAGAGACATTTGTTCACACACACAGGAATCCCATAAAAACACAAAACTGGAAGCCATAATATGTATATGCAAAGGACCTGTAAAGTTAGAAAAAAATGCCATAGCTTAACATTATGAGATACAGAACTTCCAAAGATGCCATTGAGTTCATTTTTGTATTGGCCATCTACTGCTGGGCATGGGGCCTACCCTTAAGAGTGGTTTGTAAGACTTCCTTGGAGAAAACTAGTGTTTCATTTGCAAGTGCTTATCAATTGGAGGTGGCTTCTGGGTTAAGGATTGGGGCACATGTCCACTTCTTTCAGTTCTAGGCCCACATCTTGGTGGACCAGTGCAGGCCTTGGCACAAACCTTTAACCCAAGCTCTCAGAAGGTAAAAGCAAGTGGATCTCTATGAATTCAAGGCTAGTCTGGTCTATATAGCAAGTTCCAGGACAGCCAAGGCTACATAGTGAGACTCTGTCTCAAAGCAAAAACAAAAATATGTATTAAAAAAGTAGGTCTAGTCAGGTATGGTGGCACATATCTTTAATCTCAGCACTCAAGAGGGAGGCAGAGGCAGGTGCGTCTCTATGAGTTTGAGGTCAGCCTGGTCTACCTAGTGAGTTCCAGGAGAGCCAGAGCTAGTAGAGAGACCTTGTCTCAAACAAACAAATAAGCAAACAAAAGTAGACATAAAGACAAGGATAGTATCACACACACCTCTAATACCAGCACTTTGAAGGCCAAAACAGGAGAGTTACTAGTTCTAAGCCAGACTGGGCTACATAGAAAGACTCTCCAAAACAAGAGTAGTCTAACTGTGGTTTTAATATTATTTCTTCTCATATTAATAATCTCTTTTGAGACTCTTCTGACTCAGTGTTTTTAAAATTAGGGTTCATGGTATTCTTGAGATTTTAAAACATTCATGGGGTAGGAGAGGTGGTTCCTAGCTTAGAGCACTGTCTGTTCCTGTAGAGGATCCAGGTTCAATTTCCAGCACCCATATAGTAGTTCAAAACCATCTGTAACTCAGGGAATCCAACACCCTCTTTTGTCCAAGGATACCAGACATGTATGAGATACACTGATATCCATGCAATCAAAACACCCCTCCCACATAAAAACAAAACAAAACATAGAGCCAAGCATGATGGTGTATGCTGATAATCTCAACGTTCATGAGTTGGAGACATGAAGATTGTGAGTTCATGACCAGCCTGGACTACATATCAAAGCTCTCACAAAGCAAGGAAACAACAAAAAGTATTCTCAATTGTTCATAAATTCTTCAGAACATGTTTTCACTTTGTAATTTCTTTAGATGACAATCTAAACATAATAATGATATGCATGTTCTGTATTTGGATTACTACTCTATTATCCAGTCCAGCAATATAAGTTTAGCAACCATATCATTATTTATTTTTATAATAAGATTTTCTGAAAGAACTATTATTTCAGTTATTAGGGGTTCAATATACTGACATACCCCAATCTTTATCTCATAATGTAGATGTGGGAGCTTCTCTCTGATACCAGTAGATATTTAGGGTTACCTGGAAGTAACTCCAGGTGCTATCTAATAGTTCACACACATTAACTAGATGATTTTTATTCAATGTTTTGAAGCAGAAAGTGTATTGGTTCCATTCATGGAGCAAGAGGGTAGTAGAAGGTAAGATCCTAGTATATAAGCAAGACAATTGTTCCCTCACGCATTAACAGGTGCTTATATGACAAGTTCCAAGACACAAATAAGGTGATGTTCCCATTCATTAACTAGATGAACTGGAGATTTAGTTAGCCCTTTTCTATGATTCTAAATTTAGTTCTTTGGTTCTAATTAATGTTTCTCATGTCACCACTCCTCATGATGCATTAGCCTGGCAGTTCTCGGGCCACTAAACAGATATGCTACTACATTCAGTAGCTAGTCTCTATTGCCTTGAGAGACCAGTAAATGCTCTCACTTTTTTTTTCAGTCTTTGCATGTAACTCAAGGACATCTCTCCACACTGTGTATGTCACAATTTACGCTTTCATACACACATACACACATCTCACTCAAAGAGAAAGAAGAAAAGAGACTGGTTACCTTTTAGAAATGGAAAAAAATAGTCCTGTATGCTTTCAAGATTGGCCGAATCAGTGTCAAATGGTGCCAACAAAGCCTCCTCCTCCTCCTCCTCCTCCTCCTCCTCCTCCTCCTCTTGGCTACAATGTTGGTTCCCTCTACTGAGATCTAGCAGGGCTTGCACCTATGAAAATACCTCTATTTCTTCCTTGCTAAGGCACCACAGTAGTTGTTAGCCACTGTGTGGGCTCACCAAGGAAGAATTTTCCATATGTGAGAACCCTTCCAGACCTCAGCAGAGGGAACCACCATCCTGGCCAGTGCCATACTGGAGAGTGGAACTCTGAGCATCTGAGATCGGGTGTTTTTATTGATCCAGAACTCCTCAGGTGTTCTACTGATAGCACTTGCAGATCATGAGCAATCAAACATCCCCCACAGAAATCCAATACCTGCAGACAATACAAAATGCCAAGTCCTAGGTAAGCCTTCCCCCAACAGTGCACAAAACAATTATTTTAAACACAACTAAAAATAAAATACAACACCACTAATATTCCTTTGTCTACAGACACCCCCTAAGTCATCATGCAATCTCTAATCTGTATTCAAACAATACCAATAGCTTTCTGTGGCGTATACAGAGCCAGTATAGCTTCTGACCTCTTTAAACATGTCTAGTTTCCTCTACTATAGCAGCAAAATATTAATACCTTGGGGAAAAATAGAAAAAAAAATCATCAGCTCAGAATCGGCCCATTCTGCCTTCCTCTGCTCTCCTTAAATGAGTTAACAATGAAGGATTCAGTGCTACATGACACAAAATAGCCTGTGCAAGGTCATGTACTATTCATTTCTGGATGTTCATTTAAATCTATTTCCTCTGGTTGGGGACTTTCCCATCTTGATTCTTGGAAGGTGGCAGAACACATGTCCCCCCTTACACAAAAGTGCCTCATTCAATTTCCTCCAAAGTAAGGTAAGGTTCTGGAACATAACTAGTCTATTCAGACTAGACTTTGTCTTAGAAGTTAGAAGCAAAAGAATTGCAGAAAGACCCAAGGTTAGTTTTTCTTCTCTCTCTGCTCCAGTGCCTCCAAGGTGCTGCAGTGGGCTCCTCAACAGACCAATTCTGCATCATGCTTTGAGTGTTGTTTCTGGCTACAAACCTGCTTCTTTAGCATGCCTACTGGATCTAGAAGCTACTTAGCATCTTTTTAATGAATTACTTTGCTGCCTAAATCACATAGAGTCCAATTCTATGGCTTGTAATAGAATATATATACTGATAGTTGTCTATAATTCCTTTATAGATTTGTCTTACTTCTGAGAATACCAAAAGGACCATATTTCCAGGGAGAGCCTCTATTGAAGGGAAATCTTTGTAGATGTCTGTTTTGTGAATAGCAAAATTAAAGACTATAAATCTACCCAGTATTGTCCCACAACATCTAATCTAGTGCCTGTGACAACATATGTTCAGCAATGCTGGAAAACCCCATTCAAAGAGCCTTTGCTCTGGTAAAAGACTTTGTAACACTTCCTAAAATAAATAGATTCATGATGTTCTTTATATAGTAAAACCTGGTCTCTGGAAACAAATTATTTTCAAATGATGATTTAAATTGTGTGAGTATAGATTATTCAATGTAATGAATTAATTGATTATGACTGTTCCAATTGAGATAATGCAATAACTGCCTAGTATTGTGCTTCCTGCTTCAATGTGTAATGCCAGGAGCAGGGTTTGGGGTGGGCATGGGTTCAAAGATGATCTTGCTACAGTTGAAATCTGGATAGCCTTTAGAGGCCCTGTTTCCAAATACAGTCACATTCTAAGGTACTAGATTTGGGCTTTAACAATATAAAGCTTGGTCAGACGATAGTCAACAAGGAAAATCATAGTTCCTCTAACACTTTTCAAACTCTTTTAAGAAATCTCAACCTATTAAGTTTAATAAACAAACTCATGGTACTTTAGCAATGTAGCTCTTTACATCAGGAACAGATGGAAGTTCAACAAAGGCAGTGCATGTTCTACCTCCATGAGACCGTCCTCTCAATACTAACCCTGTCCCTTTTTTTGAGACAGGGTATCTCTACATATCACTGGTTGTTCTGGAACTCACTATGTAGACAAGCAAGGGTGGTCTTGAAATCACAGAGATCTGTCTGCCTCTGCCTCCTCTGCTGGAATTAAAGATATGTACCACCATGTGCCCAGTATTGTCCCTCTTAGGGTCAACATTGAGTAATCCTGTTTTGCCTCCAGAAAGTTCTGAAGTGGACATTAGATAAATAACTCCAAATTCTTTCCTGTATCTTAGGGTACAGAGCTTATTTCTACTATTTTCCCATTCTAAACTAGGCCTGGGCCACATCGTCCAAAGTAACTAAACAGAAGTTGTATTCAGATCAAATTTTAGCACAAAAAAAATGTCCCAAGTAATATATGAATGTCCAGAGCAGGAGCGATATGTGATCTCTCCACTTGTGAAATTTTTAGAAGATGTTTAAGTCCCAAATCCTTTCCCTCTCAATTTCTTTTTCAGTTTAATCTCAGCTATAAATGTCTTGCTCTGATATGTACGGGAAAACTACATCCTGAGCTGTTGTCTATTGGAATTAGTGATATTTCTGCAGGATCTCAAAGACAGAATGAATCAGTAAAGACAGTAAAATTTTTCCATGTTCTAATTTCTAATAGTTGAAAAAATAAACTGGGCACATAATATTTTCCCAGTACCAATGCCCCTTGTATAAAATTTAGAAGAAACTGGGAGACAAAGAGGCAACCAAACAAATGTAGTAAGTAGGACATTCCACAGAAAGATTAGCTCATTACAGTTGGTAAATCAGAATCCTTAAAAGTGGTGGTAGGGCCAGATCAAAAGAGATGTTAAAGGACATAAAAATCATATGAAATGTATGGTTTGGATTGAACACTGATTTGAAGAATTTTAGAGTGAACCCCAGGCATCATCCCATTCCATTTACAAATCAATCATTATGAAACACTGCTACACTGTTTTCAAACAACTCAGTGCCTTCTTGATTTTATAAATGAATTTCTTTCTTTCTTTCTTTCTTTCTTTCTTTCTTTCTTTCTTTCTTTCTTTCTTTCTTTCTTTCTTTCTTTCTTTCTTTCTTTTCTTCCTTCCTTCCTTCCTTCCTTTCTCCCTTTCTTTTTCCTTTCTTTCGTTTTTTTTTGTTTGTTTTTTGTTTTTTATCTGAGACAGGGTTTCTCTGTTGTAACCCTGGCTGTCCTGGAACTCACTCTGTAGACCAGGCTGGCCTCAAACTCACAGAGATCCACCTCCCTCTGCCTCCCAAGTGCTGGGATTGAAGGCATGCGCCACCACCGCTCATCACACTATCTTTCTTTGAGAAGATAGTTTTTTTTAAGTTTTTGCTTAATTTAGACTTTGTAATTTTAATAATTTTACAATGTTTCTTTATCTCATTGCAAAAAAATGCATCCTTTATATAAGTACTCTAATTTCACTAGCTGTATTTTACTAAAAATCACCTGCTTTTTTTAAGCCTCAGTCTGAGTCTTTAACATTATGGAGTCACTATTATGGTTTATGTAATTAAGACTGCCACCCTGACAGTCAGAAAGAATATTCACCCACCTTTAGGCTCTCTTGATCTCATATACAGATCACAGGGAGAGAACATGGGTTTGCTATAGGCAAGAGAGCAGAACACAAGCTGAGCCACAAGCACTAGGTTACATTTTTAGATTCCTTAAATCAAGTCGCCATGAAGAGAAGGTAGGAAGTGAAAGCATACAGGGCAAGGCTACTAGAAGATCTCGCTCCAAGTACTTCTGAAATGGTCATTGTTCCTATTTCATGAGCAGGTGGAAATTAAAAAAAAAATGATGTCACTTAACTGGTGTATGTTGATAAAGAAATAAACTAAAGAAAGGATCCCTGCCTCAAGAGGGTAGGGCTCTCTCCAGTTGATGGCCTTACATTTTCATTGCATGACTAGAACAAACTGGAACAGACCACTAAGTAGAATTGGATGTTCCTGTGTCCTGAAAAAACAGTGGACCAATCTAAGAGTCCTATTTGATTGCTCCGAACATCCATCTCAAAGTAAGAAAGCTTTGTAGCTAATTTAAGCCCAGGTACTGTTTTTATTTTCCTTGATCCCAGATAGCAGAGGACAAAAGGATAAAAGAGTTGCAGGTCTTGTACACTGCTCGCTTGCTGATGAGATCTAGTCTACAGATGTGTTTGAGTTGGTCCATATTTATTTCCGAAAAAATATTTTTAAATTGTTAGTGAATAAAAATTGGTAGAGTCCATATAAAAACACAGATTTTATGATTTCTCTAGAAAACGTCAGATATTCTGGCTATGTGAATGTGCCCTTGTGAGTGAGTGACAGAATTATCTGGATGGAGTAGATACTACTTCTTTTAGGAAGGAGTATAGTCCCTACTCAGGCTTTTATGTGACTTGCTAGGCCCCTGCCTTCATTTGAGTTTGTGGTCTTTGAGTTTGACTAGCACCACAGAGTATTCGTGACTTGAAAGAAATACAAATCATGCATTTGTATGAGTGCTTAATCATGTCAAATCAAGTATCTGTCAATGTGGATAGTGCCAAGAGATATATGCCAGGAATCTGACCATTCATGAGGGTAGAAAACGAGGAATAAGGACACATCCATTTATGGAGCAAGGATGAAGAAATTGATATGAAAAGCAAGAGAAAACAGGCTCCAGCACACATTGCAGCAAGGCTGACTAGGCTGAAGCAGGTGACTATAGGAGTAATTACAGTCAAGTGTTGCTAGGGCAACTCAGGCTCCCTACATAACCGGAAAGGCTCTGGCCTTCTCATTGCTAAGGCAACTGATTTAGATGCCAGAGTTCTGAGGTCAGGAGACTGATGAAGAAAAAGATAATATTGTAGAAGCATTGTCCTGGGTTGTGTCTCATGTAACTACAATATCCCACACAAGGCAAATGGTGCCTATTTGAAATACCTCTTGAATTGGAAATCATATGTCTCACTCCTTAGAGCAGTGTTCTCCAAACAGGTCATAAAACATGTGAAATTAATTTTCTTCAATGAATAGAAAAGAATGAAGAAAAAAATAGAACTAGAACTTTTTTGATGCTGGGGTACCAAATAATTTAGGCAATCATAAAACATTTTAATGGGGTACATTTATAAAGTAAAGTACTCTTCTATGAAACCATTGGCTTCAGATACATGTATGTGTGTGTATGCACAACCATGTGATGTTTCTTTTTCTGTGAATTGAGGTTTTAAAAACATAAAAGCCATTGTCACGGGCTGTATAATAACTATGACCAATTGACTGGATGTGCCTGACTTCACCTTTATTGATACTTTATTTACTCTGAGGCTATTGTGACTATGATGTCCATGATCTCTTTTTCAGCATGGTTTTTGTTAATGTATACAACGACTACTGATTTTTGTAAGATGCTTTTGTATCCTTCTACTTTGCTGAAATTGCTGATTGTGTGGAATATTTTGGTCTTTTATGTATAATATCATATCATCTGCAAATAGGGACAATTGGACTTCTTTCCCCATTTGTACCCTTTTGATTTCCTTTTATCTTATTGCTCTAGCTAGTGCTTCAAACACTATATTGAAAAGGAGTGGGGATAGTGGTCAGCCCTATCTTGTTCCAGATTTCAGTGGGACTGCTTCAGTTTCTCTCCATTTAGGATGTTGCTGGCTGTGGATTTTTCATGTATAGCTTTTATTATGTTGAGATATATTTCTTCCAATCCGACTATGCCTAGAATTTTTATCATGAAGTCATAGTGGATTTTGTCAAAAGCCTTTTCTGCAAATATTGAGATGATTGCAGAATTTTTGTCTTTAAGTCAACTATCTGATTTATAACATCTATTGACTTGCATATGCTGAACCATCCCTGCATCTCCAGGATAAAGCTAACTTGATTGTGTTGGGCAAATCTTTGTATAAATTCATGTGTTAGGTTTGCAAGTATTTTATAATGGGTTTTTGTACCTATATTTTGTATCAATATCATCAAAGATATTGGCTAGCAATTTTCTTTTTTTGCTGTTGTGTCTTTAACTGATTGTCATATTAACATAATACTGGCTTCATAAGAGTGTAGAAGTATTCCTCCTGATTCTATTTTTTAAACATGGTTTAAGAAGTATTAGTTATAAATCTTTGAAAGCCTGATAGAATTCTACTATGAATCTGACTGGTTCTAGGCTTTTTTCAGTCCAAAAGATTTTTATTAATGTTTCAATGTTATTATTTGTTATGGCTCTTTTTGTTTGTTTGTTTATTTGTTATGTTGATCTCTTTTTGGTTTAACTTATCTGATTGGATGAATCAAGAAATTTGTTCATTTCTTTTAGATTTCCTAACTTAATGGACTATAGGTTTTTAAAGTGTTCCCTCATAATTATATTCTGAAATTATTTGTTATTTGTTGTAATGTTGCCCTGTTTATTTCTGATTGTATTAATTTGGGTCATCTCTCTCTTTTTGTTAGTTGGGCCAAGGTTCTGCCAATGTCATTTCTCTTCTCAGAGAACCAGCCTTTAGATTTGTTGATTCTCTGTATTTTTTTTTCTGTTTCATTAACTTTTACTGATCTTTATCATTTCTTGTGGTCTCCTTGATTTGGTTTTGGTTTGTTCTTGCTTTTCCAAATTATTGATTTGCATCATTAAATCATTCATTTGTGCTCTTTCTGATTTTTGTAAATGTAGGTGCTTAATGCTATACGTTTCCTTTTTATTTCTGCTTTTAATGTGTCCCAGAGATTTTGGGGTTTTTTTGGGGGGGGGTTCGTTTTCATTTTAGTTCTAGAAAACATTTTTATTTCTTTCTTGATTTCATCTTTGACCTTTTCATCATTCAGTAATATGTTGTTTAATCTTCATGAAATTGTGTAATTACTAGATATTCCCTTGTTGTTTACTTAAGTTTTATTACATTGTGGTCAGATCTGGTAGATGGAATTATTTAAATTTTTCTGAATTTGTTAGAATTTATTATTTTTTTCAGGATGTAGTCTATTTAGAGAAGCTTTTGTCCACTGCTGAGTAGAATGTATATTCTTTGTTGTTTAGGTGGAATATTCTGTAGATATCTATTAAGTACATTTGATATATGATGTCATTTAATTCTGATGTTTATTCATTTTTTTATCCAAATGACCTGTCTATTGGAGAAAAGTAGAGTGTTGAAATTATCTGTTACTGAGTTGGAGCTGGTCTGTTTTTAAAATTCCAATAATATGCTTTTTATGGAAGTGGATATGTCAGAATTTAATGCAGATATATTTAGTTTGATGTCTTCTTGGCTAATTGCTCCCCTGACTAAAGTCAAGTGTCCTTTTTAAAAAATCTCTTCTGATTTGTTTTAGTTTGAAATAATTTTGCCAGATATTGAGACAGCAACCTCTGCTTGCTTCCTGGTCCTATTTATTCGGAGTACCTTTATCAATTCTTTCACTGTAAAGTGGTGTTTATCTTTAAAGCTAAGATGAGTTGGCTGTAGACAACAGAAAGATGGGTTTTGTTTTTTTAATCCATTCAGCTAACCTGTATCTTTTGACTGGGGAGTTGAGACCATTAATATTATTTTATTTTGTACACTTTAATTAAAATATAATTACATCATTTCTCCCTTCCCTTTCTGCCCTATAGCCCTTCCCAAGTCCCTTCCCTCCAACTCCTTCCTGTCCCCCTACTCTTAAATTGATAGCCCCTTATTTCTGTTAGATGTGTGTGTGTGTGTGTGTGTGTGTGTATGTATATATGTATGTGTGTGCGCGTGCACACGCACAAATATACAAATAAAACTTGCTGAGTCCATTTTTGTTGCTTGTGTGTATATGGTTTCAGGGCTGACCACAACGTGTTAGACAACCAGTTAGGTGGTCCATCCCTGGGACAGGCTAACTCTCCCTCTCTCAGCAGTCATCAGTTGCCTGTAGTCCTGTTCTTGAAAGTTGTGTGTTGATTGCAGTCATTTAATTTTTTTTGTTTGTATGTTTGTTTGGTTTGGTTTTTTGTTATTTGTGGTCTTAGTAGTGTTTTGTGTTAAAGTAGTTATAGCTTCACGTATTTTCTTTCCATAGTCTCTCTACATTCTAAAGTATTATTTCCAGTATTTTCTGCAGCGTGGCTTTGATGGACATGAATTATTTTATCCTGTTTGTACCATGGAAAGGTCTTCTTTCCCCTTCTACTGGCGGATAGTTTTGATGGATACAGTAGGCTAGTTTGGCTGCTGTAGTCTTGTAGAACTTGGAATGCATTGTTCTAGGATTTTCTGGCTTTTAAAGTTTCCATTGAGGAATCAGTTGTTATTCTAATTGAGTTTTCTTTATATATGACTTGTGGCTTTTCTCTTCCAGATCTCAGTACCCTTTTTTTATTCTGAATATTTAGTATTTTAACTATGGTATGTCATGGGGAGTTTCTTTTCTGGTCCTGTTTATTTGATGTTCTGCTGTGTGCTTCTGGTATGTGTATGTGTATGTCTTTCCTTAATTTGGGGACATTTTCTTCTATGATCTTGTTGGACATCTGGTCTATTCCATTGACCTATAATTTTTATCTACATCTATAATTAAAGGATTTAGTCTTCCTATTGTGTCCCATATTTCTTGCATATTCCTTTCATGTGTTATTTTTAAAATTTCATATTATTTACTTCTGTGGTCTAATTCTTCTACTTTATCAAGTTCTAATATTCTATCTTCTATTTGATCCATTCTACTTGTAGTGCTTTCCTGCTTAATTTTCTACTTGAGTTATAGAGTATTTCATCTTCATTCCAGCTTGAGATCTCTTCAATATTTCTATCTTGTTACTGAATTCAGTTTTTAATTTCTTGATTGTCTACATTGTCATCGTTTCATTTAGTCATATGTTTGTGTTTTGGTCATCACGTATTCATTTCTTGTTATTGTTTTAAGTTCTTTGAGCTGTTTGTTCATGTATTCTTTAAACTCCATGGATTCTTTTCATTCTATTTATTATGATTGTTCTTTAAAGTTCTTTGTCCTGGGGTTCACTGAGGTAATTGTCATTGGAGAACATTTCTATAGGAGATTTACTGTCTTAACCTGTCATATTTTATATTTTTATGATGAGACTGGGCATATAGACTTCTTTAATTGGTTGTGTGTAATATTCTAGACTACCTTGGACTAGGATGGTGTACATACATGCTTTACAGCCAAAGCAAGCCCTGAAGGTTGGGGATGGTGTAGGCAGGTGAAGTTCCATTGACTTACCAGGATTGGTCTATGCCCAGATGTGTCTTGGGGTAGGCCTGTAGTTTAGGTATGGTGTAGAAGGGGTAAGACCCATGGGATTCAACAGAATGGACTAGCACACAGGGTTTGAAACAGAGACAGGACCTTTATCTTTAATATATTTTCAATTACAATCCACTAACATGATGCACCTATCCATTTGTTTGAGTATTTGGACAGTTCTTTCATCAACATTTTGCTGTTTTTCACAAAATGTTTTTTACAAAATCATAAAGATTTTGTATATGTTTTGCCAGTTTTTCACCCAAGTATTAAATTTTTTGAGCCATCAAAAGTTGTTAGTATTTGCTAGGCATGGTTGTATACACTTTTAATCCCAGCACTCAGAAGGCAGAGGCAGGTGAGTTCAAGGTCAGCTTAGTCTACATAATGAGTTCCAGAACAGCCAGAGGTATATAGTGAGACCTTGTCTCAAACAACAACAACAAAAAAGTTGTTAGTATAGAGACATTTGATTTCTGATTGTTGAAGTTATATTCTCGAACCTTTCCAAATTTACTAGAGGGGTATGTGTGTGTGTGGTGTGTGTGTGATATTTGAGATTTTCCATGTAAACACTCATACAATTTGTGAATAAGAATAATTTTTCTCTTTGATCCTATCTCCTCTTTTTTTAACTGCCAAATTTGAATAAAACCTGAGAGTAGGTGATAAGCAAAACTCTAATAGATCACCTGTAAAATTTTCAAGTTTCCTGGGCATCACTTTATAAGAAAGTGATTAAAATAAGACTAAGTATAACTCAGTGATACAATGCTTACCTAGCATGCATAAGGCCTTGAGTTTGATTGGAACATTGAAAAAAAGTCATTTTATAGAAAGTCATCGTTTGCTATGGAAAGATATAAAAATAAGTAATAAATACTACAAAATTACTGAGTACTTCACTACATGCCAGAGAGACTGTTCCACTATACATTAAAAAATTATCTAGAGACAGAGATGTAGCTCAGAGGTAAGGTACTTGCCCAGCATGTATGAAATCTGGGTTATAATCCTCTACACTGTAAGAAAAAGAGGATTTAAAGGATATAATAAATCAATATGTATGTAAATCACACATATATATATATATATACACACACACACACATAATATATACAAACATGCATATCATTATCTCCCCTTTTGGCTTAAAAAATCTATTTTATATATATATATATATATATATATATATATGAGTGTATAGGTAGAGAAAAATCTGGAAAAACATATAATATACCATTAACAGTTGTTAACTCTATTTGAATAATTTATGGTTTTATCTGATATTCTGTAATCAGTAAAAACAATAGATATGCATATATCAAAAGTGATAGTATGAGTATTTAAAAAGACAAAATATTTTTAAATATGTAAAGAGAGATACTGCTAAAGGACAATAGCTACCAAGGGTATCTTGTGAATATATATAACAAAATGTCGATTAAAATGTATATAAACAAAATAGTTGGAAAAATATATATTTCTAACATAAGGATTATTTATAATTGTAATATCACTTAGATTTATAAAATATAAGTCATTTTTGCTGTTAACTCTCATACCTATGAAATACAAGCATATGTACAAATATAAATAATATTCTAAAGCCAACTAAATTGAAGACTGGTTTAATATGATGTAAAAATATTGAATAGTTAAATATTTCACTAACCAGTAAGGGTACATACAATGAACTTTTAAGTTTCTTATTTACAAATTTTTGTTTTATTTTTACGAGACAGGGTTTCTCTGTTGAAACCTTGGCTGTCCTGGAACTCACTCTGTAAACCAGACTGGCCTCGAACTCACAGAGATCTGCCTGCCTCTGCCTCCTGAGTGCTGGGATTAAAGGTGTGCACTATCACCACCCGGCTTTATTTACAAATTTTTTTACATAATATATGCTGATGATATTCTTTCTCCTCCCTTAACTCCTCTCAGACCTCTCCTACCTCCCTATTCACCCAACTTCTCTCTTTCTCAAAAAAAAAAAAAACAACAAAAAACAAAAAACAAACCAAAAAAACCCTAAACCAAAACCCAAAAATTAAAATATTGGTTTTTTTTTTTTTTTTTTGCTTTAAAATTTAAAGTCATTTAAAGCAGGTCTTTTTCCCTTTTATTGAAGATAGTTTCTTTTCTCATATAATATATCCTGATTACAATTTCCCCTCCCTCTGTTCTTCCCAGTTCCTCCCCACCTCCCCTCCCATTCTGATCCTCTCCCTTTCTGTCTCTAATTAGAAAAGAACAGGCTCCTAAGAGATAATAATAAAATATAACAAAATAAATTATAATAAGATAAAACAAAAACTATCACATTAAAACTAGACAAAGGCATACTAACAGAAGGAAAAGAGCCCAAAAGAAGACACAAGAATCAGCGATTCACTCATTTGCACACTCAGGAATCCCATAAAAACACTGAAGTGGGAGCTGTAACATAAATGCAGAGGAGGTCCAGTGCATGCTGCCTCAGTCTCTGTGAGTTCATATGATCTTTGCTCATGCTGATTTAGAGGCCTTGTTGTCCTGGTGTCCTCCATCCCCTCTGGCTCTTACACTCTTTCTGCTTTCTCTTCTGGAGGGTTTCCTGAGCCCTGAGGTGAGGGATTTGATGGAGACATCCTGTTTAGGGCTGAGTGTTCCAAGGTCTCCCTGCCCCTCTCTCCCTCTCTCCCTCTCTCCATCTCCCCCCCTCTCCCCTTCTCCGCTTCTCCCCCTTTCCCCCTCTCCCCTTTCCTCTCCCTCTCCCCCTCTCTGTCTCCCTCCACCAAGGTCTCTCTTCTTTCCCTCTCTCCTCTTCCCCATCCCCCGCCTCTTGGGTATTTTTAAAACAATCAACTCTTCAGCCCACCAATGAGTTATATTAGGGTTTCCTACAGGAGTATGGGTGAGGGATTACTTACAGGAACAAGAATAACTAAAAGACTGCAACATTACCCAAAGCCCACCTCAGTGTGGGTGACATCTCATGAAAGCTGGAGTTCACTGAACAACTTGTAGGCCGCTTGACAGGTTAGAGGATATCTTTATTGAGATAGCTCAGTTGGTCTGAGCCTCTTCCCAGTAACTCAGTTCATGTTACAATGTCTCTCAGAAGTCCTTACTACTTATATAAATTTGGGGAGGAAAGAGCCTAGTGTTTCTGGTCAGTTTCAGGGACTTCCTGAAGCTTTTGTGTTCTTTATTCTCTGAGTTTTAATGAGTTTCCAAGCTGTAGGGACTGCTTACCCCACCCCTTTGAACATACTAAGTTTTAACGAGCTTCCTTGCAGGATAGACTGTTTCATCTTTCTCTGAATATCCAGTGTTTTTAACTGTATCTTGGAGGCAATTGCTACACAATAGTAATAGAGTCCTTTATCTGACAGAGGAAATTTCAAAGTGGCCTACATTCTTGCTGTTAAATGGGCATTGTTGTTGTTTTTAGCCAAGTTTATAGTGAGAATCATGCATAAAACACAGAAAATGGCTTTAATTTTTTTTGTAGCTGTCTCAGAAAAGCAGCACAGGTAAAGCTGACCCTACAAAGTGGCAACTGAAGAGATCAAGACATTTAAATAGAAGCCAGAAACTGTACATGGTAACACATGCTTGTAATCTCAACCCTCAGAAGGCTGAGGCAAGAGGCTCATGAGTTCAAGCAAAGCCTGGGCTACACAGTGAGACCCTGATTCAAGAGCCAAAACCAAACCCCAAACAGAAAGAAGTAAAGTACTCTGCATTGGGAAACTGAAAAGATGCCTTAATGTTTTGTTAGAAATTGGCCAGATCTTACCTATTGCAGGATCAAGAATATAAAGGTTTTAACCCATTTGAAACGTTTTGCTTGGGGAAGAGATCACAAGGCTCAGTGTGTATATACAATCACCTGTGTGTGTGTTTCTATGGGTTAATCATGCAGGTACTCAGGTGGCACTGAAGCCGTCGTCCAAGGGGCCTGGCTACTGCTTAATTAGTAGCAGAACTTAGCGTCTGTGTTGCTGTTTTTGTAAGTATGTAGAGTGTAAAAGTTACAGTGTCATGGAGGTATCCATCTACATTTTCTACCCAGAAGGCCTGGGAGGCCAAGCAATGTGTGGTAGGGTCAGGATCTCTGCAAGGATCTCCGGAGAAGACTATGTGGGAGGCTGAGAGTGAAGCCAAACAGGCAATGAAGACCCCCAGAATTTAGAGATGTCAGTATTGTAGCCTGTCTGCTAAGGAAAGCTGCAGGTGGGGAGCAAAGACTGGAAAAGGCAAAGGGCAAAGCTTGTTGGAGCTTGGATCATGGCTCCAGATACCAAACATAGATCTGTAGAATCTAATGTCTTCCTTATTGGCAATCAGTTTTGTTTTGGTTGCATCCCCGTCTCCTTCCCCTTTGGACTGGAAATGTATATTCTATGTACCAATGTTTCTTGATATAATGTAATTTGTAGATTTTTATTTTATTGTATTTGGTAGATAAGAATTTGCCTTGAATCTCAGAAGAAACTTTGGACTTGAATTTTTGGAACAATGTTGGGATTGTTAAGACTTAGTTAAGACTAAGGAATTCTTGGAGAACTAAATGTGTTTTTCATTATAAAATGAACGTGTTCCTTTGTGGAGAGTGTAAGGGGTGGGATTTTGTCATTTAAAGAGATAGGTTTGGGTTTCACATTGAACAGAGTTGGACTTGTGATGGTTACTTTTGATTTTTAACTTGATCAGACTGAGAAGTGCCTAGAAGACTGATAAGGTACACTTCTTATGGTGTCTGTGAGGTAATTTCCAGAAAGGATTAAACTAGAGGGAAAGACCTGTCCCTTTCCTGAAATTGGGCTGTACCATTCCATAGGCTTGGCATACTGATGGAGAAATGAAAAGGCACTCTAGAGCAGTCTCTCTCTCTTTTTCCCTCTCCCTCCCTCTCTCTCCCTCACCCCTCAGTCTCATAATGCCCGTTTCTCTCTCACTATATCTCCTTATCTGTCATGATGAGCCTCCCTGCCTCTAGTCCATCCTCAACATGCTCACAAATTCACACCGAAGTATGTTTTACTAATTTTCTAGATTCTTAATCCATTCAAATTGACAATCTAGAGTAACCATAACATCTACAGAGAGTGTTTTATAATAATGAATTTACATGTATTTAGGAAAGGGTTTTTTAAATGAAAAAAAAAACAGGTTAAATTCACACGAAGGAAGAAATGCTCGATGTTGCCATAAAAATATTATAGACAGGAGAGTCTGCTGGTCTACTGAGACAGCTAGCAGGGTTCTCCCTGCAGTACTGAAGTAGTCTGTTGATGTGGTGGGGGTAAGACCTCCAACTCAATTCTCTTCTTCTGTGAGCTCACAGAAGGATGTGTTAGCATAACAATCAGATACCAAGAGAGACCCAGAAGCTAGAATAAGCAAGATCTGAGAGGAACCTGGGATTCCAGTCACCCCAGAGGACCAGGGGAAGAGTGAAATGGGTCATTAACATTGAGAAGTCACTACTAAGCAACAGCTTTGAGGTGAGAAGATAGATCTAAGCAACAGAAAACAAGAATTGGAAGTTTTTGAACTTTTATTGAATGTGTAAGCAAACCAAGCAAAACTTGTTCAGTGTCAAAACTGTCTACTAGGTCTCCAACAATCAACTAGTCAAACATTTCTCTAACCACCATGAGCTGACCTGGAAGGTTTTGATGGTGAAGAACATTAAGAGATACAAGAATCTCAAAAAAGAAGGGAATCCTTTGGAAAAGAAAGACGGGAATGAACAATATCTATAACTGGATCCCTACCCCCCGCAAAAAAAAAAACCCTACAGTTTATTCATGGATGAGTTCAAGAAAAGTCCATTCAGCATCTGGTCCATGAATCTTTCTGGCAAAGCCTGAAAAAACAGTAATCTTCCTTATTAACAAGTTCTCAGAGATTAAAAGGTAGTGCTGGGACAGCATAATATCCTTGTTTATATCTCAGTCTGTGAAAGACACTTATGTGATCTCACTGTATATACTTATCTGTTACCCACTGGTAGGCTTTCGGTGTCCGCATATAGGCAGCTATGTTTGATAAGCTGGATTTTGTTGGTTTTCCACAGTGAAATATACTCAGAGCACTAGGATGCAGGACATGTTCTCCCATCTTACCAATAAGGGTGTCCAGAAGTGTAGGGAGGATCACAACCACAGAGTCAAGTGGAATAATAAACAACCCACACCTCTTCCTAGAGAGTATCTGCAGCCAAGAAGTAACAATCAAGCTGTTTGATGAGATCCACTGGATCAGTATGTCATTTCTCAAGGAGGTGTGCCAGTGATGATCAACCACAAGCATTATGTTGAATGCTAAGGCTACCACATCATCATTGGTGATAGGCTGAAGTCATGTTTAATAGAAGAGACAGAGGTGGATGGCTCAAGCCCTTCAGGTGTATTTCAGGCTTACAAACCCAATATTCTGCACCAGCAGTGATTGAATCTTTAAGTACCAAATAATTAATGACATCCTTAACTTTGTGGTCTCCAATAAGAAGTTTCAATACTGCAAATGGAACAAGTTCTCCTGCCTCTACCTCCTTCTGTGTGTCCTCTCCCTTAAGGAAGTTCCTGCCAATTATGAAATTTTTTGTTTGTTTTTTGAGACAGGGTTTCTCTGTGGTAACTCTGGCTGTCCTAGAACTCACTCTGTAAACCAGGCTGGCCTCAAACTCACAGAGATCCGCCTGGCTCTGCCTCCAAAGTGCTGGGATTAAAGGCGTGCAACACTACTGCCCGGTTCAATTATGAAATTCTATAAGATGAGCTGGTCCAGGATAACAGGGGTCTACTGAGAACTCAGAAGCCAAGAACTCAGAAGTCGCAAGACAAGCTGTTGGGGCCCAAATGAATGGCAGGTGATAGAGAAACTTAGGGAGCCTTATTCTTAGATCTGAAAGTGGCCACTATTGGAAAAGAAAGACCCAGGTTGGACCACTTCTCAAATACTGATGGAAGAGTTTGGAATTTACTTTTTTCCTATATGGCTTATCTTTTCCTGGGTCCTATAAATAAATAAAGCCACTTCTGTGGAAGGTGAAAAAAAAGCTAGAAATCATATAGACAAATATTCAATGCTACGACAAATATTCACTAGGTCATTAATAATTTACTATGTTATATTTTTCTTTAGAACTACATATATTTTGCATATAATATGTAGAAAAATGTTAAGTGAGCATAAAATAACATTAATAATTGTCATATCTGGGTGGTATAAGTCTATTTTTAAATGTTTTCGTTATGCTTTCATATATTTTGTTAATATTTCTACAATAAGAAAAATCAAAACATATATATGGGGGGATGGTACTGGTTGAAATTAATATTGGAAGAATGGAGTCAGCAAGAGAACTAGCAACTGCTGCAGATTTAAATGTAAACTAAGGCTGTGGGACATATGGGATTTTTAGAATTAGAATTGGATTTGGGAGTTTAGAAATTAACAGTAGAAAGGTAGGGGTTACAATTAAGAATGGGCACTATGGGTGCTTTAGAATTAAAGCAGATGCTTTAAGAGACCGGATACTATAATGAATGGGCTTATTAAATGGATGGTTGAGGGCATAGAAGTATTTTAAATAAACTGGAATTTTCATACATTTCAGGTGAGGCTGAATGTTGAAACTGTCTGTTTAGGGGAGGGGTAACCTTCTGATCCTATCTATTCTCTTTCTACAAACATCACCATTAGAAAAGTCTTAGAAATATTACATTTAGTTATATTGAAGTTTTTGCCAGTAGTTCTTTCTCTTTCTTTTTCTTTTCTGTAAGTATTTTTTATACACAAAGGGGAGAGAGGGCTCAGTCTTTGGCAGTGGCTTTCCTCAACATCACAAAGATTTTACTCAGCATCTCTTTCTTTCAGTAGAGATGTGTGTCCCCACCCTTTTCTTGGTGACTTTATGGCCTCCCTTGTCCTTGGAGACATCAAGTAGGTTTGTTGTGTCCTGCTTTGTCAGGCAAAGCTGCACAGCTACAAAGCTCTCTGATCAGTTACTGCTCAAAGTTGGTATGCTTCTCTTGATTATTTTGTAGCCCTTTTTGAAACTAAGGTAATGGATGGATGGCACAGAACCATGGCTGCTCCTTTCCAATATCTGCTATGATAGAAGCCAAATATGTTTTCTTTTTTAAAAAAAGACGTAGACTTGGCTATTAGTTAAATAATTAGACTTACAGTAGAGTAATGCTCACTAAATAAATCTTAGTTAAAAATATACAATGAGACAATCTCAAAGGACCGTCTGTGTATCTTTCTAGGTTGTACAGAAAACTTACTGTATAACCATACACATGGAGGGAGGGAATGGTTCCATCTAGCAGATTCCAAATTCAATGCATGAGCCACTGCTCTGTAATGTTGGAATTAATGTCTCAAGGGTTCTTCCACTAGTGCCTTTTCATTTCTTTAAAAAAAAATAATACATTTGTTAAAATTCAAATCTTATTGAAGCATTCAGAGTTTCAAATCAATGCCCCAATATTTCTTCAATTTCATTCTATATCCCAGACGAAAAGCAGTTAATAGGGTCCTTTTCTACCAGGTCATTTTTATTTCTATACCTTTGCAAAGGTAGATCCTCTACAGATTCCTCCAATCTCAGTGGAGGAATCCTCCAGTTCACATAATACAAAGGAGAAGTGTTTGACGGAATACTATGCGCCTGGAGTGTTTTGTGGATTTGTACTGTGGTTCTCATCCCTTTCTCTAGCCCTCCATAATGTGTTCCATCTTGCCCTCTTACCCCTCACTCCTCATTCCTTAATCTTTAAAATGTAAACCAAGTTTTGTCCCTTTCAGTGATTTCCATTGTACAGGAATCAAATTCCAGTTCCTTAGCGATCCTACTATCCTCTATAGTTGCCTTTATTGGGTCCATAATAGCTCCCGCAAGGTCTCCGGTAGGTGACCAGAATACACCACCGAGGGAACAGGAGCGCCCTCTCAAGGGACAGAGGCGGGGCTAATCGCGTGGTAGGTGGAGCCTTAAATCCAGTGTGAGCTGAGCCGCAGGGGGGGGGAGGCTTTTTAAATCGAGGAAGAGGGAGGGGGCTGGGGGGTAACAGGATTGCTGCTGGCCGCAGACCCTGCATGCTGTTGCAGGCCCCGCCGAGCCACTGCGGCTAAGGTGAGCGTCGTACCCCCCACCCCTTTCCGGGCCTGGGGCACGGGCCATCTTAGACTCTTCGAGGTAGGGGGCAGTTCCCAAGGGACCCGGCTCGGAGGCTCGGTGGTGGCGGCCTTGGAGAGCTTTCGGGAAAGGCTGCTTAAGGGGCTAGGCGGACGCAGCTACCTTTCCTGAACCCCTCCTCCTCTCCCCTCCCCTAGTCCTCGGCGGCCTCCAGCAGAGAGCTAGCTGCATCTTTGGGGACAGCAGGACAGCGGGGAAGCAGCTAACTGCGCGGAGAGAGCGGCCAACAGTGGGGATGCGAGGTACCGGCATTATCCCTGGCCAAGTGGCTCTAGAGGGGGAGAAAAGGCCGGGCCTTCAGTTTTTCTCTTTAGGGTTGGAGGAAAGCGGCCTCAGAGGAAAAGGAAGGTGAGGGGCAGGCAGGCAGGCTTCATGGGTACTACTAGGCGCGCGCTCGCGTGTCCTGATATGTATGTGTTCTGGTATGTATGATGCTGGACACATTCATTTTGTCTTATTGCTTTGATTTAAAAAAAAAAAACAATATGTCTTATAGATCTTAGTATATCAGGGATTACAAATCTGTCCCATTTTTATACCGCTGCATTGTATGGTTGGACTACAGTTTATTTAACCATTTCCTGATTGTTGTACACTGGCTTGTTTTCTTTGGCGGAGAGGGGGCTGGCTATTGCAAGTAATGCAGTAATGAATGGGTTTGTGTGTGTTTCATACACATGTATGAGGGTATTCCTGTAGGAGAAATTCTTCGAGGAGTAATTCCTGAACCAAAAAAGTGTATGCACTTCGAATTTTGATAGATTTGTTTAAATTCCCTTCCCCAAAGGCCATAATTTCCACTTCCCAGTGTAGTGCGAGATTCCCTATTTTTCCATAGCTGTGCCAACATGAATTGTTACTAATTTTATATTTTCCCAGTTATATAGTAAAGAAAAACAAAACATGTCGTTGCTTTCATTTGCATTTTACTGATCTATATTTGAGCATGTTTTCATTTTTCTAATTGCAAAAGTGCATAGTCAAATATGAACAGTTCCTGTATGTAAGCAATGAACATTTTGTAAATTTAATATTAAAAAGCCCCATTCTAAACACCAATAAAAACAATAAAAATGTCTGGAAGTAAACTAAAACTTTATTGAGGAATACAATAAAAGAAGAGTGTTTGCATAAATGAAGAAGGAATATCATGCTTCTGAATGGGAAGGCTCAATTTTGTAGTGATGTCCATTTTTCTATATTGATTTATGCAATTGATGCAATTCCAATAAATATACTAAGTTTTTGAAACTTAACGATTCTAAAGTTCATGATGGGGGGGTGATGGCGTAGAATAACTGAGAAAATGTTTTTTAAAGATAACTAAAGACGGTAGATACTTGTACTATTAAACTGTACTCTGAAGAAGCATGTTTAAATTATAACAGACAGAACAATGCATTAGAATGGAAAAGCCCACAAACCGGCCAGATTGAATCCCAAGATTTATTGTAGAAACATTGTTGGCTAGACACAGAAAAACTGCCATATTAAAATCTTCAAGCACCTACTTCCCCACCCCAAGCTTGAATTTGCTTTTGAGGGCAGGCTCCTTTGTTTGGAGAAAACCACTTAATTGGGTCTTTTTGGTTATGCTAAGGTAAAGCTTCGGTAGTTATAGCTGGTGACTTTGGAGGTAGAACTAATGGTTTGAGCCTTTAGTTAGATTAAGATGGATTCAGGTTAGCCTGCAGTGCGGCGAAGGAAGAAGTATGGATATTAGAGGTCTTTTAAATTTTATTCCGATGTTATGAGCAAAAACTGTTGTGTCATTGTTTTCATTTGCATTTGTGTGTTTATTGTGATATTGAACATCTTTTATGTGTTAGTTAAGGATAGCACGTTATTCCTTGAGGCAGGTAACAATGGGGACCCGTTTCCTCGCTTCCAGAATGGAGTTTGGCTAATTGGTACGGCCCTGCTGGAAGCGTGAGAATAAACAGGTTGACTTTTTAAATTTTCCTCAAGCACTAGGCAGGCTCTAGACACCTAAATCGGGGGCGGAGGCAGTTTTCAAGACATGGCCGAGATTTGGCGCTGAGCTGTGTCATCGCGAGGTTTGGTAGCAAGCTCCGCAGTGGGTCGGCAACCTCGTGGTAAGCGAGATCCCTAAAGGACGAGAGCTTCCTCCCTTTCCCCGAAAAACTCCCCAGTCATTTTCATGAAGCCCCGCCTGTCTCCTTTTTAGGAGCGTGCACCTGGTCTCGCGAGATCTCAGTTTCCTAAAGGCGAGGCGCGGACGGCATCCTGCAGTGAATTACGAAGGTCTCGCCGAGACTGACCGTAATATCGCGATAGTTCCCACAGCGCATGCGGGAGCCGGCGGCGGCATGTTTGCTCCGCCCCTTTAGTGCTCCGTGAGGTTGTGCGTCATTTGCTTTTCGCTTCGCGTGGGGTTAGAGCGAAGCTGTAACGATTTCGCCTTTGGTGGAAGGAGAGGTCTGGGACGGGCTGGGCTCAGTTTTTCCCGGTCCGGACGAGGTTCTCCTGGGATCACGCGAAGGCGGCAGAGGTTGGCTGCTGAGTGCAAGAGCTGCGGAGGCGCGGGCAGGTTCTTCTAGTGGTGCTGTTCTTAGCCGGTGAGTTCTCGCGGGAGCAGGGTTACGTCCTCGTGGGATTCGCCGGCGGTGGCGGAGATACCTTGGGGGTGGGGGGGCAGTGACTAGGGTCGGTCCGCCTGTTAAGATGGCGGCCGAGGCTGATGTCTGTCTTGCTAGTACTTAGTACTAGGGTTAGCTATCTGCGTTTGTGACGCTTCCAGGTGGCAGACGTTAAGGAGATGACGAATGGCGAAACGTCGTGGTACCGGTAAATCCCTCCTGCGATGAAGACCACTCTGTTTCTTACCGGCTAAAGCGACACCATTTCCTCCGGCCTCAGCCGCGTGTGGGCCTGCCTTTGCCCCACCAATCGTTTTACGCCTCCGTTTTCGTCGTCGCAGTGGGCGGGTTGGGAAGTGTGGGAGGGAGTGGAGAGTTCATAGGGTGGTGGGCTGGGGATTGGATTAAAGGGTGGGAGAGAGGATTTACCGAGGACTGGTCGGTCCTTTGCTTTTCTTGCGCGCTTGCCTCTTCTCAGCCCTTGCAAGGACCCATATGAAACCCCTAGTTTTTCTTGAGTTGTGGTGGGGCTCTGTTTCCCCAGCTCCCATGCTTTTGAGCTAAGGTTGAGGGGGTCAATCTGTAGAGTCACTAGAGTACTCCTCCCCATCCCCAATTCTGTCTCCTTGTCAAACCTCTCAGCTACGTGAATATTGGGATGCTTTATTAAGGGGGGGGAGCATTTTCTCTATCACTCCTTCCCAGTCCTAATTTAGAGCCTAGCCTGAATCATCTGGCCGGCCCCATCTCCTTCCATTGGTGCTTTTGGCGCAGTTGTTAATAGAGCCTATCTTGCTCCCAGCATTTACTCCATCTTTATGGGTTGAGCCGTAGTAACCTTCCATTTTCTTAGATCCTCTTGCTTGTTTATCCGTGACTCGGGAACAAGGTACTGATTTCTTCAATTTTGAATGCTTTGAGACCATTCTTGGGCAGCACAATACGGGACAGAGATTGGATAATTGCTGTCGTAGTGGTCTTCTCGTTCACACCCCCACTCCATCGAATTTTCTGTCCTTCCTCCCAACGCCTTTCATGCTACAAACCCTGGGACCCGCCCCCTTTTTCACCTCTGTTTCTGTAGTCGTTGGTCTGTGGATATCTTTTTTTCTTGTT